>JAPDVR010000024.1:16451990-17651990 GCA_026230005.1 Gila orcuttii | reverse complement strand
AAAACTTATTTTAGTACTCTGAAACAATTTAACTCCTGCTGGTCACTAAAAACACAAAATGAATATGGTCCCGTCCAAAACAAAACAAAAAACAAAAATTGTATTTTGGTACTCAGAAACAATTTAACTCCTGGTGGTCACTAAAAACACTAAATGAATATGGTCCAAAACAAAACGAAAAACAAAAAACAAAAATGTTGTTTTGGTACTCGGAAGCAATTTAATTCCCGGTGGTCACTAAAAACACAAAATGAATATGGTCCAAAACAAAACAAAACAAAACAAAACTTATTTTAGTACTCTGAAACAATTTAACTCCAGGTGGTCACTAAAAGGCACTATGAGTTAGCCACATACTAGTTGCGAAGACGATGATGGTGAAGGTCTACCTGTGAGGAATGATCTTCTCTGTGGTCAGTCCATCGGTCATAGTAACACTGCGCCTCTTGATGTGCGCCCCCCTCTGGGCCGATGGTGAATGTGCAGATCCTGGTCTTCCACCAGCTAAAGCAAACGTCGCCTCCAGGTACCTCAGCGGCAGCGTTCGGTTGACCGGACACAGCAGTTGGGCTCCTGTGCGCGGGCACACGGGGCGACCCGTGCCAGCATGGTGCCTGACCAGTGTGGGGACAGAGTCGAAGCTCTCATGCTCCAGCATGTACTGGATTTTGGTTTGTCCGCTTTTGACCAGGACTTTGCTGATCTGACAGTGGATCACTTCCTGCTGCCAGCGACACGTGAGCACATAGTCGCCCACGGTCGACAGGGAGTCCCGTACAAGGAAGTCGCCGCTACGTAGAACCAACGTTTCTGAAGCCTGTTGATACAAATAAAACAAGAGGGTTTATTAATAGAAGAGCTGGACTCAAACCCACATTTCCCACATGAGCACCACAGCTCAAAATATTAGAGAACTTAAGATAACTGCTAGGCCAATTCTGAGACTACCATATTTATAATATATATTTATTTGTGAGTTTACATCACGTTTCCTTGTTTTAAATGATTAGAATCCTAATTTTTTTTTTTCCATTTATTAAATTTGATTTTGAATTCCAATTTTTCTCTTGAATCCCAAATGAGATGACGGACTGTTGGACTATACATTCTGGAAATGTTCAATGAATAAATGAATGAACGGATGGATGGATGGATTGCTGGATGGAATTTCTCCAAGAAAATTCCAGTGAAAATGTAGCAATTTTTCTTTTAAATAAACACAATAAAAAAATAAAAAAATAATAATAATAATAACTATGGTAATCAACAGCATCCTTGATAATTTTTTTTTGTTGGTAACATATTTTTTACTACATTCTGTTGGCAACTGAATCAACAGAAATAACTTGTATATTTTACACAAGCACATTTTAAGAGAAAGTTGATGAAATGCCACAGAGTCTTTATGTGATGCATGCCTCGGCTCCAGCAGATGGCGCAACAGTACATTTGGTGAGGTCAGAAGTGCAGCATGGGGGCGTATCGCCATGGTGACTAGCTATAGTTTTAATAGAGAGGGCTGGAGTTTGTCTTTACTCCAGCTTGAGCAGGAATACATTATGCTAATGCCCAGATGGCTGCTCTCATAGGAGACTCAGTGTGGGCTGCAGTTTGTCGCCTCTATGGTGCAAAAAAGGACACAAACATACACTCACACACACACACAGACAGACACACACACACACACACACACACAGACAGACACACACACACACACACACACACACACACACACACACACACACACACACACACACACACACACACACACACACACACACACACAAACAGGCGCACACATCTTTGTGGGGACTCTCCATAGGCGTAATGATTTTTATACTGTACAAACTGTATATTCTGTCCTCTTACACTGCCCCTATCCCTAAACCAACCCATCACACACAACTTTCTGCATTTTTACATTTTCAAAAAACATTACTTAGTATGATTTATACGCTGTTTTCCTCATGGGGACCGCTGGCTGGTCCCCACAATGTAGGTGATTTCAGGTTTTACTATACTTGTGGGGACATTTGGTCCCCACAATGTAATATAATCATGAACACACACACACACCCACACACACACACCAACTGAAAACCCCAAATAAACATGCACAAAACAAGCAAATATAAAATATACAAACAAATATACAAAAGGCACAGAAAACACTCTAAAAAGGCTAACAAAGGTTTTAATTTACCAACTTCTCCATTTGCATGCACAGTTGCAAACTGGTTTTTATATCATGGTGTGGTGTCTTCCATTCGAGCTTAACATGCAGAGACAACTATAAGTCATTTGTTGGCGGCTTCCCCGAAGAGTGTAAACACTGGCACTTTCAAAACATTGCTCCGAGAACAGATTGGGATTCTGGGAAGCATAGACTGCCCACAGTCCTTTCACGGAACATGTGATGCATATTGCACACAAACACTGACTGAAATCAGCTGTTCAAATCTGATTGGTTAGCTGTACACAACTTTCAAGGACAACTTTTAACTTCCAATGGTCTGTCTGAGAAAAGGTAAAGGGATGATGCAACAGGCATTTTAAGGATGGAATGATTTGCCAGGTTAGTGCTATTAAATCTTTAAAGTTATTCTGAGTTTTGTTTGAAGTTCTTAGTATAAAAAAAATAGAGCAGAAGTGTCTATTTAAAGGGTTAGTTCACCCAAAAATAACCCATAATTTACTCACCCTCAAACCATCCTAGGTGTATATGACTTTCTTCTTTCAGCCAAACACAATCAGAGTTATATTAAAATATTTTGGCTCTTCCAAGCTTTTTAATGGAAGTGAATAGTGCCAGAGTTTTTGAAGCTCCAAAAAGCGCATCCATCCATCATAAAAGTAATCCATACAACTCCAGGGGGTTAATAAAGACATTCTGAAGCGAAGCAATGGGTTTTTGTAAGAAAAATATCCATATTTAAAACTTTATAAATGATTATCACTGGCTTCTGGCAATGGTCTTACGCGCATTCACGAGAGAGTCGAGCTCCGGCGGAAGAGTGACCTCTGACCCGATCGGAAACCAGTGATTATAGTTTATAAAGTTTTAAACATGGATATTTTTCTTCAACACATCGCTTTACTTCAGAAGACATTTATTAACCCCCTGGAGGCCAGAATATTATTTAATTTAACTCTTATTTCTGCTGAAAGAAGAAAGTAATATACATCTAGGATGGCTTGAGGGTGAGTAAATTGTAATGGAATAATTCTAATTTTTGGGTGAACTATTCCATAACTTTTGTTCAGTTATTTTTTGGTCCATTATTGTAGTATAATCGATTTCTATGATTTCCGATTCCATGAACTGTGATTGGTCGAATTACACATCAGTTAGGCAGTATATTTGTGTCTAAAGGTCCTTGCACACCGAGTCCGACATTTTCGTATGTGTTTTTTTTCGTATGTTTATCATTCGGTGGCTTTAAATTGTCAAAACACCTCTCAAAATGCTTGTTACGGATGCGAAAAACTCAGAAAATCGAATTTTTTTCATGACTGACCAAAGTTTCGGAGGCAGATTGTAAACGTGATTGACACAACTTGAGGTCGTATTTATTTTATAACGCGCGAAAAGTTCGGACGAGAATTTCGGACTCAGTGTGCAAGGCCCTTAAAGGGATAGTTCACCCAAAAATGAAAATTCTGTCATTAATTACTCCCCCTCATGTCGTTCCAAACCTGTAAGACCTTCGTTCATCTTCAGAACACAAATGAAGATATTTTTGATGAAATCTGAGAGCTTTCTGTCCCTCCATTGACAGCAATGTCATTGCAACTTTCAAGGCCCAGAAAGGTGGTAAAAACATTGTTAAAATAGTCCACGGGTTTGGAACGACATGAGTAATTAATGACAGAATTTTATTTTTTGGGTGAACTAACCCTTTAAGTGGGAGGGGCTAGAATAGGTTTCAAAGACCTTATGCCCTTTAGTCTAAATTCTGTCCGCTTTAGAAAGTGAACATTGTACCATAGCATAGCTAAATTTGACCCACAGACGCACCTCTCGTGGAATATGGCCATGGTACCAGCCGTGGCTCCTCATATCACTGCTACTGAGTTTGAGTTCCTCCTCCAGCTCCTTCCTGAGCTTCTCCGGGGGCGACTCCAGCAGGTACTTCTCCTTGGAGAACTGCGAAAAACACACAAAACCAGCACATAAGTCACACTGACCTACATCATCAACACACAAACATGTAATAAAGCAAACTATTGATCATTTAGAATAAAAACAAAACATTCTTGAACAAGAATTGTAAGGTTTATTGCCTCACTTATCAAACTGACATATCAATCCATATGAGAGATTAAAAAGTAATTTGAGTCATATTGAGCCTCATTGCACATATTTCTTCTTTATAATTTATGTAACATCTAACCCCGCTGCTAGAAACCAAATAAAACCACACAAATACACACTGCAGGATGAGGCTTCCTTGTCTCGCCCAAAGAACAATACTGTCCCAAGTGTGTCTGTTTAGACAGCAGAGAAATAAAGCGTAATCTATGTGTGTGACAGTTCAAGGTGAAGGTCTCGACCCTCTGCAACACAGGAAAACTAATTCGAACACGGGCAGCATTGTAATGAGGTCAATAAAAAAAGACAACGGACAAAGCTAAGGGCGCTAACAGGGCTCAAATGCCTCCGCAAGGCTGTGAATATGGGAGATGTGGGATCAATTTTGTAGTCCTGGGTCACTCTAATGGTCTCTTCCTCTCTCGATCAGAGGTAAACTGATTAAACATCTGCTTCCTTTCCCTCTTCGACCGTCTTTTACACACGGGAAAAGGAAAAGATGCTAGATTTCAGCAATCCCACTGTCATTTAACCAGTTGTGTGTGCATGTGTGTGTAAAGTGTATAAAGATAGTGAGGCAAGGTCAAGTGTAGGGACTTATTGCTTTTGTCTCTGCCTCCAGGGGCCAAATCTTCCACCTGGGTCCAAACAGAGCTCTCTGTAATCTCATATAGGCATCTGTGATTGTCTTTTGCTGCTTGAAGATGGCCACAAGGTACGATATTATGTCTCATATATTCTTGATTTAGGTCCAAGGGGAAAACCCAGTGTGCAAGTGATAACAGGGCTAAGCTGATATGAGGAGTTCATATTGTCTTATGAGAGGTGCCTTTCACAGGAGACCCTTTTCCAATTTTCTGAAATTCTTTCCTCCAACTTTATTAGTGTTTATTCAAGGAATGAGCTCAGTTGTTTACATAAAGTTTTGCACATATTGTGTTTCTGAGAGAATATTTAGGTGAGACAAGATGAGACAAGGCAATAAAAAAAGAGATGAGCTGAGAAAAGCAGCAAGGCAAGCCAAGATACAAAAAGAAGAGATGAATCGAGACAGGAAATGAAGAGATGAGACAAGAGAGATGAGATGAGAAAAGACGAGATGAGACGAGACGAAGTGAGGTGAGGTGAGACACGTGTGAGACAAAACAAGGCAAGATAAAAAAATATGAGGCAAATCGAGACAAGAAAGGAGAGATGAGATAAGATGAGAAGAGACAAGACGAGAAGAAGTGAGATGAGATAAGACAAGAGCAAGACAAAACAAGGCAAGACAAAATAAAAAAAGAAGAGGTGAATCAAGAAAGAAGAGAAGCGACCAGATGAGAAGAAAAGATGAGACAAGACAAGACAAGATAAGACAAAGTGAGGTGAGGTGGGACAAGAGCAAGGCAAGACAAGACAAGACAGGGCAAGATAGGATTAGAAAAGAAGAAGTGAATTGAGACAAGAAAATAATTTCTGTCAGGTCCATTTAAGTCAAGAACACACATGACAATAGAAATGATTAGGAAATTTGTATTGAATAAATTACAATTCAGTTGATAATTAAAATTTGGCGGTATGGCTCTGTTTAGGGAGTCCTCTGACCTTTCATGAGCACCATGAAATAGCAGAGAGTAAGATGACAGCAGCAGCATTAGGGAACGCTCACAGTTTAGCACTGGGAGAGCAGAACTATTTCCCCATATGAACAGAGCAGCAATGATGACATAATAGCAAATGCCACGTTATACACGATAAGGAGGAGCTGGGGAGGTGGTGGGTTGCAGAGAGCGAGCAGCATGCAGTTAGGAGCGAACTGAATCTGTTTAAATAGGGCGCCCTGATTTGAGCGTAGCCATTAGCAGCGAGGGGAGATGAACAGCTGATGCAGCTCAGCTGAGCAGATCGCTGATGAGACCATGTTGTTGGCCAATAGCATTAGCAGCATCTTGACTACTTGGCCTGCCAGAACTGACGCTGACGCTCAATATATGAGACAAGATGAGAAGAGACGAGATCAGAAAAGACAAGATGAGAAGAAGTGAGATTAGATGAGACAAGAGCAAGGCAAAACAAGGCAAGACAAAATATGAAAAGGTGACATGAGACTAACAGAAGAAAAAGGGATAAAAGAGAAGAAATAAGATGAGATGAGGCAAGAAAAAGAAGAGGAGAGGTGAGGGGAGACATGATGAGAAGAGAGCAAGCAAGGCAAAGGCAAGACACAAAGCAAGGAAATAAATAAAAAGAAGAGGTGAGATGAGATGATGAGACAATGAGAGATGATCCAAGATGAGACAAGGCAAGAAAAAAGATGAGGTGAGACAAGATGAGAAGATATGAGAAAAGAGAAAAGACAAGATTAGACAAAGTGAGGTAAGATAAAAGCAAGACAAAACAAGGTAAGGCAATATGCAAAAAGAAGACGTGATATGAGCAAAGAAAACAAGAAATGAGACAAGATGAGAAAAGCAGAGACTAGATGAGAAAAGACAAGGCAAGATGGAAAAGAAAGAGATGAACCAAGACAAGAAGAGATGAGACAAGATGAAAAGAGAATGAACTAGATGAGCAGACAAGACAAAGTGAGGTATGATGAGACAAGAGCGAGACAAAATACGAAAGAAGACAGCAGGAAATAAAAGAAGAAGGCAGGAAATAAAAAGAAGAGGTGAGATGAGATGATGAGAGGATAGGAGATGAGCTGAGATGAGACAAGGCAATGCGAGATGACATAAGGAGAGATGAAAAGAGGTAAGGTGAGATGAGACGTGAAGATTAGGCCAAGACATATTATGGCAAGATGAGAAATGAAAGAAAGTTGTGGTGAGATGAGACCAAAGAAGAGATGAGACAAGCCGAGAAGAGAAGACACCTGCAAAACAAGAAAAAAGGAGAGATGTGATGAGAAAATGTGATGTGAGGTGAGATGAGACAATATGAGACAAGATGAGATGAGACGAAGCAAGAGAAAGAAAAAGCAAGGCATTGTGACAAATGAAAAGAAGAGATGAGACAAAATGAGATCAGAAGAGAAAGGAGACAGGAGTTCTGCAGGTATTATCGTTTCTGCAGAGATTCACTCATTAAAGAGAGAGATCAGGCTGATTTCTGCTTTCAAACTCTGATGTCTGAAGACTCCAGAGAGACACCTTCGCAGTTTAATGTCCCCTTGCCCCACTTAGAGCTGCTCCTGGAGGGCCAAAATATCTTTCTCTCTGCGCTCTTTCTTACACAGAGAAAGCACTTCTGGCAGTCTAATGAAGCGCATGCTGGGGGAAATGACCTGACCACATGCACACACACACTCACATGCACAATGTAACCTCTACAGGGGCACAGGGACAGAAAGAAATTCAAGATACAGAGGAGACAGAAAGAGAGATAGAAAGGGGGTTATAGGACCGATGCTGATCCCCCTACACATAAAATCTACACTTCCCAGCAGTCCAGTCCAGTAAATGTGTTATGATGGGGGATACCTGGATGCCAATCATTTAAATATGCTTTTCCACATTTTCCAATCGACAAATAAAAACATGGGTTGTAGGCCAACATGGTCCAGATTCACATCCCAATCTAGACCACAAATCATTTCTCATAGAAGTAGATACAAAAGTATTTACCCATTAGAAATGACGACTCAAGGTATCAAATGCACACTTTCACGTCTAACCCTGTGTAGCTTCAGAAAGACTGCTTTGTCTGTTTAGGATTGATTATTTCTTTTTTTACAAAGGGGGACATGGGGAGACTGGACCTCCTGAAACTTGAATTGAATACCTCTGACCCAAAATCTCAAGATAGCATGATATATCGAGCAAACTGTACTTCATTCAATCCTTCATAATTAAATCTGGCATCTACAATATGGGAGGTATATGATGCTCACTCTTTAGAAACAATATCTTTATTTAAATAATTCTATTTGTGTTACAATGCACCATGAATTCTTATGCTTGGAAACCTTTTAGACAAGGCTTACATCAGAGCCTCCAGGGTTTTGGATCACTGCCTGCTATGTTATTTTGAGTAAAACTGAACAGCAAACAGAGTTTTTAGTAGATTTGTGAATTTGGCCTCCTTTTCCATCTTGTGGGACACATTTGACTGAAAATCTTTGGGTAAATTTATGCACAAACTCCAACTCATTCAGAGGTGTTTATCTTCAGACCCCCATGGCTTGTCATGAATAACATCCAGCCATGATTCATGACCAATTTCACTTAGCACCCCAAGCCTCTTCTTCCACCAATCAAAGCGTTCCATCTAACCAGACCCCCACCCACCTAATTCTATTTCCACCAATCAGAAGAACCTTTGCAATCACTTAGATCGTGTGTGATTGAGTGCAGCTGCCCCTCTGGGTGAAAGGAACGCCATAGACGCAAAAAAACCATTAGGCTGACACGAACCGCAGATATGGCAGATAAAGATTCACAGGTCAGCGCCTGCCATTGAGTCTGCTCTCTGGGGTAGAGCTAATCCAGTCGGCCCAGCTGAGCAATGACCCAATGCTTTGAGAGATAACAGGACAGCTGGTGTTAAAATCACCTGCCAAACTGACGTGGAATATGATTTAGACGACCATAATATACTCTATGGAAATGCACAAAAGAAGATGTGAATGCAAGCAAGTGGTTCCTTTGTACATTATATGCATTCTTGGGTAACTGTGGTGGTAACACACCTCCGTACTCAAGGGGGGCGATAGAGGTACCTTCAAATGTGGAATTACTATTTAGGTAGCTAGCTACAAACATGACGACAGTTCACCCAAAAATGGGTGAGGTCATGGTGAGGTGGTAATCACTGTATTTTTTCAATTTTGGTGAAATTTCGCAGATAAAAAAGTAAATTGTTTATTGTAGTGTTGTATGAAGAAGTCACTTTCAAACCAAGCAGCTTTCCGTTGGGAAAACACGGCGAATCCACATGACCAAAATCTGCATGGGGAAATCCTTTACCCTCACATGAAATTTCTGATCGTGTGTATTGCTCTTGAAATAACTCTATTTTGACCACAATTTTGCACTTAATTGCAATAAATGTGACCACACCTTATGTCGTACAGGTTTGGAATGACATGAGGGTGATCGTAAATGATGACAGAAACTTATTTTTAACTATCTCTCATACCAACTTTTACTAACATGCTGTTTACCAAGTTGCTCCATGACAGTTGTTGACCTGAAAAAGCTAATTGACCATAGAAGAGGTTTATGCTTAATAACCGCCTTAATGCCTTCATATCTCATATTTTTGGTTCAATGAAATTCATGGTCAAAATAATTTTTAATGTTTTAATGTTTAAAGACATTTTGTGTTGGGCCGCTATTTGATTTTCAGTGTAAAGTCTTGGTATTTGAGCACAGTCACATGTGTATGTAGTAGGTTTCAAGACTTTGAGAGTATATCTGGGTAATCGGACAATGTTAATGACAAATTTTTTTTTTTTTTTTTTTTTTACTTTGATGTGTTTTGAGCCTTGTCCATCTCTTTAGACACAGTCAAACACACATAGTCCTGTGACCTTTCCCTCTATTTGATCCAGGGGTCCCGATTTTAAGACGTTGTCCATCTGCTGCCCATGCAGTGTCGTTTTCCCTTTATCCCACCTTAAGCCGTTTTAATGCCCCTATCATACCCTTATCTACCAGAAAACCATCTTTGCATTATCCCTTCATCTATCCCTGCTGTCTTACACCAGCCAAATCTACACCAAATCCCCATTTCTGTCATCGCTGGCCAACATCCCAACACATTAGATCTTAAAACGATTTCTGTTTCTTAGATTATCTCTCTCTGTCTGTCCATCTCTCTTTCAAACACACCCACACACACTCTATGGTGTTTAACAAGCACATATGCAGGTCAAATGAGGTACTAGATCTCATACGACTCTATTAACAAGAAAACTAAGCTGATGTTGTGCATATTTAAGAGATGTAAATAGATAACCATGTTTACATGAACATCCATATCCACATGCTTTAAATATTTCTGATCTCATATCAGCTCCTTTGTCCAGTAAGATGACCTTAATTATAATACAAGAGGCTAAAAGTTCATATCACACTGATTTCTTAAAGGAATAGTTCAACCATGAATGATTCTGTCATTAACTGAATGATTTGATATAAATGACTATACACAAGTAGTATGGACTACTTTTTAAGCACATTTATGGTGCTTTTTTGTCCTTTTTGGAGCTTGACAGTCTAAAACACAATCTATTTTCAGTCTAAGGACAAGAGAAAGCTGTACGTTCTAGAAGAAAGACAATTATATATAATTAATAAATCTAAATAATAATCTAAATCTTTTCTAAATTCACAATATAACTTCATTCAATATAAGAATTCAGCCAGTCTCAGAGAAGCTTAAGAAATAAAGAGTGTGTGAAGTTAAGACGATTCTTATCTCCATATTTCGACTATCTAAGTCAATGTCCTGAAGCTCCTTGAAGAAACGCAGCACAGGGTTAGTGGTCAGACTGCATGGGTAGTGAATCTGGAACATTTTATTAAATCAGTATGCATGGAATGATGCGCTCTGGACCGTGAATGGATTTGAAAGCTCAGTGGGATATCAGACCCCCTAAAACAAAACAAAAATTCTGATCTAAGACTAGTTTTAATGTGTGTGTAAGTTTGTGTAGCAATATTTTTTTCCCTATATAAGATTCCACTCAGCTTTTCACACTGCGCTTAAAATTGGGTTAAAATCTTTTTAAACCCCAGGCTGAGGCCAAGGCAAATGCGTTAACTGGAATAAGGATACCATATTATTTGTTTAAAACAGCCAGAGCAGACTTATATGATGACATTTTTTTTTTACAGAGGAACAAGCCATTATTACATCAGGTCATGTTGAGTCAGTTTGTCGTGAGCTGCATTTGTCCAATCAATCTTATTGACCTCCTGATTATGTATATTTTGACATTTTAAACCTCTTGTATAATCAAGATTTCCAGCTTGGAATCAAACCTCAATCTCTCAATCACCCCCCCTTCACTCCTGTTTCTCTCTCGTTCTGTCTTTGCATTTGTTTCTCCCTCTTTTGCTTTGCAGACAAATTTAGGTGTAATGCCTCTTGACTGTGAAGTTTGTGGTCTTGAAGCAGACTGTATGGCTGCCATCTGTTTCGCAAAGAGGTCTACTTAAACTCTTAATGTCAACATGAAATAACAAATTACTGTACTATTTACATGGTACTCGAAGGTACTACAAGTTTTTTTTTTTAAGTATTACCGTGGAACATGTCCGAAAATGTAATTACTCAGAAGTTGCTCTTCCATAACCTTGGAGCAAACATGGTAGTTTTTATTAGTAAAACACACAATAGGGAGTTACATACAGTACATACCATTGCATTGCACTTTAAATAGTTAGTAGCAGAAGTTTTTAAGAGAGCAACACCATCTCAGCTCACAGCAGAGCAGGAATTAGGTCATCTCAAAGCCGCCCTGCAGTTCCTGTTATTGGCAACCCTCTCGACCCATTAAAAATGAAGGAGCTCTTTAGCATTTTGATACAGTCAGTCCCACATCAAAACACAAACACACACACGCTCCTGTCAAACACGATCAGCCATCTGCATGCCACGGGGGGCATTTTGTTTTGCTGTGCTCACCCAAGGGTCACACAGAGAGTACAGGGTGTGTGTGTGAAAGGGGAGACGTTGCATGAGCCAAGCCTGTGACCTCAACTCACAGAGAGCAAACACCTGGTCGTGCTGTTGTCATGGAAATGCTACTTGGTCCCCTCTGATGGGACGTCTCAAGGGCGGTGCGATGCGTCTTGGGGAAATGAGGGGGAAATTTTGGGGGGACATATGCGGACAACACCCCATCAGCCAGCTGTTCTGTCTACAACATGAGTTCTCTGCACATGTCAAGCCACTGGTCTGCTGTTCTGGTGTGTTGCTGGGAATTCTGGGTGTGCTAACATACATTCCAGTTCAAGCATTTCTAAAAAACCAAATTCCCTTTCAGGCAAGAAGTCATGCAAGTACAGCTCCTGTCTCTTTGAATGGGGAAGCATCAAATTCTCCAAAGCTGTTCACCCAGCTTACGATTAAATTCTTTTTGTGGCAAGCAGGGCGGGGCCGAGAGCCGTGGGAACGGAGCGAGGCTGGTGGTGCGAATGCAAATGAGTGTCACCTGCGCACCACACTGGATTCAAATCAAAATGTCTTTCTCCCATTCATAGCAATACGAGTGCACCGTCATAACACACCGTTTACGAGTAAAGTCTTTGTCAAGTCAAGTCACCTTCATTTATAAAGCGCTTTTAACAGTATTTTGCATTATTATTTGCTACAAACCCTGAGTGTTTTCTGTGTTCTATCAGGCCTCAGGGTTTGAATGATTTCCTATGCATAGGTAATGATCATTCCAAATGAGATTGATAATTAAGCATCAATTATGAATTAGCTTCCACGCCTCTAATTCAACTGAAGAATGTTGGGAATTACTGGGATTTGCTGGATAATGGAGTGTCCCTGCATATGATTGCCTGTCTAAGAGTGGATTCGCTCATTATATCCTTTCCTGTCAGTGTGTGGAGGTGTATCCACTGGCATATGGGATGCATGTCTCTCCACTTGGGCCCCCTCCTGACATTATGAGTCAATTATATCAGACAAAATTAGCCATTTCTAGACCATTTGGACACATCTAAACTGTAAATATATACAGCATGTTTACATAGATGCAGAGAGGCGAAATGAGTGCATTTACATAGATTCACATTAACAGGGAAAATTGCTGTAGCTATTTTCATGTATGACGATCCATTTATAGTGTTTCATGAGTTCGTCTGCCCATCCAGTCTTAATATTTAATGGTAAACAAACTTGGCTTGCTGTCCTCGATGGAGGCTCAAAAGCAAGGCTCAGCTCGAGCTCTGAACTCCACCCCCCAATAGTGGTATTACGTATAGGAAGAATGAGAGAAATAGAGGTGGAGAGGGGGAGGTGGAGGGATGCTGGAAGAGGTGAAGATGGAGAGGTGGAGGGATGCAGGAAGAGGTGAAGATGGAGAGGTGGAGGGATGCAGGAAGAGGTGGAAATGGAGAGGTGGAGGGACGCAGGAAGAGGTGGAAATGGAGAGGTGGAGGGATGCAGGAAGAGGTGGAAATGGAGAGGTGGAGGGATGCAGGAAGAGGTGAAGATGGAGAGGTGGAGGGATGCAGGAAGAATTGTCGCTGGGACGGCGCAATGACTGCTGCTTATATATGCTTGTAAAGATGATTAACAGGACTGAACCTACTGCTCCTCCCGAACTTCATTTACAAAAATGAAGTGTGATAATGTTTATTTTGAAAGCCCTAAAAATAATTTTTCTCCCAATTTTTCACAAACCCCTTAAAATAGACTCTAGTTAAAAAAATTCTAAATAAGACAAATGATAAACTAAAACTATAGGCATGTGGAAAGCAAAATAATGTTAAACTACTATAAAGAAGGTTACACTGCCTGAAATGACAACTGTCTCCATTAGTAATACTATTTAACTCTGATAAAATGCTCATGTATGACATCATAACTTTAGGCAAGGCTACGTCTCATGGTTTGTGGTTGGGCCCATAAAATTGTGTGTATTTTTGTATGCTACTGCCGGTTCATAATGCAGCTCTGTGACACACGGGCCTGTTACATTGACAGGCGCAGGAGAAACATCCTGATTGCACTCTTCCCTCCGGGCTCACACGAGAGAGAGAGAGAGAGAGAGAGAGAGAGAGAGAGAGAGAGAGAGAGAGAGAGAGAGAGAGAGAGAGAGAGAGAGAGAGAGAGAGAGAGAGAGAGAGAGAGAGAGAGAGAGAGAGAGAGAGAGAAAATTGGCCATATGGGGTCTACGGGTGGTTTGGTCCCTATGTGTTAGGGGAGCAGCTCAAAGCAAGTGTGTTTCTGAGGGTTTTGGGCATATGGTGTCATAGAGGGGTGCAAGTACCACAGGAAAACACACATGACTTATCTTTCATCACGGGTTTGGAGAGAGCACATCTCTGCAGATAAATGCCTCGACATTCGCGGCATCTGTATTAGTCAAATAGCATCTCAGCGCCATGATTTAGTGAGTGCAAAAAGCTGAAATCATAGAAACAGCGGGAGCCTCATTCAAGATTTGAATTCCCACAAAAAGTACCAAAAACCACAATGTTCAGAGAATACATAATGATTGTGGTGGTTAACTTCAAGTGCTAAAATTTTTAACTGCTTAACTGTTGTAATTTCAGTGTTTGCGCGTTAATGTGTATGCGAACACATAATAGCTCTGCTTTAATTCCTAGTGCCTAGCTGTCTAAATAGACAGCATTTTATCTGTCTAAATCCATGTTTTGGTTTTCCTTCATAATTTTTAATCAAATTGTCATAACTCAATAAAATGTCAAAACAACAGTTTTCTCTCTGGTGACATATGCTGGACTTCTCCAATCATTTAGTCCACTTATTCTTCTAAATGATTGCAAGTTCACATTCAGATCTGCCTCGAACCAATCAATAGAACCAAGTCCCACCCTTGACTGTTTTAATTTGATAATCCTTTATGGACAAATGTATGTCAGGATACAAAAGGAAGGCTCAATCGCTACTTAAAAGTCAAATTTTAAGGCAACATTCTTTGCTAATACGGAAAGCCCAGCAAAACTACTGTGCCAAACAATAAAGATGGTGGACTAGCTGAGTGAGCAACTTTTCATTATTGTAAACTGAATGAAAGCAGTATTGAAAAAGTTAAACATAAAATAATGCAAATATTTTTACCCAATATGTGTCTGTTCTATATTTTTGATTATTAAAACACCACATTGTTAGCTTAGCAACATGTGCTAACCCATATCAATAGTGTCAAGCCACAACTGAGCAGATTCTGTTCAAATGGCCTCAAATCACCAACTCTTGTTGAGAATGAATGACTTCCAAATGCAAATAACAACATACAACCCTTGCGAAAAAAAATGATGTTAATAAATTGACTCATTATACCTGTTTCAAACACAGTGAGTACATATGCAGGCAGTAGACAACAAGCCAGCTCACTAGGTTTGGAAAGGGCAGTTATTTTTCCAATGACGTAATATTTTTGCAACACTGACAGTCACCTGACCTGACCGCACAAGCGTTAATATTCATGAACTGTCACAATGAGCCATTGCAATCCGGAGACACCTCTGCTTTCTGTTTTTCTAAGAGAACAACCAATTAAGAGCCAATTTACAGGCTGTGAGGGGTCAAAAGGTCAAGGCATTGATGGATTGTGGGGTCTAAGGACACATCAATATAATCCCATCAAATACGGTTAAGAATCCAACATCTCTGTCTATGAAAAGTAGCAGCATTTGTATGTGTGAGCATTAGACTAGTGTAAAAGTGTGAGGCCATGGGCTGTTTTATGTTCAAATAAACCGCACATCCCACAACACCGCACTGGGCTCGGCCCCAGAGGAGAAAACTGCAGGAGAGGTGAGTTGGCAAAGGAATATAAAGACACGTCCAATTGATTAATCAATAAATGTCAGCCGTAGATTAATTACACAGCCTGGAAGACGTACCAGCTGAAATTATGAAGACACCAAATTCAATAAAAGACTTTGGGCAGCACTTCTGGGGAGCATCAGTTAGACAATAAAAGTAAAAGGGCTATGAACACGGATCTACTCATCTGATTGGCAACAGACTCAAAATTAATCTGACATGCTAAACTCAATCCTGTTGAGTTCATCTCATGGGCTGTTTCCGGATTCACATGAGCGGAACACTGTGCCATCTCAAAGTGAAAGGGCGGTTTGAAAGGTCAATACAAGTGAATTTATGAGTGTAACCTTACAGGCATCTTCCATCATATCCACCATCCATCTCTCAGACCTTCGGAGTGAGAGGTAGAGGGAGAAAAAGATGAGAGGAAGTGGTGGAAAAAGCTCAGATGGCCTTTAGGAAGCACATGTCAAGCACTGGCAGTGTTTGTGCTTTGAGGAAATGTTAACGGATCATTCTCTGACCTTTGCTGATGTGTGTGTGTGTGTGTGTGTGTGTGTGTGTGTGTGTGTGTGTGTGTGTGTGTGTGTGTAACTATGCAATCAAAAAATCTTGCCATTCTTATATTCTGCTCAAATCCAATTTTCTTGCGAGGTAGCTCACATTAGCTTTTAAATGTGGCCCATATCAAACACTAGTCTGGTCATGCAACTAGGGCTGCAACAACTAATCGATATAATCGATAATAATCGATTATGAAAATCGTTGTCAACGAATGTCATTATCGATTAGTTGCTCTGCTTACGTCACGGGGAGCATTTACTGGTGATTGGTTGAAACAGGCCTATCATGATGCGGCACACACGCACACACACGCAAGGTCTCTCTCCCTGTGCCGCTCTGTCGTGCGCGCGCTACACAGTTTGGACTTTGGAGCACTCTCTTCTGTCTCGCATGCGCTCTCTTGCTTGCACGCTCTAGATTCCAGGAGTTTGAACTAATTTGCGGGCATTAGGGAGCCGCTATCAATATGCGGGAGACTCCCGGAACTTCCGGGAGAATTGGGGTGTCTGTATTTTGTCTCGGGCATCAGGTTGTGCAATCATTTCGCTCGCAACATAAGTGATGGATTAAAATAGCGCTACGCAGAAATAGGCTAAATTAAAACGGTGTTTAGAAAGTGAAGCACTAAATATAAAGGCAGTTATTAACAGCAGCAGTAAAAGATTGTTTTTTAGTCACTGTAGTCAGTGGTTTTCAGCGAATGCTTGTGCACTAATGCATCATTTTCTTGTCCTTTTAATCAAGCCTGTTTGCTGCGTCTCCATTCCGTTCTCTTTTTATAGCATTTGTCTTCTATTAAGTTTTAATTGTTTTACAAACGCGATCTACTGCGGCTCTACTACGTTCACACGCTTTTTTTCAGTCTTTCTATATTTATTTTAGCAATTTATCCTTATAATTAATTGAATCTTAAATAAAAATTAAATGAATTATGTACTTTACATGTTTTTGGTTTCTATCTTCTCATCTGAACATGTCTGTGTAAATTAGTTTTTAACAAAAATTATGTTAAAACAATGTTGTATATAATTTAGATTTTTTTGTTTTTCATGGTTGTCAACTTGCCATCAGCAATTATCATTAAAAACAATGCAAATATTGATATTAGTAAAACTCAATGAGTGGCTTTTGTACACTTTTACACATAAATACCATGATTAAGGGTTTTATTTAGTTGTAATAAACAAAAAATCAAATTGAAATTTTATCCAATTAATCGATTAATCGAAAAAATAATCGTCCGATTAATCGATTATGAAAATAATCGTTAGTTGCAGCCCTACATGCAACACTTTCCTACCTGGCACACAAAACACTTATGTAACCTCTCCGGTTCTTCTCGCCTCACTCCAAACGGCCTTCGAGCATGTGTTTCCGGCATTGTAGGCGGGTGCGTTAACAAGGACACTGAAGATCGCAGCTTCTAGTGTCAGTCGCTAGCTCGCCTCTTGAGGCCAAGGGAGTGAGGTTTACTTGCACAGCTCTTTACTAGCTGGCCTCCATTACACTCACCCCCCTAAACCTCACTCCCATCCGGGTCACGGCACCAATCTAACTCCTCCAGTTATACTTGCCTCGCTCCAAGCGGGAATTTGATCCGGCGTTTCCGGCATGGCGGGTGCGCTAACATGGAACCTAAAAACCATTGCCTCCAGCATCAGTCGCATGCGTGCCTCTTTACTAGCTGGCCTCGGTTATACTGACATATCCATTAATTATGAGGGTAAGGAGACAAAAAAAAGGATCAAATTTAGTTGCTGAGCTAAAATTCGAATGCCACAGATAAGAGTCTGAATATTTAAGCAAATGTAATTATTCATTTTAATAGATTTTTTTTTTACACATCTGGTCATAACAAAATGTGAAAAAAATGAAGGGTCTGAATACTTTCACAAGGCATTATATACATTATATTAACATTAGTGGCGACATAAGTGGCAACATTATTTCCATAAAGAAACTCTAAATTATGCTGTTTTTATATTTAAATTAGCTCATAAGGAAAACTGTAGGGGAAAAACTGTCAGTGTGTGAGTTTTATTGATTAAAAAAATAAAGGGAAATTATGTTCAGATGGAGTACTCCTCTAAATGTCAAATCACACGAATTACAACCAAACTTTTCACAATGATGACACGCTGCAATGAAAGTGCCCCAGATTAGAATTGAAAATGTCAAATGTCATTGATTTCTGTTGTTCACACCATTATCCAAACTCTAGGATAATTGGGCCACATTAAACTGCATCTGTGATCGTAGCCTGTGTGTAAGAGTGTGCCTCAGCACATCTCTTTTTCAGTGACGACTATCAAGTGAGTAACGACGTGATGCATACACATGCTCATCACTTTCTCTGATCAATACACACAGATCAGCCTTCAGAAGGACATCAGGGCAAGGGGAAGCGTAGCTGTCACTGATGTGTCAAAACTGTCCCTACACACACATTATACAAACTCCTATACAAATAGTGATGACCTATCGATGTGCTGACATTAAAGATAAGCACATCTGATCATTACATTATTCAGAAAAAGAAAAGGGATGTGTGAATGCAAGCTCAATTTCACACACTGTTGTGTTCAGTTTTCTCGTTGGATTAACTAATTTGTGGACTTTGTGGACTACCCAAATAACTAATTCAGTTCCACAGCATTGAAAATTTAAGGTAAATACCCTAAATACTGAGGTTTGTTACAAGCTGAAGTAATGCAAAAAACACACATTAAAGCACCATTCACACTAACAGCAACTTTTACCATTGAAACAATTAAATGTCAATTAGAGTTTCCAAGAAAGAGCATCAACGACCACTGAACAACACACTAAACATTGGCTAAGCATTCGCATCTGCATTTGTATACTTGCGTAGAGTATGTTTCAGGCCAAGAGAGAGAAAGAGCACTAAAAAAAGGCGAGGTCTGTTTTTATTCCTTGTCACATAAGCACATGTAAATGTAGCCTCTCTGGCTTAGTTTATGAAGTGTTTACTGAATGTTAAAATCCACTGCGTATTGAACATACAGACATTCAGTGTGGTCAGCAACCCCTGGGCAAGTAGTCGTATCGTCCCAGTAGGAATTCACATACACACACATTGACAAGAAGATCTGCCTCGTAATGCCGGCTGGCAGGTCACAGAGGGATATCACTGTCATACACACACACTCCTGCCCTTCTGTCATCTGCCCCTGATAGCACCCAGAATGCGTTTGAGGTCGTTTCAACATCATATCTGGTGTTTGCAGTGAACGAAAGGATATCGCAACATGCTTCCTTGCAATTCTGCCTCTTTCTCTCTATCTCACCTCAGTGAGACACTCTCTCTGAGTGTATATCTCATCGCATTGTTGAGCCTGCAGCAGTCAGCCCTTGAGCTACGCTACGATTGGCTGGAGATGATGTCATCTCTTCCGGAGAGCTCCACAGCGGTGCAAGCCATTGGCTGGCAGCTTAAACGGTGGCGGAGTGCTGAGATCTCACTTTCATTCATGTGCAGCTGGGGAGGGGCATTTATTGGCGGGTGGCCCGTGACCTCACAGCTAAGGTTGCATTTTAGCGGTACACTGTTAAACTGTCCCAGCATAATGATACTTCAGACATACACTAGAATGAAGTGCTAATGGGAGTTTATAATGGGATGAAAAAAATGTGTGGAGCCCAGGGCCTTTTTCATGCAGCTCAGGTGTGCATAAACCCACGCGCACACACGCTAATGTCTGCACCAGCAGGCTTAACGGTGTTCACACATTCATTACACACACATTTACACGCAGCCACATGGTGACTGGAGCAACCTAATCAGTGCGTCTCTGATGGGGGTTGGGATACGGGGGTGGGGTTGTCCTGGAGCGTGAGGCTGTCACCATGGCGACGCTGCAGATGATGCACTCCTCCTGGAGTTGGGGGAACTGAGTAAAGATGGAGAGTGCTGAGGAGCTTCCTTACACAGATAAACACACACCAGACTGCTTGCGTGTGAGTTGGGTGCCACTTAGCGAACTCCACCGGACATACACTAACCCTTCTCAACATGTGCGAAACCATACCACACACTAGGTATTAGCCATCAATATCCCACTGTGATGTCAATGTCTCTCTTCTCTCGCTCTCTTTCTCCACCCTGTACATGATGTCATTGTTTTTTCTGTAGATGCTGCAGAGGCATATGAACGTGATTCTTTCCAGGATCTAAGAGGAGAAATCCACTCTTCTGGACGTTTGAAAATGTGCAGTTTTCTTCCTCATACTGCTTCTCATAGAGGACCTCCACCAATATGTGGCAATGAATATAACTAGAGTCCCGGCCTTGCACATTACCAGCAAAACTGGGTTAATTCAATTTAACATACAATGCAAAACTGGAGATTACATGCTCTACACAAGTCTATAACTAATCCAATCCAGACAACACAACAGTCTAAAGAAACTTAAAAGACTCAGCTATGCCGTTTTCTGCCGCAATTTCAATTTTGTTATCACCACACTTTGACATGGTGCTGCTGAAATGGAATTGAATTAATTTACAGCAATTAACTGTCTAATCTTTCCTTCTCATCAATTTGTCATTTAGGGTGATTTGGTTGCTGTGTGGTGGGTGGTATCACTTCAATCTCAGACAATAAAATGCATTTTTAAGTTTGTTCTGATGTATTGTGTTATCAAGCGTGGCACAATTCTCTGCTGTTGACAGTAATTCACTGTAGTGGCTCATCTAAAGTAATGGGTGCTATGGTAATACAATGATGCATACAGGAACAATTTGGAGTCCTAATGGACGACTATGAGTCCAACAAGTTACTAGTACTCAAATGTCACAGAGATAGGAAGCGCATGGTCCCTGCTTGAACTGGTCAAACACATGCTCAAACACAGTAAGATAAACGCAAGCCCAGTTTCATGCATGCCTGACACAAATGTCCATGATTTTTCAAATACCATAACAACAGCGTGAATGGATATAACATCACCACACAAAACTATAAAGACAAAGGGTTATTTGCACTAAACCCTGTGCACTGATAAGCCATGATGTCAAGTCACGTACTGGCCATATTTTCAACACTAGATAAGGCCATTTACAGAACACCGTTTTAGAATAACAAGGCTAAAAAATAAGTTCAAAAGGACAAGCTATGTCTTAAACTTCCTTCACCGATCAAGAGTCTTCTACGTGCATGACTGATTCTACTTGTCTCCGACCCCACTGATAGCCTTGAAGTGGTCCCTTCTCTTGTGACCAAAACAAGTAATGACAAGGCCCCCTTTTGTCTAATGAAGTTTAAAAGAGAGAGCATATTTCTTGTGAAGTCTAATGAAGATCCCTCTCATATACATGCATAATCTCATGCATTCATCCCTTTTATCAGTAAACTGGAAAGGGGCATGCGGCTGTCTATTGAACCTAAGGTCAAACCAGGATAAAGGTCAAGTGGACATACAAAAGAGACCTGACTCCAGCCTACACCACTTCCCAGCCCACTTTCCTTTGGTCCCACCTGCTCAACAGATCCTTTGAGGGACTGAAACTTTAGGGCATCTCTTTCATGATACTGGCTTTTCTTTCCCTTCAGAGGAAATTAATTCCTGGTGGTGTTGATATTCCACTGTCACTGAAGCATCTGATTGTGGATGCCTAAGACAGAGACACTTCTTGTTCAGTGCTAACAACCAATTGCCCTGACCTATTGGATTTGCAATGTGATTGTCTTGGATATTAAAGCAGTGGAGAGGATGAGTCGAGGAAGGAATAGAAGAGAGACATGGTGAAACCTGCACAGAGATGAGCTGAAAGGGTCTCATCGGCTCTCTGTGATCTCACCACTCTCTTAAAGGGACGGAAGCATTAAAGACTTCTGATGGCTAGCCATGAAAAAGCTCCCTCTGATCTCTGTTCAGATAATAGAAAAAAAAGACCTCATTAATTCCACTTCCATTCCACTAACATGTAAATAAAAAATAAATAAAAAACAAGCACACAACCAGCTCATAGTTTCGTAGATATAGTGCAATTATAGGACTCAACCACATCACATTTCACCACATGGATTTCTTTGCCTACAATTTTCTGTGTATTTAATCATATTTCAAGATAAAGGAGAATATAGTCTTTGCTTAAGCAATGAAATGCCACATCAAATCAACCAGTGTTTCCCAACCCTTGTCCTTGAGTACCACAACCCTGCACATTTTTAATGTTTCCCTAATTAAACACACCTGGTTCAACTCATCAGCTCATGGTAGAGACTCCAAGACCTGAAATGGGTGTTTCAGATAAGAGAGACATAAAAATGTGTACTGTTGGGGCTAAACCAGAACCAGGGCTAAAACCAGGGCCATCCATATCACTAACCTAAAATTTTGAGGATCACCGGAGGCTAGTTCACATCACAACAAATTATGTTGATAGGATTTCTTGGATCTATTTGATAAACTTGTAGGTGAGGGGTGTCTAAACCTTATTCTGGAGGACCACCTTCCTTTAGAGTTTAGCTCCAACCCACATTAAACACACATGAACCAGCCAATCAAGGTCTACAGGATTTTTAGAAAATTCCAGATAGGTGTGTTGGAGCAAGTATATAGGAACAGAAAACTTTAGAATGGTTGAAATGTTGGCATTTGTTAGGGCAGTGTGATTTACAAACAAAAACACATCCAACTTTTGCACAGATGGCCTGCGACTAATTTAGCATTTCTGACAACTTCAGCATCTTAATTTGTGTGATAAGCAAAGCAGAACAAACATCATTAGTCTGAGAAATATACACAACATGAATGAAGACTAATCCAGTCTCTGAGGGACTTCTAGTTCAACCACATTATCAAAGGGATGAGAAGAAATTGGTACAGAAACAGTTTGGGGGGAGGTATATAAAAATCCTAGCACTCCAAATCCACATGGCGTTCATTAGGAGAGAAAACAGCCCTGCGTAATAAGGTTATCCTCACATTCAGTAACAGGAAGATTTACTCTTGAACTTTTCTGTTTAACAGCTGCTAAGCCGCCGCAGCCCTGGGGAAGAGACAGCGGCACCGGCAAGGATTTGGAAGGGATAGAAAGGAAAACATAAGAAAAAGACAAGAAAGAAAGAAAGAAAGAAAGAAAGAGGGGAGAGGGAGAGTTCCCCTGAATATTTGAAAATGAAATTATAATTTTTTTTGTAATGGCTGGAAAGGGAGAGAGGTTGAGGGGGAATCTATGCAACTGAATCACGCACCAGATTAGAGCGACAACCCAACAAAGCAGACAATTACACTAGACTTAATGTATCTGGAATCTGTGTTAATGGTAACAAGGTATTCGTTTCAGACCCCCAGTGTGAATGTGGTTCCCGACCCCTGGGGTTAAAACTGGCATCACCACATATGCAAGTGGGGTCGCAGGCGAAAGGACGGTCGAGCTGCCAGCCAGCAGAGAATAGGGGGATTAAGATGAAACAATCAAAGCGCAACTGCAAGAGACAGATGGGGGATTTAGGGTTGATGCTGTCCCTGATAAACACGCACTACCCTAGCCCAATTTAAATCAAGACTGCACCATCTTTACTGGTAATGAGGTTGATGCAGGGACACATCTGAGATCACTGGGAGAACTGCACACTAAATCTCTGGGTCCAAACTGGTACTCAAACCCAAGTCTAAGGATAAGGCAGGACTTTTTTGGAAAAATTGCAAGCAAAGTCTTATGACTGGTTTAGAATTAAGTTTAGAAATATAAAGTTAGGGCTTGAGTTACTTGGGGCCAAGCTATCCAAATTACTATACCGACCAAAATATCTACCTATACCACTACCCTGAAAATTCCATAAACTGTAAAGCAAAAATCTGTTTAACTCATAGGTACACACAAGGTCAAGCTACTTGAAAGAATTCAAATCACAAAGAAATTCTTCACTGTCTGTTTTTCTGCATGTGAAAATCAACTCAGAATGACTATTATCAATCTACAGCTGAGACACAACCATCTCCTCCTGGTGCGCTCTGAGCTCAGGTGGCCAATGGGATGAACATATACATCATTACAGACAGTCTATGGACCTCTTTGGCCCCTACATGGATTTGAGTATTTTCATTTTGTTCTTAGTAAATGCCAAATTGTCAAAACTGTGAGGTGTGCTTATACTGTGTGTATATGGCTTGCTCTAAGTTTGTGCTGTATACATACTAGCAAAGAGTTTTTCCTGTACAATGTTGAACTGTCTATAACTTATGCTAAAATGCACTGTAAACATTTTGTTTTTAGGGACACATTTTTACCATCTGCACCTAGCTGTGCATTTATAGTAAGACAGTGTCACTCTGGCACTCTGAAGTGCAAAACACTATAATTTCATCACCTTAAACGCCCTCTGTTTAGCTTTTAAAAGGAACAGGAAAAACAAACAGAGGGTGAGAAAAGTAAATGAGGCAAACAAGTATTCTCCTTCTTTCTATAGTGCTTATGCACCACCCAAACTCAGAGCCAAAATTGTACTGTTGTTATCCAGTCCAAGTTGGCTGAAATAGAGGACAATTAGACGACACCCATTCCCCTTTCCCAGCCTTCCCACTGAAATCCTATGTTGTTCTGAGATCATGTATCAGATCTCGACAGAGTAACTCAGAGTTTTTTTTGTATTCTGAACCTTGCATGAAACAATATATCTTTGCTTTCAGATATAAAAAGCATGACCTCCAGAGTTACTTTGATGCATTCTCCTCTTTCCTGAGCCCCATTACAATCCACTACATAACCGCAGGGTGACAACAGAGCCCTGCCTGCCCGCTCATCTAACTGTGCATCATCAGCACTAGTGTTACAGCTGAGCCAAAGTGAGCTGAGCCCAGTCGGCACATCCACACACACACACACACACACACACACACACACATACACACACACACACACACACACACACACACACACACACACACACACACACACACACACACACACACACACACACAGTGCAGTGATATCATAGCCCAGGCTGGTGGAATGACACAGTTGTTGGGTTTGTACAATTGTCCCGGGCCAAACACATAGCCCTGAGGGGCACCCTTCCCTGCAAGCAGATGCCCTGAACAGAGCAATCAATATGTATGCTTACATACACCACTACACACTGGAAATGTAACATGCATCTTCCTCTACTTCTCATGCAGGAACTCCTCATGGCACATTTAGAGATGATGTAATCCAGATCCACACCTTTTCTCACGCATCACACAGCATATACATGATCATACTCTGTGGCTGCATGCTCACACACACAAGCATTCAGGGGGAGCCCCCCTCTCACCTGCACCTGCATGAAGGAGCCCCTGTAGAAGCAGCAGGCAGCCGCTGACAGGGCACTCCACAGGCTGCATCTCTCCGTCATGGCTCCGGTCCTCCTTTCTTCGGCTCGTCCACCCCTGGAGTCCACTAGAAGCCCTGGGTCATGCCCTGTCTCCTAGCGTTCACCCCGCGCTCAAGCCACTGCCGCAACTGATCAGTGCTATCGCTGTTCCACTGGAGCTAGCATCATCCCAGATCTGCACCGGCTTCCTCTCTCTCCCTTCTCAATGTCTCGATCTCTCTCTCTCCCTCTCTGACTTTCAATGTATCTCTCCCACTCAGTTCCACTGCCTCTTACTCTCACTCTAGCGCTTGCTATGCTTCACAGCGCTGGCAGGGATTACCTCATCGCTCTTGGATGAAAGCAGCGGGAGGGGGGAGGGACGGAGGGGGAGAGAGAGGGATGTAGAAAGAGAGAGATGCTTGCAGGCACTGAGACCCCACCCACCCCCTCCTCTAGGGCTCCAAACAATGCTGGGGGGAGAGAGACAGAGAGAGAGAGAGAGAGAGAGAGGGGGGGGGGGGGGGTATGTGGCACACGCATTCAGTACCTACTCAAAGGAATTTTCCCTTTTATTCTGGTTTGAAAGACTGCAAAAGAAAAGCAGGAGGGGGGCAGTCAGTCTATAGACAATCACCCTCATGCACATACACTCTTCCACACCCACTGAGTCGCACAAGCAGAGAAAATAGTTAAATCCAGGCACACATGACTGTTTGTGTACAAGTTAAAAAAATAAATAATAATACAAAAAACGGGAGTGAATGTTGTAAGTCTGGGCATACAGGATCTATTTAAAATCTGAGTTGTGCTTGGAAATAAAATTATGTTTTCTAGGAACGTAGTAAAAACCTGCTAATGAGCCTCAGTCTTTGAATATTCCCTATTGGATACTACCCACGCTCACATATTTACTCCAGATAAAATGAGTCTGACTCTGGCACAGCAGTCTAGGGTGGGGCGTTTGCTCCCTGGGGACTATTGTGACATCAAAATGGACGCCTTGCTATGGCAACCAACTGAAAGCTTTGACAGCAGCATCCTTAAAGGAATAGTTCATCCAAAAAAAGGAAAGACTGTCATTTGCCAAACAGGAATAGGCTTAAAGTTAATTAGTTATTCACAAGATAATGGTTCCCTCTGTAATAGCTCTCAAATATTATTTGTGCTTCTGCATATTCAAACTTTACGTACCAAGGCTTGGCAGGTTTTACATCGAATGGCAATGGATCTTGCATGTCTTGTAACCAAACATGCCATGTCAAGTTTGAATATGTGCAAATTAGATTAGAGAGCTATAGTGGATGAGGAAAAATTTCAGAGAAAAATGACTAAAATTTCAGTCACATAAAATCATATGGCTTCAGAAGATGTGGAATACAGTATACAAGTTGAAATGGACTACAATTGTGGTGTTTCTTTTTATACTTGGAGCTCAACAGCATCCATCCCCATTCACATTCTGGACATTCCTCAAAACTTCTCCTTTTGTGTTCCATGGAAGAAAGTAAGTCATACAAGTACGGAATTATATTAGGGTGAGTAAATTATCATTCTTGGGTAAACCATCCCATTAAATTAGGGAAGTCCAATCCCGTTCCTAGAGAGCCAATGTCCAGCAGAGTTTGGTTCCAGCCTGCTGCAACACAATTGCCTGTAAGTTTGTAGCAATGCTAAAGACCTTGATTAGCTGGTTCAGATGTGTTTAATTAGGATTTAAAGTCTGCAGGATAGTGGCCCTCCAGGAGCAGTACGACACACCTGCTGGACAAGCACTGTGTCTGTAAGGATCACATCAGTATTTTGAGTCTATAAATTTGGTTCTGTAACAAGCTTACTAAGCAATGATGCTTACAGTATCAACTAGGGTAGTCACACAATGAAAAAACAAAAGATATAATTAGACGAAACCCATTCTGCAAAGAAATCTCACTGATGCTATTGTGCATTTGCAGATAATCCGCTCAGAACATGTTAAGTTCATGTTGAATGCTCATCAGCCTAAGACAAAAGGAGGATGAATGTCAAGTTGAAGCGCTTAAAGAGTAAAAGATAGAGGTGTAATCCATTGTGTGGGTTAAATATGTTATGGTGTGTTTGTCTCATGAGATCATGCAATGAAAAAAGGATTTCATGCTATTTCCACAGATATGAAGAGGAGTCTCACATGACACACACATGGTGACAAACATATGGCAACCACAGACAGATTTTTGAGAGAGATGAAATTGCTGCCTATAAATTTACTTAAAATTTGCAGTATTTGAGATAAAGGAACAGATCACTTCTGAAACTCTAAAAGAGAAAGAAATCTGAAAAGCAGCATTTAGTTAAATTTGATTTAATCTCACTGCTATAGGGGAAATAACATGTGTCATGTCTAGGAGAAACAACTGTGATAATAAAGAGAACTCGATTTTTCTTGCCTTCTTCTCTGTCCCAGATCTCTACTTTCTGAGCTCCCTCTCTATTTCTTGTTTTCGGTATCACGCTGTTGTGTGTATCTATGCTGATCATGGATTTTCCTTCACAACCCCTCCTCAATCTTTCATTCAATCTCTCTCTCGGTTAAATATTAATTACACAGTGAGTGTCCTGCAGGCAGGGTGCAGTGGTACAATGGAGAAGAGCTAGACTCTGTGAGCGAACTGATAATGAGGAGGTGGAGGGGGTTTGTCTCTCTCCCCGTCTGCCTACAGGGCCTGAACACCTCACCTCCCCCTTCTCATTAACATTAATGAGCTCGGCCCCCTTGGAATTCTGGGTATTGTAGTTGCCATGCAATGGCTCTTCCCCAAGTCGGCACTGCTTTTGCTGATCAAGCAGTTTGGTCATTTGGTTTGATCTGTAGCAGTAATAGAAGACCATGTTAGTGTGTGAGGTCTAGTCAATTTACAGTATAATCAATGCAGAGCTGTGTATAGTAATTTGATTCAAATGGAATAACTGGCTGTTCTGTATGTATTTCCATGCTGAAAAACAGGAGGGAGTGGAAAAAGAGGGGTATCACAACCTCCATCTTTCACCAGCTGAGTTTACATCACTTTGTCTTTCTCAATTCATTGCCTGTCTTTCTTCACTTACTTCACCTATCCATGTCTTGTTCTTCTTATGCATCACTATTGCCATTTTTAGAACCCCTAACCATGCAGCTTGTTGAGGAGATGGTGCTGTTACTTTACTAAGCAATCTAAATTATGATCTTCGTCTGGTGCACAATAAAAACCCACAAAACACATTGAAAGAAGGACCTGAGACATAACTTGCATCCCAAATATCACAGAGACCAGGGATTGGCCTCTTTTGACCAGTAAAAATGACATCTAGAGCAACCACCTTGCAATGCCTAAGCAATCTCCCATAGCATTGTGGAAGTGAGATTTCCATGGAACATCATCACAATTGCTATCTTTACTACTTGTTGTGTCCGAATGAACTCTTTTTAAAGTCCCCATGAAATAAAAAAAAATTTAGCCTTAATGTTATCTATAAGCTTTTGTGCTCCAAAACAATGACAAAATTCGCATTTAGAAGATCTAAGCATTCAAAACGTAGTCTCTCACTTCTGCCAATATGGATCAATGATTTTGATGACATCAATCAGCTTCTCATCAGATTTTCTGTCCAATCAAATGCTCTCTAGAATCTAAAGCGTCCCGCCCCCTTTATTATAAATAGATGTTGAAACTGCGGCTGAAATCGGTCACTTGTTCACACTATTACTATTTTCTATATGGTAAATAGTGAATAGTCCACAGTGCACTATAGGGTATAGGGAATGAGTCAGACAGTGTAATATGCTTTCCATTGGGGCGAATGAAGTCTGGTTTCACGTTAGTGTCACGGGAACTGCCGCAGCGCACACAGTCTGCTGCGGTCCAGAGACACAATAGCACAGAGCAGATCATATGCGCGAGTCGAGTCGGCGCAGACCACAAAATGTATCGGACACATTTGAATTCTGCACAGAATGCTGTATTTTAAAGTGATATGGAGGAGATAGGAGGAGAAACGGTTAGAGATTAAGGAAACTGTGGCTTTACCGAGCTCAACGGCTCTGGTCGAGCTGTGATATAAACTAAACGCTATTGGCTATTTTAAAAAAGGGGAGGAGCTGTTCGACATGTCCCGCACTGTCTTCCTGCTTCAGTGGAAATTACATCAACACATCGAATAATGCTGCGCATTTCAAAGCACTTCAGTGGGCCTTTAAGTACAAATTTCAGTTCACTTCGATACAAATGAAACCATGCTAAAATGTAACATAAATGGACATGGTATAATGGCAATACCATGCTACTAGATATGGTACAATGGAAATAATATGATTTTTTGTTTTTGGACAAGTATCAAGTAGAATCATGGTATTACTTTGGAAGTACCATATAAACACTGTGGTACAAACTACAGTAGTGCTGTTACGAGAGATCAGCTTTGGTATCTTTCAGTAGAATTTTCAGTGATACAATTATTGAAAGGAAACTGCTAATTGGTGTTAGCGGCAAGCAGAAAGGTTAGGAGTTCAGTCCTAAGGTGCTGGGAAAGGTGTGAGATCTAGGAATAGCCGAGATAATGAGATGGCAGCCCAGCAGAAAATAAACATTGTGTATCAACGGCTGAATGGAAGAACGCAACCACGAACACCTCAAGTGTCTGGGCCTCTGGGAACGCTCTGTTCTGGAGCGAAGACCAGTTGTTCATCTCTGTTTCCAGTTGACAGAGCTGTTTTTTGCCCATTACAGTGAACATTCAGGGCAGAGACTCATTTTAACTCAGACACCATTAAACTTTCATATTGTGGCGGAGAAGAGAGGCATCCAAGAAATGGAGGGAAAGGAGGCTGTGCATCCAATCAAACTAGTACAAATCTACTGCATATTCATCTGTCACTTGATAGAAACAAGTCAAATTTGACACATACCAACATGGAAAGGTTGTCTAACAAAAAACATGAATAAAACTATAGAAGGTAAAAAAAAATGCTAGACCTAGGCAGTTTCGAGTAATTATGGTTAAATGATGGAAAGTATTTTAAGGATGCTTTGTTGTTTTTGTACAATAAACAGTTATGGTCCTGTTGTGTTGCCACTTATGGCCGTAACCAGGGTTTGAAAATTAGAAAGGTCTGGGGTGTGGTGTTAAGAAAATATAATAAAATATACAATAAAACCTACAAATGCACTAATGTATTTTGTCAGAATCTTTTTGCTACTCTCTGTCTCTGTTCTGTCTGTTTTGGGGGAAGGACATAAATAAATGATACCTTGATTACATAACACTTTGATAAGACTTTATTTTAGGCTTTTTTATTATTATTCATGCAACAATACTTATTACTCTATAGATAAGTAATAAGAACTTTGTCTGTGCTCTAATAGTATGAATGTTTTTAGCATGACTTTGTGAAAGGTTAACTATAAAACTGAACCTTTTTCATTGTCAGTGTTTTCATATTTAGCTTATTTCATTCTGTAACCCACTTGTTCATGTGTACTAGTGTTATTATGCTACTGTTTTTTTATACCGTTTCTTACAGATAATATAAAGAAGATTATTGCGTTTCTCTCTTTCAAGCCCTATTCACTCTCCATCGTTCTCACACCACAGATGATAAACAATCTATAGCAAACTGTCTAGACTGAATTATACATGCAGACACTCATAGATGTTTTAAACGGCTAACTAGTAATTCAGAGGACTTCACGTTTTATTTATTACTATGAAAAATTTACAGAGATCTGGACCTCAATTGCCTCATAGCTGCTACGACCATGTTGCTATTTGATTTTCAATGTAAAGTCTATGGGAATCAAAAACCACTTCTACTCAGTTCAATCTCTGAATGAATGACTCTTATCAGCCAGTTCTTTTTAGTGAACCAAAAACATACAGCATGACTAGTGTTGTCAAAATCACAAACAAATGGCTCCTGTGATCAGATTATTTTTAAAAATCAAAGCAAGAAGTTTTATTATGTTATGATGTATGCAAGGCTTGTGCGACTTAAAGGTACACAATGTAACTTTTTTTGTTCAAAATGAAAAACATTTAAATAATGAGTCAATACATCATCAATTCTTCTTCCAAAATGTATTTTTGTCTTACCCTGATTCACTAGGGTAAGCCTATTATAAGTGTTTATATTTTAGTGGGAAATTGAGTACATACATCACTCGTCACATCGTCATATCTGTAAATACAGAAAATTGCTCCGGCTACATTGATTCATGTATAGTGTGTGTGGGAGAGGTTGTAACAACGAGTGAGAAAGGTTGACATGGAGCAGCTAAATCTCCAACCTCCAGGGAATCATCCGTTTTAAACAAACAGAGGAGAGTCTGCTGGCAAAAAGAGAATGTGACAGAGCTCGTAATAAAACAAGAAACAACATTGGTTTAGCTTTTTGGAGATGTCGAGAACTGAGGGATTTGAAATGTTGTATGTTGTGTTTTGATTACTCAACAGATGAGTAAGGTATTTTATTGAACAGATAAATTGACATATGTAGCTCACTAGAGTAGATTGTAAATCATTATCTACTGTGAACGGTAATTTCATCCGCACAGTCACTCAGAGCTGAAGCACAACCAAAACAATGTTCTTCCGCAAAATGCATGCAGTTTTTTTTTTTCAAAATTTGCATAGTGTACCTTTTAATCATTAGTTAATTACTAGTTGTTTATAAGACATTATGTAAAGACACACATTATCTTTCCAGAATTTTTGTTATAATGAAATACAAGTGAATGCATGACGAAATGTTACATGCTACATTTGGCATGTTTGTTTCTCCGAAGTATTAAAAGAATTAAGGAATCAGAATTGTTTACTTCATCACAATTCCCATCCATTAGACTGTGCGCATATGTCACAGACAAAGAGGAAGTTTCAGTATTTGTGTGCACATATTTTATACAGTGTGTGTGTATATGAGAATGTGCATGTGTTTTGAAGGCTTGAGGGTCATGTGGGCCTGGCCACACCTAACCTTCCCTTACACAGAGCTTCAGGAGATGAAGAGCAGTTTACAGCGCCATCTAGAGGCAGAAGACTTCACTACACAGCAATTAAATGCAGAATCTAATATCTTAATGACTGTAAATAAGAGCAGGCACAGGAAGGACATTACTTTGCACCAAATCAGCACATTCCAAAAGTACTCATTAGATTAATTTCTTATTACATCACCAAATGGTGCATTTAGTTAATGAATACAGGGATTTTGCCTAATTAAGCATGAAATAACCATATTCAGCAAGTTGTCAGGAGGAAGCCTCAAAGAACAGACAAATTGAAGTAATAGATAGATATATTAACAGAATTCTTTCCAGCTCCTACTTATTAAGGATGAGAGATTTGCCTAGTTTAAATACACTTTACCAAGTGACTTCTTGCTAAGAGAAAGAAAAAAAGCCTTACTTCCACATATTCTCCTTGGTTGTCTGTGGTGTCCAGCTGTCTGTGAAAAGAAAAACGATTCATATTATATATTACGCAATATAGTTAACCGTAAGCTAGTCATATTTGTAAAAATAAACCTCCAAAATAAAACTCCAAAGCAAAGCTGACTGCAGATTATACCACTTTATGCACAGTTACTTACATGTACATTGCAAATTAGCTAAATAAATTGAAATGAAAAATATTGAAACCCACCTCAGGGTCAAACTTAGGGAATTTAGGGAGAGAATGAAACTTGTAATGAGACTGATGTCATCAATAAACAACTTTTTTACTCTTCCTGTTTCATTTGTTTTCGCATCAGAAGATGCTTAGTAAAACTCACGGAGGAACTTGACTTTTTTTTTAACATCCAAAGGAAGTGAAAAGGGTGTTCCTTCACGATTCTGCTTCTGCACGCCACATCAATGACACAATGAAATGAGGTTGATTCAAAAACAGGAAATGCAGAGACAGAGCATTTGTAATTGGAATATTACTTTATTAAAATTGCATTTGATCGAATCATTCTTTTATTCAACAAGAATTTTTTTTTTTTTATGTGTGGAATATTTAGAATGAAAGAGGAATGTATTACTGATTTGTTCATTTTTATATTATCAATTTTAAAAAAATTAATTAAACAGCCTATAATACACATTATATAAAAATATATCAACATGTTGTGATTTATTTTCTTGTTGAATGTTTCAGAAATTGACTTTAATAAACCCTGAGGAATTTTCATTGGTGTAAAAGTGTGATAACTAGCCCCTGGTTTTTCCTACATGTACATGACAGAAATAGTTTTTGGTAAAGAGGAAAATACTACCAAAAAAAAAAAAAACCTACCACAAAATTTGTGAGAGAGAGAAACAAACTTATGGGAAGAGTGATGTTTGATAAATCTGCAACAGCAAATTCACTGTCAGATCATGGCAAGAAATGACTTTCAGCGTGGGAAAAGTTTCATAAACGCAGAAGTGTGTCAACACACTGAAAAGACATTGAATTAATGTTCAGTCAATCAAAGAAGTGAAACAAGTGTGTGTTAAACAAAAGTTTCAATGCTAGCTCACGACCAAGATTTTATGAAGTGACAACTTGAATTTAGACTATGTCTATGACCTTCGTTTAGTGAAAGATGATCTTTTATACTGTTTTATCAGAGGTTGTTAAAGTGATGCTGGTGAAGCTCTTGAATGGTATAAAGCTCTTAAAAACATCGCATACAAACACAGGAAGACTCTTACACTGTTTCCTGAAAACATTTCGACATCCTCTAGCTGTGCTGGCTGACCTCACATCATTAATCTCATATTCACAAATGACAGGGAAATACCTTGCTCGCAAACAACAAACCAGGTGTCGTTCATAAAAAGCTATGACCAAGTACAATCTAATTATAACAAACCAGGGTACAATACTTTTGTAGCATACAGTTTGACTGTATTAAAACACCTTCCCAAGACAAGGTACCATAATAATACCGTGTAATTATTACTATTATTATTATTTATTTATTTAGCCATATAATGTCTCAAAGTAACAAAGAATTATCATTTGATATTACAACTATGGACACTTTTGTAAAGGCAATGTTGAATTCAAAGTATATAGTGAAAAAAAGGCAACTAATTTTTTACTATTTTTAGTAAAATTATTAAAAACTATTTAATTTTTACCACTATTTACTGAATACTTCTATCATATATAAAGCTAAAAAATAACATGCAATTTAGCCACTACTGTCATTATAATTAAAAAAAAGTAAAATAAATTAAATGAAATTTCTGAAAGATTATGAAAAGTATTGTTTTTTTTGTAGAAGCAGTATCATTTTAGAGGAAACTACAATTACAATGTTGAATTTTTGACATTTACTCTGCAACACACACAACATACTGACAATAATAAACTAACCTTAGATCCCTGTGCAACTTCATACTCAAACACTTACAAATGAAAAGACAACGACAACACCAAAATCTTTTTCTTAAAAAAAAAAAAGACCCAATGAGGTGTTTCCTAATTTAAAATTGTAAATTTAAATTTCCCAGTCTGTTCCAAGACCACAGTTTGTCAAGTCCTTGTGGAAGCTGAGAGGAATGAACAGCAACTTCCTGTGAATCCCTGTTAATCCTGTTGCTCTCTGCTGCCCTCTAATGTGAATTTATGAGGGTCACTGTTGAAACACTGGGTTCCTCTCAATACTTAAATTGATGCTTCCTCGTTTCCTCGCTCCTCCGTCCTCCAGCCCGTGACCCGTAAACCGATCAAACTCAGTCATCTTGAAGGACATCTCAATTCTCTAACTGCAGTGAGGAAGCTTCCAGAGTAACAGGTGTATTCATGCTTTACCTTTGCGGTTTAAATAAAGCCATATATCACACAGGGCATCTTACTTTTAATTATGAATTTCTTGAATAACCAAAATTCAACAACATAAGGACAGATCCTTTGAGCACAGCTGATGACACTTTGTTGGACCCCATTAACATCCATAGTATTTTTTCCATCCTATGAAAGTCAGTGGGGTCTATCAACTGTTTGGTACCCTTATTCTTTAGAATATCTTCTTTTGTGTTCAGCGGATGAAAAAAATTCATACAGGTGTGGAACTACATGAGGGTGAGTAAATGATTTTTTATTTTTTTTTTGGTGAACTATCCCTAATATTCTGGCATTTTGTTATTACCATACAAAAAAAAGTAACACAAAGGTTTCCAGTGGCGTTTAGGACGGGCCCCTGAGATAAACTGTATTAGACTGCATGTCCAAACCTTTATACAGTCTATGGTCCAAACGCACAGAGCAGATCTCGGAGACTCACGGTAATGTTGTTTCTCAGCCTCTATCTCATGATGAGATCATCTCAAGCGTGACATCAATCCTGATGTACATGTACAACGAGCCAGAACCGCTTTCACAAAGGAACGAGAGCATATATTGTATCACAAAACCACGCTGTCACGGTATGTGGTCAGACAAGAGGATTACTCTCGTCTGACATTACAGTGCAGCTTCCTGATTTATCTGTGAAGAGTTGAAGGAATGAATGAAGCATGTATATAGCACTTTATTGTCTACTATTGTACACCCAAAGCGCTTTGCAATCATGGATAATGCGACTGCAGCCACAGTGCGCTGAACTCACACCAGCTATAGGTGGAGAGGAGAGAGAGTGATCGAGCCCATTCAGTGGCTGGGGATTATTAGGATGCCATGATTGATAAGGGTCGATGGAGGGAATTTAGCCAGGATTACACTTATTGTCACGTTTTAGTGTGTTTAGTTCTGTTTTGTGATCTTGGTTTCCCCTGTCTCTGTGATTTTGGTTCAGTCCTGTTAGTTTTCCCGCTCTGTCTAATTAGTAATTCCCTTCACCTGTGTTCTGTTAATCTTCCCATTAGGCCCTGTTCATTTAAGCCCTGTGTTTTCCCTCAGTGTTTGTTGATTGTCGTCCGTGTATGGTTGTGTTATCCCTGAAGTCCTGGAGTTTGTTCTTTTGTTCTTGTTTATTTATGGAAGTTTAAGTTTGTGAAATAAATATCCTAAACTGTAGCTACCGTGTCCTCGTCTTCAGCATCCTGCACACAAACCTGACAGAACGATCAACCCACTGCAAAAAAAAAAAGAAAACCTCCAGTGTAAGCCTCCAGTCGAACATGGAGTTCGATAAACAGGCCTTTGTGGGAACCCGCAAAGCGATTTTCCGGGGGATCCGTGGAGGTCACAGGGGAGGATATGGTCTAGACTTCTTCAGCGTCAACATCTCTGCGTCCAGCCCAATCCTCATCTCATTCGCCCTGTCGAGCAAGAGCCAGAGCCAGTCTTCGAGCAAGAGACTGTGCCCGTTCCTGAGCCGGTGTTTGTTCCGGAGCACACCACACGTGAGTCCACACGAGAAGACACAGCGCTGATTGTGATGTCTGCGGCGATTCTGTGTGTGTGGGCTACACGCACATCAGCTCTGGTCCATGAGTCCAGTTCCGAGTCCCATGATGTGCTGGTCCCGTCCAGTTCCGAGTCCCATGATGTGCTGGTCCCGTCCAGTTCCGAGTCCCATTATGTGCTGGTCCCGTCCAGTTCCGAGTCCCATGATGTGCTGGTCCCGTCCAGTCCTGCGCCAGAGCCCTTTGATCCTGCGCCAGAGCCCGTTGATCCTGCGCCAGAGCCCGTTGATCCTGAGCCAGACTCTGATGTTCCTGAGCCAATGTTTGTTTCTGTGTTTGTGTCTGTCTTTGTGGCCGTTATTGTTTTGGTGGCTGTTGAGCCTGAGCCGGTGTCTGTTCCTGAGCCGGTGTCTGTTCCTGAGCCGGTGTCTGTTCCTGAGCCGGTGTCTGTTCCTGAGCCGGTGTCTGTTCCTGAGCCGGTGTCTGTTCCTGAGCCGGTGTCTGTTCCCGAGCCGGTGTCTGTTCCCGATCCTGAGCCTGTCCTTCTCCCCAAGAAAATTTGGGGGGGGGGCTATACGCCTGCGCCGTGGTCGGCCAAAGACACACGGAGACCTGAAAAAAGATCACCACCACGGCCGCCCGAAGGGTCCTCACCGCCACTGCCGCCCGAAGGGTCCTCACCGCCACGGCCGCCCGAAGGGTCCTCACCGCCACGGCCGCCCGAAGGGTCCTCACCGCCACGGCCGCCCGAAGGGTCCTCACCGCCACGGCCGCCCGAAGGGTCCTCACCGCCACGGCCGCCCGAAGGGTCCTCACCGCCACGGCCGCCCGAAGGGTCCTCACCGCCACGGCCAGCCGAAGGGTCCTCACCGCCACGGCCACCCGAAGGGTCCTCACCACCATGGCCACCCGAAGGGTCCTCACCACCATGGCCACCCGAAGGGTCACCACCGCCCTGGATGCCCGAGGGTCCGACAGCTCCGCCCTGGACGCCCGAGGGTCCGACAGCTCCGCCCTGGACGCCCGAGGGTCCGACAGCTCCGCCGTGGCCACGCCCACAGCCTGCTCCGCCCTGGTCCCCTGAACAGCCTGCTCCGCCCTGGCCCCCTGAACAGCCTGCTCCGCCCTGGCCACACCTTCAGCCTGCTCCGCCATTGGACACGCCCACAGCCTGCTCCGCCCTGGTCCCCTGACCAGCCTGGACCGTCCTGGAGTCCAGGATGCCCACCCTCCCACCCCTTTGGATGTTATACGGCGTGAGGACGCGCCTTCGGGGAGGGGGGAGGTACTGTCACGTTTTAGTGTGTTTAGTTCTGTTTTGTGATCTTGGTTTCCCCTGTCTTTGTGATTTTGGTTCAGTCCTGTTAGTTTTCCCGCTCTGTCTAATTAGTAATTCCCTTCACCTGTGTTCTGTTAATCTTCCCATTAGACCCTGTTCATTTAAGCCCTGTGTTTTCCCTCAGTGTTTGTTGATCGTCGTCCGCGTATGGTTGTGTTATCCCTGAAGTCCTGGAGTTTGTTCTTTTGTTCTTGTTTATTTATGGAAGTTTAAGTTTGTGAAATAAATATCCTAAACTGTAGCTACCGTGTCCTCGTCTTCAGCATCCTGCACACAAACCTGACACTTATACTCTTTCTGTAATATATCACCGCAATGTCTTAATTTATGATACGTTATCAGTTCATTTGATTTACTTGATTTATTTGATTTGATTAATTTGATGAACTTTGAATGTGATAAGACTTTACATTTTTATTTACATCGCCATCTTTGTGTCAGGGTTCTGTCCCTTCTGTCTAGTCTATTTCTTGGTTTTGTGACAGAGCCCTGACATTCCTGTTTTGTTTTGTCTGTGTGCCTTGTTCTATGTGCTATTATGTCATGGTATGTCTTGTGCGGTGTTGCATGCAGCTTGTGTTTATCACTGGCTGCATACTTTCATGTTGTCTTGTTTTGTGTGAACACGTGGCTTATGCGTGTTCTCATTGGCTCTGATTCAAGGGGAATCAGAATGGCAAATCCTGACTGGGCGAGAGGAGGAGCTGGGGATGGAGGAGGGTAATTAGCTCCTGAGAAACGCGATAGCTGATGATAATACTGAAGGAGCTTATATATGTACACAGTGATAGGCGTCGTATTCTTATAGGTAGATGTGGATCAGCTGAGAGTCAACTGATGTGAGCTTGACTAACGTGACCTGCCAGAACTGACGCTACGCTTGATTTTAGTCACTTTCACAATTTTTACAGCTGACAGATCCCATTGCATATCCATACAGACTGTGGCCCTGTCCCAAATGGATCCCTAAGCCCTCGCAGTCTTCCTCCGAGTCCACACTGGAAGTGTGACGTAATGCCGCTTTGACTGTCGGGAAGAATTTCATGGGAAGTTCATGGGCTCTGCAAAAGCGTGCAACAATGTCGTTCAAATTTATTCATATACGAGCACGATTTGAAAAGTCTATGTATTTTCTAATGGCCTTGAGACATTTTTAATAGGGGGTCTTACTGTAATGCTGTAGCCCAGTGGCCTCAGGTTTTTCTTAATGTGTCCCTGTCTACACCCTTACCTTACCTACACTACATATTGGATTTAATCTAGTATGTCATCGCGATACAGGCTGCAGCAAAGTCATCTTGGAGTTGGAAGCAATTTTTACGCAACGGGGTATTTGTTTAGGGCGAGTTTATGCCAAATAATTACGAACAGAAACTTGTAGCTACTTGCAAAAGACAAAGGTCTGCAACATTCTAACACTGTTTCTATACCGGTGCATCCTTGGACACATCAAAGCGAATACTCCAGATCCATTTGTCCTGCTGTTGGAGGACCAAGCGCTCATTTACTGTTGGTGACTTGCCACGCGTCTGATGTAGACAGAATCACTTGCTGAATTCGAAACCTAGACTACTCTTACTATTTTTATCATGTCTTTCTATGGGCGAACTAGTAAGAGTAGTATACATTATAAATAAAATAACCACCATCAGTGGCCAATTTACCAAACCACAAACTGATACATACATCTTACCAGCTAACACACATTCTACCCTCATTCTCTTTGCTTTCAGAGGCAAAAGTCTCCAAACTCCTCCTTTCCAATCGCCCTACTACCTGTCCGCTTGATCCTATTCCAACTAATCTACTTCAAGCCATTTCTTCCTCAGTTTTACCCGCATTCACACACATCATAAACTCTTCTCTTCACACTGGTACTTTTCCCACAACATTTAAGCAGGCTCGGGTAACCCCACTGCTTAAGAAACCTACTCTAAATCCAGCACATCTGGAAAATTACAGACCGGTATCCCTTCTTCCATTCCTTGTCGAAAACACCTGAATGAGTTGTTTTCAACCAGATCTATTCCTTTCTTACACAGAACAACCTCCTGAACAACAACCAGTCTGGTTTCAAAAGTGGACACTCGACTGAGACTTCCCTGCTCTCCATAATTGAAGCTCTGAGACTGGCAAGAGCAGCTTCCAAATCCTCAGTTCTCATCCTGCTGGATCTGTCTGCTGCCTTTGACACAGTTAACCACCAGATCCTCCTGTCAGTCCTAAAAATGAAGGACATCTCGAGAACAGCACTACAATGGTTTAAGTCTTACCTCTCTGGTAGGTCCTTCAGGGTGTCGTGGAGGGGTGAGGCGTCTAAGACCCAACATCTAGCTACTGGGGTGCCTCAGGGCTCAGTGCTTGGACCACTTCCCTTCTCCATCTACATGATATCACTAGGATCTGTGATTCAGAAACATGGCTTTTCCTATCACTGCTACGCTGACGACATACAACTCTACCTCTCATTCCAGCCTGATGATCCTACGGTTGCTGTTCGCATCTACAGACATTTCTGGCTGGATGAAGGACCACCACCTTCAACTAAACCTTGCGAAGACAGAGTTGCTTGTGGTCCCGGCCAACCCAACACTCCATCACAACTTCTCCATTCAGCTAGGCTCGTCATCCATAACTCCATCAAGGTCAGCCAGGAACCTTGGAGTTGTACTTGATGATCAATTTAACTTTACAGACCACATTGCTAGAACTGCCCGGTCCTGCAGATTTGCCTTATACAACATTAGGAGGATCAGGCCCTTCCTATCAGAGCCTGCCAACTCCTTGTCCAAGCGCTTGTTCTATCTAGACTGGACTATTGTAATGCTCTCCTGGCTGGTCTTCCAGCTTGCTCTGTCAAACCTCTGCAACTGATCCAAAATGCTGCAACTAGAGTGTCTTTAACGAGCTGAAGAGATTGTAGTGAGAGAGCACACGTTACTCCTCTTCTCACAAAATTGCACTAGTTGCCAGTTGCCGCTCGCATCAAATTCAAGTCACTGACTTTTGCCTACAAAACAACCACTGGCTCTGCTCCCTTTTTACCTAAACTCATTACTTCAGACTTACATGCCATCCAGAAACTTGTGCTTTGCAAGTGAACACCGTCTTGTGGTGCCATCTCAAAGAGTCACAAAATCTCTTTCTCTGACCTTGTTTTGGTTTGTTCCATGCTGTGGAATAACCTGCCCAACTCAACCAGAGCTGTCCGTGGCCATTTTCAAGAAACGTCTGAAAACGCATCTTTTTCGGCAACACTTGATCCATTAATACTAACACATCTTCTATTCTATATCTATTATCTTAAAAAAAAAAAAAGTACACATACTGCATTAGATTAAACTGGGAAGGGTGATAACACTTGCATATTGTTGTCCTATTGTTAGTTTAACTGCTTCTATTTTTCTCATTTGTAAGTCGCTTTGGATAAACGAATGAATAAATGAAAACTGAAAGCCTCATCTTCAAGAGTTGATCCGATACCATCTTGCCTTTTTAAATCATGTTTTGATTCCCTCTCTCCTGTTGTTTTGAGAATTATCAATAACTCTCTGTGCACTGGTGTTGTACCAGCAGCACTTAAAATTGCTGCTGTCACCCCCATACCAAAAACTAACAACACTGACTTTGATATTGAATTTTCTTCCCATCTCTAATCTTCCATTCCTCGCCAAAATTTTAAAACAAACAGTGGCTTCTCAACTACTTTCCCATCTTTCCTCTAATGATCTTTTTAAACCATTTCAGTCTGGATTTCATAAACTCCACAGCACTGAAACAGCGCTAGTCAAAGTTACTAAGGATTTGCTAATGACTTCTGATTCTGGCCGTCTATCTATAGTGATTCTTCTTGATCTTAGTGCCGCCTTTGACACTATAGATCACTCTATTTTAATCACCTGCTTAGAGACTGTCTTTGGAGTTTCTGATTCTGCATTAAAATGGTTTAAGTCCTACCTCTCTGATCCCAAGCAGTTTGTTGTGATGGGTGATTGCAAGTCTGAGGTTGGTGTGGTACAATCTGGTGTTCCCCAGGGATCAGTTTTGGGCCCTTTACTTTTTAGTATTTACATTTTTCCATTTGGCCAATTTTTAAGAACACTTGGTCTTAATTTTCACTTTTATGCAGATGACACTCAGATCTATATACATTCAAAACCTGATGTCAATATGCCTGTGTCTTTTCTTTCTCAATGTTCTACTGAGATTAAGAAATGGTTGTCTGAAAATTTTCTCTGTCTAAACAGTGACAAGACTGAAGTGATGCTTATTGGTTCACCTCATCAGTTGCGTAAAGCAGAGTCCATAACCTTAAGTGTGGATGGCTCTGCTTTGCAATTCCAAACTAAACAAAAAAAATCTGGGGGTGATATTTGACGCCAATTTAACCTTTGACCATCATGTCCGTAACACAGTCAAAGCATCATTTTTTCAACTCAGAAACATTGCCAAATTGCGTTCTATGTTGACTTTCTCTGTGGCTGAAAAGTTAATCAATACTTTTGTTTTTTCACGTATTGATTATTGTAATGCTTTGCTGGCTGGAGTTTCTAAAGCTTCTGACTAGGACCAGTGCAAGGCAGCACATCACACCTATCCTGGAAAAATTGCACTGGCTTTCTGTTAGTTTCCGTATTGATTTTAAAATTCTCATGCTCACTTATAAGGCCTTGCATAATTTGGCCCCTCAATATTTGTGTGAACTTTTAATCCCTTACACCCCTACACGTGCTCTACGCTCTTCTGAAGCTGGTCTTTTAACTGTCCAAACAACACGCCTAAAAACTATGGGTGATCGGGCTTTTTCTTCTTTGGCTCCTAAATTGTGGAATTCCCTGCCCCTGAGATTAGGAATGCAGAATCCCTCGGTGCTTTTAAATCGTCCCTTAAAACTTTTTTAGGGTAGCTTTTATGTGATCCATGTGATTATTTTGTTTGTTATTATATTGGCTTTTTTTTTATATTTTTTATTGCTTGCTTAGTGTTTACTGCCTGGACTGTTGTGTGTGTCTTTTAACCTCATTATTTTTATGTAAAGTGCTTGAGATGCAACTTTTAAAGGCACTATATAAAATAAAAGATTATTATTATTATTATTATTATAATAAAAAATGTAAATGTAGTATGCGGTTCCAAATACAGCAACTGATTATAATGGCTTCTATGTGCTTTTGTCATGTGTTGCACCATTCACTTCCGGTTTAGACAGATGTGTAGCAAGGTTGTGAAACTACAGTGTAGGTAGTGCATTTCCATTAGCAATGACTATTTACTTAAGTGTTTCAGTCAGATTTCCGTAGCGCAGCTGCCGAACTTCCAGTTTAAACAACTAGAGACACAGTATAACTTACTTTTTTTTGTTTTCCATTGAAAAAAAAATCTGATGAAGAGCCATTGGCCTCGAAACGTCATCTGTGGTTAGAACATAAAAAATATTTTTCTATTTTTGGAGCTGTGGTGTGCCAACTTTTCCTTCCTTTTTTACAGATTTTTTTGTGGTTGAGCACCATCATTGAGCTTTTTGCCGTTAGATGTGCGCATTTTGTGTTGACTCTTCATTGGAAAAATTAATCAACAGTTAATTTCTGAAATAACTCCAACTGCTGATTTGAAGAATTCAAAGAGTATAGTGAGTTGATCTCCCGTTATTTCTTAGAGCCTGCTTCATCACATGAGGCTACAATACTATTATCACTCAATAAGTGTTGATCCAATCAATTCCCAATGGACAAATTCAAGTCCTGCCTTAAATTTTTTTCTTGTTCAAAAATCAGTTTCACTCTGATATACAGTAGGGAAGAAAAAACGATTGCGAGTTCAACTTTCATTTCATGCCGACTTTAAGTGTACTGTACTGAATGAAAGTAGCCACTGTACTTAAAAGTAGCCACTGTTCCCCTGCAGTCAATCATTTTATCCCTTAAAACTCACCTTTGATCACCAAAATGACATATTTAAATTTAAATTCGTAATGCCTTAAAATAGCTTGTAACGCTACACCCTTGGCCGATTTATTATACTTTGTTCTATGAATATGCAAATGAGCCTCGCATCCTCTCACTCACACCAGCTCAGAGATCCACTTGTTGACGATCACACGTTGACCTGATTGGTTACAAGGTAGTTTGTGACATCAGAAACACCAGCGATTTCAACCAGCATTTTTGGTTCACTGTAGTTTTAAGGAGAAAATTCTCAGCAATGGTGTTGACTTATGAATTTACTCATGGTTTGTTTTAAAACATATTAAAAACACCACATGGACATATAAACAACATTAAAAACTTGATTTTCACCACAGGAGGACTTTAAAGGTATTCAACAAACAAAGATCATGTTAAGAAATCAAGTAATGTAGCTGATTTTTACCTGTTAGGCTCCATCTTCTCCTGTGTACAGTCTGATTCTATATTAGGATCCTCTCTAACGGCTGTCTTCTGCTCCATCTGGCTGCTCATTTTCAGAGGCAACTGAATCAAGTCACTGTCCACCTGGAGCTTCTCAGCACCCTTCACAGAGGTATCTTCTTCTCTATGTTTTTTCTTGGGGAGTATTGGCTGGACCTTTGACTCTTTGCTCAAACATAGATCTGGTGAAGGCTCTAGACATGCACTCAATGGATCGACATGTATCTTGGAGACAGCTACAGGCTCCTTATGTTCATCTTCCAGCTTTGTTGAGTGTCCATCCACAGTTGGTGGAGTTGGAAGGTCACGCTTCTGGATGTGACAATCTCTAGTCCCAACAGTTAACTTGTCCTCCATAATGGGGTTTTCCAGGACCTCCAGGCCCTGAAGTACGCTGAGAAGGGGTGAATCAAACACATGGTCTTGTGAAGGTCTCATGCTTTGACTCCGACTGAGGTTGGTCTTGTCCTTGGACTTGCTCTTCTTCGAGCTTTTGTCCTTCTTTGGGTGACGTGGCATGGTGCCCATGTGCGTGTACATTTCACTGGAGCTGGCGTAGCTCTGGCTCCGTGGACTCATGCCCATATCGTCAGCCGCCAGCTCTTTGACGGATCCTTCGTCCTTCTGGGCATCTGATTTACGCCGGAGGTTGGTGAGGCTACCAAACCACTTGAAGCCTGAGAAGGGAGAAAACATGTTGTGCATGCTGTAACTCAGAAGTTTTCTAAATGTCTCGAATGGTTAAAAAGTAAAAGGTTTATAGGACTGTGCACCCTATAGTGTCCCTGCCATTCCTAAAGTTCTTTTAATGTGAGAAAGAAACATGTAGCCTCTTAAGTAAATATACAAGACCTGACCTTGTCTGTGGGAAAAAAAAAAATTGGTCCCTTTAGTCTCTAAGACTAAAGAGACTCAGCTTCTCATAAATGAAGCCAGAATATTTATTTCTGATGAAAATAATGTCATGGTTGCAGAACAGTGATAATGATGAACGGGGGAGGAAATTAAGATACTGTACAAACAGGAAGGCGAGTCTTAAAATAAAGCTTTATCGCAATTTGTTTCTAGCATGATCTTCAATGTCAGGGCCTGCCCTTAAATTTCTCTCTGTCACTGATGGAATGTCGACTCATTTATCTTAATAATTATAGCTCTCGGGGGAGCGTCAGAGTTTAGCCCTGTTCTGGTTTTGTTTCTTGTCAAGTGGTCTGGTCCAGACTGAGTATATTCATCATCAGACAGATTAAAATCAATAACACATGAGACTATTAAAAGTGATGTAGTTCTTAATGTATTTCTGGGTATTGTACTTGAAGCTACTAGAAAGTATAACTGAAATTAAGTAACCTGTTTTGTGTGCTAAGACTAAGTTACTTTTTACATTCACAATAGTCATAGGTCCTGTTCATTTAAAAGGAATGAGGAGTTAACTCTTATTTACACTTACATTTAGGATTAAACAAATAAAGCGAAATGATTACTGATTTACAGTAAAAGCAACTAAAAGAAGAAAATATCAGTGTGACATATAATAATAATAATAATAATAATAATAATAATAATAATAATAATAATAATAATAATAATAGGAGCCTTTTCACATTTCTGGGCTTCTCAGAAATCTCCATAGTTAGGTAAACTTCTATAGCGGTGAACAGGGATGACAGCAAATATAATTTTTGTATTCCCATTTGCTATAAAAGTAAAAGAAAAAAAACCTGTTATAGAGATTACATGACTTTCCAAAAGAGGAAATAAATAGAGACATATCAAGTTGGTCAGAAGAGAGAAAGATATCAAATTTGCCATCTCTCCCTCAGCCATTGTGTAAAAACCCCCTTGTAGCAGCGTTAATTTGTTTTTTTTCCCTCCTACTGACTATCAGGTTGTGTGCAGGCAGAAGATGACGAGGAAGGCTGTCTATGGCAAGCCGTTTTAACATTTAATCATTTAAACCTACTAGTCTCTAATTTCATGCTACTAGTACTTATTTTTTAGATATTAGTATCTATTCCATTAAGTACTAGTACTTATTCATTAGCTACTAGTGCTTTTTCTTTAGGTACTAGTGCCTTTTCTTTAGATACTAGTACTTATTCATTAGATACTAGTCCTTATTTATTAGATACTAGTACTTATTCATTAGATACTAGTCCTTATTTATTAGATACTAGTGCTTATCAATTAGCTACTAGTACTTATTCAATAGATACTAGTACTTATTCATTAGTTACTAGTACTTATTCATTAGATACTAGTACTTATTCATTAGATACTAGTACCTATTAAATAGATACTAGTACTTATTCATTAGATACTAGTACTTATTCATTAGATACTAGTACTTATTTCGATAGTCACTAGTAACTATTCTTTTGTTACTAGTAACAAAAAACTTTTTTTGCCATTGACTTCTATGGGGATCTGTCATTTAGATATCAACTATTCAGTTCTGACTAGTATCTATTCCAATTGTGACTAGTACATATATATTAGATACTGGTAGTTATTCTTTAGGTACTAGTACTTATTTTTTAGATACTAGTACTTATTCATTAGCTACTAGTACTTATTCAATAGATACTAGTACTTATTCAATAGATACTAGTACTTATTCATTAGATACTAGTACTTATTCATTAGATACTAGTACCTATTAATTAGATACTAGTACTTATCAATTAGCTACTAGTACTCATTCAATAGATACTAGTACTTATTCATTAGATACTAGTACTTATTCATTAGATACTAGTACTTATTCATTAGATACTAGTACTTATTCATTAGATACTAGTACCTATTAATTAGATACTAGTACTTATTAATTAGCTACTAGTACTTATTCAATAGATACTAGTTCCTATTAATTAGATACTAGTATTTATTCCAAATGTTACTAGTAACTATTCTTATCTTACTAGTCACAACTGCTTTTTTACTAGTCTTATGTTATGACTAGTCAGAACGGCCACTGTATAGTTCAATTAAAAATCTTACTAGTAAAATAAAAAATCTTACTAGTAACATTTGGAATAAATACTAGCATCTAATAAATAGATACTAGTATCTATTGAATAAGTACTAGTGTCTATTGAATAAGTACTAGTATCTAATGAATAAGTACTAGTATCTAATGAATAAGTAGTATCTAATGAAGTACTAGTATCTATTGAATGAGTACTAGTATCTAATGAACAAGTACTAGTATCTATTGAATAAGTACTAGTAGCTAATGAATAAGTACTAGTATCTAATGAATAAGTACTAGTATCTATTTAATAGGTATTAGTATCTAATGAATAAGTACTAGTATCTAATGAATAAGTACTAGTATCTATTGAATAAGTACTAGTAGCTAATGAATAAGTACTACTATCTAAAAAATAAGTACTAGTACCTAAAGAATAACTACCAGTATCTAATATATATGTTCTAGTCACAATTGGAATAGATACTAGTCAGAACTGAATAGTTGATATCTAAATGACAGATCTAATGAATAAGCACTAGTATCTAATGAATAAGTACTAGTATCTATTTAATAGGTACTAGTATCTAATGAATAAGTACTAGTAACTAATGAATAAGTACTAGTAACTAATGAATAAGTACTAGTATCTATTGAATAAGTACTAGTAGCTAATTGATAAGCACTAGTATCTAATAAATAAGGACTAGTATCTAATGAATAAGTACTAGTATCTAATAAATAAGGACTAGTACCTAAAGAATAAGCACTAGTATCTAAAGAAAAGGCACTAGTACCTAAAGAAAAAGCACTAGTAGCTAATGAATAAGTACTAGTACTTAATGGAATAGATACTAGTATCTAAAAAATAAGTACTAGTAGCATGAAAATAGAGACTAGTAGGTTTAAATGATTAAATGTTAAAACGGCTTGCCATAGGCTGTCTGTACACGCAAGGTCTCTCGCTCGCTTACCTCTCTGCCGTGCGCGCGCGCGGTTTGGAGCACAATATCTGTCTCGCATGCACGCTCGCTCTAGATTACGGGATATTTTAACTACTTTGCGGTATAACTAGTCGATCATGAGTGTCTCAACAGGTAGATATATAGATAAACTCATCTTTCAGGCATTTGACCGACCGGGTTGACACTTCAGCGTGAGAAATCGGGGGTGTGGCGTGAGAGTGTGAGAATTGGCGTGAGAGCGTGAGAATTGGGCTGAATGCGTGAGAGTTGGCAAGACTGACTGAACAGAGGGAACTAAATTCAGACACTGATGAACATAAACCAGGTGACACAGATGAAGGTGATTAACAAGACACAGGTGATGAAGATGGACAGATAAAGGTTGACATGGCAACGGATGAGTGGCAGGAAAACAAAAGACGTGACTTTAAGGCTGCGTTTACACTTGGCATTAACATGCGACTGCGACCTGTATCCGGATGTTGTCCACATACACATTGAAAAGACAAGTGTAAACGCACATCTCATCCGAATGTTATCCGATCAGCGTGTCCAGGTTCGGAGGTAGTCGAGGACGCATTGTGATCGGATCTCAGGGTAATGTAAACGCAATCCAGCCATCGTGTCTGCATTTATGGAATGCCAAAGCTGACTTAATTAAAAACAAATAAATACATAAATAAATATAGGAAGAAATGTAAAAAAGCAAAAATACATAAAGAAATAAAGAAATATACAAAGAAATGTAAAAAAGTACAAATAAATGAGTATTTATACTTTTATTTCCTTATTTATGTATAATTGTATTTTTTTATTTATACATTTATTCATTTATTTATTTCCACTTTTATTTATTTCCACATTCATTTATGTATATATGTTTTTATGTCTACATTTATTTATTTTCACATTTATTTATTTCTACATTTATTTATTTCCACATTTATTTATTTATACATTTATTTATTTATACATTTCTTTGTCCGTATGCTAATGAGGGGTGCGTGTTTTACCTCAGACATCAGCAATCGAGCTCAGAGTGGCAGTGCTGAAGCTTTGAGGCCACAGTGACACCTTGTGGTGTGACCAAACGAAACGCAAGAGGTGTGCGGACAGTATCACATTTTAAAGGCACACTCTGGAACTTTTCAACCTTTATAATATATTACCAAAACCCATTGAGATGGTACATCGACTTACAATAGGTTGAATGACACGTCTGCCGAAGCCTGAAGGTGTCTGTATCGCTTTTACTAGCACTATGTAACTTCGGGTTTCGGGTAGGAACCCGAGCACAAAAAGAACTACAAAATTCGACCGCTTTACGGCATACGTCACTTCCCCCACCACCCCAACTTCCTCAAATTCTAACGTGAGAGCTCAAGTCGCGTTTGATTCCCGGCGTCTGTATGTTGTCGTCATGGCTGAATCAACAGCTACTCGGAAGAAAGCAAAGATTTTGTCAGAGGAGACCAAAAAAAGAAAAAGGAGAGTGATAAACTAAAAGCAAGGACGAGGATAAACATTGGTCAAGCGTTCCCTCGCTGGCGTGCGATAAAGGAGGATGAGGGATTCCCGACCGATGCTGACCTGGCCGTCATGCTTTTGGACTAGTAAGTTAAATATATTGCTTGCACAATATCTCAATTTTTTCAAATTTGTTCTCTGCCTGGCCATGTTACTGATTCTATATTGTCCTCCATTTAACTTAATGTAACAAGGAATGCTAGTAGAGTAAGTTAGCGAATTATCAATCTGGTAGCTAAATGTTAGTACAAATATACATTTTATAAATATTGGGAAAGGTTTGCATTCAGCAGACACTTTATCCTCCGATTTTGAAACGAAACAGGGCTGCAACTTAACAACTAGCTACAGGCTTTTGTTTAATTTGTATGCAATTCATCTGGTAGCATTAACGTTAGAAACGTTAGAAGAGTTAGTACACAAAGCTAACAGGCAAAGAAGTCAAGCCTTTATATTGAATAAAAGGTACACTTAATGTAAACTGAAATTTTAAAATAAATATCGGCATAAAAGTGTATATATAATGTAATATTTACTGCGAATTCGTGTAACAAAACTGATATAAGTCACAACATACTGCCGTATACAAATGTAAATGTGTTTTTTTTTCCTTTCAGCTCATATATGTTTGTATTTGTGTAAAAGGAAAAACAAACTGAAGACTACAAATAACGGGAAGTATGTAGTGAGTTATATCAGTTTTGTTACACACGATTTCATCTCCAACCCATTGCAAAGAGATCCTGAAGATGTTAATTGTTTGCTTCAGGTGTGTTTGATTAGGGTTGGAGATGAACTGTGCAGGACAGACGATCGGCAGGAGCAGGATTGGGCAACCCTTGTCAATGCGACTTACCTGATCAGACATTGTTTTCTGCGTATGCTACTTTTATTCAATTTGTTTTCTTTATAGGATTTATATTATTAATCTTATATTTATATTATTATTTTGGTCAGTAGTGAATCGATTAACTTTCTCCAACATACAAATCAAATGCCGTCTGCACACACACATAAAGACACGGGAGGTTGACCGGTTGACTGTTTATTGACTTTTGCGACAATGCTGCGGCGCTTGTGGCCTCTAGGGGCACTAGACGTGAAAATTACAGGTCGAGCGCACCCTAGTGGCCAAAAATTCCACAGTGTGCCTTTAAGTCATGTATATCACCCTAACTGTATGTAGGGTAGGCTATATAGGGTTAACACACATAGCACACATGAACAGAAACTGCACTTCAACGGGTCTGATAGCAGACGCTTGGACATGGAAGCGCATGAAAGTATCCACTATTAATAACAATGTAAACGCGGTGGATATAGGGCTGATAAGAACTTGCGTTTGGCTTATTTTTAACATTAATCTCATAACGACTTTTATGCAATTGTAATTGCAGTGTAAAAGCATTCTCTTCTGTATTAAGATTTTGACCTATTATGGCCCTTTTTACAAGATGTAATATTGGTCTTGGGTGTCCCCAGAATGTATTTGTAAAGTTTCAGCACAAAATACCCCCCAGTTAATTTATTATAACAATTTGAATGTGTCATTTTTGGGGCCTGTTTTGAAACAAGCTGTTTTGAGGCAGACGACCTTAAATGCAAATGAGCTGCTAATCCCCACCCTGCCGCTGGATGTGGGCGTAACTTGCATAACTATGGCAATTAACAGTCGGTGGAACCATAATGGCCGAGAGTGATAGCAATATTGTGTATGGCATTCGGCCATACATGTTTGAACCAGAGTCCGACCCAGATGACGAAGAGACTCCGGCTGAAGAAACACGATCGAGAATGGACCAGGATGTCTCGGAATGGTTATTTGATACATTTATGAACTCATTGCGTTGTCATCGCTGTGCAACACACACACAGACACACACAAACTGTGATAACGTTGACGCAAATGTTTGAAAACACCTCAGAAATCATAAAATACACTTACTTCTTCAGGAATTGTCGTTGGATCGCGAACACTAGGCAACGATCCACCCTTGAGGATTCATTTTGTAGCAAGACCTGCTTTGAATTGACCGCCGTTCAAAAAACAGTCACTCTCAAAATGATTTGAGCAAACATAAACGTACTTCGGGAGTGTAAGAGGCGCATTTCCTTCATAAATAAAATCCACCCACTGCGTTTTCAGTGGCTCTGATGTCGGAAGCAAGTGCAAACAACTATGCGAAGTATTACAGCCCACAACAAAACACTTATTTTTCTTAGGAGGCATTTTCTAGAAGGCAGCACAAATCTTCAGAACAGCGGTCCGGCTGTCGTTGAAAAACCAATGGAGGATCAGATCACCGAGGGAGGGGTCTGCCTCAACCACACTGTCAATCAAACCCCTTTCCCATGTTCTACGTCACAAAAAGCTGAATCTTAGAACAGCTCATTCTGAGAGAGTGCATATGAATTATTGAGATTGTAAAAAAAACACTGGGTGGATTTTTATCATTCTAGGGTGGTTTTGCTCACACACTGCCAACACACATTTATGTTCAAACAGCATGTAAAAGTGAATTTTGCATAATAGGTGCCCTTTAATGACTTTTGTTAATTTTATTTTACTGATAACAGCCATAGTGCCTTATTATTATAATAACTGAGTAGTTTATCGATTAATATTAAGAACTTGACATATATGATGATGTATAGCCTACCTATTTAATGAGGTTTGGATAAGGTGTAAATCAATTTATAGGGGGAAATATCACCACGACCATGGGCACGACAGGTGCTTTTTGAATGGGCATGATGATGCTTCTGTCCTCCACTGCATGGGGTGAGATGCGTGGCTCACTAGCTGCATTTACATGAGCCCCTTTTGTTTGATTTAAGAATAATTCCAAATTGTTGACTTGTGATTAATCATTATCTAAGAGCAGCATCTATGAAGTATGGGTTGTGTTTTAAGCATTTGAATTGTCACTTGTTATTAGGAAACGCGAATGTAAACCGTGTATTGAGTCGCGTTTCAAACTCATTGATCATATGCTTGCGTAGGAGTCAGTGAAATGTGCGCTGGTTTCTCTCCGCGTTCTGCGCTGGTGTGCGAGTCTCATCGACAATAAACGCAAGCTCTTATCAGCCCTGTCCACCGCGATTACATTGTTATTAATAGTGGATACTTTCATGCGCTTCCATGTCCAAGCGTCTGCTATCAGACCCGTTGAAGTGCAGTTTCTGTTCATGTGTGCTATGTGTGTTAACCCTATATAGCCTACCCTACATACAGTTAGGGTGATATACATGACTTAAAATGTGATACTGTCCGCACAGCTCTTGCGTTTCGTTTGGTCACACCACAAGGTGTCACTGTGGCCTCAAAGCTTCAGCACTGCCACTCTGAGCTCGATTGCTGATGTCTGAGGTAAAACACGCCCCCCTCATTAGCATACGGACAAATAAATGTATAAATAAATAAATGTGAAAATAAATAAATGTAGACATAAAAACATATATACATAAATGAATGTGTAAATAAATAAAAGTGGAAATAAACAAATGAATAAATGTATAAATGTATAAATAAAAAAATACAATTATACATAAATAAGGAAATAAAAGTATAAATACTCATTTATTTGTACTTTTTTACATTTCTTTGTATATTTATTTATGTATTTATTTATGTATTTTGCTTTTTTACATTTCTTCGTATATTTATTTATGTATTTATTTATTTTTAATTAAGTCAGCTTGGGCATTCCATATGCATTCACTAGTGGACGTAATTTAAATCCCCGCCCAGTCTCCCCGCGTGACTGTCAGAAAATAATGGCCAGACGCAGTTTAGGCAAGAAATGAAACTTATTTGAACCTTACAATAAACGTCAATCTTTAAAACAGTTTATGTAGACTTACATGATACTGTGTGTGTGTCATTTTTCATTTTAATTTTGCAACATTATCTGAACGAGGCGATCGCCTGTACAATCACAGTCAGTCATGAAGAGCTGCACGTTTTGCAAGAGGAATAATCGGAATCGGATTTTTTTTTTGTTTTAAATGTTGAATGTTTTTATTGTTTCAGCATGTTTATCAATCTCCCATTTCTGTCAATATAGATACAGTCGGTTGGTCTGGGAACGCCCCCGGGAACGCCCCGTCACGTGATGTGAATTTAGCCCGTGTGGGAAAACATTGCCTTGGCGCTCATTGAAATACACGCGACAATCATGCCGAAGAGGTGCTGTGTCGTTTTCTGTACCGCAAATAAACAAACAAATTATGAATTTAAGTTCTACATCCTTCCTAATAAACACACAGAACCGGAAAGGAGGACAAATGGCTACAAGCAATAAATAGTAGTGTAATACTTATGTGATGTTCTGTAATACCTCTATAGTAGGCCTATGTCCCAAAATACTAAAATACTACAAGATTCCTATAGTTGTTTTTCATAAAGGATGTCTCACATTAGCGTTATCAGCTGAAGGCTCGCTTGATAGGCCAATCGCTACGGTCTACACTCAATACTGACTGCAGTCTGTGGATAACTGTCAGTAGGCCTACAGTCCCTCGGCAACCTCGTACTACTGATCACCGTTTTACAAAAGGATTAATAGTTTGGAGTGAAGCATACGTACAATTGGTAAGTGACAAGGTTTTATGGAGTTATAATATGCAACATATAATTGAGTTATAGGCTAATGTTACCGGTAGCTACCGCGATGTACCTGGAGATTCAACCAGATAGCAAAATATGTCTGGAAACGACATCTCCGGCCATTTGGTCGGGTCATTGATCCAGTTTTTAATTAAATATGGGCGATCGTACCCTATTGCAGTTAATTTAGCAATATATCGTTGCCGGTCGGCAGGCGACAATGCTTCGCAATAAGACATTTTGTCATTCAAATACACATGATGTTCGCGGTGTTTTCCCCCACGCCGACCACGCCCCCCAACTATGATGCGTTGCCGACTGTATGTATAGTCATTGCACGCTATAAGCTTAAACCCAGATGATCGATGTGACTTTAAGGTGCATAGCGCAAGTGTCTGAGTTTTTGCAGAACTATGCCCCCCTCTGGCAACAAGCGAAACTGCAACCAGAGTGTGTTTTCTTTGTCTTACGTGGAGTTTGCGTTGGGGTTTTGAATGGACTACAAGCCGGTCTCTTTGAATCCATCTTCTACTTTTGTCACGCGAGTTGTCTTCGCTGATACGGAGAATTGCGGCGAATACACAAACCTGCCAGACATAGCCAGGTGAGCGTGAACGCGCATGACGTCACGCCCAGTCTCAAATTCCGACCCGTATCCCTCTTATTTATTTTAGTGTACAGGATTATAGAGGCAATCACAGTGATCAGAGAAGGGCTCATTCAGCCCATCAGGCAATTGTTTATGCATGTATGGGTTAGAAAAATGGGTATTTTTAACATGAACTGTTGCGCAATGCACCTTTAACATGATCAACCCAGTTATTTTTGTATGATCAACTTAGGAAGTATTCCTTAGTTCAAAAAAATTAATTTGATCTAATTACTGGAGATTGACAGTAAAGTGAGTGAGTGAAAGCAATTGGGACATTGTTTCATTTGTATCATCTTTACTCTTAATGGTGTCGTGCCACAGACCTAATTTATGCAGGAAACAGAAATCCGATCGGTTATCCAGATACAGAGGCCACTTAATGTGAACAAACGTAAACGCACCATGTCCTGATTGGCTAATGATCCGGATCACGGTGATCGCATGTTAATGCTAAGTGTAAACGCAGCCGAAAACCAACAGAAAATCTAAACAGAACAGAATCAAACAGACACAAACGTGACACTGACAAGGAAATATAACACAATATATTGAGTTATAAATGTGTATTAAATTTGGTAAAAATTAAAATATTGCTATGGCCTACTACATTTTACTATTACTATAGGCTACTATAAACGAAACTATACTAGCTTTGCAATGCTGATAACTGTGGAAACGCATCATCACAGTCTGTGAAAGGGTCCATAGCACAGATTCCTAAAAAACAAAATTCTTTGTTTTCTTGCTTAATATTTAAACATTAAATAATAAATATTTAAATATCTACTTTACTGTTTATTCATGTGTGCATAATTTGAAATGTAAACGTATACACATTTTCACATTTAAAGAGGAGACATAAAACCACACTGGACTATATAGTAAGCCTATGAAATAAAAATAGATTTGAATTGAAAGGTTACCTTATTTTCACAGGAAAAGGGTGTTTTTCATAAAGTTCAAGTCGGGGCAAATTGCATTTTATATGTTTTATTTGTTGTAATTTTATATAACAATAATAATTTATCAAAATAAAGTTTTAATATTTTAGGATGTTTGCTATATTTAGTGTTTTGTTTCCTAATAATTTTATCGTACTGTTAATTTTTCAATTTAAATGTTCAAAAGTTTAATGGACATTCCATTTTGATAAATTTTAGTAAGGCAAAACGTACAGTAAATTTTTTTCGATTATCTATATTTTTACTGGCAATAGACGGGTGTGTGCATATGAACATATATTTAAATATTTTTAAAATAGATTTTAGGTTTTAAACTTTAAACTAAAAACATTCTGCTTCTGTTGTTCCTGAATGATAACCACACTGTAAAAGAAAAGTTCCTGCCTTAAAATTTTAAGTAGCCTATAATCAACTTGGATGTTTAACTCATTTCAACTTAAATTACATTAAACTGACTTTTAGTTAGTTGAATCTTGTATAACCTATTTTAAAAAGTTGAAAATTGCTTAACTTGTTTTGATGAGTTAAAAATTTGACTTTTATGTATTGTTTGTGGGTTTTTTGTTTTTCATGACTGTGCTTTTACATGTTTTGCTCGCAATCTTACACAATACATCTATCAGTTGCAGTTTATCAATATATCCTACTTTGTCCTTTTTTGACCTTATAACACTCAAACTAATCTGATATAAAAGACTTTTAAATTTCTTCATGAGTTTGTTTTCTCTTGGTCGATGTTCAATTTGGCTCATATTGATCTAGTCTAAAGTACATTCATTTGCTTGGTGCAGCTGAATCCCCAAATGTCATTACGGTATTCCCATATCCCATCACTGTCTTCAGAATGGTGTGATCTGGCTTTGGCTTTACCTCAAGGCATGCGAGCAAAACAACAAAAAGCCTCTTAAAAGCATATCTATGTCTATGCACTAGCGCCTTCAAATACACTAACCTTCATAAGAGCGGAACATTATACCCTTTAAGGCCATTATAAAAATCAATCATGTCAAAAGTCCTGTTCCTTTAGAACTCACTGATAGATATGACAAGGACAGTGGACTGTTATTTAAGGCATTTTGAACTTTAATAGACTTGCTTAACAGACCAGAGACTTTAACCACAAGAACAAGCCTCATGGCAAAGAGATGCCAGTCTGAATGATTACATCATATGGCAGAAATCAAATGTACTCACTCAGTTTGCGTTTGATCATGGTCTCTGACTCCTGTGTTTTTCCGGGATGGGGAGCCACAGGTCCTCACTTCTGGCTCTTGTAGGTGTGATGTGTGTGTGTACACATAGAAGTGTGCACTTCCTGCTGATGCTCTGTAAGAAGCAGCTGCAAAAGAAAGAAAGAAAGACTTCCTGTGGTTGCTGGGCGGATACATGTGATCTGTAATGCCACATTTACTCAACAGCAGATGTTGACATGCGAGAGCTTCTTCGGTCACTCTGTCAAAGGTGACATGACTGAATAAAATCACGTATGAAAAAATGTGCATATTGTACTATACTGACCATACCTTATTATAAAGAGCCATTTTGTTTTTGTGCATGGCTTACCACTTCATCGTGTAACAGCTGACCTTTGACCTTATGTACAAGGTTTACAGCTATAGTGAACTAGAAATAGTGAAGAATCTTATTATATCAACATTTCTTCCTCTTATTTTTTTGTTTGTTTATTAGCCTTGAGCTGTGCACCAAATTATGAGAACAATTTGGCAAAAATCAGTCATATATTTAACAAACGTTACATCATGTAAATTACACTTCTTCATCATTATATAACTTTATTTTACACATTAGCTAATGCATTAAGTAATATTAACTAACAATGAGAAACAAATGAATTACAGTATTTATTAATCATTATTAAAAACACAACTGTTAATTGTTAGTTCATGCTAGCTCATGTTTATTAAATAATATGAACAGATACAAATTTATATGAACTAAGATTAACAAATTCTTCAGCTACAGAAGTATTATTCATTGCTACTTCATGTTAACACAGTAAAAAAAATATTAAATTGATTTAACTCATCAAAATAAGTTATTTAACAGTTTTTCCACAGAAATCTTCTGAAACAGCCATGTACACTCAACATATGTTTTACATTGCTTTAACTCATCAAAATAAAAATAAAAGTTTTCAACTTTTTTTATAAGTTATACAAGATTGAACTCGTTTTTAAGTCAGTTTAATGTCATTTAAGTTGACTTAAACATTGAAGTTGATTGTACTTAAAAAATGTAAGTAAATTTAACTAATTAACAAACGGAACCATATTCTACACGGTTACACTTAATTTATTTAACTCATACACACTGTATATTTCTAAACATATATTAAACATATTACATTCCTCTGTGGAGTGAGCTGTGGCCACATTAATGTCCGTTAATTATGATGAACCTATCGTTTTTGGAGGACTTCTCTTCATCTTAACATTTCACACATAATATCGCACCAGATGTATTTGCAGAAGAAGCTAGTGTTGTTTATAAATGTGTTGCATCTCACTTCCTTTCTTGTAATCTGCCTTGAGCCTACTTCCTGTATGAACATGAGGGCGTATGTTTGAAATACTGAGAGAGAAAGTGAGAAGTTTCAAAGGGAGTTGCTAGTTTTTGTTGAGTCTGTAATTTATACTATAACGTAAGAATTTAAGGTTTTAAAGACCGACACACAAATCACATTCTTACAGATCATATTTCTAATCATATATTTTCATACATGCACACAAGTGTCCTGGGTTTTGTTTAAACCAACTATATGCATAATACTCTGCATGTCGCATCTGTTATGAGTCAATAACACATGCAGTTTTTCCGTCGTAGCAAGTTAAATTTTCCAATTTGCATACTATACATCATAGTATGCAAGATTATAATTAGTGTCCCAAATCATAGTTTGTTGAAAACAGTATACCAAAAGTGCCCGGATATCAGTTATCATTAACTAAAACTATCAAAATTACTTTTGTTAATTGATATGAAGCTGAAATAAAAATAAAATACAAACATTACATGAAAAGAAATTTGAAATGATGCCTTGTCATCTAAATGAAATAAGTTAGATTACTTAATAACTTAATTATTAAATACTCAAATTACCAAGTGTATAAAACTAAATGAAAATAATAAATAAATTAAACCTATTTAGAAATAATTCAATTTAAAAATCAAAAATTAAAATGACAACATCCCATAACATCACTAAACATTATAATTAAAAATATGAAAGGAAAAGCTAATTCAAAATATTAGTAAAAACTGTAATAGTTTATTAATAATAATAAAATAACTCCTGGATGCTGTTATATTCTGTTTCAGTTTGATGTTTGAAGTATGCCTTTGTACAAGCTTTTTTGACTTGCGAAACAGAAGAGCCAAAAAAATATTTTACTACATACTCAAAATTAAGCACTTTCACATTTTTAGCATAGTTTATCCTTTTAGTGCCTAGAATGCAAACTGTAGCAATATGACTGACACTCTACAATAAAACAATTAACCATCTGACCACTAGAGGACAGCAGCGGTCCAATATCACTGATTTACCACACTCATACTGTACTGCTTAATATTTGCAAATCAGGTTGCCATGAACTGAGCATATAGGCTATTAGCAGCCTATTAGACATTAGTTGGTTTAATGTGCACCAAATTATGAGCAAAATTAGGCAAAAAACAATCAGCTGTAATTAAGTCATGGAACATTACTGTACATCTTGTAAGTGACAAGCCTGTTAATAACTTCATGCCTGGAGGCTTTCACAAAATAAATGACAGTTTGTCAAATGGAGCACTGCTAAAGTTGAAGAGACAGAGATATATATGATCTGTCATAGTTTTAAGCAGTCTACTGGACAATTTCATTATAGCCACAAGACTTCATGCTCCTTGAGTTTTTAAGGGACAACCTGTCACTCGCATGAGATCCACTAATAGCAAACCACAATCTTCTAACCATCCAATCAATTCCCCATGGACAAAATCAAGTCCGCCCTACATTTCTTGTTCAAGAAGTCGCTTCACTCAGATATACAGTAGCCTACATCACAATAATGGAAAAGACTATCACAACTTCTGTTTCATGGAGACTTTAATCAAACTTTCTCTGAAGCTAGATGTCTAAACTGAGCTAGATCGGGGCTAGAGCGACACGTAGAGTGCTGTTACTACACCATATAGCTTTGACATAACCTGGCATTATTTTTCTGTTAAATGTGCAGGTCTGATTCAGAAGTGACGTCAGAATATAATGGAAAGTGCTAACTTCAGTGGTGACGGTGCACATAGAGCTATTTAAAGCTATACATCAACACACACACTGTCAGTTTGACAGGACGGTTTTGATGTGAGAGTTTACATTTTTTTTTTAGGTTTCACTAAAGTGTCGTTACCACAAGGTTGTTCAATCCTAAAATGGATTTTATCGGAGTGTTAATGTTCAGGGTAACAGAGGTTAGCATTAACGCTATTAAAACATATCAGACCCCTGAGTTTACACAGCCAGATTCACATTGTTCTCAGCTGTGGTAAAAATCTCTGTAAAACCAAACAATGTTAAACGTATCAATATTTAATAACCAAAATACACTTAGGCTACTTAGACTACAGCCTATTTTATCAGTAAGATAATATTGGATGTAAGCTGTTTACAGTTGCAGTAAACCAGAATGTGCATCTGTCCTTGATCAGTCATGTTTCTTAAAGGGATAGTTCACCCAAAAATGAAAATGATGTTATTAATTACTCCCCCTCATGTTCTTACAAACCCGTTAGACTTTCAATCATCTTCGGAACACAAATGAAGATCTTTTTGATGAAATCCGAGAGCTTTCTGTCCCTCCATTGACGGCCTATGCAACTACCACATTCAAGGTCACGAACGGCAGTAAAAACATCATTAAAGCAGTCCATGTGAATTTTATGAAGCAGCAAGAGTGCTTTGTTTGCACAAAAAAAACATAATTTACCACTTTATTTTCAAACATATTGACCTGGAAACCAGTATGGTGTATAAATAAATAACTTTATTTTTGTGTGCTAACATTTGGGAAACATTATTAAAGAATCGATAACTTTGAACGAATGTTCTATTAATGTTACTGGAAGAACATTGTTCATAATTTGAGAGAACCTTGCCAGAACGTTAGCCAAAGTTCAGAAAATGTTCCCTGTTAGCTGGGTTTAGGTTGGCACATATCTGTCTTTGAGTTGCAACCTCTAGATCTTGTGATCTAGAGAATAGGGTAAAAATACTTTGTGGAACTTATAAAGGACCTTGGCATTAGACATTGGGCTATAAACCCCTTTGTAACTGTTATTTGCCAATTTTTTATGAATGTGAAGTTATCATGCTAAAACATGCTAATGCTAATACCAGTGCTTCTTAATCTAAAGCTCACTAACTATTAGTGAGCACTATCTCTGTATTTACAGATATTTACCTTGCTCTTTCTCCACAGGCCGTTTCCTATCTAACTGTTCCTTTCGCTGTTCTTATCAACAGATAAAACAGAAGCTATGAAGACAAGGAAGGAAACCAAATATGAAGAATCGAATGTATAATTGTTCACTCTCTGATAAAGGGATTTGAAGAAACATCTGCTACCCGAGGCTCAGCTCAGGACTCTGTGAATACCATAGACAGTAAAAGAAATGGACACAGCGACCCACTTGATTTCAACGGCGAAGACTGAAGCAGGCTCAAACTAAGCTTGACGACAGTCGGACAGTTGTATTTCTTCTAGTAGCTGTGCCAAGTAAATCCGAATCACCTAATTCCTCAAAAACGTTGTTGAAATATTTTGTCCCGTTTTTTATGGACTCTCTATCTATGGGCTTCTCCCTTGACTTTATGCCTCTATGTCCCCCCGATTGCCTCATAGACAGTAAAAGATTGCCTGCGAGCTTCTCCTCCTGCCTAAATGGTAATGTCTCTATTGTGCGACAGAAAGTCATGTGGTTATGACGCAATCGTTAGCCTATTTTTACAAAAACGGCTTCTACGGGGCCATAACGTAGGATACAAAGTAATGGAGCCTTTTATACATTGTCGTGTTTCTTTACAAATAAATAATGGACAAATTAAGTCTTTGGACGCCTCAGATGTAAAGTTATTCGCTGTCAAAGTGAAGCCAAAATGAATGGGAGTCAATGGAATGCTAACAGCAGGTGAAGATCTGCTACAATGGCGGCTCCCGCGAGGCTTCAGTTTCCGGCTGATGGATTACCCCCTTGGTGAATACACATATTGCTTTTTTGACTCAGTCGAGGACGCTTGCAGTCGGTCTTATTCCTCCATGTGACAAAAGCCATACTGTACACGTTGACTGTCAATTTACAAAAGAGTTTCATTGTCTGTTGTATCTGAAAAGTTAAGGCTTTTGACGTTTCTTTTAGAAATATCTTATTGAGAAGGACAAGATGTCAGTTGAGCAGTATCACACAAGCAATATTGCTGTTGAACTGAGTATCATCACATGTTTCAGAGTGAAGAGTGGCACTGGATTCATTTACACACATGTAGCTTAATGTGTTTTCAGAGCGGCTCTGTTCACAGTAAATGCTGCTTCTCAAGAACTCCATTTGTAAGCGCTGTGAGTTTAAGCATTTGGCAACCCAACATGCACTAGATTAATTTGAAAGTGAAGAATTTGATACACAGATGTTTTTATTGTAACTTGTAGAATAAGCCAACCAAACCTTAACCCTGATGATGGATCACAGCCTGAGACAAGAACACAAGATTGAGGAAATGAATAAATATCAAGAAGTGTTAAGATCTGAGAGGCAGGGATCAGATTTACACTGCCAACCTTTTCTTTACCCATAATTCATCTTTCTTAAGAGAGTGATACAAGAGGAGAATAAAGATTATGTCTATATAGCTCATATGTATAGCTCATAGCTGGTATTATAGTTAGTGAAGTGAATTCAGATCACTATTGAACATGATAAATAAAGAAGGAAAAGCCATGAGAGAAAGCATAATGACAGATGTTTTCAGTAAGGAGGAGACTGGAGTTTACACCCCCACCTTTCTCTCTCTCTCTGTTTACATGTGAACAGTGTTTTTTAGTCCATGTCCTGTTTTAGTTTTTAGTCGTGTCACTCTCCCCACTGATTGGTTGCGCTTCGGTGAGTCGGCATCTTTCTTTGGTTTATGTAAAATGTAAAACGTCAAAATACTATTGGCTTGTCACCTGCATGTTTTTCAAGTATCATGTATATATATATTTAAAATGCTTTTTAAAAATTAGTGATATAAAATGATTTGATGTAATCAAGATAAGTAAAATATATATTTTTAATTGTATTTATGTAATGGTCACCAGCTGGAGTGCCCTTGAGAGCCACTAGAGGCACTCCACAACAGGCTATTGTCATTCCCTCACAAACTACATCTCCCATAATTCTCTGCCTGGACTCATCAGCACTCATTGTTTTCACCTGTGTATCATCTTCTTGTTTGCTTACTCTATATAAGCCTGGTTCTTTGTCATTCCCCTGAAGTTGTGTGAATTGTTTACCCTGCATCTCTGAGTGGTTTCCTCTGTTTTCCATGTTCCTGGTTTTCCAGTTCCTGTTTCACACTGTAGATTTGTTTGTTTGATTGGACTGATTTACTGTGCTTTGACCTCTTGCTTATTTTCGACTACGATTGTGGAATACCCTTTCAATAAAACTGCATTTGGATCCTCAGCCTTCTTGGCTCAGAGCAGTTTGTGACAATTATTATCATGTATACTGACATTTAAAACAAACTTTATTTTGTTTTATTTTTTTCCTCTTCTCTCTTAGAAACAAAGGTTCAATTGGGTACAGTTCTATATCTGCTTCTCCACAGCCTCCAAGGTAGACACGATTCATTCGCTATTAGAACAAATAAACAGTAATTTCCTGAGTGAGAATGGTGTAAACAAGACAAGCAGTAGCCGGGACAACGCTAGTGATGCTAACAGGCTAAAGCTAACAGCAGATGTTCAGGAAATTGGATAAAACTATCAATATCAAAGCATTCTGATAGTTTTTAACAGGGGTGTAACAATATATTGTGTCACAATATATCGCAATACAAAAAAGAAAAAGACAAAATGTATCGTGGATAGTGTATTGAGCAGGCCTATAGTTGATCACCCAAAATAAAATAGCTGTGTAAGGAAACAATTCAAGTTTTCAGACTACTATATAATGTTGAATATAATGAATAATGATGCAATGGGGGAATATGTGTGGGTTCTGATAATGCCAAATGTCTTATATTACCAGTAAAAAGTGGACTACATTATTTTAAATGTATCTAGTAATCAGTGGACAGAGTGAAAGCATATTTGTCTAAAACAATTCTGTATTTTCAGCTTCAGAATCATGAATATTTTTTATTCTGGTGTTACCATTGTCCTGTGCATTGGGTTTCCAGCACCATGTCCAATATTAATTTACACCCACAACATTAATATCAAATTTAGCATTTTAATCAACAGTACATTTTTTGTTAACCTTTTACCAAATGTCTTGGAGTATCGCAATAATATCGTATTGTGAGTTCAGTATTGTGATATATGTATCAAATCGTGACATGAGGGTATCGTTACACCCCTAGTTTTTTAATATAGAATACTACTGAGGATATGTTCACCCGCTGTAAGAAGAGAAAATAATAGGTTATAAAATTGATTTAGCGAAGAAAACCAAGGATTAAGAAACAACCTAACGGAGCAGCAAAAAAACACGAAGTGACGGATGATAATTTTAAAGATCACGTTATGCCAAAAAGATTCTTTAAGGAGTAATGTCTTAAATTATTGCATAAATTCACATTTAAAGGGTTATTTCAGATTGTTAGTGATAAAGTATGATTATGAGCTGTTTAATTCATAAAATGACTGGACAGGTCTAGCTGTTCCCGTGTCCTCTTTATTGTAGATGGTGTGTCACAACAGTTGCTGTATTTGAAGGAAGGTTGGCAAAGAGGTTCAGGCCAGGTGTGAGATAATGATGAAGGTTGGGGTGGCATGAATGGCAGCAGGGGATATGAAGGTGACTCCTGTCGAGCTCTTCTCACAGCAGCCAGACAGGTGTGTTTTTAGAGCTGTCTCACTCTCTCTGTTCTCCTCTCTTTACTGGCTCTCCCTTGTTTTCATCTAGGTTTTTATTGTGTAATTTATCCTAAACACAAAATAAATAGTTTTAAATAAATAATTAGTGTTGTCACAATAGCAAAATTTCATTAAATGCATCAAATTTATTAATTTCAACTGACACCAAAGATAAGGAAATGAATACCCATTTCACTGTTTAGTTACTTAAAATTTTAAAAGCATTTATGCAGTATTAATTATAAACTTATTACATGAAAAAATACTTTTGACATCACTATTTTAGACATTATTTTATCAGAGATTGTTTTCATGTGAGGTAAATTATGATTAGCTCAGACTAGTAGCCTTCTAACCGAAAACCCTAACAAAACAGTGTTTTTTGCATAGTCAAGAATGTACCGTGAATCATTTTACTTCATAGACATGATTGTCCAATTAAAATATCTCAAAGACATTTTACCTTTATGCAGGTCACAAGAAACCCCCATGGAAAACATGTTTCTCCTCTGGGTCATTATCAGGGAATTATGCATTTTATGCATTGCCATTATTTAATATTTTCAGGAAATTATATTTTCTTACTTCAGACTCAAAGTAACAGGGCTGTTAAATCATAGATATTGTTGAAACCGCATTAATGATCATGTTCTATGATATTTTTCATGCCCAAGATGTTTTAAGGTCACAAGAAAAAAAAACATATAACTCTCTCTCTCTCTTTTTTTTTTTTTTTTTTACAAGCTATTCATGTTCATGTCATCAAAAATGAAAAGTGAATGCTTGAATGTAGACCAGCACCTTTTACAGGAGAACTTCAGGTTGCCTTTTTGTTTCTGCAGAGGTCATAACAATGTCAAACATGCAAATAAATAATGAAAGGAAGCGAAATGTGAGGTTTTGGAAACCCCAGTGTTACCTCAACTAAAGTGTTGTCTTGACCTCAGGATAGCCATCAATGTGAGTCAGACCAAAAATATTTCTAAAGAGATTTAGGCAAAAATACTCTTTTAAGATAATGAATGTGTCTGACCCATTGGAACAGAAATAAACAGGATAAAGTCATTGCTATAGATAGAGGACATCCGAGTTTAGACACTGTATATTCATATATTGTCTCAATTAAAGGATTGAATGAAGCAGTTTGGGGGGGGGGGGGGGGTAATTAATATTAACATGACTATAAATTCCCTTGTCATTTGAGGTGTAGCATAAAGCTTACATAATAAAATGTTGGGATTATGTGAGTAACTGTACGTAAATTATTTATTTGCCAACCAACGGTAATTTTCAGCAATTTGCGGCAGTTACGCAGGGATTTGGGTTAGCAGATCCACATCAGCTTTGGCGCCTATGCTCTGTTGTTGTTATGCATCGTCATCATTGTTCTCTGTTCTTATTGGTTTGTTGGCATATGGGTAATTTCACGCACAAATAAACCATTCATTTTGACCATTCATTTACACGACAACAGCGTTTTGGTGACTTGAAAACGCAAACTTTTAAAAGTGTTTTTGAAAACTATACCATTATCGTCTCTGTGTAAACTACAAAAACGTGAAAAAAAACTATGACATTATATGTAGGCTATGCGTATTACGTGTTCATTTTATAGAGGGAATGCATTAACGTCACTTTCCCGCCGGAACACGCCCCCCTCAGCCGGACTGGGTGGCAAAAGAGCAGCTGCGTGACTGGAGTTAATAGGGGAAACTGCGAAAACGAGAGTAAAACAAACTATTATCAGTTTAAACTAAAAGTTGGACTCGATGTAGTGTTCCTTACAACTTATCAAAGATCCAGTGATCCATGGATATTGACATGCAGCCAGAAATCGTGTTTCCTGACATTTATATGTGCCTGATTTCGACGGCGGGGAAATAAATTAAGAAAATTTGCCTGTAAACGTTTTATATAAATACAATATAGATAGGTCTAAATCCGAGTGATCACTTACATTAATGTTATACTGTATATCATCATATCGTCCACGGTCCAGCCCTAAAACTTGTATAGTTTTTTGTCAGTGTTTATTTAAAAACATCAAATTATGCAGAATATGGTCTGTTCTGTAGCTTTTTGCAGTCTGTAAAAATATACAGTACCTCAGATTTCTGGTCAAATCTAGTTGTACAGGCAATCGCAAAGCTCTTTCCCGTTTTAGATGTGTTTTGTGTGTTTTTCACGGCATTCACGCTGAAAACAAGTGCTGCCGCTCAGTCTTTTTGCCACTTATGGGCGTGACCGCATTCACTCCGGCCGACGGTGACGTCATGCGCATACCCTCTCCCTCTATAGGCGTGTGTTCGTGTGTTTTTTCTTTACAAAGTGACATCGACATCTACGGGCCTAGCAGCATAATACAGCATTTTTAGTTATTTTCGCAGATCCGTGTGAATGGAGATCGTTTTGACAACGTTGTCATCTGCATGCGAAAAACACAGAAAAAACGTTTCCGTTTTTAGTACATCATAGTTGTGTAAAGTGCCATAACTAAAACCAAACTTATTGGAAAAATGAACAATTGAACATATGTCAGTGCGATTAGATCTACCTAAAATGACAGACATCATTATATTATATCATATCATTATATCAATGTAGGCCTACTCATTTTAAAAAATATATATTTTTTTTGAGTGACTCACACTCTCTTCCTTTTTGTGCTAGGCAATGTTAGTATTTTTTTCATGAAACTTTATTCTGTAAAGAACTGAAACAAAAAAATCTGTTCTCATCCCATTTTTGTCCTTCAAGATCTCACAGAATGCGCACTCTCAACACACACACACACACACACACACACACACACACACACACACACACACACACACACACACACACACACACACACACACACACACACACACACACACACAGTAGTCTAAAGCTATTTGTTACCAAACACACATTCAAATAATTATGTCCCACTTCATGCAAATTATTGTGACATTCAAAATTACCTTTATGCCTCACAAAAGTCTCTTCCCCCAATGTCTTTGATGCCCACCTACACATTTCTCCATTTACTCTCTCTGCAGGGCAGACAGCTCATCCAGAGAACGAGACTTATTCGTGTGTGTGTGTGTGTGTGTGTGTGCGTGCGTGCGTGCGTGCGTGCGTGTGTGTGTGTGTGTGTGTGTGTGTGTGTGTGTGTGTGTGTGTGTGTGTGTGTGCGTGCGTGTGTGTGTGCGTGTGCGTGTGTGTGTGCGTGTGTATGTGTGTGTGTGTGTGTGTGTGTGTGTGTAAGCTGCAGCACGGAAGGGGTTGGATGAATCATTTGAGAGACATTTAAACTAATGTTAGAGCCATGGGTCTCTCCACGCTCACAGCCTCTGACTGCTAATGCAGAAAACACAGATCTTAGATTAGTTTAGTAGCTGGTTAATTCCCATTTCTCATCAGCCTGCTGATCAAAACTCAAACCCTTTAGCTAAAGGCTCAGATCATAAACCACTAGGCGCACTCTAGTGAGGGGTCCTTGATGAAAATCGAGCCCTGATTGCAGAGCAGAGACAATTATATGACATCTAGGATGAGGGTTTATTGACCGTCAGATTACTCACTCTACCTACAACAGCCTGTGCGTAATATTTAGGCTTATATTTATGTTTGGAATAGCATACTAGCACTACTTTAACTATTTCTGCAGTATACAGTAGGTGTGCTGTAATATGTATGGATGCTGAATACCCAGATGACCTACTAAATTCGATGTAAACAATATAACGCAGTGCATAGGTACGGTGTTCCATATTGCAATGGATTTTAATTATTAAATTAAAAACTTTATACATGTTTTGTGTAATTAACAATATTAAACATTACACAAGATACACTGTAAAAATACAGGAGCAACATTTTAAGTTTTACAGATTGACCTTTAAATTTACTGTAAAAAAGTATATTTCATTAGCTGAAATACTGTTTAGTATACATAATTACTGTAATCTGTTTTATACCTATATAATATATTGACAACCACCTTAAAAAGATCAAAGTTCATTACAAGTAGCTTTTCCACAAGCTGAGGTATAATATATTAAAAAAAAGGTACAAAAGCTGTCACTGCAGGGACCCTTTAAAAAGGTTCTATATGTACCATTTAGGAACTAATATGTACACGTTTGGTTCCAATATGTACCTTTGGGGTACTATTATGCATTCCCCAGACAGCAACATAGTGTCGGCCCAGACTATGTTTCTGTCGGGGATCTAGTTACAAAGGTGTACCTCTTGAAAGGGTACAGCCCCAGTGACAGTTTTAGTGCCTTTATTTTTTTAAGAGTTTAAAGAAAGAAAAAAAAACATCATGGTAACACTCATGACATTAAAATAATGCAGAGTACTCAAAACGCTTAACAGAGAAGGGGGAATCTCCTCAACCACCACCAATGTGCAGCACCACCTGGATGATGCGACGGCAGCCATACTGCGCCAGAACGCCCACCACACACCAGCTTACTGGTGGAGGGGAAACAGTGATGAAGCCAATTAATATATATATGGGGATGATTAGGAGGCCATGATGGACAGAGGCCACTGGGAAAATTTGCCTAGGATTACACCCCTACTCTTTCGAAAGACATCTTGGGATTTTTAATGACCACAGAGAGTCAGGACCTCGATTTAACGTCTCATCCGAAGGACGGTGCCCTTTGACAGTATAGTGTCCCCGTCACTATACTGGGGCGTTAGGACCCACACAGACCACAGGATGAGCGCCCCCTGCTGGTCTCACTAACACCTCTTCCAGCGGCAACCTGGTTTTCTCAGGAGTCTCCCATCCAGGTACTAACCAGGCTCAACCCTGCTTAGCTTCAGTGGGCAACCAGTCTTGGGCTAAAGAGTGATATGGCTGCTGGCCATTTATATGGTTTTTCCACTGTAAATTATAAGATGACTGTTCTTTTTCACTTCCAAATATTGGTATATATTGGTATTCTGGTATGTTGTATTCAGCTCTGAACACTGAACAGCCATTGCTTGCCACATGATGGAGCTCTTTCTGTTATTTATACCCTAGGCATCAGCTTTGTACAGCTCTGTTTAATTGGCCTTTTGCACATTAACACAGCTGTCCAATTACAAAAACCCTCATTGGTTAGAAATGAGTTGCATACATACAAACACTGCAAGTATCACTATTACTATTGCTCACAATCTTACAGGGTTTTTCAGTGACAGGTTGGTGCAGAATTCCTCTACAGTTTGTGCTTCTGATATCTCAAATCATACAGCTTGTTGGGGAAAGGTGTGCTGTTATTTTTTAAAATGACTGGACAATTTTTACCTGTTGGATGGAGAAAAGGCCTTAGGGATGCACAATGTGCTCTTAAGGAAGTGCAGATATGTTGACAGAGCCGGGACTTTTTCCCTGGAGTGCCATGAGCAGCAACACATGGAAGAGCAAGCGATTTCTCAAAAGAGGACACAGTAACTCAAGGGTCAAAAGCCACCGGAGTAAGAGAGATGGATTGGGTTGGTGACATAGGTAAGACAAATAGATTAATTACAGTACTTGCAAGGCTGCACTGTATTGATATTGCTCAAACATTCTCATTAGGGGTTTAAATTTAAGTTTTCAATTTTACAATTAATTCAACCCAAATAGCCCGAACTTATCAACTCTGTTCGTTTATACCTTTTTTTTAAAGAATAATTAAAGTTACATTTATTATCTAACCAACAATGATGCTATTGTAATATTTGCACACCAGATTGTGATTCTTGTTTTATGCAATCTAATCCTTTAGTGTTTATGCTCAAAAAAGACTATTTGTCTATATAAGACACAAATGTTACTTCTCATGTAAATGTATTGTTTTTGCTGCAAAATTTGTAGGCCTCAATTTAAGATTTATGTATGAATTACATCAACAAAAATGTATCACAATAAGTTTATTATTTTGTTTAGGCCTATGTTAAAACTGTGTAATCTAAATGGAGGGAAATATTATATTAAATTTAGGCCTAAATATTTTCTCAAATATTCATATATGTGACCGGAAAATAAAAAACGTAAGAATCTTTTTTTAATTTTTTAGCTCGCCCTCCCCCTGTGAGAGCTCTTCGTCCTCTGCCACAGCGCCAGGGCCCACACCCTCCTCCAGCGGCTCGAGGTGAACCAAAAACAACTGATACCAGCTCTCAATGATATGTGTCGGGTCCCCGCTATGATAACAGTAACTTTCTCAAATGTTTACAGAACAAGCGGGAACCCAGTGTGCCTGTATCTTTCGCTATTGCTGTTCGATTACATGATAGAAAGTCTAAGGCCTTCAAAAGCCGTACAGCAAACCCATCTAATCTGGTGCCTATTACACGACAATCTAAGATTGCTGTGGGGAGAAAAAGTAAGACTGTTAAGTTAGCACTTTTAAACAACCGCTCACTTAAAAATAAATCACTTCTAGTCAACGACTTAACCACATACAACCTGGATTTTATGTTGCTAAACGAAACTTGGCTAGAAGACAGCTGCAGTGCAACAGTCCTCAATGAAACATCCCCTCCTAACTTTACTTTTATGAGTGTCTGAAGAGCTGTTAGAAGAGGTGGAGGTTTAGCTGCTCTTTTTAAAGATGTCTACCAATGTAAGCAAATATCATTTGGGAATTACCCGTCTTTCGAATATCTGGGTATTGTGTTAAAAGGTGCTCCACGCATTTTACTTATCATTGTTTACAGGCCTCCAAAATACTCTCCAGCCTTTGCTGATGATTTTACAGAACTGTTATCAACTATTTCCTCAGAGTTTGACTGTTTTATCATTGCTGGAGATTTTAACATTCACATAGATAATGCAGAAACCAATATGGCAAAAGAAATCAAAACTGTTTTAAAAACTTTTGATCTGACTCAGCATGTACATGGACCCACACATAATCATGGACACACTCTAGATTTACTTATCAGTAAGGGTCTAATCATTTCATCTATTGTTATTAAGGATGTAGCACTGTCTGATCATTTTTGTATTTTCTTTGATATATTGATCTCTCCTGCCATTGAAGCTAGATCTGTGTCTGTCAAGAAGAGATGCTTAAATGAGAACACTAGTGTACTGTTTATGAAGGCCATATCTTTAACACCAAGCATATCTGCTGACTCTGTTGATTTTCTCCTTGATTCTTTTAACTCAAAAGTTAAGAGTGTAATTGATGATATTGCTCCTGTGAAAGTCAGGAAGAAGATTGGCAGACAAAAAGCACCTTGGAGAAACTCAACAGCAGTGCAAAATATGAAAAGACAATGCAGAAAAGCAGAGCGCATGTGGCGGAAGACAAAACTTATAGTCCATTATAACATCTACAAAGACAACATCCATGCTTTCAATAAGGAACTAGGCAAAGCTAGACAGACTTTCTTCTCAAATATTATAAACAGCAATATAAACAACACACACACTCTTTTTGCTACTGTAGAGAGACTGACAAACCCCCCAAGCCAGATTCCCAGTGAAATGCTCTCAGAGAGCAAGTGCAGTGAGTTTGCTTCTTTCTTCTCTGAGAAAATCAATAATATCAGAAAGGTGATCAGCTCATCCTTGAGTTGCGCTGGGGTCAGACAGATCAGACAACAACCTGAAAAAGTAGTCACTATGTCTGATTTTGAAGAAATCGATTGCAACATTTTGGAAGAAACCGTACAGCACCTTAAAACATCAACCTGCGCCCTTGACGCACTTCCCACATCTTTTTTCAAAAAGGTATTACACAGCTTAGAAGCAGATCTCCTAGAAGTGGTAAATGCCTCACTTCTCTCTAGGTGTTTTCCGAACTCCCTGAAAACTGCAGTTGTCAAGCCCCTCCTGAAAAAGAGCAATCTGGATAAGACCATATTAAACAACTATAGACCAATCTCAAATCTTCCTTTCATAGGCAAGATCATTGAAAAAGTTGTCTTCAATCAGCTGAACAAATTCTTAAGCTCAAATGGATACTTTGACAATTTTCAATCTGGTTTCCGACCGCATCACAGCACAGAGACAGCGCTCATAAAGGTAGTAAACGATATTCGCTTAAATACTGATACAAGCAAATTATCAGTGCTGGTACTACTCGACCTCAGTGCTGCATTTGACACTGTCGATCACGACATACTTCTTGACAGGCTGGAAAACTGGGTCGGGTTTTCTGGGATAGTCCTAAAATGGTTCAGGTCATACTTGGTAGGGAGAGGTTATTATGTGAGTATAGGAGACCATAAGTCTGAGTGGACACCCATGACATGCGGAGTCCCTCAAGGCTCAATTCTTGCACCACTCCTATTCAACCTGTACATGCTCCCAATGAGCCAAATAATGAGAAAGAACCAAATCACTTACCATAGCTATGCAGACGACACACAGCTCTACTTAGCCCTATCGCCTAACGATTACAGCCCCATTAACTCTCTGTTCCAATGCATTGATGAAGTAAACAATTGGATGTGCCAAAACTTTCTTCAGTTAAACAAAGACAAAACTGAAGTCATTGCGTTTGGAAACAAAGATGAAGTTCTCAAGGTGAATGCATACCTTCAGTCTAGGGGTCAAACAACTAAAAATCAAGTCAGGAATCTTGGTGTGTCTCTAGAGTCAGACCTTAGTTTCAGTAGTCATGTCAAAGCAATAACTAAATCAGCATACTATCACCTGAAAAATATTACATGAATTAGATGCTTTGTTTCCAGTCAAGACTTAGAGAAACTTGTGCATGCTTTCATCACCAGTAGGGTGGATTATTGTAATGGACTCCTCACTGGCCTTCCAAAAAAGACCATAAGACAGTTGCAGCTCATACAGAACGCTGCTGCTAGGATTCTGAGCAGAACCAGAAAATATGAACACATCACACCAGTCCTCAGGTCTTTACACTGGCTGCCAGTTGCATATAGGATTGATTTTAAGGTATTATTACTGGTATATAAATCATTCAATGGCCTAGGACCTCAATACATTGCAGATATGCTCACTGAATATAAACCCAACAGATCACTCAGATCATTAGGATCACATCAGCTAGAAATACCGAGGGTTCACTCTAAGCATGGCAAATCTGCTTTTAGCTACTATGCCAGCCGCAGCTGAACCAGCTTCCAGAAGAGATCAGATGTGCTCCTACAGTAGTCACATTCAAATCCAGACTCAAAACACTTCTGTTTAACTGTGCATTTAATGAATGAGCACTGTACCACGGTTCGTCCGACTGTTTATACTGTATTTTATTTTATTTTATGTTTTTAATTATTCTGATTTCTTTTGATTATTTCTGTATTTCATCTTTTATTCTAAACTGTTTTAATTATTCTGATTTCTTTTGATTATTTCTGTATTTCATCTTTTATTCTAAACTGTTTTAATTATTCTGATTTCTTTTGATTATTTCTGTATTTCATCTTTTATTCTAAACTGTTTTAATTATTCTGATTTCTTTTGATTATTTCTGTATTTTATCTTTTATTCTAAACTGTTTTAATTATTCTGATTTCTTTTGATTATTTTAATTTCTTCTATGTAAAGCACTTTGAATTACCATTGTGTATTAAATGTTCTATATAAATAAACCTGCCTTGCCTTGCCTTGCCTAATTGCATGTTTCAGTGTATTTTCTGTAAGAAATTTAAATTATAATTTTAACATTGTACATATCCATCAACTTTATTTTTTTTGCAGTCATTTACATATCTTCATATATTTCATCTAAAATAGCCAATCAAGTGTAATTGAAATGTATCAATCAACAGCCAGTGAGTGCTACTTTTTAAAAATATAAAACATAAACAGAAGGGCTGCAGCAGATCGTTCTCCCATTAACGTCCTTTTTTTTTCTCATCTGAGTAACTGTCTCACTAGTGTGTCCTGTAATTTACTGCGCCTGCTGACATTTCAGAGCTCATGTTCCTTTTTGTGGTGCCAGTTGTTGTAATCGTGCATGATGAGGCTGTGGAAAGCAGCTGCAGCCGTGTTATTTCTCTTTCGCTCAGCTGCCTGTGCCCTCCCTAGGTGATGCTACCTGTCTGCCGGGCAACGGGGACGGAGGATTTATAGGGTGTGAATTTGGTGCGTGTCTGTGTGGAGGCGGCGACATTAGGGAGTGTTGTTAATCATTTGCCCAATAGGATCCACTGGGGGATTTGTAGATCACGTATATTCACAGGGGCTGGTGGTGCAGCTCCGCCTCTGGGACCATGGGGTCTCACAGCAGAGCTGCATCAGGGAGCAAATGCTGATCTCAGCTTTATGTTAAGTTATCTTAGCTGTGGATGGATGGCAGGACCTCTGAGAGTGGAAGAGTCCTGCTGTGGAGGGGGCAATGTTAGTTTCTTGGCTTGGAGATTGTTTTTAAACATTTTCCCAATGGGGGATTTGTAGGCTGAACTTATTGAAAGGGAATGAAGCGTAGTTACAGGGAGCTCCTCCTCTGGGACCAGGGGGTCTCACGAGCTGCATCAGGGAGCACATGCTGATTTCAGCTATTTGTTAAGTGATCTTAGTTTTGGATGGATGGCAGGACCTCTGAGAGCGGGAAAGTCCTGCTGTGGAGGAGGGACGGCTGTAGAAAAGGTGAAACAGATGGTCTGAGTTTTATAAAGCACCACACAGCAGGGCAGTGTTAAAGTTTTTGAGGACTCAGTCTGCAAGAGTGTTTTGGCATTACATTTTAACTTTGAGTGTCAGATGGAGGCTTTATTTGTGGCGAGCGGCGACAGACGACATCAAGGAAAATCTCCATCTCCAAACGCTTCCAGTGCCAAGAGCGAAGACACAGATGCCAACGCACTACCCTCCAAATGGATACCTAATTCTGTCTCTTCTTCTCTTGAACACTTTCATCTCTTTCACGTTAAATCGTTGCTAAAAAAGACCAGCAGGGCTGGTCATCAGCAAATGTTGTGTTTTGGACGCTGTATTGGATGCTGGTGTCCTCACTTTAACCCTGATTTAATTGCACAATGCTGCCTCTGGGTAACAAACACAAATTTTTGCAATGAAGAACCATCCTCAGGAAAAAACAAAAACAAAAAAACATTTGATTTAGCTACGCTATAGGAGCCAGTTCTATTAAACTGTATGTATCAGTTGATGTTTAGTGACATAAAATGGGTTTTAGCATTGTTTTTTGCTATTCATTTTGAATATATATATATTTAAATCATTCAATTATAAAATAAATGATAAAATCCATCATTAAATCCATGAAATGCATTACTGATCTAGTGACATGCATTTACAATTTTGATTAGCATATTTAAAAATCAGGTTATATTGAATGTGAAATGCTAGAAATATTCCAAAATTAAGTCAGTGGTTCTCAGCCTTTTTGACTCCAAAGCCCCCCATTGTCCACAACAATATTTCTGTCATGACAAGTGTTTGACATGGTATAATGGATATGTTGATATGTATGGTCTTTGGCGGGACTTGCTACTGCCAATACACACACAACACATGTTATCTATACAGGTGGAGCTGGGGAAGGTGGAGGGTTTTTTGAAAGCACACTGCAATTGCTACAGCAAATGCTGACCATTTAAAGGTTGAGCAGCTCATTGGCTACTGATACAGCAGGAACCAATCAGCTGTGCCCTATAGAGAATGATGTGATTGCAAGCAGATTGAGTTAAGGACCAATCAGCCTGAGCCATCTAGAGTTTCATGACAGAACTTTCTATTTGTAAGCTAGACTCTGGTACATATTCTGTAATGACAACTAGGAGTTTTCATAGATTACAATAAGTAACTAAAACTAAAACTCAACTAAAACGTTGCTTTTCAGTGTAGACGGACAAAACAAAGGCATGGCTGCACACATTCACTCTCTGATTGGGTCCTCTGGATCGTTGCGTATCCTTACCTGATTTTTTATCAACCCCCTATCATATGACCATTAAGCTACCGGAACACGACAATAACAGACCAGCCTCCACGACCGTGTAAACAATAACATGGAGATGGATCTGCAAGCTTTTTTGACGTTGGTGTCCTTTTTCGTAGCCATTGTGCCGTTAAACTAGCTGCACCCTATACATGAGCAAGAGGCAATTATCAGAGCAATCTACAAAAACTTATTTTAAGCTGCATAATCCCTACATGAAACGTGCATGCCAATGGTAATGTGACATGCGTTTTGGCTCGTGTAGTGTGGACGGAGATCTTCTCTGAAACATAGTGGAAATACCAGTATGGAGGAGGATTGTTTTCATTTTAAAACACCATGTTAAAAAGAAAACGCACTTGGACATAGCCTAAGTCTCATATTCGAGTAAAGTTGCTGAACTATTTTTTAGGTGAACTGTCCCTTTAATACTATATGATCCGCCCGCTAGACCTGCACTATCCAGTGTAATCCAGCATGGAAATTCAAGCTGGTCCTTTCAGTAGAGATATCTTTCTCTGTACTCTGTGTGTCTCTATTCCCAAGCTCTCTCGCCTGCTTTCTGTCTTCCTTTATATCCTCCGGACATTCATCCATCTTCTGCTTTCTCTCACTTCAGGATACAGATGAAGAGCATTCACTTCAGAAATGTGTTGACTAAATCTACTGGACAAATAGGGCCATTTGTTTTGCCGCCTATCCTCCCGAACATATAATCTCCAGTGCAGTAGCGTTGATGCGTATATCATATATCACGATCACATGAGCCCAGCATACTCCCACAATGCACCCCACCGAGTTTCTAATTGGCTGGCGGGTTGTAAAGGTGACACCTAACCCTTCCCCGCCCTCGCCCCCTCCTCCACAGGGGGAAGTGATGCGTCGTCATCTGACCTTCAGTGCCTTTGGCTGCAGCTTATTGGCTTGTGCTGCTGCGGATGAGCAAAGTCATCAAACATTAATGTGCAAATCTAATAAGTGCGCTGAGGTTCAGAGGGCCGGCGTGAATCTTGATCACAAAACCACAGGTCAGCAGAAGCCAAGCCCCGCCCCTTCTCTCTCTCTCTTTAAATCAATCCGTCAATCAATGCGCCTGCATTATTACAGCATCTCGCCACTGCTTGCAAAAATTACACCGTGGCGGCAAATTGTCTCTTATAACAGACCTGAGCGATATCAGGTGAAGAACTGATCAATAAGACCACAGATGCTTTTCGATTCTGCATTATGTCATTATTGGCATTATGCGTTGATGGCTAATTGATGGTTTATGAATTTTTTTTTTTGTTTAAGGCCTGTTCAAATTGAGAGTTTACAATATCAAACATAAATATATGACATATTGACGATTTCCAAACTCTCACTGACATTCTGCCCTTGAATTTTGCATTCTTGCATGTGTGCATTTTCGCAGGTTGATGATCAATACGGTTTGCCGTCGGGTTTAAGTGGATAAAGGTACACTGCTGTTTAGGGTTGAAAGCCTTCGATTTTGAGCTGAGTGATTCTCTCCCTCCCCCTGGCCGAGTGAGGCAGACACTGGGGAGTGATGGATGTTGCTGTTTGTGGGGCCGCCTACGAATTCATAATTAAACATCATGCTGTCAGATGGTCATATTTACTATGCTGCTTGATTGGCTTGTGGTGAGAGGAGCTTTCTGGGGCCGTCATTAAAAGCCCTGTGTGTGTCTGTTTGTGCCTTTTTTGACATTTTATGCTTTAGTTTGTTCTGTAATGTGCATGGCATGCAGGGTTGTGTGTCATTCAAAACTGAATTGAGTGCCTTTTCCAAATTAATTAATGAAAAACAAACAAGATTTGTTTGTTTTTATTTGTCTGCAGTGCTCAAACTCAAAAATATGAAGAAGCACAACTGTTTTCAACATTTATAATAATAATCATAAATGTTTCTTGAACATCGAATCATCATATTATAATGATTTCTGGAGGATCATGTGAAAATTCTGTCTGCATGTTCTCTGTATAAGTTGCACTTCAGTTTGAACACAAATATTTAGTCATAAATGTATAAATCTTCATTTGTTAGTTTATAAAAGCTGGTGTCATTTAAAACAGTCTGACGTTATTTACATAAGTAAATCTATGCAGGAGTGCAGCCATCGGTAGCCACAGGAAGCCTGCCGAGATCAGGAAAACAGCCAAGTTTACACACATAAACAGCTTGCAAAAAATAGAAATACTGAAGGAGAAACCAATGTGATCACAACAACATCTCTGTGCGATGATGAATGACATGAAAAAATATATATCCAGAGTCAATTTGATTTATAAATACAGTATCTGTCAAATGTTTGTAAACATTATTTTTTATATGTTTTTGAAAGAACTCTCTTCTGCTCACCAAGGCTGAATTTTTTTTTAATAAAAAATGGAGTAATGTTGTTAAATGGTGTTAAATATTATTACAAATTAAAATAACTGTTTTCTATTTGAATATATGTTAAAATGTAATTTATTCCTACGATCAAAGCTGTATTTTCAGCATCATTAGTCCAGTCTTCAGTGTCACATGATCCTTCAGAAATCATTCTAATGTGATTTCATGCTCAAGAAACAATTCTTATTATTATTATCATCAATGTTGAAAACAGTTGTGCTTCAGTGATGTTTTGACATATAAGAGGTTTTTATAAAATTAAACATTTTGCAAGTTTCATAGCTTAAAACGTCCTCCTCATTATATACAAAGCCTTTCTGTAATCAAGCTCCAAAAAATGGCTCGTTTGAATATATTGTGGGATCTGTGACTTCACACTGGCAAATGCATTTGTATATGACTTCCTCTAGATTATATCTTTGTTCAGAGCATTTGACAGCAGATTGTTTTGTAAACGAGGCAAAGTGTAATGGAGAATTCGCAATGAAGCTTTTGTTGAAAGATGAAGCAGCAACTGTACTGAATCTGACAGCAGCTGGATCACAATCTGTAAGTAAATGATTTCATAATGCTTTGTCTGGAAATTACAGTAAGTTCAAAACACTTACGTTCAATAGCGAGTGTGTGTTATGCTGTGTTCTATGCAATGACATTAGCCAATCATAACATTCTCTGTTTACAGACAAGCCTTAAAGGAGAGACAGATCATAAAAACAGATCATTTCAAACAGTGGGTCAGAATGAAGGTTGAAAATAATCACTTTCCACATATTGTTTTTGTGAACCTCAAGTGAACCTCAAGGAACATGTTCAAATAATTAAATAAAATCCCTGTCATGACCCCTTTCATATATAGTTGTAGTTGTGTTTTATACAAGGGGGTCTTCTACACGAAGGATCCATTGTATCCGTCATTGCCCGGGAAACGAAGGACGCATTTGAAGGAGCTTTCGAATTGGGACAGCCTTCGTCACACCGCAGTGACGCAATCGGCCTTCGAATGCAGCCTCTGAATTGGGACGCAGGTATTAGCTTAGCAACATGTTAACTTCAACAATTGGAATGTGTGTCGTTTAAAATTAGCCACTTATGAGGCCGTTTTGCTTAGCATTCTCTTAGAAGGCAGCTGCATATGTATGCAGTAGACAGCAAGAACAGAGCTATAATGTCTATATAATGATGTTCAAGTAAATGTATGCAAGATTGTAGCCACAGGAAGCCTGCCTAGGAAAACAGCCAAGCACATTAACAGAGTGCAGAAGATAGAATTATACCAAAGGACAAATCAATGTGATTTTCAGAGCACAACAATGCCTTTGCACAAACTGTTTATTTGAGGTAAGCTTACAGTTAATTTGTGGCAAATTTATGGCTAATGAAATGTTTTGCCACAAGCGTTTGGCAGAAGCTCGCAGCTTTTCAGCAGTAATGGCCATTCACTTCTGACAAACAGTTATGGCAGACTGGCAACTATTATTCCAGTTTTAACTGTGAATTTATACCACATTAAGGTGAAAAACATTATAATGAAAACGTTTTAAATGTCTGTCATATGCAGTTCAAAAGGTGATGAGCACTTGTGTGAGGCTGTTATGATACTGGAATGCAACTTAAACGAGTACAAAGACATTTTTATTTCTTCTGGAGAACTTCTGGAAACTTTCTAGTGTGCATGTGTCGAGTACCTATGTTCACATGCTATCACTTTGAAAGGCTAAGTGTTCTCTTTAAAAATAGTCTTTTCTTCCCTATTGTGACAAATATCCAAGTGAAATGGCTTCTCAAGCAAGAGCAAATGTACTGTAGGCCGGGGCTTGCTTTTGTCCATGGGGAATTGATTGGATGGTTGTGGTTTGCTATTGGTGGATATCATGTGAGTGACAGGTTGCCCCGCCCTCACACCAGTAAAAATCATCAGATAAGAGGGAGGGGAAGTTATTTTGATTAAAGGTTGTAATAGCAGTAAATAGCGACCAGCATCAAGCATTTTCAAAAAGATGCAAAAGTATTACAGAATGATCATGTGCTGTATATTCCAAGTGTTCTGGGGGAATGCAATAGGTTTGGTGAAAAACAAACCGAAATTGAATGTACTGTTATTATTTAATGAAATTCTTGACCTTGGCAATTGGTCTTTCGAGCACGTCTGCACGACGTGCGTGATCGTGAGACTGATTAGTGTTGTGCAGTTCACTATCTTGCTCAGACAAAAGCACAAGTTGTGAGAAAAAAAATGAATAGTTTCACTTTATTTTGATGGTCCATTTAAAGGGTAACTAAACCCTAAAACAACTTTTTTTAGTTAATGATCTGTTAGACTGGGGCTTTATTAATGCTGTACATTTTTTGACATTTGGGTATAAAGTGTTTTAATTCTACAATATATGGTGTAAAAACGTCTGAGTGCTGCCCTCTTCAGGTGAACGGTGGCTACTGCAGTTGAATTTTCCTATTGGATGTTGTGGTACTGCGTGACGTAAGCAGGCACCAGCTCACCACGCCCTTGCCTACAGAGAGACGTGCATAGATATCATATAGAGACTACATGCCCTATTGGCCGCTGTGGCGCAAGAAATGCGGCTGCCATCTTAAACCGGTCATACTCCTATTTGCGTTGCATAGCAGCAGTAGATGCCAGAGCACTGTGCAGCATATTCCTGCTCAAATCGGCGAACACCACTCGGGGATTACTTTTCACAAGTAAGATTTAACATTTAACATTACCGTACTATTGGTTGTATTTTGTGAATAAAATATTCAATGTGGCCTGTATCGTAGCTACATGTATGACCTTTGCAGCAAAAAAACCCAGTTGAAAATCAGTTCGGTATTCAGTGAGATATGATTAATTAAATGTGCTGGCAGCTCATTGCACCTGCCAAACAGATTACACTGAGCGGAGCGGGTGACCGGTTTAAGATGGAGGCCCCAAGGCTCGTCCGCGCCAATAGGCAGTAGCGGTCGATAGGGCGTCTATCTATGATGTCTATGGAGAGGCAGGCCTCAGGTGCATGCCCCCCCTCTGCTGGGCTCTGCCCACTTTTCCAGCATTTTTCAAATATTGCCAGTGGGTGGAGTCAGGCTCTGACCAGGGGTTGAGTTACCCTTAAAAGCTACAATATGTTTGTTTGTTTTTTGCCGCTAGGGGTCGCTAACCTCTTGCAATCTCAAAGGAGTAGGTTGATGACTCATAAGGGGAATTATGGAACTTGTCGTCATGCCGATGGATCTAATTATGTTTATGGATGAGTGAATACATTGATCAGGGATAAAGTGGGTATTACGTCATTGACAGGCGACAAGTGAACACGGACGAGCCATTATTTAAAATTGGAATTTCTCTGAAATTAAAAATCTTTGGGAACTTTTTGGATATTATAAGTACACAACTGCAGGAAATGTATCACACTGTGCAAGTGATTTTTGGATATTTTATAACAAAAATCTTACATATTGTCCCGTTAACACATTCTGTTGACTATAAGTAATGTTGTACCTACACGTCTACTAACTCTCATTGGAGTGTGAGTATTAGTACATTCCCCCAGAACACTTACAGCACATGATCATTCTGTGATAGTTTGCATAATTTTTAAAAAGCTTGATGCAGAAAGAAGAGCATATGGCTTTAAAACAACAATAGGGTGAGTAAATGATGACTTAATCTTTACTTTAGGGTGAACTATCCCTTTAAGGTAACAAGTTTTGGCCAGATTTTTGGCCGCAGCACATGAAGCCTTCCCAAAGTGCATTGCAACAAGCTCTGCATTGCAAAAGCATCCAAGATGGCTGGCAAAATTGAGAGAAATGTTGATCATAAATATATATATAATCTAATCTAATCCAAAAATGACTAGTTTGAATTAGCAGATATTTCTATGTGTGCAATTCATTATATATTTGGTGTGCAACAAGCTAACGTCAAACTGTTCTGTTCCCATGTGCTTATCAGGACTTTGTATTGCAGACTTGCAAATCGGTCACTTACGAGGTTCCTTGCCTGTCACAATGCTACCTTAGAAGGTGTAGCCTATGTAAACACTAGACAGCAAGCTCAGTAGGTTTTGGAACAGAGAGAATGATAAACACATTTTGATACACTTATGCAGTCAATGTGTCTCACTGAAGAACTGCTCTGTCAGTAACATCAGCCACAACATGTGTCTACAAAGTAAAAATGTGTTTACTTATCTGTCTGTAAGGCCAGACCGATAAGGCTGCCATGTCAACCCAGTGTGTGTGTGTGTGTGTACATGTACATGTATAACAGAAACTAAAAGACGTGATATATCAGAGAGAGATAATATGTGTAACTCTCTACGTGGGTGTCAGAATCAAGCAGGTGCTTGTAGTTATCAAACGCTCACTTAACATACCCAACGTTATATCAATGTTGTCATGTTGATCGCTTGCATGTCATATATAGTTTCTGTTGTCAGTAACATTTTTTTATATTTTTGAAAGAAATGCTCATCAGGGCTGCATTTGTTTGATGAAAAATACAGTAAAAACAGTAATTAAATTAAAAACACCTAATAGCAGCCAACAGAATGTGACTGCATGTATTAAATCACTATCAGTGTAAACACACCTTTGTAGCGGTTAGCTTCTTTTATAATGGGAACATTCAAGTTTGTCGCATGGCACCTATCGCTCACAGAAAGTGTGTTAGAGATGAAAATGAAGGTGGGAGGAAGTTCGCTGTTGACACCTTCCAGAACAGTCTGCCTTGTGCCCTTTTTTACTCTCCATATCACCTCATCTGTCTCTTTCTCACCCTCCCTCCCTCCCTCCCTTTTTCTCTGCCCCAGTTTTCCCCACTTCAATCTTTATCATCAACACATTTAGCTCTGAAGGCGGCTGTGTACACCAGTGCCTCCCAACAGTCAGTCTGTTTTAGTGGTTTAATAATTCATTCATTCAATTAACTACGCACAAAGCCCATTTAACAGCACATCTAGAGGAGTCTTAATGGAGCCAATGCTAAGTTTTAATATATTGCAACTCTCAACCCAACAGAAAAACAGAACTTTGAAAAACAGAATGCATTTTTCTTTTCTTCTTTTCTTTTTAATCTGTGGGAATATCATGAGAATCTATTGGAAATCTAGTACAAAAGATTCTTTGAGGCAGATTTTGGCAAAGATTTGAGACCTAATTACCTTACTTTTATGTTCCACAGAAGAAGTCATAGGTTTGAATAAAACGGGCTGAATAAATTACAACTTTTCTTTTGGGAAACACTATCCCTTTAAACATATAGTTATTTTTATTCAAATTTCTTCTCATCAAGTGCTTATTCCAAAGTCACCCACAATGTCATGATAATAACGGGATAAAACGCAACCATGAATTGTGTTCTGAAGCTCGTGATTAAAAATTCATGAGGTTCAAATAATAAAAAAAAAAAAGCATTAAACAAGGAAATAATAAAGATTAGAGATTTATCACAAGTAGCTGTAAACAGTAAATGTCAGAAAAGTGGTTACAATGTCAGTCATAAAAAAATGAAAAAGCTGCGTAACGAGCAGCAGGCACTAATGAATCTCTGGAGATGCGCAGAGACCTTGAGGAATTGGTCAAGGTCAAGCCCTGATAAAGTCATAACCAACACATGATATAAAGAGACAGAGAGTTTGGCAGGGAAGGTGGAAGAACAGTGGAACGGAAATCAAATCCTCCCGTCTAATGCATTTTACATTAGAATGTCAGAAATGTCCAGGTTTTTTTTACACTCTTTGCTTGGTAAGCAGGTAAAAACAGTCAGGCACATATAGAGTTACTCTGTAACTAAAAATCCCATTATTTTTCTTAATAAAGAAATTGATTTTAAAGATACACCTTTCAATATATTTTTAGTGAGATTTAGTGTTTGTTTAGCAACAATATACACAATGATTATTTGGAAGCGACAAGACAGCGTGATTTCAGCTTTATTTAAAAAAAATATATATTAAATAATTTCTAGTGAAATTTCTAGTGAAAAAATACACTACCAATAATCCCGAAGAGAGATCGTCCTGGTTGCATATGCAACCCACCGTTCCCTGAAGGAGGGAACGGAGGACGTAGTCTATGTCGACTGAATGGGGATCGCGTCAGGGAGCCAATGTTCCTCGAAAACTATTGAACGAGCCAATGGAATTGGCGTGCGTGATTCGCATCACACACTCCGCCCCCGCGCCACAGGGGACAAATATGGAAGTGGATGCACGCACTAGTTGCTTTTTCGCTGAGGAGCTGAGCGTAACCCGGAGTCAGCGGTGGTCCAGCAGTGGTCCAGCAAGGGGACTACGTCCTCCATTCCCTCCTTCAGGGAACGGTGGGTTGCATATGCAACCAGGACGTTCCCTTTCAGTTGATAACGTCATACGTAGTCTACGTCGACTGAATGGGGAACAACCATTGAAAGCGCCACTAAAGCTGCCACCTTCCAGTGCCTAGAAAAAAGCCTCCTGATGCCCCCGCACTTAAGGCGGGGAAGGACAGGGCTTAGGCCGGAGAAGTCACTGCTGTTCCCACAGGACCACTGGGAAAGCGTTCCCTGTACATAGAAGGAAGGGACGCTGCGGAAGCCAAACCTACCCAAAGGGGGGACGATTCCTGAATAGATATAGAGCTGTTCTGAGGACCTAAGGCTTGCGTTCTGTACACGTCTAACCGCTATGAAGTGGACGGACAGAGAATCTAGGCTGGGTCTGCCTCCTCTGGGGCAGCACTTGCAGGCTCACCACCTGGTCACCACCATCCCTTTACGGGAGAGGTAGGAACCTTGGGCACAATCCAGGCCGGGGTCTCAGCTCGTGAGAGTCAGCCGGCCCGAATTCCAGGCACAACTCGTTGACCGAAAGCGAGCAAGTCCCTACCCTCTAGTAGAGACCATGCGAGCAGGAGAACTGTTATAAACAGAATTTTTAACTCTCAGGGGTCGGCTCAGGGACGGTCTCTGCAGTGCAGCTGCACCAGAGATAAGGCCCAAGAGGATAAAGAGGGGCAGAAGGATTTCACCTTTGCTCCCTCAGAAACCTGACGATCAGGACGTGCTTCCCATGCTTCTGCATCTTGCTGTGCATTTAATAAAAAAAGAGGCAACATCATTTTGAGGGTGGAGGAAAACAGCTTACTCCAACCCATCTTGCAGGAAAGAGAGCACTGAAATGACCGAACGCTCTCAGGATCTCCTCTCGGAGAGAAGACTCACCAACGAGTAGGTTCTACTTCCATCAAGCATAAGCACACTACCTTCTTTTTATCTTTTTAGGGGGTGCTCGCAGAAGTGATGGTAACTACCACATATTCCTGCGATAGTCACCTGAACCTCCGCGTCCAGTGTAGGACCGGTCCGGAATCTCCAGGGTCAGAACGCGGGTGCCATCGTGCCCCGTCCCTGAAAATGTGTTCAGGGGAAGTCAGGAAGACTGTCGAGGGGAGCTAGGTCTGGTTGGGCCAATGAGGGGCAACTTTCAAGACTTTCCTCCTGACCTGACACATAGGTGCAAACGACAGGCACACACAAGACAGGAGCACCGCTCAACACTACGCGTGAAGATCACTGAGCTACAGGAGCATTTCTGCTCAACACTTGAGTGTGAAGAAATCACTGAGCTTCAGGAGCACTTCTGCTCAACACCTGAGTGTGAAAAAATTCACTGAGCTTCAGGAGCATTTCTCCTCAACACCTGAGTGCGATGAACTTCACTGAGCTACAGGAGCATTTCTGCTCAACACTTGAGTGCGATGAACTTCACTGAGCTCCAGGAGCATTTTTTAATTTTTTTTGCTCATGAGCTTAAGGAGCATTTCTGCTCAACACATGAGTGTGATGAAATCACTGAACTTGACGCTAGGCGACAATGAATCGCATATTCGCTTTTTAGGAGGCTCACTGGGGAACGCATTTCTGCGGGCCCCCGGGGCAGCTGAGTGCCAGTGTCTGTCCAAGGGTTGTCCGCTCTGACAGAACATCTGCAACTGGCAGGAGGACGTATCCCTAGAGGCAACAGAGTAACTGTGCGGCCCCGGAGTGGTCGTGACCAGCTGGACCGCCAGGGGATGGAGTCACCACTCACCCTGGCCTTAACTGACGTGAGGCTCGTCGGCGGCACGATTGAGTAGGCCGGGAAAAATAGTGGAATGAAGCATCCTCAGAAGCTTCTGACTCCAAGGAGGAGGTGACAGGTGAGTTGTGACATGCGAGGGAAGCTTACGCAACGGTTGCAATGTCCAACAACTCGAGGCCCAAATGCCCGTACAGTCGGAGGTCGCCCAGGCCTCCGTTAAAGCACGCCCTTTGTACATGGCCCCTCAGTCGGTGAGGGTTTGGCAGCAGGCCGGGGAGACTGTTGTCACACAGGGAGTGCTGCTTTGCCACGGTCACCTCGGGACTCGATCATAAAGCTAGCGCTGAAGCGGTCATCATATGGAGGAAGCCAAGCAGCTGCATCTACCATATGCCCCAGGAGCCTCTGAAAGTTCTTTCAGTGGAACTCTTTCTCACTTCTATACACACCAGCTGAACACACTCTCGTTGGAGAGACGTGTTGGACCGAATCCACCTCCAAAACTGAAAAAGAGATACTCAACCCGTGGGCGAGATTGCTCTCTCCCAGTTGACCTGAAGACTCAACTGGCTATGAAGCACTCGAAGGGTGCTTCATAGCCAGCGAAGAGTATGGACAGCCGTATGGATGGACAGCCGGATAAGATATGCGCGCACAAGTCAAGAGCACTGCTCAACACTAGGTGTGATGAATATCATTGAATTTTCAGGAGCACGTCTGCTTAACAAATAGTGTGATGATCATCACTGACCTGAGCGGGATAGCCGAGCCTGAAGTGGGGCAGCAAAGTGGAGAGTGTGGTGTTAGTGTGCACGGCAGGGGGTGCGTGAGAAGGTGGATGACCAGGTCCTCAAACGCGCCAAGCTGCCAGCTGGCGACCAAGGGGGATCTGAGGGGTGTAAGGCTATACAGGGTCACACACCGCCAAATTGGCCCTCTCGGGACCCAGGAATAGAGAAGTTTTGCTCTTTATTTGAAAATGTGGGTACCGCTGACCCCGTTTTTATAGGAGTCAATGGCGGAACAGACACACACACATAATTAAAAAGCTTCAGCCAGCCCTCCAACCGGCTTAAGGGAGTGGATCCCTTAAGTCCCTTCCGCGGAGATGGCGCTCCTGGACCACAAGTGTGGACATCGCCGAACCGATCACGCAAGCTGCAACCTTTCGTGGCCCGGAGGGCGAGGTCAACTGCAGTGCGGAGCTCACCCATGAGCTCACGGTCCAGACTACCCTCGTGCATGTTCATGAGTGCCTGGCCCTGGTGGATCTGGAGCAACGCCATGGCATGCAGAGAGGAAGCGGCTTGCTCACAAGCTTTGTAAGCCTTGCCCGTAAGAGCGGACAAGAACTTACAGGAATTTAGAGGGGTGACGAGGATCACCTCTTCAGGAAGCAGCAACTGCCGGACACAGTTGCATCGCGACACACCGCTCCACTGGAGGGATAGCCTCATAACCCTTCACCACTCCCCCGTCAAGGGTAGTGAGGGGGGAGGAGCTACTTAGGCGGTTTCTGGCAGAAAAAGGTGCCGTCCATGCGAAAGACAACTAGTGCGTGTATCCACTTCCGTATTTGTACCCACACCACGGGGGCGGAGTGTGTGATGCGAATCACGCACGCCAATTCCATTGGCTCGTTCAATAGTACTCGAAGAACACTGGCTTCCCGACGCGATCCCCATTCAGTCGACGTGGACTACGTCTGACGTTATTGACTGAAAGGGAACCACCAATCACTGACCATGGATACAAGAATCGTCCACAAAAATTGCGAATTTAGTTTTTACGCTCTCCAACTACTTGTATAGTTGCAAATATTTTGAATATTTTACATTCTATGAAATGCAATTTGAGTTTGCAGCTTTTAATTAATGTTTGTTAGCTTTGAGGCTAACATCTACAGTATATGCTAATAAATTCCGAAATACTGACAAAATAAGCTTTTGGCAGATATATGCATTTAAAATGAAAATTTGTATACTTTATTAAATCGCTTTGGGTGTGCAGTAGTACATATTATAGTGCTATTTAAATGCCTAATTTTATTTCAGTTATGGCATTCGCAGTGCTTCACGAGTAGGACATTCCCTCATACAGAAAGTTGCTTTTTTTCACAATTTGGAAGTGAAAATCAAAATTCAAATCAAAATTAGTAATGTTGTTTTTCATCTCAGCGCTTGTTGGTTTGGTCCATGGCTTTGAACTATTATTATTAAAGGATGTTTTGAAATCCTTGTGGAGAATATGAATGGGAAAATTGCTAGCAAACCAAGGCAGCAAAAACAGTGGGTGGATAGTGTTGCGCATAAAATGTCTGTCTGTTTACTTATTTTCTCTCTCTGTAATTTTCAGTCTTGCAACTTCGCAGTTTTTTCACCTTGTGTTTTATAAACCCCGGCTCAATCGCATCTGAGACCTTCGCCAAACCAATCCAATCGATGCTAATTGTGTGAGAGTGATAACATTGGCAGGGAGCAATGAAGCCTCAGACTTGAAGAAAATTAAGTGAGGAAGAAGCTCCTGCCGAAAGTGACAATGAGAATTGCAAAAGGTGCGAGATTCGGCTGAGCACTGATATTGAAATAAACCTAAGGTCGGATTTTAAAGCAAAATATCGTTTGCCATTCCGTTGGCTCACACCTTAATGTGTGAATAATGTGTTGTGCAGGGCTATAATTAGCCGTCTCACCTCTCTCTTCCCTCTCAGGGAGAAATAGAGCGATAAGGAGAGCACAGCTGCTCTCAGACTGGATGAATAAAAGCACAGGGCAGCAGGCGGCCGCCCTCTGACTGCTCACTCCGTCGAGGAATAGTTCAGCCCAAAATAACATTTCTCTCATTATTCCTTCCTAGAAATGCAAAAGGATAGATTTAGCAGAAATTTACTATACAAAAATGTGAATGATGTAAATGAAGTGAATGATTCAGAAAAAATGAGAATAAAGAGAACTTATTGTAATACTCACGGGACGCCATCTAACATTGTGCTTGTGCTTAGGGTGTGTGCGCTCAGAAAACTGAATGTCACACGGAGCGTCCAGTGAGTATTACAATAAGTTCTCTTTTACATTTTGTTGCTCTTAAACTGTCAAATACACACAACAAGGTTATGTCAAAAACACATACACACAGGCGGTTATGTCCGTGAACGTAAACAGCAAGAAAAGAAATCAAGTGTTTATTAGATCTGTGTATTAAAGTGAAAGCAGTGTAATATACTACTGCTGTATATGCTTGTATTATGAATCAAACAACAAAAAAAAAAACAGAAAACCACTCACTGCTCTTGACTGAATAACTATAATTAATAATTAAGAATACATGTATTACTTGAATGCAACTGTTAAAGGCTCTGGCGAGGAGATCAACATGGCGGACTGTGTTCAGATCACTCAGGCCAACTAATGCTAACAGGGCATAGTTGTGGGCGGAGCCTGTGTAATGTGACATACTGCAGAAACGGCTTATTCTGAGACACTGCTTATGATTTATGGGGATTAAAAAAGAGAAGTGGGTGGATTTTTACCATTATAGGGTGGTTGAGTACACACACTGCCGACATACATTTATGTTCAAACTGAATAATAGTGCACATGTGCAGTTCACTGAACGGCCACTGGTGTCGCTAATAACACAGGTATCTGAATTCTACATATAGCCCCTTTAAATCACATACAGAGATAGGCTATAGTAGTGAGGCAAAATTACATTAATTAGAATGGATGAATTATAGCATTTATTTATTTCAATTAATGAGAGTGAGAGAGAAATGCGTCCTGTGTCTCTTCCCTTACAAAAATATCCAACAGTAATCCTGCAGGTTTTTTGTAAGGGTCTACTAACAATGAACAAAAACTTCATGAACAGCGTTGTAACCCCCATGGTACTTAGAGATATAAAGTAGGGAATCAGTATAGTGAATTTATTTTAATATTAAAAGTCGCGAGCAGCGTTGATTACAAGATTTTGTGCTCCAGAATGTTTCTTAAATCTGATCTCTGATCTATGTTTGCCAATGATGTATGTGTGTGTGCTTCAATGAAAACAGCGCATTAATATAGAACAGTGATTTAACTGACTGGAACTACATGTGCATTATGATTTTAATGCACACTTTCCAGCCAATCAGAATAGAGTATTTAGTAATCAACATACCTTCTTGAAATAGTACATCTGACCCAGTAATCCTCACATTCCTCTTGGTAACATAACTGCACACTTCATTATTTTTAGTGACGCTGATTATTTCCCATGATGCCACTCTGTAAAGCTGCCTCTCTCACCTGTGAAAGTAATATGAGCACAGTAACTATGATATACGGCCACTGAGTGAGTTTGTTTCTTCATTCTGTTATTCTTTCACTGTTTAATGTGTTTAACAGCTGCGTCTGTGCTGTGTCTCATCCTCCATTTCACTCTCCCTTCCTTCTCATCCTTTTGGAGACAAATCATGTGTTATTCTTTGGCCTTGGAAATGATACTGAACACCCTTTATTCAGTGGTAAAAAAAATTATAATTTGAATAATTGGTGCGCAACATTTGTTTAATTCAGCAATGGAACTATATTTATGTAAATATATTTTAAAATCTGTATTATCCATATATTATTAGCCATTTTTTTTGTATATTTTGAAATATTACAAAATATTTATGATATATATATATATATATATATATATATATATATATATATATATATATATATATATATATATATATATATATATATATATCATAAATATTTTGTAATATTTAAAAATATATTTAATTTATTTTATTTTGTCCTTTTTTTTCATATTGGAGCCATTGTTCAGACACACACTGTCCGACCTTTTTTCAATGCTTGTTATTTACTTAACATATAAGCAACAGTATGCATAATACTCATAACAACGTTATTGCACTGCCTTCATTTGAATTAATAGAAACAGTAGCAGGGGTTTGTAATGGTGGTTATAATATTGGTATCACAAAGAATATGCCATTATGCAATAGTGAAATCCTATGACATCTGTAAATGTCGATTTATTATCACATGAACAGCTTGTGTATAATGATTTACATTTGGTTGATTCAGACTGAAAAAACAATGACAAGAGAGATATTTGTATGTGTTGTTTATAGCAGGCGAAACTTAAATTACTTTACTGTTCTGCCCCTTGTACTGTCGGTTACCTGTCAGTTACCTGAACAGATCATGTGAAATTGGTTATCTATTTGCAAATGTGGTGTGACACCAAAAGCTGTAAAAATAACATTGGACTTGCTCACTCTTGCCATACTGTAAGTTCTGATGTAGCCTTTGCTGTGTGACATTTTGTCAAGTCAGGACATATTCCCCTGTCTTGAGATGTTGTGTTATAAAGGTGTTTGACTTGAAGCCGCACTGTGCAGACCGGTCGGTGTAGGACATCAAAGCGCCTGCCATTATCATTCATCAGCCCACAGCCGTGCTTCCCCATAGCTCTCTCATAGTTGCTGTTGTTTGCCCCAACCTTAGCATTCATATCTCCCATGATCAGCAGTATGTCATGTTGGGACTTTAGAGACAAGAGTAATTGAATACTTGCATATAATGATGTGTATTACTCACTCAGCTGTTCCACTTGCCTGGTTAACAAAACATATTTAAGGCTACTAAAGTCATTACCAGAATGTGCATTAAATGGCCAAAACTGCTGTGTGAGGTTACACCCATTGTTTCACACCTCTGCTGCACAAATCCTGCATGTTTGCAGTGCAATTATGCAGATATGTTTCTACAAATTTGCTTTGTCTTTATCTGAAATTCAAATACCTGACTATTTTAAAATATTCTTACTGTAAGAGTTTGTAAGTAGCATTAATAAACTGAACTCCCTGTATGATGCAGGAAGCATAACCCAATGCACATGGATGTCATTCACACCGACACATACATTTTCCCTTTTTTTTAACACTGTCTTCATCTCAGTGCCACATTTTGTGACTGTTTCTGTTTGATGGAGGACCATATTGTGTATATGAAGGTGTAGTGATTATGAGCTATCTAGGGGTCCTAAGGGTGAAAAGAAACAGTTGAGTAAGAACGCCTACTATAGCAACCAACAGCACAGCGATTTCATCACATCTATGTGAAAGCGCTTTGAGGGTCCTCATGTGACTGTGGAGAGCTACAGCTATGGACCATTTTGTGTATGTGGATAGTTTAATTGGATTAATTCTGATAAATTATGCTTAATAGCCCGCTAATTGACTAATTAGCCATTGATGCTTTTATCCAAGCACTTATAATTGGAACAATCCCTCTGGAGAATCCTGAATTGAACATTCTGGTCCAGACGTCATGAATGGTGCCTACTCAGGAACAATTATATAAATAAAGTCAAGTCACCTTTATTTATATAGCGCTGTATACAATACAGATTGTTTCAAAGCAGCTTTACAGTGATAACAAGAAAATGATTCAAACAGTTGATTTCGGCTGTACAGTAGCTCTAAAAGATAATAGTTTCATTGTTCAGCTGAAGTCAGTTCAGTGTTGATTCAGTTCCGTTGTATTATTTAAATGCAGATGAATAAATAAACTGAAGATCACTTCAATCCCAAGTTCATTGCACTGCATCAGGTGATCTTTGTAGTTGTGAAGGTAACAATGACTTCTTTGGTAAGGAAAGATGACTTTACAGTTTGTTTGAAATAAGCATTCATTTTGACCCAAGCAAGATTCATCAATGATGCTGTGAAGGGAGAAGCAGGAATAGGGCACTTCAGAAAGGGACACTGGGTGTCTTGTAGAAGGACACACTGATGGTGGTTCATTAATCATCCCTTTCGGGCTTTGAACCTACAACCTCTCGGTTACCAGCGTGGATCTAAAACCACTCGATTACAATACATTAAATATCAGGACACTCTCCACAAAGTTCCTGAGTTTAAAGAATACTGTATATTTAATCTCACCGTGAGGACGCTCAAACATTTCTCTTTTATTGTCTCAGGAGGTTCTGTTAGACTTCATTTACCTATCAGCTATGTCTCAGACATTTCTCCTATGAAGAACAGAAATAGAAAAGCAGCAGACTTCACAGAATAGTTCTTGGATAAAAATCTTTGTGTTATAAGAAAACAACAACACATGGGTGAGTAAATCACAGCATAAGTATCCCTATAAACGAAAGTATTTTTTTTCCCCATTTCATCTCATTGCTGTATCAGAAACAATCTAATTTGTGATTTTATGTTGTTCCTTATGCTCTTTATATGTGCTCAGGTCCTGTATCAGGTGTAAGCCATAATTAGCATGACAGCCATGTGTCCTTTGCATGTGTTTACACTATTTGTTTATATTAAGCGTGTGTACTCTTTGTAAATATGCACTTTGGGAGCTTGAGTTCTTTAAATTACAAAGATTAATTCATGTTTGGTAATGAGAATCATCTAACACAATTAGGTGAGAAATAACATGTCAAATTAATAATAACATTTATAGCAGTCAAGTCACCTTTATTTATATAGTGCTTTATATACAGATTGTTTCAAAGCAACTTCACAGTAATAAACAGGAAAACAGAATAAATTATGGAAACTTCATCAAATGTGAGACAAGTTATTATTCCGCTGTATAGCTCTAAAAAAAATTGTGTTATTATTAAGCTCAAGTCAGTTCATTGTTGGTTCAGTTTAATTGGGCAGATGAATTTTTGAATCCAGCCTGCATCACAAGTCAGATTTATGGATTGATATTATTCACACATTTTGCATACAGCTCCTTCTGCATGAAGATCAGGATTTGACACAGCAGCATTAGGTGGAATTATACAATGTCATCATATGATCTCTGCATTTGCATTCTAAAGCACCTAAAATGAGCACTTGAAGCCATATAAATTAATTTAGACTAGATTTGCACATTTTTTGAAGAATCAATATAGGTGACTCTTGCATAGACAAAACTTGATGCCAGAATAATCAACCTGATTTCATGGGAAAACGTAATTTCGTATTAATTAGAATGATGTGAATAGTAGCCTACAAAAATGTACGATTATTATAAAAAACAAAAGAGCCCATTCTAAAGACCTGTTCACACCAAGGTAACAACTGTTTCTTCTACAGATAAAGCGTTGTGGAATTTTCGGTTCGCATACCTACCCGAAGTGATAAAATAAAATTTCGCATCAAAATCTATAGGCAAGACAAGTAGTTTGTTTAGGCATGGTTTGTAGGGAATTACAAACCTGCGCACATATATTCAAACGCACATAACTATAGAATCAATTCTTAATGCGCATGTGAACGCCATCAGCGTCTATCACAGGTTCGCGTTGAAAGTCTGTTTAGAGAGAACGGTGTCGTCTTAGCGGCCCCTAATTTAATAACAAATGACCATTTCGACGGAAGTGAATCAATCAAAACTAACTTTAGCTGGAAAATAACATTATTCAAGAACCACTATAAAACCAAACCAATCTCAGTTACCTTAAATTATGTTTATCTCTGTAAAAAGCTGCTTTGAAACAATCTACATTGTTAAAAGCGCTATATAAATGAGGATGACTTGACTTGACTTTGAGCTACAACAATATTTAAGAATATGATATTTGTCTGCCGTTTATTACGCATGGGTCTGAACAGACAAATCGCATGCGAGAATCAGAGCGAATGTTCAAACATTTGAGTTGGTGTGAACAGGCCTTAAGTCTCTATATTTTGTTCGCTATAGGTCCACAAATCATGAGCAACAGTAACAGTGATGCTTGATTTAGCAAACACCATACAACAGCAAGCTAATGTGGATAGTACTATCCATGAGTGTCTGAAAACACACTTATCACCTTTTCACCTTTTGTGATCTAAACAAGTGGTGCTGACAGGGTGTGCAGACTGGACATGTTATGGCTATTCAGCACTTATAGTGTGTGACAGAAGTGTGAGAAGCGTTTAGCTGAGGTGTCACTGAGACTGTTCACTGTCATTATTTAGCTATGAAAATGGCAGTAAAAAAAGGTCTTATTTATTTCTGTCTTTGACCTTTTTAGGAACCACAGCAGGTCTCTCCCTCGCTGTCTCATCTGTGGATTCCTGCCATTCCTGTGTATCATTTATGTTTATGAGAGAACATTATTTGGCTTTCTATGTGTCGATATTCTGGCCGCTCTGCTCTCCCTTGAGAGTATATGTAAAACTTGCCTAGTCGTTTTGGTCTAATAAAAGAATTTCCTCATTAACACTTTCTGTAAAAGCATGTGTTCATGCTGATGGCTTCCTGTATGAGTGCTGTACTCTTAAAAAAGCACATCCTGCTGCTTAGAGATTTGGTTTTAGTTGGAAACTGCTATAAATAATTGCTTGCTCTTCTTTGTTTTTTGCATGTTTTGCTAATTGGAACATTCTATTGTTGTACCACATTTTTTGTTGTGCACGCTACATGTTGCGTATTGCTAATTGGAACGTTCTAGTTTTTTGTATCATATTTCTTTTTTTGCACGTAGCATTGCTAATCAGAACACTCTAGTTCACCCTGGTTTTTAGTATGGATCAATCAGCCAAAAACACTTTAAATGAAAACTTAAATGAAAAGCTCATTCAAAATATCAATAAATAATATAATAGATTATAAATAATTCTAAAATATGTAACCATACTAGGTTGTGTTTAACAGCTCAGTGGATATTAACTTTGTTTTTTGTTGGGTCGTGCTGTCATTTCTTGCATTGCTTGCTAATTGAACCCTCTAGTTACTTAACATTGTTAATTGAGAGCATTTGCTTTGTCATGTTGTGTTGAATTGGGTTGCCATTTTTAATGCTGCATTGTCACTAACTAATGGAATTATCACACTAGTTTGTGATAATGATATGGTAAGCCAATGCTTTATGAGTCCATTTGACTACAAACCAGTGAGTGTACCCATTGGAAGAAAGCATCACAAATAAGAGCTCTGTCATAATAAAATTTTCACCACTAAGGAAATGAGGCAAATATGGCTACATTTCATTTTGCTATATTGTCCCATATAATCTATTTAAATATTGTTTTAGGAATTATTTTCAGACAGTTAACACTTAAGTGAACTGAGATCTCTTCTGGGCTATAAAAGAGCAACCTCAGAGCAATAAAGCTCTCCTCTGGGCGCTGCAGTATGTATGTACTGTAAGCTTGTCTCCTGTCTGTATATTCTGTCCTGTCTCTCATTAGGGGCCAGTTCTCTGACCTCAGTGGCCCGTCTCTTGTGTTTAATGACAGTATCTCTGGGCTCTTCCTCAGCATCCAGCACAGATGCAGTGCTCAGCACTTCAGATGTGATGTTATCTGCTTTCTTTTCTCATCTCACTCTCCCTCTTTTATTCTCAACTCCAGCCTGTCATATCAGCAGCTCTGCTCTGAAGTGTATGAGTCTCTCTCTCTCTCTCTCTCTCTCTCTCTCTCTCTGCAGTACCTCACAACATTGTAGAGATTGATAGAGCGCTGGTCTCACTGACATTCACACTACCTGTCTATTTATATGCTGAGAAAGATAATGAAGAAAAAATGTGTAAATTTAAAGTTCCGTGTTGTGAATTTTATGAGTGGCTGCCAAAGTGTTTTTAACATGCTTTTCTATAGTTGCTAGAACATTGCTACATGGTTGCTGACATATTCAGAATGTTTTAGTGTGTTGCTAGGTGGTTGCTTGCATGTTCAGAGTATTTTTTTTTTGCCACGTTGCTATGCTGTGTTGTGGGTGGTTGCCAGGGGTTTGCTATGCGTTTGCTAAAGTCTTTTTCAGTATTCTGCACTGCAATATCTAAAGCATTGCTTGTTGGTTTTTAACATATTGAGTCACCTAGAGGTGTAACAATGTAATTGATACAGTGTTTATTTGAAGCATCAAGTTACTTTCAAATGGTGATTTACTCTATTTTGATCACTACCGTAGACATCATTGTTTATATCCGAATTATAAACTTTTATTCCAGCACTTCTGAGATAATATGAATTATTGTAACACAGAAATAATGATACTGTGTGGTTGAAAAGATTGTTTGTGAAGCTTATTCATAACTAACATGACAACGACTCACATTACGCATATGTTCTGGTGTGATTTTGTCAAAGGATTAATAGACACAGGCGAATCGCTGTCCTTTAGAAAATAAGATTGTATGGATTTAGAATGTGATTTTTAGCGATTAATCGTGCAGATCTACTAAAACACGTATGTTGCTACATTGAGTATTGTCCTCTTTAGTTAGTCACTATGAGTTACGTCAGTGACTGATGAAATGGGGGTTTCGCTTGAGAGCCCTATCATCTTCGAGTATTAGAAAATGAACCAATGGTATAAAAATACCATGGGTCTGCGGAATTTGCATCGCAAACTCCGCCCCACCACGTGGGTATAAAAGGAGCCGCGAGTGCAATCTCACATTATGTTTCTGCTTCGGACCCGAAGTGTTTATGTGCTTTCTTCATCTGAACGTCTCTCTTCAGTCGGTGTTGGTGTGACGACTTGTTCAGCGGGTTCACGTTCCTGCTGCTCGTCTGTGCAGTGACTTTACACGCGGCTCGTGTTTCCTCCTGGGCGCTTCAGCACTTCTGAAGAGAGCTTTCCTTTTTTCTAAAAGAGCTGCACGGGCACATCTTTTTAAAGATGTCTCGCCTGTGTGTTTCTGGATGTGGGCGCATGGTCTGTCCGCCTGACGGTCACGAGCGCCATCTAGCGTGTTTGGGCTTTAATTGCGCTCAGGCAGCGCTCATGGATGAGTCATGTTCTCATTGCGGGAACATGGCCATCGCGTTGTTAAGATTAAGACTCAATGACCTCCGTGGAGTTAGAGTCCCCTCTGCCACACCCCAATCTATCTCCTCCTCAAGGGGGGATACTTTGGCTGGTGGCCAGGGTGATCTGAGGGTTACAGCGTGGAACAACCCGACGAGTCTTCCTTCTCTGCCCTCGCCAGCGCACTGGTCAAAGGGTACACTGGGATCCCCCTGTGTCTCCCCAGAGAGCCTCCACCTGGTGCGGTGACCCAAAGCACCCCTCACAGGCCTGTAGGTTCTCCGCCACTCTCGTGGCAAAGACCTACAGAGCTGCCGGGCAGGCCGCCTCCGCCCTGCATACCATGGCCATCCTTCAAGTCCATCAGACGAAGGTGCTCAGGGACATGCACGAGGGCAAGGCTGACCCGGGGCTCATGCAAGAGCTGCGCACTGCCACCGACCTCGCTTTACGGGCGACGAAGGTCACTGCTCGATCCCTGGGTCAGGGGATGTCCACCTGTGTGGTCCAGGAACGTCATCTGTGACTCAAGTAGTTCCAAGCTCGGAGCTAGGGCACAGTTCTTTCCAGGAGCTGGTAGCAGGACCACTCCTTCCCCCGGTGGAGGGACGTGGGAGAATCTTTTGTTCTCCTTTCCCCGCCGCTGGCCTCATGGTCAGCGGCACCCTAAAACTGTTAAAGAAAGAACTGACTCCCCTTCCTCCAGTCCCCTCTCGTCCCCCTCTGTCGCCACACACCCGTCAGAGCAGGCCGCCGCAGAAAGCTTGTCGTAAGTTTATTTTACATTTACATCTATGCATTTGGCAGACGCTTTTATCCAAAGCGACTTACAGTGCATTTCAGGATACACATTTACATTCTTATCAGTTCTTGCTTTCCCTGGGAATCGAAGCCATGACCTTGGCGTTGCAAGTGCCAACGCTCTACTGTTTGAGCTACAGGAAGAGTTTATGTTGCAGCGCTGTGTGCCCACCTTTTCTTTGTGCTTTTATATTGTTTTTGGAATAAAACCCACAGTCTCCCCAAGCCGACCCTGTCCTCTTCCTTCCTACATACTGAACCGCACGACAGCAAGATTGCACTCGTGGCTCCTTTTATACCCACGCGGTGGGGCGGAGTTCGCAATGCAAATTCCGCAGACCCATGGTATTTTCATACCATTGGCTCGTTTTCTAATACTCGAAGATGATAAGGCTCTCTAGCGAAACCCCCATTTCATCAGTCACTGACGTAACGTCTCCATTCCCTCCTTCAGGGAACGAGGGTTCCATACGTCACCAAGACATTACTGCCACGTAAAATCGTATGTTACGTGCATACAAAAGTACTTGTTTCAAAGAGTAAATTAAATATATTTTAGAAATAGCTTTAATCATAATAAAAATAATGGGGTAAGAAAAAAACTTAATTTAACATACTATTATTCTCTGAAAACATGTCATCTGACAACTTTGCTTCTCAGGTAAATTTATCTTGTACTTACTTGTTTTAGGAATGTTTCTTTCTATTTTTTGCCTTATTGTTTTGAAGTGAAGAGGGCTGAATCAGATTGTGTAAGAGAGGAAGAGGAGTGAAGGAGAGAGACAGGAACTGATGAGGGAACACAACTCAGTGTCAGCTCCAGATAGAATCATCACCAGAAGGTGTGAATTGAACCTCAGAGTGTCTGTCCATCACTGATACTCCACCACACATATGCTGTGTTTCTCTTCCCGCTCTATTTCCTTTCTCTCTATCTCACTCTCTCCACTATCTCTCTCTCTTCCCAGTCCTACCCGTCTCCCTCTCTCTTACAGTCTTCCCTCTTGCATCTGTTGTGGTGCAGCAGGCCAGATGTTGCCCTTGTCAAACTCAATATCAGATTTCCGTAGTTTTCTGTTGCAACAGCTGAGCTAAGTGGGTTACTGCCCTTCCCCATTAGTCTGAGTCTTAATTGATTTACCCATAATTCTTTCACCAAACATCTCACTTCATTTTCATGCTCAAATAATCCATAAGAGGGACATGGGAACAGGAAGATGAGTTTATCAAGCATGAGACAATACGTCAAACTCAGAGTTTTCTAGACAGTGGAGAGAAAAGGTGGAGTTAGAGGATGTCAGAATAAGTGAGTTAAGCAGGTGGAGACACTTCTATTTTTATTAGTGAGATTATATGAATATGCCTAGGTGAACATTGATTGGCTAGTCCATTCTGAAACTGAACATAAAAATGTAAGTGTCATCTCCATTGTTAAAAAGAAGTGTGCTTTATTAATAATTTATTGACAAATTAGTTTGACTTTAAAGTACATTTTAAAGAATTATATTTAATAATCTTTTGTCATGCTTTAAGAATCACACTTATTTTGATGTGTTGACTAACATACTAAAGCACATATAAAGTGCTTGATCATAATTTCAACTGTAGTGTGTTTGATTTTAAATAACATTTAAAGTTAAAGGGACAATGTGTAGTTTAGGTATTTTATTATCTAAAATCAATATTTCTATTCATAAATATGTCCTCAATGGTGTACAAATACCTCTGCCAATTATCTGACTTATCCTCGTAAACGAAGAATTTATTATCTTTATATATGTGACGGGTAGGTCCACGGAGGCTTCCATGTCGTTCCGCCATCTTGAAAAACTATAATAGCAGAGAGGGTCAAAAAGTACTAGGCCAACACGTTTCCACAACACGTTTTCGTTCAGAGCCAGCGTGACGTAACTGAAAGCATCAGAAACGGAGGAGCAGAGCAGAGCAGTGAGAGGCGCTTGTCACTGCCCTGGCAAGTTTAAAAGGCTGCATTGCACTGTTATTTTTAATGGCGGACCATTAATTTGTTTGAAATAACAAACCTGTTCACCCGAAGGAAAACTCGACAAAGTGCTATTAGAAGACATCATGTCATAGCTTTTTGGTACATAACAGCTACGTAGATGCAACACGCATTTGAAAAAGCGAGGCGCTGGAGAGCACAATTCGTTTGAATGCAAAATACAATTTCACCGCTAGATAGGAGAAATTCCTACACAATGTCCCTTTAATGTATTTTAAGGCATAGGCTATAAAGTGGAAGTGAAAATAGCAGTATTTCCTTTGCACTTAGGCTAATTATTGCTAATCATTCCCTTCACCTACCCCTATCCTACCCGCTAAACACTTTTTTACCACTACTCGTTAGGCATTTTATAGGAGTTATTGGAAGAATGAGTTCAGAAAAAAGCGGATTACTTGGGTTTATCATGTCAAATGTTAACGCCACCCACCTTACTTTCCACACCACTGCTCCAGTTATCAGATGGGTTTCTTTTGTAATTTTGTTTTTCTCAACCAGACATTAGTGGGCGGAGTTAGTGTAAATAGCCTCTGCCAACAATGTGGGCATAATGTCTGATATACGCTTCAATTGAAATGACTAATTGCAACTAATATAAATTTACACTGTAATACCTTTTCATTCAATTGCAATTAAGTACCCAAAAACATTACATTCAGTTTGCACTTAAGTATATTCTTTAAAAGTATATTACTTACTATACTATTATATTAGTACTTCTTTTTCACAAGGGCATGTTGCAGCAGACTTGATGCGACCAAACGTTGCCACAATGGTTCTTGTGAGCTTTGGAATCAAGGTTTAAATATGAGGAAGTGCGATAGAGAATTGGGAACTATGTAGGAGAGCAATAACGGCTAAAATTTTGGAACAAGGCAATGAGGGCCCATTTTAAATTTTTCAGTTTAAAAATTCGGTTCAGTTCAATTCAGTTTATTTATAAAGCACATTTAAAATCAACCTTGGTTGGCCAAAGTGCTGTACATAGAATAGACAAAGAAAAATAAAGCCGAGACATATAAAAGTTACAAAGAATTAAAAGCATGAGAGAAAAGATATGTTTTTAAAATAGATTTAGATTTGAATGTCAGTCATGTTGCATTTTACTATTCCTTTAAATAGTTGCAGTGCACTTTCGCATTGTTTGAGCTGCGACTCTGCACTTCGCCAAATGATTTCAGTCATTTCAAAGGTCTTTACAGCCTACAACAGCAAAATAACCGAACCCCACAACAACTTTGACCAAGCAAATAAATATAGTCAAAATAGGACGAAAAAGACACATTATTTCCATGGTTTGACACACAATTTTGTTTTATTTTGTATGGAAAGCAAATACACACATACAGTAATTCGCACAGAAACATGTTGTTAGCGTTGCTCTAAAGATTTTAATCAGTAAAATAGTTTAGTAACATAAAAGCTACATGACATTTCTCACTAGCAAGGTAATTATGTCGCTGTTCTTTAAGCAGATAAACGTACAGTACATAAAAACGCATGTACATGATTAGATACAACAAATATTGAGATTTTACCCTGTTTGGGATTCTGAAAATCTATGCGTTTCCATGATCCTTGCATTTATGATCCACCATAACTAAATAAACAGTTACACTTCATTTAGATGGTCCACTTTAGACATTTTAATAACTATAAGTAACTTTGCAACTACGGCCCTGTTTACACCTGGCATTAAAGGTCCCATATTGTCAAAACTGAAATTTTTTCATGATAACAGATGTCTAGGGGCTATGTAACTACCATATAAGTAGTAGCTGTGCCTTTTAACGAGCCGTTGTTTGTTTTCCTATTCTGTTATTTTTATTGAGTTAAAGATGAACTGAACTGAAATTTGAAAAAATGTGATATAACAGATGTATTGTATTTATTCTCATTGGTACAATTATTAAAATGGCAGAATTTGTTAAAAGGGATAAAATGGTACGTTGAAAATGTTGTTGTTGTTACACGGGCGCCGCCATGTTGGATTTCAACATTCGACTACGTCACTGGCATGGTAGGCTACTCCGTTGCCAACCAACACCAGCAGAGCTGGCTTCTCTCTACCCCCTGGCCTTGTCAACAAAATTATTCTAGTTGTGATTTCTAGTGTTTAATCCTAGGTACGAGAGACAGATGTGTTGAAAACCTCAATGAGTATATAAAGCGTCTGACATCAAATGTTTTATTTAGCTACAAGTCCAACGCATACTGGAATCCTTGATATTCAGCTGAGGGGAAAGATGTAACATTAGTTCACTGCACAGGATGGGAACGGAATCTTATTCATCCTTCCCAAATGCCCCCTCGCCCAAAGAGTGAACTGCCGGTACGCTGTTAACTTTAACAGTCTGAGAAAAGGATATAACAAGTTAGCCTAGCCTAGCCCAGTCGCCAATTCGTAAAGTACACTGTTACATACCAGCTACTTATGGGGCGCTCCAGCGTCTCAGCTCGGACATCCCTTAGAGATAGCATAGCCTCCTCCAACACGTCTCTCTCACCGCACAGCATCCGAAATGAACGGTGCATGGTGATGCATTTTCGCCGATCAATAAATGTTCCAGGTTGACCTCTCTGCAACAGATCGACCCCGGTGCCGTGTCCATGCTCCGGCAGCTCCCGCGCCCACACACTTCCCCCCCAAACGATCCTGTACTGTATGTGGAGCCTGAAACTGGTCGTCCTCCATGTGGTGGTAGTCAGATACTACTGGCCTGTCCCTCACAGGCTCAAATGCATAACCCGTGCCATTAAAATTACTCATTTTCGTGTGTGTATATAGGACTTGCAGCTGTTTCCTATATACCTTTGCGGGTCCTACCATGCCAGTGACGTCATCGAAATTGCCAGCGTAACAAACGCAATTTTTGTGCTGCTTAAAAAAAGCTATATTGATATTTTTAGTAAAAAAATTTTATGTAATTTACTTTTAATTGTCATAAACAACATGTTATCAACGTTGATGTTTTTCAGTTCAGTTCATCTTTAAAGACGGTGAGATTGAGTTCACTCAGTCTGTGTGTCTTTTGTTTTGCTAACAGAAACTAACGTTTAGTGTACTTGCATAAGTCTGAGTTTGTTTACAGACAGTTTAAATTAGCGTTAACGTTAAATCTGCGAGCAGCATTGATATAATGGAAATTATAATACTCTTAAAAAAACATGAATTACCATTCTGAAACATTTTTTTGTGTAAGCGCGTTTGAGGAGGTGGTGAGTTGTCTCCTGTCGTCTATTCGGGGTCTGAGTCCGGCTCAAACATATAAGGCCAGATAACTTTTCCCTCAGCAATGTCCATCTTTACAGGTGTTTTATTTACCTTACTTATGAGCATCACCAAGCCACAGCAGGCTACAGCATACATGAATATGAGGCTCATAAATATTAATTGGACAGGCCAAAATCGACCTAGCAGAGCTCCTGAGAAAGGAGCTGTAAAAATATATAGAGATGGTTTTTGGTACTTATACCGCAAATATATATTCTTAAGGACATCAAAACCGAAAATAAAACTCCAGAAAGGTGTACAATATATGACCTTTAAGAAGCATTTTCAGTGCTAAATACAGGTGTAAACGGGGTCTAAAACGTTTTGAGCTTGTCCACTTTCAACCACTTCCAGAGGTAGCCGAAAACACATTTCACCGGATTGCTTTAATGTGAACGCTCATGTGGTCGAATGCATTCGAACAGACACAAAAGACGCCTACTCTCCACCTACTGACCTAATGCGTAAACATTATGGGAAGAGCGCTAGCCAGATGGGATTTAAACTTTATTGGCTAGAGACCTAAGTTTGGTTTGAAGACGAAAAACATACCAAGCACAATGTTCTCTCACCATTCCTGATTTCTAACACACACTCGCAGCGTTTAGCTGGTCTTGCGGCTGTCAGAGCAGAAATTAAAGCTGATGTTCTCCGTATGTTTTTCTGTCGTCTCTGGGCTCGTTCATGTAAATTCCGTGAGTTTATTTTATTCATTAGATTGAAAGATCTGAATACATTAACCCACACATAGACCCTCCGCTCAAAGAAATCCGGGGCCAGTTGCATAAACCTCTAAGACTAGTCTTACAAGTTAGACATCAAATCAGTTACATAAAAACGTAGATTGGCCTAATTTAATACCGAAAAGTAAGACTGACTGCCCCTGACTAACTGCTAGTGGGTCATAGAACTTAAGACACTGTCTTAACGTAATGGCTATGTTTATGCAACCGGCCCCAGGACAGAAGTGGTCGAAAGTGGACAAAAGAGACGGATTAAAACACCAGGCGTAAACGGGAATATGTCTCCATCGTCTACTTGTGATCCAAATAACCAAAACGCCAAATCTTAATACCAGGTGTAAACAGGGCGTACATGTCAACTAGCAGCCATGACAGTATTAGTACACTGTCTGCTTAATATCTGCTAACACTTTATTTTGATTGTCCCCCAACAGACATTGACTATAAGTAATGTCTAACTACATCAACTTACTCACCTTACCCGAACCCTAACTTAACACTCTACTACACTCTACAAACACTGTAATGAGAGTTAGTTGACATGTAGTTGCAAAGTTACTTATACTTAGTAGAATGTCTAAAGTGGACCATCGAAATAAAGTGTAACCAAATAAACAGCCCAAAATCGAGTACAGTGCATATATGGACACCTCCATCTGGTGTGATTGTGGTGGCGTCATGGGCAGAGGGGTCAGACAGCAGTGAGACAGCGGTGGGCCGGAGGACAGCTATGTTTAGCTTCCAGACACACGGCGGGTCCTGAGGATAATGGAAGAGATAGGCACACGTCTGAGAGCGTGTGTTAGCGGGATTACAGTCAATTCCCTCTGATGCTCATCTGGGAATTCGGATGAGTCTGGGAACATTGTGGGTGCATTGCATGCAGGTTATGATGGAGAAAACCTATCAGTTGCTAATATGGCACAACATGCTCACAGACAGGCACGGACGCAAGCATCCTTCTGTTTGCCGTGAGCGTTTGACTGATGGGAATTCATTTGTTTATTTCTTTTCTCTGGCACAGACACTTGAAAGAGGCATAGGATGAGAGTTTGAGAAAGTAGCAGAGGGAAGAAGAGGAAGAGAAGGAGTGTGTGAAAAGGGAAAATGAGAAGAATCCCATTTGAATGAAAATCATATTCAAATCCAGAATGCGAAAGCGAGCAGCCTTGAGGGTTTTGCATAATGGTCTCCAAAGCTAACGTTACAAAGCTGCTCTGCTGGCGTAAACAAATGCTGAAAGAGACTTAATACTGAGGTGCAAGTGTAAGACCTGTCTTATGTGTGTGAATGTGAAACCTGACAAACAAGCTGTTTTCTCAAGTGAAGCGTGCATTTTATTTTGGATTCGTGCCTCGCTCAATTAATGCATGTCTACCGCCGTTTCTCCATCATCATCAGAAGAGGATAGGCACATGCCATTCTACTGTAAATATGGGGGTAATTAGTGTGGCCAGGCTGGGGATAAAAGAGTGTTGAGATATTGCTTTGGCATGAGATTACAAGAAATAATTCTCACTTTTCATTAGAGAAAATGTTGACTGAAAGAACGAGTGCTGTCCAAATACTGAAAATAACCCCAAACATAATTATCTAAATGGGGACATGCCATAGACAAGTGTTGATTTTCAATTAGGTGAATCTCACAAAACCTTTCAACTTGTTTCGAAAAATAAATAATATTTAGCATAATGCAAATTAACTCATTGCAAATGACACAATTTAATTGTGTGTATGTATGTATGTATATTACTGCCCTACAAAGGCTAAGAGCAGTATCTTCAATTTTTCAAAAAAAAAATTTTTGCACAAATAAAAAGTGCAGGATCTGCTCTACAATCTGTTAAAATTTCATATGGCTACCTAATAAATTTCTTACATAAATTTACATTTTTAGTTGCAGTATTGTATAGAAAAGTAGAGTGAAACCAAGGCAGAATGCAGTATCTGCCCGTACTGCAGTCTGCCTTGGTTTCACTATGAGACTGCAGTTTGCCTTTGTGTGGGATGAGTCAGGTTTTATAGCATACTGTATATGTATATAGCTCATATTTCATTTATTGATATATTGATTCCCTGAATGATTAAACTTAAACTGTTTGTAATTACATGTGAAGACCTATCCCAAACTGAAATAAAAGCAATACGTTAATGATTGCCATAAAAAAACAGCACTTTTGTGATACAATTAAAATATATGAATCTAATAACGCGTGTTTTTTGTTTGTTTGTTTTTTGAAAAATATGATTATAATGCCAAAGGGGATGGAAAGTCACAGCTTAGCAGAAAGAATGAAGATGGAGAAAACGGTCAATAAAAAAAAACAACAAGAAAACGGGGGTTTACATAATATGCCACATAATTTTAATAGTTTGGTTATAATTAACATATACTGTACTTTTGACAACTATAAGCAGCTGCTGCAGCTGTGTGCAAGGGTTTTGGTGATTTATGATTTATGATTTATGATATAAGTGATTATGATCACTTGCTACACTTACTGCTATATGTTATTGTATGGCCATGTAAGTATACGCAGTAATGCAAAGGCAAAGCGCAGTATAGCCTATAAAACTACCAAATTTTGCCTGACTGTCAAAAAACGAAATGTTTAATATTCACCTCCCTCTGATCTATCTAATTATATTATATATTATATATCATATATTTGGATGCTTATATTTGGTGTAAGAAAAACACAAAAAGCTGTTTTTCTCAGTTTGCCGTTTTTGCTGATACTGCTCTTAGCCTTTGTAGGGCAGTATATATATATATATATATATATATATATATATAACATAGTAATAAGTTATTTATATATATAACTGTGTATTCATATTCATTTTTAATATTTTTAAATTAAAATTTAATATTTTCATTTTTTGCATCACAATCATTTAATGAGAATCACATTTAGGAATAAAATATATTACGATAAAACTTTTGAGGGAAAATATGCTTAATTTCTCATGAAAATAAATTAGATTTAATATAATAATAACAATAATAATATAAATAATAAATAATAAAATAAATGCTAACCCTAACTTAAACCATTCCTATAAAAGAAAATGTTTTGTGTGTATTCAAATATGAATTTTGGCGCTAATGATGACAAACGCCATTGGATCAAATGTACCTGGCCTGTTTAAATATGCACAATACAAGATTTGAAAGATACAGCCTGAGGGGAATATTTTCTGTCAATAACGGCTTGAATATCAGTCTGTTTCTTACACAAAGCTTTCATATAAGAAAACTCAATAAGTAAAAATACATTGAATCAATTTACACTTTAAAGGTTTTGTCACCAGAATTTTTTGGTCTAATTTTGCACTGCTAGGCTAAACACCCACGCACAAACACACAGTGTCAAATGTTCCACACCAAAGGTGCCAATTGTCTCTTGTCTTATTTTCTCATTTCCATTCTAGCTCCCTGTCACTGGATAATACCTGCAGTTGGCCCCAGAGGGCCACAGGATTCACTCCTCATTTAAGCAGCCACACAAAACACAAATGCTCACCAGAACTCAATTAGAGCATGTCTCTACACAGAAAACGTGTAAAGCAACTAGAGATCTAAGAGAATATAGCAGAAGTGAGCACTTATATAATCTCTGTATGAAACACCCCCTTGAGTGCAAATCATTGTTGCTCTTGATTCCTTGATGTGAAATAGGTATTCATGTACGTCACATATATGCACATGTGGGTGGATGTCGATTACTTCCCATATACTATAGAATATTCTGCTGTATTCTGTTGAAACCTTGTGAAATTACCAACAGACTGGCACCAAATGAGCAATCATTGACTCACACTCATGTCGTTCCAACCCTGTATTACTTTGAAGACAAAAGAAGATATTTTTTTTTCAAAGTCTCTGAGTCTAAAATCGCATACTCTATAGTAGGGACTATATTTGGTTCTGGTGTTCTACATACACCATGTCATGTGACCTACGGCATCAGTTGAGTTCACAAATCCTCTCCCAGGGCCTCATGGGATAGTAAAGTGTCCATCATGTGCACTTCAGAATCTCGCCGGAAATAGTAGGTCATCCGGATACTTTACTCCTACTGTTTTATGAATATGAATTCAGACACACTACTCGGCTCACATACTTTTTTTAACTTACTATAGTATAGAAAGAGGCATAGTCAAAACACGGGGTCAGTGATTTTTATCTATACAGTGAAAGTCAATGGGATCCAATCTTGTTTTGGACCCCATTGTCTTTCATTGTATGAACAAAAACAGTTCTTCAAAATACATTCTTTTCTGTTCCACAGAAGAATGCAAGTCAAACATATTTGGAATGGCATTAGGGTGAGTAAATGACCGTTTTCATTTGACATTTCATTTGAAAAATTTAATGAATTATCCCTTTAAATGGAGATATGACATCATGAACCTCAGCAAGTACTTCTTCTTCAGAAGTGGTGATTGTAGCAACGTTGTAAATACAACTTTGTTTCCTGGTGGACTGATAAAAAAAACGTGCATCATGAAAATTGTGCTGAAGCCAGACAGTCAGATCTCTCTTTGTGTGTAAAAGGCATCAGACACAGACAGCCGGAGAATTGACGGTATGCGTCCCATCTGAAGGTGAAGCTAGGTGTAACGTAATGTGACCTGTGAGTGTGCGTGATTGTGTATCTGGAAGAGAATTGTTGGATGAGAGTCTGTCTCCGGTGTATATCTGGCGGATGGATATTCACAGACGGCAAGATTAAGTGCTCTTCTGTATGCTAACAGCTAACAGCTAAGCGCTGTGATTCATGCCAGGGCACATGCAATTCAAGTTTTGGGTTTACACTCACTCACAGCCTGATTTGTGCTCTCAACAGCTTCATTGAGGTTTAAGATAATTGGTTTGTGTGGAGATGTCGTCTAATTACAGTGAAGTGGTTGTGCAGTGTGGTTGTATAAACTGGTTTGAGAAAGATCATGAATTAAATTGAATAGAAACGGTTTGTATTTATGGTTGCTAATGGATGAAGAGTAACGTGTGGCTAACGTGTGAGGAAAAAATAAAAGAAAAATGATGGTTCACCACTGACCACATGTTGCCCTCAACTAGCACATTAAATATTTGATTGGCAAAGTAACAGTACAGCTCTAATAACGAATTTCTACACCTTTAATACGCATGCTGGGGCCGTTTTAGTGCTCTAAGAGGGTGCTAGGGGGCCTGTCAAAAATAGGTCACTGTGATTTTGCCAAGACGTTCCTGGATCAACATATTTTGCTGACCCTGGAACAACATTCCTGTCTGAAAATTTAGTTTTAACTCTATCCCAACCCTTCAACCTAACCATAACCATAACTTCTTCCAAAAATAAGAGTGAAATGAAAGGTTAATAACACTGATGTAGAAGCACCTAACCCTGGTTGTAAGCCTAAACTTGACATAAACTGTGAACTCCCTAAAATCTGATTGGTTGATTGGAATGTTGTAACAGGATCAACAAAGATGTTGATCCAGAACCATGTTGTTCTTGGTGAAATCAGGTTCACCTAAAAAATATAAGAGAGAAAAAAATGACAAATATGTTTTAACTGTAAGAATATAAAAACCCAAATATGAATTCAGCTTTAATAATAGCTTTATTATTAATTGAATAATAATAATAATAATAATTGTATTTGTTCATTCATTTTTTAATAATTCAGTTTAAAGATATATTTGTCCTCATAATCTTTCATTAAAATGAAAGGCTATAAAACTGGCTATAAAACGTCTTTCCCTTTTTTCAGCCTTTCCCCCTTCCAACTCTTCGCTCCATTCTGTTGTAATGCCCACTTTTCACAATCCATTAAATTCCCTGGGGATAAAATCAATCTCTGTCTAAATTTTTATTGAATATTCTTTTTGAATATTTGGTTTTAATTAGAAATATGTCACATTATTGAAGTAAAATGACACGTTTCACTTGTGTTTCAGTGTTTGACTTTAGTAAAAACACAGATAAGTTGTTTTCTTTGGATAAAGAGTAGATTACATGTCGTCCACTCTGAAAATTGAGTTTGTTTGTGAAACTAAAATAATGGGCTTTTTGTTGTGCGTCCTATTTCTGGCATGTCTGTCAGATCAAAATCACTTTCTCTCTCCCTCGCCCTCCCCCGTCCTCTTCCTCTTTCCTGTTTGCTCATCCTTTGAAGTGATAGAGTGTGGGCTTGAGGGCCGAAGTGACTCCTGAGAGAAAGACAGAAATGGAGGATAAAAAGAGAAGATGAAAGGATCTTTTGGTCTTGTAGAATAGGGGAGATGTGAAGGGAGGTTTGGCGGTGGTCTTACATTTTTGTTCCTCGACAGTTGAGGGTAAGCTAAGCCAAAGGGGGTCAAGGAAATACTGACATGCTCAAGAAAAATCTCTGTCAAACTATGAGCTCCATGGGACATCAATACAGAACTTCCAGCAGGAAACAGATTCAAACTTTCTCATTATCATACGCTACTAACTTATCCACAATTTTCAGTAATGTTACAGTAGCTCAGTAGCAAGTTAAATTTTTTTAACAACGGTATAAAGGTACTGTTTATAATATATTATAAATAAAGAAAATAGTAGTTAGCTACTTTTTGCGAGTAGCCTTAATGTTGCACATTCTTTCCAGGTCTGTTTGTTTCCTCATCTGAACAGAAACTCACCCCTTTAGCAGAATCTGGCCCAACAGGAAAGTCCAGACTACATTTGATGCCTTCTGGTGTTGTTTTTTTCCCCCTTTATTCTACCCAAGAAACTAAAATCCCCAAAAAAATAGCAACACCAAGGTCATGGGTTCGTTTCCCAGGGAATGCATGAACTGATCAAATTCAATATACATAAAGTCACTTTGGATAAAGGTTTCTGCCAAATGCATATATTTCAATGTAAATCCTAGAGTTTGGTGAAAACATTTATCCAATATAGCAGAAATGTTGAAAATATATATACATAGGCTATAATATGTACATTAGCGTTCAAAGGTTTTAATGTTTTTTTTTTTAAAGAAGTGTCTTCTGCTCACCAAGGCTGTATTTACTTGATGAAAAATACAGTAAAAACAGTAATATTGTGAAATATTATTGCAATTTAAAATAACTGTTTTTTAATATATTATCTTTTGAATATATATATATATATATATATATATATATATATATATATATATATATATATATATATATATATATATATATATATATATTCTATTTGAATATACACTAAAATGTAATTTATTCCTGTTATCAAAGCTGAATTTTCAGCATCGTTAGCTACTCCAGTCTCCAGTGTCACATGATCCTTCAGAAATCATTCTGATATGCAGATTTGATGCTCAAGAAACATTTATTATCAATGTTGAAAACAGTTATTAATAATTAAAATAACTGATTACATTTTTTTCATCTAAATAATAACATAGCAACAACCTAATGTCAAAATATTGATAGCCTCAGCCCCAGATGTCATGCCCATGATCCTTCAGAAATCACATACTCAGACGCCATGCCCATGGAGTTTTGGTTGAACATCTGATGCATATGGCACACTTAACTGGAAACACTTCAGGCTTTTCGGAGTCATCATCTGATTGGATGAATTCTATAGGATTTCCATGAGATGTGTGTGTCACATTCTTTAATGGTCCGCCTGGAAACAAACCTGCCTTGAAGGCAAACCCCTTCATGGAAGAAGAAAGCCATCATGTTTTTAATGTGACAATAAGCGCTTATCATGATCAACTATGCTGGATTTTCAAAAAAAAAAGTATGTGAAGTTTGTGGCATAGACTCTAAAATACATTCAAGAGTTTTGCACACCGGTCTATTATTGTAGGGGCATTGACATTTTCACTCCCCTAAACATGCCTCTTGGGCGGTCCTTGGCCAATGAAAGCTGCGATAGAGTCCGAAGGTTGATATCTCTATTGATATTGATATCTCTACTGAGCCCAGCCTCTCAAGTGCTTCTCATAAGGAGTGCTATTTGTGTTGCTTTTTGCATAGAGTGTTCCAAATCAGAGGTTCAGTTCCCTGTTATGATGCTGCCAGTGAAGCTGCTGCCTGTGTAGACCGTAGACAACAAGGTGGCTCAGTAAGATTTAGAATATAGTGAACATGGGAACATGGGATTGGTCAGTTTGAGATGTCACTTAAATGGGGTCATTGATGGACAATTGGGAGAAGCTAATGAGAATGTTCTGAAATATAATGCCTGTGTTAGAATGAAGGAGATGTGAGAAGATCTGAGCTCTCAACTCGACAGATGTTCATTATGAAGGTTTACTCAGTAACCAGACTGTTTGTAAGTTAGTTGACAGGTGTGTTTGTGTGTGTGTTTGTAAATGTTTGAACAGGAATGAATAAGAACAGAAAGAAAAAAGAGACAGACAGAGAGAGAGAAAGGAGAAGTAAATAAGAAAACACAGACAAAGCCGGTATCCAAAAATAAATGTCTCATCTAACACCCACACACAGGAACGCATGCACCAAATAACCCACTAAATACAGACCCGTTTCTCTTTCCATTGGTCTTACCACCCTATAAGACAAGAGATTCATCAATCATGTCGAGACAAAGTAGTGTCCGTTTACTGCTGACAGCTGACACTGTGTATCAGACCTGTTGAATGGGGAGGTTGTTGACATTGTGCATCTGCTGGAAATTAAAAACAGAGACTGATGAAGGGATCAGACGAGCGCTGTTGTTTTCTCACGCACACAGTCTGTCTGTGCTGCCCAGCGGACCTTCGCTCCCCCTTGTCCATGTCTCCATCTCAATGCTCCACCACCTGCAGGGCTCGTCGGCACCTCTCCGCTGCTGGTGCCCGCAGCCCGTGCCACGCTGGCCACTACCATCTGCTGAATGTCAGCATGACTCCTGCCGTCCTGGCACAGAGTGGATGGCCAGGTGGTGCTTGTGCCACCCCTCCCCCAACACCCTTTCTTTCTTATTACAAGAATACAGATATGGTTACGGTCTTGTCATAAAAGTCACCTTTTATACTTCTCTTGAGCATTATGTATAACTAAAGTATGTTAAAGTCATAACAAAATCAAAATGTACCCTTTCAACTTTTTTATCGCATGTTCCTGGTCTTCTTCCAACTAAATATTTGTCACTGTAACCTTTCATCGAAATGTCATAACTTCTCCTCTGAAATTACTTTTCTTTTCAGACGACATCACCAAGGCCACTTAAGTTTCAACCAACGGGTGCTGCTGATGTTTCAGGAGCAGAGCAGTCTGCAAACACATTAGGTTCTGGCTCGAACACCACAATCCAATCAATTCCTAAAGGATAAAAGTCCGGCTCTATATTTGTCTTGTTGGATATCCTGTTTCACGTGGAAATATGTGGCATTATGGAAGTAAAATGAGTTGCAAATTTATAATAGCATTGCTGCCAAGTTTGAATGTAGAAGCTGGAAATGTCCAAGGCCCTGTTTACACCTGGTGTTAAGATGCGTTTTGGTCGATCGAAGTAGATGAGGGAGACACAATTGGCGTTAACATGGCATTTTAACCCGTCTCCTTTGTCCCATTTCAACCACTTCTGTCCTGATTTCTTTGAAGGGACGGTCTATGAGGGTCTATCGTCTTCAAACCAAACTTGGGTCTCCAGTCAACAGTTTAAATCCCGTCTGACTAGTGCGCTTCCCATAATTTTTACGCATTAGGTCAGTAGGCAGAGAAAAGACGTTCTTTTGAGGCTGTTCGAAATTCGAATGCATTTGACCACATGAGCGTTCAAACACTTCTAATGCAATCCGGTCAAATGTGTTTTCGACTACCTCTGGAAGTGGTCGAAAGTGGACAAGCTCAAAATGTTTTAGACCTCGTTTACACCTGTATTTAGCTTCGTCCACTTGTGATCCGATCGACCAAAAACGCATCTTAATACCAGATGTAAACAGAGACACACCAATACCCTGCAGGATAATCCAGCTAAAACTAGTTTAAGGTTAGGCGTTGTCATTGATGATCACTAGTAGGTCCAGTCTTGTTTATTTAGTTGATCAGCTGGACTTTTACCTGGAGGACCTGGTGGTTAATCATGGCTGGTAGATCATCTTTGATGAAAAAACAACAACTCCCTAAAAGGTTAATTCACCAAATATGTGTTCCACAGAAGAAAGAAAATTACTGAATTTTCATTTTTTGGTCAACCAGTACTTTTTGATCTGTGTTTCCCAGTGGGGTAAGCTGTATGGACATCAGATTTGTCCATTTAATTTGTGGATGTGCTGCTGCTTCTGTTCAGGTAAAGAAGTTGTTGCCATCTGTATATTGACTTGATTCCTCTTAGATATGTCGTCCAGCTAGTTCCCTGGTTGTTTTCACACTCTCAGCTTCGAAATGGCCACCTGTCATTTAGGTCAGGGGCCTGCAACCCAGCTGTCAGCCTTACCCCTTACTCAGTCTTTCTATCTCTCTCATTTATCTCCTCCTCTAAAGGTCTAACATCACCATCACCAGTACTTCCAGGCCCCATCTGGAATGGCTCTAACACAACTGGAAAATTGGAAAATTTGGCTAGATCATCGACTGAACTGAAGAAGACCCTTATGTGGAAACCCTCTTAGTGCTTTTACTTGAACTGGTGTCAGCAGGCAGGCAGGAAGTGCACTAGCACATAGCTTTCAGATCCTATCCTCCTCAAGAAGACAGATAAAAGCAAACTCCTGGGGTCGGTGTTGAATGTCAGGCTTGTTGTGATACGATTGAAGAGAGAAGCGGTCAAATTGAGAGAAAGAGAAAGAGGTTGGGAAGGGGGAGGTAGGGGGATGGAGAGAGTGCTGGCCATCTGTGCCGCTATTGTCCTGCTGTGTTTCAGGTAGGGGTGAGAGGGAGACTGTATGTTCCGGGTTTGGCAGGTCAGGATGGAAGCCCCATAGGGGACAGACAACCCAATTGTCAGTCTCGGGCATCCAGTCATGTAGGTGTGGTGGAGAGAGCAGCACTGCCATCCACATATGGATGCAGACATGAACACACACACAATCACATGACTTGCAAAGAAACCAGTTGATTGGATCTTGGACGCTTCATTGTGGGGAACTGTTTAACTTTGAAAAGGTAACTGGACTTTTACATTGTTCAAGTACCTGCAGCCACAATGCAAAAAATCCCTGCAATTTTTGAGGTGCCCATGGTATTCGCTAGGGCATGCAAGAATGGTTCATGTCAAACCCCAAGTCTCTATACCTGGTCTCTAGATATGGGTCTGGTCCCTTCAACTATGTAAATCTATCAGACTTTTTCTTATTTTTGTCCACCTGGTTGTTAGTCCGATCATTTCAAAATGTAATAACCCACCTATCCTCCAAAAGCCATGCATTTGAGATATTATACATGTCTGTAGCAGAAACATCTGAGAAGATTTACAATGTAAAGTTCAATACTTGGAGTAGGCTATTACGATATCAGTTTTTCACTACGCGGTTATCGTGCCCAGAATAATTCGCGATAACGATATATTGCAAAATCTATTGAAATCTTTAAAAAAAAATGTAAAATACAAATTAAAAAGAAATTAAATTGTTTTATAGTAATATATGGAGTGATAAAGGCTATGTCGATTGGCAATGTATTATAAATATACATTATCCTTATGAAAACAGATGTCTTGAAGAACACAGAAAACCATAATACTGTCGCAATGGTGTGAGTTTTATTAATCATGAGTCTCACTTGTGGACTTTCTGCGCAAAAGGTCAGGCAAGATGACGAAATCCTAAGAAAGGACACGCGTCAAGTTGTACAAAATAAAAAAAATGCAATCATACCTTTTTGTTTAAGCCGAGGCGTACAATATATTCCAATTTCGTCTTGTCATACTAATTATTTTAAGTTGCCATGAGAATATGGGGCGTAACCAATAAAAGATCATTGAAATGCTGATGTACATTGTTTGTAATATTCGTGGGGTGATTATTTAGCTGATTCTATATTATCCAAAGCAGCTTACAAGAGGCACAATTTGCATGGGTTACTAGTACCAATTTTTTATCACTAAGCTACCAGCAACAACATCAACCAATCAGATTGGGATTTAAAAGGGAAAATCTGGATGATAGGAATGTTGTTCCAGGAGCATATGATACTTGGGAAAATCCTGGAAATCTTCCCTCTTATCATATTTTCATCATTCCATCTTTGTGGACGGATAGTTACATTGTGAATACATTGTGATGCTCTGAGTCAGTTTAAAAGCAGTTTTGGCACTGCAGAGGGAGGAGCTGGTGTAATATCTAATTATAATATTGCAGGTTGAAGCTCACTAATTTATGCAAAAACATGCATATTTATTAGATTATGCCACCTCTTATATAGATGACTGGGGACATTATGTTGTTCTAGAGGGGAGGGGTGTCTGTTTAATAAAGAGTTGTATTAATGTTTAATTTTATTTAATGAAATCCAGCTGTGTATGTTTATGATAAAACATAGACAAGAGTATTTGTCCCTTCAGGACAGTATGCCCTGTTGTTCTGATGTGTAAGCAGAGACACTTAGTTTCACACAAACACACCCTTTAAATTAACAAGAATTTAAACACTGTGTGTGTGTGTGTGTGTGTGTGTGTGTGTGTGTGTGTGTGTGTGTGTGTGTGTGTGTGTGTGTGTGTGTGTGTGTGTGTGTGTGTGTGTGTGTGTGTGTGTGTGTGTGTGTGTGTGTGTGTGGAGACTGTGTTCCTGGCATGTTGTTCTACAGGAGAGACCAGACTAATGTGTTTGGCCTTGCTTTCAAACTGCCAAAGAGGTGTTTTTCTGAAAGACTCCACTGAGAGCCGGAGTATTCTGCACTCCTTGTGGCCTTGGCTTCCATATAGAACAATCACAGCACTGAATTACTGTCACTGCACACATACCTGTTTTCTTGATTGGATTATACAGTTCAGCTCTGCGTGGAACAGATTCATGCGCTTGTCTGGGAGCTGATTGATAAACATTGAAGTCACATTATAACTCATCAATCAGACTCACCTTGCTGGATTGTTATATAGCTATTTGACAAGATGTGCTATATTATATATGGCCAGCAACAAAAGAAGAGCGAATTTGAGACCTCTCGTCCAATCTAAGGAGGCTTGCAAGAACATGATAGTGTCTTATAGATTACAAATAAATTTTATATGTCAGTCTATTATTTCAAAAGAGGTTCAAATATAACTATCTATCTATTTATCTATCTATCTATCTATCTATCTATCTATCTATCTATCTATCTATCTATCTATCTATCTATCTATGCATCCATCTATCTATCTGTCTCTCATCTATCTATCTATCTATCTCTCGTCTATCTATCCATCCATCTATCTGTATGTTTGTCTGTCTCTCATCTATCTATCTATCTATCTATCTATCTATCTATCTATCTATCTATCTATCTATCTATCTATCTATCTATCTATCTATCTATCTATCTATCTATCTATCTATCTATCTATCTATCTATTTTACCTCAGGTTATCTCTGCATTCTTTGTGGATTATTTGAGTAAGCTCTGTGATAACTGCTGATAATATTTTATAAAATAGGTGCAATGACAAAATGGTCTGGGCTTTTATTTGGATATTTTCCAGAACACAAGTCACAGATAAACTTAGCCTCGAGACTTAATAATTCGAAAGATATCACTGTAAGACAGTCAGATGTTTCGCCAGGTGAAACAGCGTAACATCAGTTATTGCAGAGCATCAATCCTCCAATTAGAGCACGCGCATATCATGACGTGAACGCGCCCGTGGTCCAAATACTTGAGACAGTTGGAAAGCAGAAAGAGAGAGACAGCCGGAGAAAGAAACACTTGACTAGAGGTATATCGGTCCAGCGGGGGATTACGGCCAACGAGACCACGGTAATTCATCTCGTTCAGGACGCTTTAAGATCCTACCATGCCGATAGAAACACACATATGGTTTAGAAGCGTGTCGTGTTGTTGCGATGACTGTTTCATGCTCTCATGTAGTACATCATCTGTGTCTATCCGCATATGTGCTGCTGTTATTAGTTAATGTATCTACGGATCTGAGCACATCTATTCGTAGTTTTACCTGCTAAAGCCTTCGTATCTTTCTTTGATGCTTTCAGGCAAGGCAATGTAGTCGCTCCTCGGACGATGGGTTTTGTATCGGCTTTCAAATGGATGAATTACATGCACGCGCGTGCATTTAACTTCACCTCGCGCTTTCAGATGCTGCATTTGGGTATATTGAGGTTGTGCTGGTGCATCTGCTGTAGTTGAATAATTTATTAGGCTGTATCTGGGGCTTGAGGAGAGAAACAAACACTGGCTTGTTATGTGAGACTATTTTAATTCAGGCGAAGGAATCAGTCGCTTAGCCAATATAAACTTTGGTTGTTCATTTGTGAAGCAAAATTTTGCTGTGAGCGTGCCATCAAGTGTGTGAAGACATGGTTTGTTTGCATTAACCGTTTCTATTGTCCTTTAGAAACTGTTACTGCATCACATGTGATCCATGGGGCAAATCTGACGTGAATTAATTATTCTAGATTAGGGTAAAGCAGACCACCTTTTAGCTATATTTCAATTTGTTCTTAATGTAGCCTATTTTCTTTATAAAAAATAGAAAATAAACAATTTAATGGAGTAACTCAATTTTAGTTATTTGGGACACAACTGTGACAGAAGTGTTTTCTATTTTTCAGTTTTCTATTTGATTCATGTTTGGCATTTCATAAAATCTTACGTTTTTATAAAATATGATTTGTATTATTCTGCTTTTAGGGCCTTATGTATAGCCAATCTCCTTTAGTTTGTGTTGGCCTATATATTTTACAAATCTGTATTGTGACAGGAGCCATAAATATGGAAACACTTTGCATATTCACCACATTTCTCACAACTTATTCAAAACTATTTATTGCAGTATATTTAGGAATATTATGCAGTGGTTTTGTTATATAATATAGCCTATTAAGAGAAAATAATAATATCCAAGGGGCCTTTTACATCAGGACATTTAGTCCTTCTGTAGGCCTATCCTCACTGTAAAAAAATTGTCATTATTTGTTATCACAACTTTTTAACTTTTGTCAAATCAACTTAGATAGTTAATGTGGCTCAGATAACATAATATTTTGAGTTTCTATTTATTAAACCAATCTTCTTCGTTAACTCAATTTCAATTTTGAGGCAACCAGGTAGCTTACCTTTTTAAGTTAAACCAACAATATTTTTTATTTTTTACAGTGAGTAGGCTATGTGTGAGGGTGTAATTCTAAGAAAATGTCATATTTTTGGGTCAGTTTTTTTTCTCTTTCTCACATTTCTCATTAATTTATTTTCAGGAAAACGTCTAAAAAATCTTGTCATGTTTGTTTAGCTATATTTATCGTGTTTGTCTAGGTATTTTAAATAGCCTGTTTTTCTTAAACAGTAAAGGTTTGGTGTTAATTATTAGTAGGTTCCGTACTTTATAGGCTAGGGCATGTGCATGCAACTTGATAGCAAAGTCAAAACTCCACTAAAATTATCCCGTAAATATTTTCATGCAAAATGTATAACCACGGGCACGGAAGATCGATGTTGGGAAACTTGGGCAGTTTCACTGTCCTCCGCGTGAATAATGAATTGAGCTCGTGCACGCTTCTGCGCGTTCCTCATTCATCTGAGTGCGCGTGAGTGAGAGGCTGCAGCCGGAGAAGAGCGAGTCCCGCTGACACCACGATATTAGTCTGAACATCGACTCCTATACTCCTATACACATTCAGGATACTCTTGGATTATTTAACATTTCGTCTTTCACCAGTAAGTAGCGCTTCTGAGTTCGTGGTTGCGGCTTTTTTCCTCCAGCCTTGGAGGTTCGCGCATAAACGCGTTTGAGACTCTCGTTTGGCTCAACGGTTGCGACAAGTTCCATTTAAAAAGTTGCTTTCTCTTTCTCCAGCTCCGACAAGAGCTCCCCACTCTCTCGTTTAATCTGTTATCAAATACATGCTGAATGTTGTTTTATGAACTGCACGTGATTCTTGTTTTGAATGTTGTAAGAAAATGAAACCCGTTGTTGTTTTATTTCTGTTAACCTGTGTCAGTGCGGTGAATGTAACGATACGTGTCATTGATGGTTTGTACTGTGGGTTTGTTTTGTTATCTTTTTCCAACAGACACAGTTATTTAGAGTCGGTTAAGTAAGGGTTGATAATCATCTTGCAGCAGGTGTCTTGTAGAGAGACTTCCGCAGTTTCACACGGTCTATTCTGTGATAGCGATGCGAACGAATCGTTGTTGTGAGTCGGATCATTCAATGAATTGATTGAATCAGTTCACTTAACCGTTTGGTAGGATACACTGCGAATCGAATTGAATTGGTACGAAAGGTTCTGGTATCAATAGCTGACCGATTCATTTGAACCGAGAATAGTCTCTTACTGGAATAACCGACTCGTAATGAGCCTAGAACAGAGTGAACTGATTAGAGGAAACTGAAGAATTAATTCAAGGGGCAGAATCTTACTTTAATAGACGAATAGCAGAAATGTTGGGACTACATGTGGGAAGTATTTTTCTCTCTATTTGGTTAAAATATTGATGTTTTTTCTTACACATTTGGTCTAAGTTACATGGTAACAACCACAGCATTCCCACAGCCATGAAAAACCTGGAAGTATCACGAGTCATGGACGTTTATAAATGTATTAATACAAATATAAAGATACACTTTTTAGATGTAGTTATGTGAAGCTTTAAAATATTATTAAAAGTGGTTCAATATATTATTATTATTATGATTAAATAGTACAGTACATCCATGAACCACTGGAACAATTATGGAAAATTCATGGCAATTCATTGACCAAAAAGTGTGGTAACCGAAGTCTGTAGCTTGTCAAAATACCATACTTCTTTAAAACCATGAATTTTCAAATCTGTTATCACTTATTTTATTACTTTGGATAAGTTACCACAATTTTATTTTACAAACTACAACTGGAGTAACTAGGCCTAATATTTTTACATATACCATGGTTAAATGTTTGTAAAGGTCATAAATCTGTTTTTGCTTCCTCCTAATGTTAACTTGTTACACAAGTCTGGTGAAGTTATGTTTGACTTCATCTATTATTGTAGTGTGTGATCTATACGATCCTGAATATCCACTTTCCTTTCACAAGAACAAAGAGCATAACTGTGATGCTTGTTTCCTCATGCGATCAGCTCATGCTTCCGTCCCTCACACACACACACATGCACACACTGTTCTTTCTCATCGACACACGCTGCTGTGAGGCCAGCATCTGAAATGCTTTGGAAATTGCTTGGCACATTGTCTGAAAATAGCTTGTGGCTATCACATATTGCCACAGGTTGAAATGCTAAAGATTGCACTTGTTTTGGAGAGAGAGAGAGAGAGAGAGAGAGAGAAAAAAAAACACGGAGTCAACTGAGCACTAAACATCTCAAGCCAGATCTCATTGCATCAAGGTCCCATTTGTAAACCCGTTCATCGCCACCTCATTTCTCACTCCATTGTCTTTGATTTGAGAGAGAGAGATTTTTCATTTCTGTGCGGGTCCAAGTTCTTTGTATCAAAACAAAAGTATGAAAACGCATCTATAAACTGCGGTGTGTGTTACCTGGTGATGTTCATTGTGTTGACCTTAAGATGTTGGTTATGGAAAACGGTATTACTCAACCGGTGACCCAGAGTGTGTATTCAAAGAACAAAATGTAGGGGTCGTTGACACAACACCATTTTCAACTAAAAACTGAAACCGTTTTAATTAATTTTGGCCATTCATTCACACAACAACAGCATTTTCGTGGCCTTAAAACGCAAAAAAAACAAAAAAACATTTGAAAACGTAATCGTCTCCGTGTAAACTACAAAAAACGTGAATTTGTGAAAACTGTGATGTCATGCGCATATAGCCTATATTACTTGTTCAGTCTATAGGCGTTTAGTGTTTCTTTACAAAGTGACATCGGCATCTACTGGCCTGGCATGAATAACACAGCGCCTTTAGTCACTTTTGCAGATCTGTGTGAGCGGGATTGTCTTGACAATGTTGTCGTCTGTACACAAAAATGCAAAGAAAAACGTTTCCGCTTTAAGTACCCCATGTCGCATAAGCGTGCTCTTTATTCTAAATGTTTTTCTGAGGCAAGACTTTTATTTAGAAAGATGTGATGACAGCTGTTGACTCTTCTGCAAAGACTTTGCTCTTCTGTTAGACAGAATGTGCTTTTCCATTCCACTGCACTATTTTTCCTTAGTTTTCTATGGAAATGCGTTAGACGAACGTGTTTGACTGTTGCACTCGCGTCTTTTGCAGTGTCTCGCGCATGACATTGTACCCTATAAACAGGGCACTCTAGTTAAAAGAAGTTCACCATTTAAAAAAAACTTGTCAGCGCCGGTTTACACAAGGCGTTGTAAAGACTCAGGGGCGGATCCAATCCGTGGGGGAATTTGCATATCATAATTAATAATTGGTAATTAATAATTATTCATACATGTTTGGATTAGATCAGTCTTACATGTTAATAAATCTCCCGCTAAGGGATGATGTGTCATTTTACCTGCATGCATGCATGTGTATCCCTGCAATTAACCGCAAGTTGATTGTAATTAATTACACGGACCACGTCTTACAAAACAGGCAAAATTAATTAGCTCAATTGTCAGAATAATCTTTGTGGGGATCCACAATATCATCCTACTTTATAGGATTTCAGGAAACGCAATTCTGTGGCCACTAGAATTGGGTTTTCTGCCCTATAAACCAAATACTCTTTAAAGTATCTTTAATTTGTAAAGCTTGTGGCTTAAGTTAGATCTTTGGCACTTAAGGGACTTGGAAAATGAGCAGAGGCAGTACATCAATCAAATGAATATAATGAATTTAATAAGGCAGAACTACTTATGTATTTACTACGGATATATGTATTTACAAACATAATAAACAACAAAACATGATAAGGCATCGATGAACGAGAAATGCATAGAGACAGAGAGAGAGAGGAAATGTAGAGAGTTGCAGTTATGCAAGAGGGAGTTTAGAAAGACCCGAGGATCTTTCTAAATAGCAAATTCACATAGAGAACAGAATTTTGAGACACAACGAGACTTCAACAAATCTTAAAAGCGTGATCAAACACGGATACTTGCACAGGTAATTATTTGCATGGCTTGTGAAGAAGCGTGTGTGTCTCTCGGTCCGGCGCGTCACGTGGTTACGTGCGCGTGTTTTTGCTTCAAAGCGAGCGCGCGCTCGTTTAAAGGTCCCTTGTAGATGGATTTGCTGAAGAGATATGTCACGCGGTGTTCGTTTCACTCGTCGATTGGAATTAAACACGGAGACTTATCTAAGACTGAAATACACAAACTAAACTAGAAACAAATAAAAGAAAGGCGAAGAGCTCGCCCGGAGGCGAGACGTTACATTATGACACGAGGACAAGAGAAGTAAGAGAACGAGCGGAGGGGGGAAGCCTCATTTATCACCTTGGAGAAATCCAGCCTCTTCCTGTTGGCTTGGCCAATTAGAGGGTTAGAATTTCACAGGCGGGACTTTGGTTTTTATTGCTCTTTGTCTAAGAGAGAGACATTTGAAACCCTAATTTCGTCGGGTGTTTAAGAGCAGAATCTTCACAATTATTATAGTCCTATGTGTCACAAAGTTTTAGCAAGATGTGATATAAATGGCTAAATGTGGAACGAAGATTGGAGCTCAGAGAATCCAAACTTGCCTCGCATGGAGTTGGTTACTCATAGTTTGCAAAGTTTGAAACCTTATCCCATTAGAGTTTCCCAACAACATAGATCAAACACATAAAAGACAAATCGTAAGATAAGATTGTATACATTGTTCGTACAATTCAACAAACACACATAAAACACATTGAATATATCTGGTTAAATGTCTTTTAAAGAAAAGAAGTTTCTTTTCGCTTTGGAATCCACTTCCTTTGGGACATTCCGATCAGTCATAAAATGTCTTGTAAGCGGACACCACGCTCTGTCCTGAGTGTGGTCTTCCCTGGTGGGGGAATGTGTGTGTGTGTGTGTTTGGGTTAATTTACATTCAGAGATTTTTGGTCTTTAGCCGTATGTATTTAGTTATTCAGATTCACCTCGCCCAGTCCCTACAGCGTTTTTGCGTTTAAAATAGGACCATGCAACGTAGTTACATTGTCATGAAATTGGTACTACCAAAAAGTACCAATATATTACTATTATAGGGATGCAGGATATATCGGCAACCATATCGGTATCGGCCGATATATGTTCATTTTTAATGTTATCGGTCCAATGAGAAAATTTGGCCGATATATTAAAGCCAATAAATATTAAAGCTTTCAAATATAAAGAATTATCGGTTACGACCAAAATGTTCATATCGGTGCATCCCTAACTATTACTATTTGTGTGGTATGTTGTGTGTTTGCTGGGAAGGATTTAGGCTACATATCCATGAGTTATTGTGGGTCCCATGGCCAAACTAGTTAGAGAACCACTGATCTAAAATATTGTTGGTTTAAAATTTCCATTGTACAGTGTGACATACGAGATCGATGTCGCACAGTCTGTCTGCCTTCTTCCCCAGTCATATCGTAGGACAGAAAAGAAATATAGATTTGTCTGAAGATATATTCTACCCAGAGAAGAGATGACAGATGCTCGGGTCGGAAGGTCAAAGTGTGAATGTCTCTGGTCTCTGGTCACTCTTTGTCTTTGTTTCTCCCAGGCTTGAGGTCCGTTCACACTAAGGACGATAACTATAAAGAAAACAAAGTTATAGTTCTAAAAATCTTTCTCAATATTAAAGAATAGTTCACACTACAGCTAACGATAACGGCACAGAGAAACGATATTGTTGGAATCACTTTCAGAATGATTTTATCCAGCTGATGAACGCTAAAAACATAGACAGCCAATCAGAATCCATCCTGCTGTAACAAGCTCGAGCATTTAAAGTGGCAGACCAGCACGCGCTAAATAGCATAAGAATAAACCGAATGATATCGTCCACTGTTGTGGGTGCTAATAGTTATCGTTATAGTTATCGTTCTTTGTGTGAACATATGTGAACTTGTTACCTTAAAGGGATAGTTCACCCTAAAATAAAGATTAAGTCATCATTTACTCACCCTGTTGTTGTTTTAATGCCATATGCTCTTCTTTCTGCATCAAGCTTTTTAAAAATGATGCAAAAGTATCATAGAATGATCATGTGCAAAATCGAATGTACTAATACTCTACTCGCACTCCAATGAGAGTTAGTAGACGTGTAGGTGCAACATTTCTTAGTCAACAGAATGTTAAAAGTACAATATGTAAGATTTTTGTAATAAAAAATCCAAAAATCATTTGCACAGTGTGATATATTTCCTGCAGTTTTGTACTTGCAATATCCCAAAAGTTCCCAAAGATTTTTAATTTCAGAGAAATTCCAATTTTAAAAAATGGCTCGTCCATGGTCATTGACGTAATATCTGCGTTATCCCTGGTTTTCGCTAGTACTGCCATAGTAACCATGGCGACAGACGTGGACAACTGCGTTACATCTAGTGGCACACTCATGCTGTTTTTGTTCGGTTCAAACATTATGGATCATGCAGACCATGCAACCAGAGTTTGGGACAAAAGGAGAACTAAAATGAGGATCAATATCAGCATGGCGTTTTTGAGATGCCGAGAGCTCCACGTCCGTGACATACCTTAAAACTTCAAATAAAGGCCGGGCTTTTATTTTCCCAAATCGTTGAACTGCACCGGCTTGTATTTGAGACAGGCGTCTATATGAGACAGGCCTTTATAATTTAGTGTTGAGATGTTGTTCATTGAGATGTTGTTCCTAGAGTCTCTAATCTGTAAAAATCTCCAAATGCTCCACGTGAAACTGCGGTCTTCCGACCTTTTACTATCGTGTCAAATGATTTTGATTAATATGCGCAAGGGAGAGAGCAAGACTGCGCTCGTGTTGTTTGAAGACGTTAGAGTGCGTGCGCGCGGCCTGTCAAGCGCAGCAGTCATTCTATTCTAAATCACTCACCGATCAAAAAAGGCTTTGGCGGGACACAAATTTGCTTTGGCGGCCGCCAAAAAGCGGACGATCTGACGGGTTTTTAGAAGATTAAATGCAACCCGAAACTAAAAAACAGACCCGGCCTCTATTTGAGACCGGCCTTTATTTACCCAAACCTGTCGTCACAACAGGCGTGTAAAAGAGACAGGCGTCTATTTGGGACTCTGCTATTATTTGAAGTTTTACAGTACTTTGACTTGATGAGACGCCGCTCTTGCATACTTTATTAGACAGGTGAGCAAATGTACATAAAACTAATCGATGTTATATAGCTCAACATGATGAAATGTTAGAATATGATCAGTATGTTATTCTAGTGTTGATCTAGTTTACTGCTAGTCTCATACAGGCAACAAACTAACACATAGAATAACATTATAACTTTCAACACACTCAAATGCAGTTTAGTGTGATAGTGTGGACCAAGTGAAACGGCACTGACCTGTGTGAGTAGTAATCCAGAACTTGCGGGGAGTTCGGTAGAATGAAATTACCTTATTCCTTTATATCTGCAGGACTCACAGGTGGCGCTGATATCTGTCTCTCATTGGGCATAAAAAAAAAAAAAAAGTTTGGTTCCGGTTGGTTGTCAGTTGAGGCCATGGGTCGGTAGGGACTTTTTTTTTTTTTTTTTTTTCCCAGTGGCAGCAAGGGATAGGAAGGAAATTATTATTATTTTTTTTAATTTTAATTTACAGTAGCGATGGATAGGCTACTCTATTTTTTCATAACATAGCCTACCTGTAGGCCTACATGTACTCTACCACCTTGTGTGTCCCAGCATGTTACACGCACACGCTGATTTTAAATGTGTGCGCGGTGGCAAACGGGGTTGCCTTATTGTAAAGTGTTACCGATTAGTTATACGCCGATTCAGACGTCTCGTGAGTTCAGTGTTGGAAAGATCAGTTGTTTTAACCATTCATTAAAACGAATCGGTTCAAATGAGTCATTAGTTTGCGAATTGGACGTGTCATTATCGGACGTGTGTGCGCGTTGTGTGATTATACCGGCGGTTAGGGCATCCCACAAGATTTGTGTCATCACAGAAAACATTTCATCACTGGATAGTTTTTTCGTTTATTTAAAGTGTGGTTTATATGTCATCTGACTGTGTGGAATGCTTTTCAGAGAAGATAAGGCAACGTATTTCAGCACAATTCCCACCCAGCGGTAATTCAGGAAAAAAGAAATCTCCGAATGCTCCACATGAAACTTTAGTCTTCCGACCTTGCCATCGTGTCGATTTATTTTGATTAATATGTGCGAGGGAGAGAGAGCAAGACGGTGCTTAGTTTTGATACGGTGAAGCCTATTTCGCCTGGCTCCGCAGAGAGAGCGCGCACCGGGGCTCTCTCTCTAGCTCTGCTCGTTCAGTTCATGCGCCCTGTCACAAGCGCAGCAGTGCTACATGACAACAACGATGTGTGAACGCCCGTGGCTGCCTCGTTTGTTAGCATTGCTGGAGGACAACAGGCTATACAAATACGGTGCTGTACAAAAACATAAATTATAGTTCGCCTCAAAGTTTTTTATTTCTGTATTTATTTAATTTGTATTATTTCTTCCCCAAGCTCATAAAATAAATTTGGGTTGCACATAAATTGACAGGGTCGGTCAGAAACCGGAACCAAACAATTTTTTTTTTATGCCTTAGCAATCTTGCCCTGCTTCATACCACAATCATGTTAAAAAACATCAATGTGTTCACTCATCCATAAACATTATTAGATCCATCGGCATGACGACAAGTTCCATAATTCCGCTTATGCGTCATCAACCTACGCCTTTGTTATTGTAAGAGGTTAGCGACCCCTAGCGGAGAAAAAAAAATATATTGTAGCTTTAATTTGACTCTCACGGCCTGTTGCAAGGATTTAGCACTTGAATAATCGTTTAAGAGTTGTGTGTGTGTGGCATTTCCTGAGGGCAGAGGGAGTCAACCGTGGCAGATGTAGCTGACTTTCAACATCGTTAGGTCACACCGGCTGTCTGTGGAGATTTACAGAGGCAAAATAAACCTGAGAATGGATTTGTCTTTCTCTATGGCTTTATTGACATTCCTCCACATCCAGTCTTAACCTTAAAATCAACATCAAATCAAAATGGACCTTGTTTAATTTCTTAATGCATGTTCCTGGTCTCATTGTGCACAATTCATTGGTGCATGTTGTTCCAAATAATAAGAAATTTTCTATGTAATCTTTCATAACTCGCTCTGCCTTTTCGGCTGACATCACAGACTCTAGCTGGATTCAATCACAACATGTCTTCTCAGCTTATTTATCTTATTTGAAATGGATACATTTAATTTCTAGTTTTTACTTCACTTTGCCTGCACTTTTTACTGAGTTTTAGTAAGTTGATGTTGAGAGATTGTTGAGAGTTTCTACACTACCATGCAAAATTTTGGGGTCTGATTTTTGTTGTTTGTTTTTGAAATAAGTCACCAATAAATGTTCACCAAGGCTGCATTTATTTGACCAATATAGGCTTAGTAATAATAGTAATATTGTTTAATATTATTACAATTTAAAATAACTATTTTCCATAATATATATTGAAAATGTAATTTATTCCTGTGATCAAAGCTGAATTCAGCATCATTACTCCAGACTTAAAGCTCCAGTAGGTAACTTTTGTAAACAAATATTTGTTAAAACTGTCATTATGTCCTGACAGTATAATATGAGACAGATAATCTGTGAAAAAATCAAGCTCCTCTGGCTCCTCCCAGTGGTCCTATTGCCATTTGCAGAAATACACCGCTCCCGGTCAGAAACAACCAATCAGAGCCAGGAGGAATGTCTTTGCAGTGTCAATCACGCTCGTGTACGCGCTGATCACCCCTCTCTTGCACAGCGCGAGCGCGTACCGTCGTTCGTGACTCTCCTGTTCGAACTCGTTCATCCAAATGAACGAATCTTTTTTCGAGTCATTTCGTTCATTCAACGAACAAAATGACTCGCAAAAAAGATTCGTTCATTTCGAATTTTGTTCAAACGAGTTCAAACAGGAGAGTCACGAACGTGCATCACAGAACAGAGCAAGGCGAGCATTTGTGCTTATAAAACTTAAAGTTTTTTATTTATTTTTTAAATGACCGATCGTTTCGCTAGATAAGACCCTTATTCATCGTCTGGTATCGTTTAAAGCCCTTTGAAGCTGCACTGAAACAGTCATTTGGTCCTTGAACCGTTTTTGTCCCATTGAAGTCCATTATATGGAGAAAAATCCTGGAATGTTTTCATCAAAAACCTTAATTTCTTTTCGACTGAAGAAAGAAAGACATGGACATCTTGGATGACATGGGGGTGAGTAAATTATCACCAAGTTTTTTTAAAAGTGAACTAATCCTTTAACATTAGGTATTTATAACTTAAAGAGTGCAACGTTATAAAGTTACATGTATTGCAAAATACATAATGATTTGAGGACCAAGTTTGTAGTCAAAGTATTGGCTGGCCATAGTCAATGTAAAGCATATTGTTGATGTTTCGTCCCTATTAGTGAATGTTCCATAACTGTTTATAATCTGCCGTCATCGGTGGTCCTGTTTACTAGTCTGCGCGTTCACGGCAGGCTCCGCTGTGGGGGAGGAGCTGTGGAGGGAGGGCTGTAGCGCAGCAGAGAGCAAGGGGGTTGGACCTGGAAGTTGTGCTTGTTCAAATTTTCAGGCTAAGTCAACATTTTCTCAAAACTCCCTACTGCGACTTTAAGTGTCACATGATCCTTCAGAAATCATTCTAATAGGATTTGATGATCAAGAAACATTTCTTATTAATGTTAAAAACATTTCAAATATTTGTTTTTTTTTTCCAGCTATAAATTGCTGTAAATTCATGTTCAGTAATGAGCAATTCCAGCGTTATGGATGTGACATTTGCAGTCAAAACGTAAAATATAAATTCTCAGAAAATGCATTTAATACCAATATATTTAAACGTAAAGTTTAATAAAGGAGTCCAGACGTTAGAAAAATATCAGTCTACACATGCGTTTTATATTTAATATGAGGGAAATACACATGCGTTACTGACGTGACAAAAAAAGACGTGAGTTTGTGGGAGACAACATACTTTGTAGAAATTCTGCGAATTAAAATGCACAAACCATAAAAAAATAATACCAACCGAAGGGATGAGTGTTGGCTCTCTATAGAACATAAATTATTTATTTTATTTTATTTTTCGTTTTTTCATTTATGAGGAAAAAACGTTGTTACGGACGTGACATATTTTCGTTATGGACGTGACCGTTCCGAAATAGACACTTGGCTGACGCTGGAAACTCAGAGAAAATGCTTTAAAAACTTGAACAGAGACCTATTTGTGTGTCTCTGTGGGGTATTTAAAACAACCAACATGTGAGACATCAGTAAGGTAAGGTTGCACAATTCATCAAATTTAAACTGAAATCGCCGTGTTATAGATTAGCCTCCGTTCATGCATATCTCTCTCATGCTGCTAAAATTTAACCAGCGTGGGCATGTTCAAAACTCAATATGGGCATGATATTGCTTGATAATATGGTGTTTACTATAGACCCCGAAAGATACGGAATTTCTAAGATACATCAGCAGCTATAGCATAGGGCGCGCGTGGGAAAGAAAGGGAGTCGTCATCACGAAAGGCGCGTCTCATATTTCTCTCGCTCGCTCGATCTCTCTCTCTCTCTCTCTCTCTCAGAGACTGTAATGATGCTAACATTATGGTACTAGTATTAATTGTTTTCTAAAATGTTCTGATTCACAGTAATAGAGATATGTTCGGGGTTTTTTTAGCAGTAAGTTTGACTTCTCCCCACTCCGTTTCAAGCAATAGATCGATTTATGTTGTAAAGTTGATGAATTTATCTTTTCGTATTGATTTAATCAGAATGCTTCTTGATTTCATTTGTTATGTGTCATTATATTGCTCGAAATAAATAAATTAATTCATTCAACAAATATGCGCTGGTCAAATTATGCATGATTTAATATGAAGCGTCCGTAACAGTCACGTCCGTAACGCATAATTAGGTTGTTTAGAGCAAATAAGTGAGATGAATTGTCAATCATAACTAGAATGGACATATTTTGGCTTTGTACATACATTTTCAAATTAATTGTAATAATAGTTATTATACAATATAAACTTATTCTTTAAATCTTTACGGACGTGACACAGCACTGAAGCGTCGTGACTTCCTAAATATAGCCGTTATAAATTTAAAGGGCAATGCATAAAAGTATAAAAAAATTAGTCTTTGATCCCTCTTTTTAAAGCATGAAATATGTTTGTTTGAAAAAGCAATTTTAGTATCTGTGTACACCTTATCTGAGGCGAATAAACACAGACATTTCCTTAATTTATGACAGCACATCAATACAATAAAATTCAGACCCAAATAGACAACTTGGAAAGGATTTTGATATTTTGATAATAACTTTATTTTTTCATGGCAAGGTTGACATTTGCATGGAATCGCCCTAATCAGAAATTATTTGACAAGTCTTGGAAATTGGTCAAAAAGATTTTAAACATTTCATTATATTTATGTATTGGGATTTTTGCCTGTATATTCTATTAAATGCCAATAGTGCCTAATAGATTTTCAGAATATTGGCCATTTGACAGAATGAGGTGATATTCACCTGATGAAGTGTTTCTTCATCTTTCTCCCTTGTTCTCTCACTCTTTCATCTTTTTTCCCCTCCATGGCTCTCCAACCGATCGGAGCTATTCTTGGCCTGCTCTCTTGCTGATGGGAAAAGCTGACATTGCTAACAGAGGGGGAATTTGAGCTTGACTCAAGCCAAAGCCCACTTCCTCCTCCTGAGCCTGTGCGCCCGTCTGCCACTGCACCATCAGGACATCTGATTTATTGTCTGCTGTTTGCATGACAAAGAAAGCCTTTATGGGGAGAGTGTTTGAGGAAGAGGAGAACCAAACAGAGAGGAAGAAGCTCTCCTTTTTCTAAAATTTTAAAGTCCCCGCCCCTACTTGAGGTCTTCAGACTGCCTGAGGTCTTCTGCTAGCAGCATTACCCATTGTACATTGTTTATTGCTGGTTTGGCAATAATTGAATATCAACTAGTTCCAGGCATTATGTCTCACTGTGCCAACTGATTTTGGCCCGTGACTTGGTTGCATCTTTGCAGCTGAATTTTACTCGGTCTGACTAATGAGGAGAGGTGAACAATCCCATAAAAGAACTGGCACGTAGCACAAAGTCAGAATCTAGCAAACAGCAAAGCAACTACAAAGAAATCGGCTGGTTTATTCATTTATTTATTTATTTGGTTTATGACTTTATTAGGCAACATAGTGGGGAATTGACAGAAAAGTACAAGACGAGAGAAGAGGGGCAGGTAAAAGATAGACCAAGGCTAGACTCGCACCCGGTTACCCCATGAGCACAACAGACCTTCATGTCTGTGCAACAGTGTACATAATTGGTCTAAACTTCATGCTAAGGCAATTTTAAAGAAAATTATTTTTACTTTATTATTATTTTTAATATGGAATGCTTTAATAGAAATAGTTACATGTTTATTGTTTTTATAATTAAAGTATTTTTAAAAGTTTTAAATGATAATTAAATAAACTTGCTCATTCAAGTGATTTGTTCATAAATCATAGTAGATGAATCGAAAGAAAGAAATGTCTTTGAGTTTGTGCTTAATCAAGTCTTTATATCGCACTACATTCAGACTGCAAACTTATAACTAAGATAAAATGTATCTTCCTAGCATAGCGGCAGCACTAATAGAGGTGCAGGAAACGCTAGTCCATGCTCAATTTGCTAGATAATTGTTAGCCTAGTTGTCCAATCTAGTAAGCTGCGCTGTTGCAAAAGACCTCAGAGTGACATTGTGTGACCCTTGTCTGATAAATGGTTTGTCTGTTTTGGGGTCAAAGGGAGCAAGTGGAGAGCTGGGTACAAGTGTGCATTTGGTTGTGAGTGCATGCTGGAGGAAGGGCACCATGGGATCGGAACTCCTGAGGGGGTGTGCAATGGAAAAGTGCCCTGCGCTGTGTCAACAGGCAGTTTGTGTAGACGTGCGTGCGTGGTTTTAAGGCAGCTGATGTGCCGACAGGAGCAGCGGAAATGGATCCAGCAATGAGCAGAAACCAGATCTAACGCACGCACAGGGAAGGAATGGCCTTGTAAGGAGAGAGAGAGAGAGAGAGAGAGAGTTCCCTGAGACGGACACCCATTCAATGAAACAGCAGCATTTCTAAACAAATCATTATCTGCACCACACAGGCTATAAAATAATAAATTTAGCATTAAAAAGGTGTTTAAAACCAAAGGAGATTAGTGTTTATAGGAAACCACATGCTGTTGCTTTTGATTTAGCCTATTGAATTTGGCAAGCATAGTAATTAAACGCTGACCTGGGAACAGTTCCTCTTATTTAATTTTACAAATCCTCATCTTATATGGTCAGAATTGAAACACATGGACCGTGTCTTTTATGCTCTTGAGAATAATTGAAATTCGGTGGTGTACTGTGTAGATCATGAATTTTTAAAAAAATATATATTTGGGAGCTATTTTTCAAGAGATTGTAACAAGTTTTTGCTTGCCTTTTATACTTTCTCATTCAAAACTCGTTGCCTGGTGGTTAAAACGTTTGCTGGTTTTATCCTGCCAATTTTAGTACCAGAGCAAAAGCTGTTTAATTATGTAATTTTTTTGCCCGTTGGTTATCATTGCAGTTTCCGATTCAATTCTAAACTTATTTGAGTATTTTAGGATGCACATTTGTTTCTATCAGTAAGACAAATTAACTGCCTCTCTCGAAGCACCTGTGTTTCTATTAGTCTGATAAGATTTTGCAGATTATACGATTTGTACGGTGTGACAAATATCTCTGTTTCAAAACCTTGGAGGTATGCGTTCGGGATGGGTTTTTGCATTAAAACTATAGAGTTTTATGTTAGCAACAGAATGTTACAAAGCTACCTGAGACTCTTGTAATTATAACACACATTTATACTGATTGAATAAAATCAATGAGTTTTTGAAGCAGTGCATTGTGGGATTGCATTATCATTAAGGATGCGTGCTTCGTTGCCTTTTATTTTGATTATTTTTTGCTTTCTAGGTAGGCAGCTCTCTAAGTTTTGAACAGCGCTCTGGTCACTTGAATCTTATTGCATGTAGCAATTAATCCCTATTTGACCTCCTTGTTAAAAAATGTCATGGCTGATATAGATATTCAATTAAAGACTGGAAGGCAGAGTGCTTCCCCATCTGATAGTGTGCGTAATTTAATAAGGGAGGTTTCCAGCACACTGGTATCACCATGATGATTTTTATGAGTGATATAGAGAGATAGAAAGAAAAAGAGAAGGGTAGATGAAGAGAAAGAAGGAGGGGGGTGAATAAGACACTTTGATTTGTTCTGCCTTGATGGTCGTCACCCCTTTGCCTCCATGGAGAATTAACCAATTAGACAGTGCCTGGTGCATATGCTGGCCACACGATTAGATAGATGAAAGGAGCCCTCTGTTTAGCCTATAAATGAGTGAGTAGAATATCGACAAAGACAAGTGAAGGTTATTACGTTCGCCCCGCCACGTTTGTTTCTTTGTGCCGTAATACAGTACTGAACAGTTCTTTTTAACCCACAATGCCGTGTGTGTGAGTTATGGTAGCGAGAATTAAGCTGCCAGACGTAATTGTAGGAAGTGATTCCCTCTGAATTGTACTTTTGTGACAGAACTGCACTTATCTGTCACCGATCTTATTCACTGTTCTCAGAACGGTTGTAGCGGCTGTTGAAAGCCCCATAATGACTGTCGGTCTGTTCATTAAGGATAATTGGTAATGTTGCTCAGTTCTGGGCGTGTGTGCAGGTGTGTTGAAGTCATAAGTGTATGGGTTATAAATAAAGACCAGGCTTTCAGTGATGTATTGATATGAAACCCTGATACAAAAATTCCATCATAAAACAAATGCATATGTGTGTACTTTAGGGCTGCAGAATTAATCTTATTAAATACGAATGCAATGGGGAATCAGAGGCATTTAAATTAACCTGTATTCCAGTCCTAGCTGGTTGTATTGAGTCCATTTTTTTAGGCAGTACTTTGTGGTCCAATTATTTGGGTGGTGGCAAACATGACCAAAATTCACGTTGTTCATTTCTGTTCCTCCTGCCAAATTTAGCCAACAACACCTCACTTACCTCACGCAAGATTATTAGTTTGTGTGAATGCGTTGCTTCATAACAGATAGAGCCTTCATGGATTCAGAGTTTTCACAAATCCATCCAGTGAGTGGCATGTTCCTGTACCCTTGCAAAACACAAACCACATTTGGATAACAAAAAAAAAAAAAGAAAAGAAAGTTATTTCACATGCCTAATATAGTCCTGCAAACAATGTTCAATTTGAAGGTTTGGGAAACTAATATATTGAATGTACCCATGTAGGCTATTCTATATATTATGTGCAAAAAGGGTTAAAATCACATTATATTCTAACATTGTAACAACATTACAATCTAAAAACAAAAGCAATGCTTTTATATAAGAATAAAAATAAAAGCACAGACTAAATGTTTGCCCAGCTGTTAAGAGGAATCACGCATTCACTCATCTGAGCTTAGTGATTATATTAAGCCGGCTGCACACTGTGCGATTTGTAATAGTCCTTTACGATTGTTTCTTGTCAGACTGTACGAACATGATCCCCACTGTAAGCCTTTTCACACTAAGATCTCGGTTGTCATCAGACTTTACAGCATTCAAGACACGTTTAAACGGGCGTACACAAGAAAACTCATCCGGAGTTTTACGTCATCAATCAGTTGACAGTGAGCTGCATTACACGTGAGATTGAAACGGTAGCTACAAAGAAATCTCTAACGTTAATTTTGGTCATGGCTTGTCTTGAAAAACGAAGAAAATTTGACAATCGTCATAGAAGTCACACTGCAGGAGTGAGTGTCAAATCTTCTGACACTGCCAGAATTTTGTCGGCGGTCAAAATTTGATCGCAACGGTCTTTAATCTTCTGTTGGTGAGCCTGTCAAACTAACAATCAAAGAGTTCAGATTTTAGCCTGGGATTAGAGGAATCTTTTAGGGTTTGTTAAATTTGTCCCAGACTGCGAAATTGTACAGTGTGAACCCGGCTTTGGCCTACATTTGATTACCCCATTACAAGAGACACTTTTCAGTTACTACTATCAAAAAAATATACTTACTTGTAACATTTAATGTCCAACAAATAATTTATCAATGTTTATTTGAGTTAGAATTATTGCGCTCCGTCTCTTTGTCGTGTCATTCATGCAGTGGCTCTGGTTCAATGAAGTCTGTGAAATTTAGCGGAGACTTGTTTGCATGAGGCCTAACAGCAAAATGAAAATATTTGCATGGGTTTCTAACATTTACATATGGAGAATAAACATGTGAAATGTAAGTTATCCTCTGATGAAAATACCACATCTCAAACGCATTAAAAAGCACAAGTACCTTGTTAGATCACCTGACGGGGTAAGCCACGTTAAACTATACACGTTAACTATATCTTACGAGTTATTTTGAAAGCCTTAATATAAAGCATGTCTCATGTTTAGGAAAAACTGGATTATGCACTTTCCTTGCAGCAGCTCACTGTGTGTCCTCTGATATTACGAGCGCATCGGAAAAATAGCAAACAACTCTGTATCGATATAAACGGTATTGCCTCATCCTATATTGTTTATAAAAATATAGCTATATATTGTACAAACTCGATATACCACCCAGGCCTAGTTTTTGCTTTGGGAGAGTGACAAGAAATTACTGGTAGAATGGGAGAATTTGGATGTATTGCAGGTCAGATTCAAACCTGCATCACCCACATGAGCACCACAGTTTAATGAGCACATGTGTAACCAGTTTTGTATTTATTTTTTCTTTTAGTTTTTTTGGATAGAAAGTAGAGAATGATGAAACAATTTTTTGGAAGATGGGCAGAATGGTATTGGCAGAATGGTATTAGACCTCCAGATGTGAGATTTTCAAGAAAGCTCTAGCAAATAGGGAAGTCAATTTAGCCACGTTATTAAGTGATTATCGTGTAATTGCTTTCTTGTAGCAACAGCATTTAGATGTGTGCATGAAAGATGAAGAGACAAAATGGTGAATTAATTGAGATGGCACAAAATGAATAATCTTTAATGATGTCCAGAACTTCACGTAACATCTGTCCAGCATGAACTTTCCACCATGCTCATTAACACCAGCCAGTGTCCACCAAACACACTGTCACCTGCTGCTCTTCATTACGATAATGATTTCTACCTTCCATTTCTCAGTTGGATTTTTGGAAGTTGGAAGGTTTTTTTTGGTTTTTTTGGCTTTTGAAAATTGATTACCCTAAAAAGATCATTCTCCGTGCTGAAGTTGTCTTTCTTACCCTTCATGGCTGTGGCCGCCTGCTAAAGCTCTCAGGCGCAGTGAGTAATTGGAAATCTCCTTTGTGCCGAGGGACACCCTGTGCTGCATATCTTTCCTTCATTCCTTGGGTTTGACAAATGCCAGGGATTTCTCTCTGCTTCCTCGCACACATACAGTATGTGTACACATACATCATGGCCTTCGGCTAAGAGAGTTGAGGGATGTTTTCAGGACGAGGTGAACTAGGATACTGGAGGACAGTATGAGTGTCAAAAGCTGCCTGAGGGTCTTTGAGGGATGGTAATTGAAGTTACACTCACACTGACAGAAATATGCAATGCCAAGGTGACCAGAAGTCATTAATTTTTGATACACTTGGAAACTGAGGTTGAGTAGGATGATCTACATTCACTTGACTGCAAATGATGACTGCAATAAAGCAATTGTCAATCATTTTCTACAACAGTTGACAATTTTTGCCAACATCAGTGACGGCAAAAGGTTGAGGATATAAAAAGTTGCACAACTGCAAATAGTGCAGAGAGGGATCTGCTGCAGGTTAGACACCGAGGTCATGTGGGAAGGACAGAACAGAAGGTGTGTTTGACTTCATTCAGTGCTGCGCTGACCGATCGGAGAGAGTTACCGCTTGCTGTTGGGGGCGGAATTGAAAACGAAGACGTCAAGTTGGAGACTTTCTGCTTCCCGTAGTGACGGGCTTGCAAGGTGTTTGCGTACTCTATCACAGGCGAAGTGGATTAGATGAAATATTTATCAAATACACAAACGTTTCAGACGTTTTCATGAAGCAACAGAAACCCTTTTCATGCTTGATACAGCACCATCTGTACAAGAATAAAGTTCAACATAAGCCTATATATTTAAATACCAATAAAATGTATATATTTTATGGAAAAAGGAAGCGGGGTGTCCGCATACTTAAAATAACAGCTTCAAACAACTTTTTTATTGAAAGTGCAACATTTCGACTATCAGGTCTTCATCTGGCACAATTCTTTGATTCTATATACTTCTTTGTCTGTGTTATTTTGATAAACATGATGCAATATAACATAATGGATAAATATAACGTTTTTACTGTTATAAAATCACTGTTTAAACACAAAATACGTCATTAATGTCATCAGTTAATCCGGCCAATCGGGAAACAGCTGCGCTGTCATCAGAGCTTGTGCAGCCGCTCTCGAATCGTTCTCGCTGTACTTTGATGCCAAACATCACAGTGACGAGGCGTCAGCACTGTCTCGTGTTTTAAGTCGACCGGGCCACGTGAAGTCGAACACCTAGTGACTCTGTTACCTCAGCGATTTACATTTTACTCGCAGTCAGTGTGAACGTACCTTAGAGCGTTGAAAGGACTCTGGTAGCATCCCTAGTCCTTCTATTTGCTGAGCCCCATGTATTGATACAGCTGTGTCTCTTTCTCAGCCTCCTCAATACTAAAGTTGCCACACTGTAAATCTTGGCTGAATTGGCAAGTCATGCCTTCCTCTCTCTCTGGAGACCAGAATGTCTCTTTCCCATAAGACTCTGGGGTGCTCCCTAACAACCGGGATCTAATGATGTATCACTCTGTGTTGTCTAGATTATATCTTTACACAGAGAATCACTATTTACTGGAGGTGAATTTTTTTTTACCAATTTTTTTGCAGTGCTGCTAGATTGTTCCTTAATTTTTTTCTAATTGTGTATGTTTGCACACTCCTATATGCATAAGATGCTCTGACCCTGACTGACCCCACGGGGACACCCTTTAATCTATGCGGTGGATGTGTTATATCCTGGCTGGATTACTTTTAAGTCTCTTCTGATTAGTATTCACTGATCAGGCTTAACGTGGGCAGCAGTAGCCGGGTTGGCTTTGCTAGCATGGTAACTCATCTGGTGGCTTACTGTAGAACAGTAAACCTGGCTTCAGCTCTTCGTTTTTTTCAGGTCAAACTCTGATTGCGTCACAGATAGCTTGTCAGCTGCTGCTAATTTTGACCTGCTCCCAGTCTCTTGTCTATTTACAGAGCAGAGTAGTCTTCAACTGGCTGTCACTCTCAGGGAAATAAACAAACATGTTGGACGTGAACAGCAATGCCAATATAAACAGCAGCTCTGTTATTGCACCTGTAATTGATTTAAGAGGGTAAATGCGCATGTTAGCCATTCTTTTGGGCGTTGGTTAGCAGAGGATTTTACAGGGACATCCTCCCCTGAACATTCAGATTAGTCGTTGACCAATATGGACTTTTCAATGGTTGAATCTTAAATTAGTCCCCCGAATCTTGAATATGTGGTTACATACAGTAGCCTATATTAAGTCTTTGGCTAAACTTGATTCAGTTGTAGAATAGACAGGGGGAGGGGGGAGGGGAGGGGAGGGGAGGGGGGGGGTTGCAATTGCATAACTCCTGACACAAATTAAGACAAATACTGAAACTTGAGTCTTATATCTTTTTAATGATGTTTGCCTGATTATTTTTGTGATTCATTTAACATTTATGACCTAAAAAAACGGTCAAATAGAAAATATTTAGTTTAGCAACTTACATCTTATCTCGCACTTGACCGACCGTAAACTGAAGCGCGTCGAGCCGCTCCTTTACTGTCTATTAGTCGCTCTGCTAAAATTCGCGCTGGGAACATAAAGCCCGCCTACTTTGATTTGATTGGTCATCTCAAATATTCTGACATTGACGAGCAGTGACAGACCAATGAGGCTCAGATGAACACACACACACACACCCTGTCTTCTGTTTGTTCTGGCGTGCTTGGCGCCGCTGCGGAAGAACGCACTGATAACAAGACTGAAACGAACACGAAGGCTTATCACATATTTAAAGATTGAAAGGTAGAAAACAGGACAGAGTAACATGGCGGATATCGCTCATATAATTTCTTTTGACGACGTAGTTAAGGCGGCAGGTGTGTGTTGCTTAGGCGGCCGCCTTAGTTTCAAAGTGCTGCGGGAAACCCTGGAACTGAAATATTTGTTGACTACTAGGCTAGTTAGCAAGAGCCATACTAACATGCTAAAAAAAAATGTTTAAGATGGGATTTGCACAATAATGGCTTATTGATTTAAGCAACATACAGTATAGCCTTTTGTGCTTGGGTTGAGGATATAAGTTTCACTCTTCAGCACAAATGTTAACCCTCAAAATAACTGTATAACAGTTAAACAGTTCTAAATCCCAACAGAACATTAAACACTAATGGCTGGTTTCACAGACAAGGCTTAAGCTAGTCCCAGACCATTATGCATGTTTGAGCTGTCTGAACTGAAAGTAACTTGCACTGACATATCTTAAAATATGTTAGTGTCATTGTTTTGTCTCAATATGCAGATCAGTAATGTGTTTTTTTTCTAAGGCAGTTTTATAAAAGCTACTTGAATATCGTAAAGGTCTAATCCTGGCTTAATCTAAGCCCTGTTTGTGAAACCGCCCCTCAGTTTCCCCTTTTTTTTCATCCTTCTGAAAAACACACAAAATATCACTTAATTCAACATTTATTCTCTATATCCAGTCCTAAAGCATGCTGGGAATTAGAAATCCCCTGCCCAGGTTAATGCCAACAAAAATGATTCATGTAGTCTCATCACAAATGGTTTAAGAATTTAAAATTTTTCATATTTAAGTGGATTTCACACAATTTTGCATATTTAAGTGGATTTCACACAATTTAAGTTGGGACAAAAAAAAAATTCAAGAATTGTTGAATTAGCTCATTTTAAGTTGGCCAAGTTAGTTTCGGTTCAGGCTGACCTCTAATGATCATCTAACCTCCATGTACCAAGATAACTCGCATGTCGGTCATCAGAATGGATTGTGGCATAGGTATTTACTTTTGGTAACACTTTATTTTAACAGTTACCTAACCTTTACCTTTATTTTAACTTTTACCTTACCTAACAGTAACAATATAATAAGTACATGTAGTTGATTAATATTACTTTGTACTTACTAGAAATAAATACTATGTTACTACGTCACCTTAAAATAGTGTAACCTTACATTTTTTGTACCCTAATATCTGTAAATCGCCTTGATGGACTGGGTAGGATGCTTTGCATTTTGAGAACCGTTGAATATATATATATCATAGTAGACTGCAAAGAAGATCCTTTTTTCCAATATATGCCCCCCCCTTCAACAGTAATATTCACTCGAACAAAGCCTTTAGGAATGACCGGTGTGTAATATGTTTTCATATACTCATATGGCTGTCCAGGTCTGAGAGCCTCGAGCTGGGATTGGCTAAGCTCTGTTTCTGCTGTGAAACGACTGGCTGCCTCTCTGTGGTACCTGGGGAATTCTCTGACCCACTTTGCCTTTTGGTTGGAGTTATTTTTTACATATTAGAAGAATAAAACAATGGCAGGCCTCACAATGTCTTTGCTTTTACTTTCCCCCCTCTTTCTTGTTCCTTTGTCACTGTCTATTTTGCACCAAATTTGATGAGGTGGTGGTGAAGGGGGAATGGAAGGAGTAGTTTGTTTCCTTAAAAAACAAAACAAAAAAAACCTTAGCTGTGAGTAAGATGGGAGTCAAATGCTACTTTAAAACGTATTTTGGTATTTTGTCCGCCATCCTGCACCATGACAAACATTGCTCCACGTGACGATCCAAGATTACAATGTAACTGATCAATTGTACTGACAAAAAGCTCACACGCATACGTAAGCTTGCACACACAGTCGTATGCGCACAAAAATTGTCTTTGTCAGCGGATGCTCTCTCAGCAATATTTGTAGAGGATGGTGCAGTCTCTGGAGATCCAAGTCTGAAATGATGCAAACCTCGATCGTTATTCCTCGCCTCCTCTTTCACAGAGAGGTCACAGGGGCTACATTTGCACTGGAAGGCCTAATGTTCAGATTCGATATTTTGCCACGCGTTCAATTTTTATCTTTTTTCCTATAGCTGTTTACGTTTACTTAAGACATTGCTGACTGTTAACTTGAATACCCTGCCAAAATGTGCAGTGCTGGCGGCCTAAATTGATTGGTCAAAACTAGTCTGCGGCACAGAAATGGGAATTGTATGACCAAGTGCACACGGCCTTTGAGGCCTCCGGTCATGTACGGGCCTCAGAAGCATCTCAGCAGGTGGTTTAGGACACAGAGACCTCACTGATTATAAGCCTTTAATGTTAAGCTTATTAGAGGCTTTAGGTATCTCCGTGCTTTCTGCTGGTAATGCCGGTGTCAAGTACCAGAATCGCAGAAACTTGCAAATGTTATCAGTTAGAGAGACCGTTGGTCTCACTTTCTCACCTTAGGCAAACGCATTTCATAACGTAGTGATGCTACTCCAGACTTTGAAAATGGAAATGGAATGGAAATTGAAAATGAAAACATTCTGCATAAATATAATATTAGCCTAAATATATGAAATATAAATTTCAAACACTATTAAAGTAAACAGTCCAATAAAATGAAACAAATAATCAAACTACAAGCACAAACACAATAGAACAAAGATGAAAATGAAATAAACAGTGCTTCTCAGGTTTTTCAGGTAGATCTAAGAGTTACAGAAATTTAATAAAGTAATCAAATGTAAAATAACACTGCATAGTCTTCATAGTAAATTAAATAGATAAATCCTTATTAAAGTTACAAAAGTTATTCAGTTATTCAGAAGTTTTGTTTTTCGTTCAGTTTTTTTGCATTGAGTCTGTTTGATTAACATTAAAAACACAGGAGGCGGCAGCAGGTATACTAGCCTGCTGTCACTTTAAGACAATGCACGGATCCAATATAATAATACTGTGCACATGTTTTATTTCTCAAGTGTATCACTCAACACATAACCAAATATGTTTATTAGGAAACTCGCCAAGATGGGCATTTTGACGACATTTTGTGTGAAATTGTCTGATCAAGAAAAAAAAGAAAAAGAAAAAAAAATCGTCGTCTTGTGCTTCAATGTTTAAATTGGCAAAGGCTTGAAAACGCTTGCAAATGATACACTTTCATGACGATGCAGCACTGGTCCGATCGGGACAGGGTAGCTGTTTGAGGTCTCTTACCCCCCGTTATTGTCCACAAAAGTTCAGTGCTGACACGTTTCTTATGACAAGCGCGGGTGAAGCTCGTCCTCTGTCACTGGCTGCTGCCGGATTTGTAAATCGGGTTGGTCCAGTCCGAGATCCCTTTTTTCTTCCAGCGAACGCCTTGTGAAAGGGTTTTTTTGTAAATCAATGACGGGTTAAGTGTGGTTTAACTGCTGCCATTATCTCTACGAAAGTGATCAGCCTAGCAAGGTTTTGTCGAAGTCGCCTGTGCACTCGCAGTAGTGGCCCAAGAGCGTAAAGTTGAATGACAGGTGACGAGAACCAAGCAGATTGGATTAAATAATGTATCAAATTCTGATTCGCCAGGGACGCAGTGACCAGGGACGGTGGCGCCCCAGCGCACTCTATTTACGAGCCGCCTGCCGCCACTAGGGATGCTCCGATCCGATATTTGTATCGGATATCGGGTCCGATACTGCCATTTTTGCCGGATCGGGTATCGGTCAGACGAGGCCAATCCAAATCCGATATTGTGCATATACTATTCTGTGTTATTGTTAAGCCCCACAAAAGGCACAAAAACATTATAAAGCACCATAAAGTTTTCGTGCCTATATTACAAGTGTTCTTAAGCCATTATAGTATGTGAGATAGAAATGAACATTTAAGTAATTAAATTCGAGATCACGTAAACTTTTCCCTCCGCTGCGGCTCTCAGTCATTCTCCATTCAGCATTCCAACAGCGCGTCGTGTTCGGTTACGAGTCAGTCAACATGATGAAACCCTCTCCAAGATGATTCAATGTTACTATTATTATACTTGATGTGTAGATAAAGCTCTATGGTTTCGCATAAAACAACTTTATCTTGCTAGACTTTATTGCTGTTACTTAATCCTGTTACTTTCTTCCGGGTGTCTGTTAGATCACAACACTAGAGTCAGCTGCACTATAATTGTTCTTCACGCGCACAGTAACTGAAATTTAAAACGGTTAAAAGAAAAGGCTCAATAAACTATTGCATAGATAGATACTGTATAATAGACTACGCATCAATACGTCTTTCGTTTGTGGTTTGAACTTTTCAATGCGGACTCTGCATGCTGTGACTCCATGTTGCTTCAAGCGCATCATTCTGCGCTCGGGATGCGCATAAGCACTTTGTGCCGCACTGTATTGAAGCCTTTCATAATCATAATACAGTGACGAAATGAAAGATTATTAATAGCCTTTCTTGTTCTGTTCTATCTATCGTATGTTGCTGCCTCATTAAACAGCAGTGCTATACATTTAAAACATGTCTCAATTGTATAGTAGATTATAGCTATATATAAAATAATTTATCTTTTTGATTTTTATCTTGTTTTCATGAATGTATTTTACAACAATACAAAGCAATGTGTAACGTTTTACCAGATTTAGTGTTACACTTATTGTCTCTTATTTGTTTTTTTCACTAAATGTTCAGATTTTATACAATTATTGTCGACTCATGATTTTTCTAGACTAAATTTTACTGCTGAATCATCCACTAATCTAGTTTATAATAGCATTTTTGTCATAGATTATGATCATATATTTTTTGGATTTGTTTTTCTTTATAATGAAGTTGTCTGTATTAAGTAGATTGTGTTTTACACACAAAAGAGTGCTTATCAGTTCAACACACAAAGAGTTAGATAAATTCTACTTGATTTAAAAAAAAATTGTGTTGGTATCGGATCGGCATCGGTATCGGTCGATACTCTGAATTTTTGGGATCGGATCGGTTCTGAAAAAAGTGGTATCGGTGCATCCCTAGCCGCCACTAGCCTGACTTTCAAATAGACGGGAAAAAACGAACATCCGGTGGTGGTGGAGCTGTCTGGCTCTGGACATCCGAGGCTTCAGGCGTTCCTGATTCACCATCGTCCGTCGCGCCTGGCCTCTGAATAAAGCTTTTAAGGCTAGTCTGCCTGGGCCTGGCCATATTTGAAACGTCTCACTCAATCGTTCGTTGTTTAGGTCTATATTACAGCCGTTTTAGGCGTGCGCTTTATTTGAAATGCAGCATGCGATGTTGTTTAATAACTTTCAAACGGTAGAGCCTGTTCCTTTATAACATAGCAAGAGGTCGGTGTATTTTTGCTTTATACATTTTAGGCTTATTCTCAAATTCAGATTGTGTTAGGGGGGCGGGATTATTAGGCAATTTTAATCTGACAATTTGACCGGAGAGATTTAATTTTGTCGGACATTTCATTTTTTTCCCGGCCAATGTCTGGTAATTACCGGACAACGGAAACCCTGGTGTGTGTGTGTGTGTGTGTGTGTGTGTGAGAGTGAAAGCATCAGAGGGCGCTCTCAGCCAAGTGACGGTGCATAAAGCTCAGCAGGCAATGAAACTGTATCTGCGCTAAACTTATTTTTTGCCTCTGTACGATTTCTGTCGCCTATAATTGAGTTAATTTACTAGCCATTGGCTAGTTGAAGACTTTTTTTAGTCGCCTCGTGAAATTTGGCCGCATATGCGAGTGATTTACTCGCATTGTAGAGAGTTGCTACTAACTTAACTACTGTGTGACTTAGGGGTGGGAATTGTCAAAAATGTGACGATTCGATAGTATTGCGATATTTGGGCCAGGATTCAATATTATTGCGATTCTCAATATATTGCGATACAGCAAGTATTGCGATTCAATTCTGCGATATTGCGATTCATGTCCCCCATATTATTCAAAGGCATTACAAAAAATTAGGAAAATAAGACCGCTCAACTCACTTTAAATGTCACATTTAATTCTGTAAACATTATCTTCTACACAGTGCAAAAGTGCTAGTGCAAAAACTTAGGAGGGTAGAGCAAAAACTTGAAAACTTGTTCTTGAACATTCAGGACACGGGACCTTATTACAGGACAGGACATAATTATTCTCTGAATAGGAGACCTCTCACATGAATGGTGAGCTCTAGGCTTGCTATAGTCGGTGTTACCGGTGTTACACGGTGTTCAGTCGCAACACTGGTTTCATCACTTGCCCACCGCGGCACCGCAACAAAAACAAAAAAAAGTTTACAGCGTTAAACATGTTTAACGCAATTACGCAGTATCCGTTAAATCCTGCCTGTATTACACACACACACACACGACCCACAGAAAAGACGCGCGTCAGTATCGAGTTCTCTTCCGGGCTTGAACAAACCATAACACACACAAATTATGCCAAAATGTCCGTTTTGTCGAGTGTCCTCATAAGAGCAATCTTAAATTATTTAAATAAAGTCTTAAATGAACATAGAGATTTGTGAGAAAATGGGACGCGTGTCAGATCTCGTCTCTGGCCCACATTGCACTGCATTAACGAATGTAGGCTACAGCTTATGTAACGTTACGCTCAACGCCTGTCCGAATTCGCTCACTTGTTTTCATTCACTCCTTCAAGTGAACAGCATTAGTGGACTAACTTAGGGAATAGGCCTAACTTAGTGAATGAGGGTTTAGGGGGGGATTTCAACCCATGTACTCAAGCAGTGAAAAATAGAGGACACTGACAACGCGCTGACAGACAGGACCGAGCAGGTAATATTTAATATGAATTATGAAACAAACAAAGCTCACTGAGCTCCCAGCACATAACTTAAAATTATTTAAATACAATAGAGTTACATAAAGCAGACATAGAGTAACATAAACCTGAGAATAATCATAAAACCGAAATTTAACCACACTTTCGATTTGAAAGAAGACGGAGCGTCGTGTACAACCAATAGTGAAGCCATTTTCATTTGAATTTGCTGTTGAATGTAGACAACAAAGCACCGCAACAAGCGCCACCTTGTGGATGTAATACGCAAATGTAAATGATCAGATTAAACTCTGAGAAAACAGGAAAGTAAAACAGATAATTTTATAATTAAATATCGCAATACTTTGCGCTACTGTATCGATATAATTGCGTGCGCAAAATATCGCGATACCGAACAGAATCGATTTTTTCCCCCACCACTAGACTATAGCTCATCAATTTTCATAATAGTGTAGTTTTTCTATTAAATTTCCCTATCAAGTATGAACATAGCATTACCTACTTCTACATTAGTGAGTTGGGAAATCGATTCATTTTAGTGACAGTTCAGTTGAACCGTTTGTGCAGTTGAACAATAAAAAAAAAATTCAGGAATTAATGTCTTTTTGTCGTGAAATGGTTAAACTCTGATGTCTGACAGGGTTTTAAAAATAAATTAAGGTGTGTATAATATTACTTGTATTTTATGTAAAAAATCAATCTGTTCATGATTTTGTACAGTTTTTCTGTTTTGTGTCAAATATCTCCTTTATTGTGAAAATAACAGCAGAATTTATGTTACATAACATGCATGGATAGTTTTGACCAACTATTTTACATTTTAAAATGGTAGCTTTCAAAGTTACAAGCATTTGTACAGTGGTTCAGTGTGTCTTTTAAGTCCAGGACTCACAAAATAGATTTCAAGATTTCCATTACCCCACTATCTGTCACACTCCGCACACCTCAAGATGAGCTCAGCTTGTATCTTTTGATAGAATAAGGTGCCATTGACCGACTCAACCTCTGCTTATTAGTGGGTTTGCAGCTGTTTCCTGTTGTGGCGGTAAAGCAGAGCGGTTAAGAGACGACAGCTGCGTTAAAAACAAGTGAGGTGACAACACAAACTGCACTGCGCGTCAGGCTTGGCCTCCGATCGCAATGGCTCTTAACACCTAGGAGTGGGAGGGAGCCAGTCTCCATGGTAACTGCAGGAGTAAAATGATTGGGCCTGGCCCAGATTGTGTAAAGAGTGATGAACGTTAGAGGGCATTTCTCCTCCCTTTCTCTCCTGTTTTGTTCCTAACTCTTGCATTCTTTGAGCAATGGACATTTATTATAAATCTAATCACCAGGTGAAAAACTCTTCAACATCACAGCTGTCTCTTTCTTGACTAGATTAACTGCTGTAATCTGTATGGGAGAAACCCTGCCCTGGCTATTACATCACACTTTAATTTAGTAATTTGTCTTTATTTCAATAACCGAGTCAAAGCCCTCACATAATACCCATAATCTTTGCCCCTTTTATTTGCCTGACTTGGTTGTGTGTTTTAAACCAGTGTATGATTTCTTTGGCGCTCAATGCAGGATGAGAGAACATGCGAAAGGTAAATATTTTGGCTCTTGGGCAAATGAGACCCGGACGTTGAGTGTTGGCTTGTTTTATGGATGGTTGAAGCTGGAATGAGTTCTGTATTGAGCAGGAGGCCATGGTTTTTAAACTGTGGACAGAGGACTCTTTGTGAGGGGAAAGCTTGACCCGTTCAGACTGGGTGTCTGTCTATCGATTTCAGTTCCACTGTTTCTGTTCAGGCCTGACTTGTAGCTTGTTCGAACTCTCACACTAACGAGAAGTGGATGTAAAGTTAAGCTTTGTGTTGTCCTACAGATGAGGAAACTCATTCAACTACTGTCACTGAGCAGTTGGTTATTTGTTAACTGGGTGATTCTCACGAAATCCAAATTTAGAAGGTGTCCAGCATCAGAATTTTTAAAATGCCCTTGAAGCCAATTTTCTTTTTGCACATATAAGATTAAGGTCTGAACTTACTATAACCATTATTTTTAGAAGATTTTAAAATATATTTACTATATAATTATTTACATTTTTAGATGAAGTCCATAAACAATTATCATTACCGCAACATGACATTACCTTAAATATATGGTTAAAAATGTATATTTTTGGCTAATGTTAAAGTAGACTATTATTACTCATGCTCAAAGCTATATAAAACTCTGGAGAGATTACTTTTTCATATTTATTATTTTTTGTAATTTCCTTATTTTCTCTCATTACCGAAACATACGTGATGATTTACAATTTATTTTATTTAATTGTTTTACTAAAAGATAACATAAACATTTGTTATGTAGCAGACCTTAAATAAGTAGTGTTGTTTAATATGTATATACATTTTAAAACAAAATATGATTATCTAATTATTACTTAATTTGTAAAAAAGATACATGTTGCGGTAATGAAAATGCCATTTCGGTAATGAGGATCAATGTTTCGGAAATGAGATTTAGCTCACACTTTCACTGTTGACAAAGGGGTTTGATGCCTAACCCCATTTTACATATTTAAAACACATACAATTTTTAATAGAATATTTATTTCATAAACAGTGTTTCATTTTCTCATTTATCGTAATCATCACAGTACCATGCCTTGTGTTAACAAGTGTTGTGTATACAAGTTATAATCTTATGCTCATAAAGAATCATGTCATGTAGCCTACACTGTAGTACTAACAAATATACAACAATTAGTATAAATATTGTTTTCAATATATAGACCCTGTCAGGTATAAACTTTCTTCTCCTGGTGTTCTGTTCAGACTTTTATTATTTGTGTCTAGTTCCTGTCTGTTATTTAGGGCTGTACTCAACCAAAAAAAATCTTGGTTGACTGAAGTCCTGAAATTTTCGACTAAAAATTACGTTAGAAAAAAAAACGTTAAATGAATTAGAGTCACGAATGATTTGCTCTTATCATCCGATCGTGGTTGTATCTCTCTATTACTGTTACTCGATCTTAGTGCTGCATTTGACACTATCGACCACAACATTCTTTTAAATAGACTCGAAAATTATGTTTGCATTAGTGGAATTGCGCTAGCATGGTTTAAATCAGTGGTTTTCAAAGTGGGGGCCGCCAGGGGGCACCAGGGGGGCCGCAGCAAGTTGGAAGAAAAAATTAAAGCAAATTTTTAAAAAATAAATGTTATAAATATTTTAAAAATATAAAAAAATATATAAAAACATTTATATTATTATGAGTAGTGTTATGAAATCGTGGCATAATAATCTGTTTGGTTGTAAAATGTATTACCTGAATGAAATGAAATCGAATGTATCGTCCTGTGGAATCATTCATTCACAGACAGACAGCATACGAACTAATAAAGTACGAACTAATAAAGATCTTCATCGCTGGCAAACAATATGATAGATTTGCTTTCACTTGACTGTACTGTTAGGTCCACGGCCACTTCATCCAACGCTCTTGATTTTCTTAAATCTTCCTGTTACGACTCCGAGTCGAGTGTGAATTGAAAGCGCTTCAGTGATTCAGTGCGTGCAGGAAACTGAACAGATCATTCAAACTGATTCGCAAACTGATTTAGATTTTAGACAGATCAGCCAACTTGTTTGATGTTGTTTGAGTCTTTGAACAGAATCGACTCAAAAGAGTGATTCATTTGTAAATTGAGCATCGCTCATCATGCCCATAAAAAAGATACAGTGCGCTTAACAACATGTTTGCATTAAAATAAAGTGCGCCGTTTGCATCCCTGCATATAACGAGATTTGGGCCATACAAATTACGGGAGTTTCACGGGAGAGATAACAAAACGGGAAGGGGGCGGGAGATGGATGTGAAATACGGGAGACTTCCGGGGAAAACGGGAGTGTTGACAGGTATGCTTACAACCACCAGTGATCAGCTATTCAGCTGTTTATTTAGTTAGCTGGCTAGCTCTATCATAACGGATAGATTTAAAAAGGAAAAAACCTGACGAGCCAGCTATCGAAACCTCAGATAAAAAAAATGTAACAAAAATCAGAAAACGACACACACACACACACACACACACACACACACGTACACGTACACGTTAAGTAATCTCTCCATCTATTTCCTTTCACTGACACACACAGCTACAATGTTGAAATTACTGTACCAGATTTTAAGATGTTGAAATTACTTTCCCATATATGAAGATCTGACATAGCCTACAAATGTTATTATTACAACACCAATAAAGGTCAATAGATGTTCACCTAGATGTTTTATTTATTTATTTATACATTTGCCGTAGTATTGTCAATGGGTTCAATAACACATCATGCAAAAGGGGGGCCTTGACCAGAACCTAGTGGTATTTGGGGGGCCTTGTCATGGAAAAGTTTGGGAACCCCTGGTTTAAATCATACTTATCTGACCATTATCAGTTTGTAGCAGTAAAAGAAGAGATGTCTTATCGGTCAAAAGTTCAGTATGGCGTACCACAAGGCTCAGTACTAGGACCGTTGCTGTTCACTCTGTACATGCTACCCTTAGGAGATATCATTAGGAAACATGGAATTAGCTTTCACTGTTATGCTGATGATACTCAGCTCTATATTTCTTCACGCCCTGACGAAACTTACCAATTCACAAAATGAACGGAATGCATAGCTGAAATAAAAAACTGGATGACTAGTAATTTCCTACTACTTAATTCTGAAAAAACAGATTCTAATTATTGGATGAAAAACCTCCTCACGTAATAACCTAGAATACTGTCTAACACTTGATGGCTGCTCTGTCAAGTCTTCGTCGTCAGTTTGGAACCTGGGTGTGCTCTTTTATACCAATCTTTCATTTGAAAGTCACATGTCTAGTATCTGTAAAACCAAATTTTTTCATCTTAAAAATATATTTAAATTACGTCATATGCTCTCAATGAAAAATGCAGAACAATTAGTTCAAGCGTTCATGACATCAAGGCTAGATTATTGTAATGCTATAATGGGTGGTTGCCCTGCATGCTTAATAAACAAACTATAGCTGATCCAAAATGGGCCAGTTTCTGAGAATTTTGAAATATTGCTGATTACTTACAAAGCACTAAAAATTCGCAGTACTTGAGCGAGCTCTTAACACATTATAGTCCTTCATGTCTATTGCGATCTCAAAATTCTGGCCAGTTGATAATACCTAGAATATCAAAATCAACTGCTGGCGGTAGATCCTTTTCCTATTTAGCACCAAACACCAAAACTTTGGAACAATCTTACTAACATGGTCCGGGAAGCAGATACAGTCTGTCAGTTCAAAGCTAGACTAAAAACACATCTCTTTGTCCTTCCATACACATAACACACACTGTATATTTCTATAATTCAATGTTAGACTGCATAGATTAGATCAGCCGGAACCGGGAACACTTCCCATAAATCCTGATGGACTCGTTACATCATAAGAAAAATGGCGTCTACGCTAATATTAGTCTCTCTGTTTATCCTGAGGTTTACCGCAGTCCGCCGTATCCAGGCCGTATCCAGATTAGGGCTGTCAAAATTGCTCAAAAATGACGTTCGAATATTCCCGCTAAAAACACATATATTCGAACTATTCGAACATCTGGTTGCGCATTTTGTCAATGACACGCATTACGTCAATAACAGGACAAATTAATACAAAGAGACATAACTACTTGTATAGGTAGTTTATTTAAGTTTAAACATATTTGACAATGACAACGTATTAACGTACACAAAAACAAGTAAATCAACTAATGGCCAAGACCGCAGACCTATCTCCTATCTCTCTCTCTCGCTCTCTCTTATAACGGTTTAAATGAACAACAATAAACAAATTTTGAGTGCTGATCAAGAGTTTTGTGCAAGCAATTAAAGGTTGTGACTTTTGTCCTAAATATAGCAGGCTTCATTCAGTGATTGAAAAAAATATTATTAACATTAATTTTTACAGTATATAGAACCGACATTGAACGCTCCGAGCGAGCTGTGCTGTGCTAAACTGCTGCTATAATGGCTATTTCGGGGGCGTGGTGGCGGGCTCTGACGTGTATGATGTAATGCTAGCTCATTGGCGCACACTTTGGAGGCGCCCGCGCCATTGGATGTGCAGTTGCCGCAGCACAGCCAATGAGTGAGCCAGACTATCTGTGCAGCTGGAAAATGCGTTTTACATGTTAAGCTTCAGAATTTTGCCACTCACAAAGCAGACAGCCGCGCGCCTCTGCAACCGCAGGCGTGTTTTCCCACATTCGAATATAAATTTTCACCTTCGAATTTCTGTTTTTTAAAACTATTCGAATTTATATTCGAATTTAGAATATTCGTTGACAGCCCTAATCCAGATCTGATGAAGGACCTGCGCCTGGACACGTCGACAACGCAGTCCTGAAGTGTCAACTAGTCTCTCCCTTGTGAAGGCCTCCTTCCCTTTACCTCTTTACGATAAAACGTTGTCGGGATAATTACGATTCACGTGACTACGTGGAAGCGATAAAAAATTCTCAGAGCCACCAGGCACTGTTTTAAGCAAATGAGCGGCCGGATCGAATTAAAGGTTTTCTATTAGAACGGTGTCGTGTTAGCGGCCCCTAACTTAATAACTAATGATCGTTGCAATGGACGTGAATCAATCAAAACTAACTTTAGCTGGACAATAACTTTATTCTAGAGCTGCTGTAAAGCCAAAACATTCTGTTTCTTTCATTTCCTATTATCACTGTAACGCTGCTTTGATACAGTCCATATTGTTACAAGCGCTGTATAAATGAAGGAAACTTGACTTGTATTAGTCTTCACGTTTTCATGTCTGTCTGTGTGTGTGTGTGTGTGTTGGTCAAAACAATGAATCCAAGTTATATTTTTTTCCTATTATTTCCCTATTATAACCCTGTCCCCTGACCTCTCTCTCCTTTCTTCTGTACTCCTCAAGTAACACTGGATTGCTGTATATTTTTTCCCTATGCTTTGTCAAACTGTCTTTCGCTGATGCCCTTTTCTTTTCAACTGATGCTTGCCTGTAACAAAATACACAATAGCCATCTTGAAGGTAACATTTCGTAAAAAAGACATAGAAATACATTGTTTCACGGTAAAAATATTAAATAATATTACATTTATAGTAGGTGGCCTATACTGCATTCATACTGCTTTTTGTAGAAGCACTTCATAAAAATAAAAAATTAGTGACCCCTGTTGGGGGGAGGTTGTAATAGCTATTTTGTTTACGCAATCTGTTCAAGAAGTGTTTAAGGCAAATATCAAGTTATATTGAAATGAGCAAGAGTTATAGTGCACGTCCCTCCTTCATAAGTCTGTTTCTCATTACCGAAACAATGAGTATCTCCACCGCAACAGGCCTTCAATTGTTGCGGTGAATGATAATGGTGTTGCGGAGGATGAGCGACCTTAAACATTCTTGCTAACTGTGGAAGCTAAATGAGGGTTAGCTAAACTTTCCCTCTCTTTTTATATTTAGACCATAATGGGGTATATAGTAATCTCAAAATTAAAACGGCAACATTTTTTAAAACTTCACAAACTCATGTTTCAGTAATGAGAACTAAAAAGTCGTGTAGGTACTATGACAAACAAAATTTTAACTTTTATCTGGAGAGAAAAAATAAGAACTGCTTATCTGGTAGCCATCTTGCGTGTCACAGTCAATTATGTCCCTTCCAACAAAATTCCTTGAAAATGTTAGTTCCTTGAGGACTTAAACAATGATTGAAAATTGTTGCGGAGGATGAGATAATTGGTCTTGGACACATTTATATTCCTTATTATTGTCACTACATTTACAAATGATCACCAAATACCACATGTTTCTTTACTGTAAATATTTATAGTATAACATGCACTGAAGCTTTTAATTTTTTTATATTTTTTAATTATAAATATTTCCATCTCAAAGAACCCAAATCCAGTCATGGACACGTTGCGGTAATGACAAATTTCCCCTTAAATGTGGAAAAAACAACAAAATTGGTATTTATGATGTCATTTGAAATAATGTGCAAAATAGTACACGATGAGATGTTTATAACTGTATCCTTCTTATTTTGATAGCATTTACTTTTATCAAAATGTTTCATGACACCTCCTAAGTCTAATTTCGTGAGAATCACCCAACTAATAAACTAACAAAATATAACCTTAAAGTCTTACCTTTTCATTCTTGTCAAGTCTATTTTCATATAAAAAAAGACAGACATTTTAATGTAATGTATAAAATGTTTGGTTGTTTTTCTAGGATAAAATATACCGTTAAATATACTGTGGTATTTCTATACCATGAAAATTATACATCTGTAATATATGATTTTGATCACATTGGTCATCCCTCCTATTTTCCCAGTGAAAAATCATGAATGAATGCATGCCCGCCTTACTAAAAGTCAAAGGCACTTAAATCGTTTGGCAAGATAAGAGGTTCTATTTGAGACGCCTGAGCCGGATAATCTCTGGGCTGTTTTCATGTGAAAACTGTCTTCAGAACAGCTGCAGTTAAACACTTCGACCCTTTTGGCGCACTTCACCAAATTGCTAGCTTCAGTAACCAGCATTACTGTAGTACTCGAACAGTGTTGTGGCTGAGTTAGGGTCAAAAGTCCTGATCTATCTGATAAAACATACTGTTGAGGATTATTTTCCTCTCGGGCAGGAAGAGATCTGGCTCTTCGGTATAATAGCTTTGTCTGTGGGAGTCTGGGCTAACAATCCTGCTTTGGCAGTTCGAGCACTGCCTTATTGCTCAAGCCGGGCTGGAAGGCTCTTGCGCGAGATCTCTGCAGGACGCGTCTGGTCTCATGGAAGACGTTTGGAACCTGGTGAGAAGCTGTATTTGTTGATTGGCAGAGTTGAATGGTTTCATCATTCGCAAGTTAGCGAGCTTTTCACAGCAGAGGCCAGCGGCATGACTCCGACCTTTCGTAGGCGAACCAGAATATAAGCTTGCAGGTGCATGTGTGACCCGTCTCAATCCTTGCTTGAATGGCTGAAACTCTGTTATATTTAGCACAGAAGGTTTATAAAACATTATAAAAGGGGAGTTTTATTTTTTGGTTCAGGGTTTTTTTTTTTTTTTTTTGCATTCAAGGGGCTGGTAGTAGGGCTGCACAATTCTTGCTAAAATGTGAATCACGAGTTTTCTCCATGGGAATTGAGATCACGATTCTAATTTTAAAGCTTTATGTTCTTGAAGATAAGAGAACATTAACATATACATTATAGTAAATAAAAATAACTAAATAGAACCTGTGCTTTTTGCTGTTTCATGGCTAACTCGTACTGTATTTTGTGGTGACGTTTGAGGTGATTGTAGAGATTAGTGGTGTTACCTTGCAGTGCTGCGACGATGCAAATGCACTGCTTGCAAATTATGACTCTTTGCGCATCGTCTTCAGGTTTAAACCCGAAAAAAAGTTCCACACGGTGGAATGTGCTCCTTTTTTCTGTACCAATGTTACATCCTCACTCTCACCGTCGCCACAAGGATTTTCCACACTGGGGTTCATTTTTACCTCTTACCGCTACAAATCCACCAAGTAAACTGACTTCGTTTAGGTATGCTGCCTTGTTACATGTCAGTAACATAGACTGTAAAATATATGGACAAAGCGTCTGTGACGTCACCCATAGACTTTCTGAAGAACGGTTTTGAGGCCGTTTATGGGGGGTATGGGCGGCGCCATCTTGGAAAATCTTTTCAGAAAGGATACAGAGGTGGTATGATGTGTTGTAAGGGTGTAACGATACACGTATTCGTATTGAACCGTTCGTATTTTCAAACCGAACGGTTCGTTGGACCATTTTTCTGCCGAACATAATTTCGTTAATTTCAAATGTAGGCGCGTTGCGCGTGGCAAGCGCACTCGAGATGCTGGCGCGACCACAACATTGCCCAACATCAAATGGCAAATGTAATGTAAGCGGAACGAAACTGAGCTACTCGTTATTATGTGGTTGACGGACTGTTTATAAGTTTGGACCAATGCAGCGCGAGCCGATCTTGATTAAGCAGCACTGTTACTACTACACAGCGCTGAGACATCCAGTAAAGAAAGCATTTGAATTCGCTATTGAAGTAATAACATCGCTGCGAGATCTAGTGAGAAACATTCACATTTCTCCGTTATTAACGGATCAAACAGCGCTGACGTGGAAACCAGGAAGAAACATTGTGCCATGAATGAACTATGTCCACAGATCAGCAACATTCACCATGGATTTACTGTAGTTACACGAACTGTAACCATGGAAGTTTGGCAGGAATAGTAGGCTATAATGCCTTCAAGTAACATTACGTCGGTTTTATTTTGACATTATGAATACAATTGCTGCCCCCAAATGTTAATCTGAACTAAAATAAACCTTTGTTTATAACTACTACAATATATAACAAGGAGCTGTTTTGTTTTATATGCTCCTAAGAAAAGTCAAGTATAGCTCCATCATTGCTCAAAGTAAAACAAATATCATACTTTACGATGTTAGTTTTAAAAAAAATATAATGAAAAAAAAATTTAATCAAGGAAATTTCTCTGGCATTTCTTTATTTTTGCTGTATTGAAAACGTACCGAACCGTGACACAAGTGTATCGTATCGAACCGAACCGTGAATTTTGTGAACCGTTACACCCCTAATGTGTTGGCAGGTCATGGCCGAGACGTCAAATTTCAGGAATTCCACTCGGCGCAGCCCGTTATCAGCTGTCAATCACGTTGTCAATCAAAGTTAACCACGCCCTTATTTGTCATACATTTTATATCTAAATACGATCTAAACTAACGAGTTAGAAAAAAATTCACCCCCCTCACAGTTGTCAGGCACTCGGAACCTATCAAAAAATATAATAAAAGTCCATGGGACCAACCTGTAAAAACATCAATTTATGCTGTGAAAAATGGACATTTTAACATGGGGGTCTATGAACATTGCTCCCTTTTGGGACCTGCCCCTAGCGGATTTTCGATGTATTGCAGTTTTTCGCACTTCCGGGTAGGCTTCATTTTTCAGATTAGAATGTTGCAGCTTGGTCAGTAACAGCAGAACGTGGCCAATGAGGGAGAGGAGAGAAGTGGTTGAGATTTATGATTGAAGTGTTTTGTTATTGTGTGAGTGTGACCAATAACGCGTGAATGCAGCATGATCTGAATGCAGGGAAATACACGAAAGTGAATCGACATTAAGAAATGAGATCGCATTTATGTTTGAATCGAGATCATGATTTTTTTTTTTTTTTTTTTGGATTAATCGTGCAGCCCTAGCTGGTAGTCACATAGCTAGCTGAAGTATATCAACCTTAACCCTCTGAGGTCTAAGGTGTTTTCTGGGTCCTGGAGGTGTTCTGACATGCTCCGACATTTGTGCTTTTTTCAGTTATTTATAAACATGTTAATGGCAAAGGTGTAAATTCTCTCTATATATCACAAACGGGACTACCGTAATGTGTGAGCAACATGTACATGTTTGTATTTTTAAGATAATAATGTTTATGCGTGGTTTGTGAAAAAACAAAAAACAAATGTCACTGAAATAAGGTCATAAAACCCATAGTGATTATTTTTTCACAAGACTTTTGAAAATTGTATCACGTAGCCTAGAATATTTGCTCAAAAACTATGTGAAAATCATCCTGCATACTCATTTAGAGAAGACAATATATTGATTTAAAATTTGTATGACGTGTTTTGTGTGAGAAAGCTTTATGCGAAGGGGCGTGGATCTCTCATTAATATGAATGCATTTTACACCTGAGAAAGACAAAGACCCTCCCCTAATGGCCCTATTAGGGGCTATCAGGCCCTATCATCATGAGAAGCCTTGCACAAAGAATGAGGAGAAATTAAAAAAAGAATGGCTTTTAGATTGTCTGGATTTATTTACAACACAACATAATCCAAAGATACACAACAAAGGACAAAAAACACATTAGTAAACACATTGATGTAAAGACAAAGACTTAAACAGTCACACACCTTTGTGCTATTCCTGAAACATAGTAGCCTACATACCTGTCATGTCCAAGGTGTTTGACTTTTCATTTTACCATGTTCATGTACAGAGACTCATGTGAATGTTGAAGTCAGCAGGACTCATCCAGTGGCATCTGGTCCCTTTCTAAAAAAAAAAAAAATAAACACCTGTAAACATGTTGATATCAAGACAAACTATAAGGCTGCACGATTCTGGGAATACATTTTAGATTTTTCACTCACTCACACACACACACACACACACACACACATATACATGTGTATATATATACACACACAATATATATATATATATATATATATATATATACACACACACACACACACACACTGCCGTTCAAAAGTTTGGGGTCGATATGATTTTTAATGTTTTTAAAAGAAGTCACGTATGCTCACAAAGGCTGCATTTATTTGAGTAAAAATACAAAACAAACCCAGTAATATTGTGAAATAATATTTCAATGTTAATCAGCTGTTTTCTATGTAAATGTATAGTAAAGTGTAATTTATTCCTGTGATCATTACTCCAGTCTTCAGAGTCTTCACATGATCCTTCAGAAATCAGTATAATATGATGATTTGATGCTCAAGAAACATTTTTCATTATCATCAATGTTGAAAACAGTTATTTACATTTTTATTTCAGGATTCTTTGATGAATAGAAAGTTCAAAAGAACAGCATTTATCTGAAAAATAATGTAATCATAAGTGACTTATTTTAAAAACATTAAAAATCTTACCGACCCCAAACTTTTGAACGGCAGTGTATATATGTATATGTATTTTGTAAATATATATAGGAACATCTAGTTTGTTGTGCCTTGTATATAGGCATGTGTAGGGCTGCATAAAATAATAACAATAGCCTAGATAGCAGGCAGCCTATAAATCGTTAAAAATGAACACTTTTCAGTAACACTACACTAGACAAACATATATTGTTTATCATATGTTACTTCAAATATTTCTATTCCTTATGAAATGAGATGAGTTTGTCGTGAAGCCTAATGTGTGGCGTGTTTTGCTTTTCAAACACACAGCGCGACTCAGACCCAAACTCAGCGCGTGCAGCGATCGAGCCGCTCCAAACTATGAAACATTATTGTTACATTATACGTCTACGTTTGAGCAGATATCCACACACACAGTGTTTAACAGTAAACACAGGTCTAAACATTAAAATATTCACCATATTAGAATAAACACTCATACTAGCATAGGCCTACTTGTATCTCATTTCATAACATTTTAGGCTGCACCAGTTTGAGTTTAGTAGCTACAATGTAAAGTTTATGCAACAATAAAACACTTACTAATATGTCTCTTACCTTAAAATTGTTCTCATAATAAAAATGTGTCCTTCTTAGGTAAATCCAAGGTAAATCCACAGCAGAAACAGTCTTCCAAACTGATGAAAAGTAGAGAAATACTGGAGTCGCTGATTCTTTGTTTCGAGCTGATGAGGGCGTTAACAGCTCTGCGTTCCTTCACGTGGATCATTTGAATGAGAACAACTGCGCGCGTGGGGGTGTGGTCAAATTAAAGTTAATGAGCTCGGGCTGGAGAAACTGTACATGTCGTTGCTTTCATACGGATTTCTTAAACCGAGAATATTTGTTTTTGATATGATTTACTTCATTTAAAAAAGGAGACTTCGAACTTTGTAAAGACATTACTTTCATGTGTGAGTGGCAAGTATTGGCTGAGTTAAAGATCATTTTCTGTCTCGTTGCAGAATATACTTCACATTGAGAGAGAAGACAGAACTTGCATCATGTTTTTTTTCTTTATTTTACGAAAAACACAACTTTTTGTTTTTATTATTAATGTACACAAAAAAAGAAGACATTTAACAGTTTTTAAAAATGTAAAACACTTGTCTGTATGACAAAAATCGACGGAGTTATTTGAGTTTCTTTTGCACTGATAAGAAAAAAAGCGAGACTATCGCGCCGGCGCGATAGCCGACCTCAGAGGGTTAACTAACTTGCTCTGTTCCGTCATTGCTGGCCCATTCACTAAGAATGATAACTATAACTAAAAATCATTCTAAATGTAAAAGAATAGCAGAGTCGACTATAATCAGAGTCAATCAGAATCCATCCTGCTTTAAGATATATTGAGCATTTAAAATGGAAGATAAAAAAAAAAGAACAATATCATACACTGGTGTGGACGCTAATGTAGTTATTGTTGTAGTACTCATTCTTGGTGTGGACTAGGGGTGGGGGAAAAATCGATTCTTAGATGCATCGCGATGCGGACGTGGACGATTCTGAATCGATTCACAAATGTCAAAAATCGATTTTCAAAAAAAAAATTATTTTTTTTAGATATATATTTATAATAACGTAATATTGACGGAACGCAAAAGACGGAACTCTGAAGCGCGGAAGTGCAGTGCCCGGACCGTCTGTGGCGTGTGCACATAACAGAGACGCGAAGGCTGAGCGAAATCCAAACACCCTCCTCGTTAAAAGCTGACGTGTGGAAATATTTTGGCTTCTATGAAGTTGAAGGGGGAAAGGAGCTGGACAAGAGCCACACTAGTTGTTGTAAGCTTTGTAGAATAAAACTAATATATTTCGGAAACACGACAAATATGTGAAGCCATATGACACGTTTCCACCCAGAGGAGGAAAAACACTCGGCTTTGTGCTGCCTTGTCGAAAAATGCTAACGTTACCCAAGCGCGAATCGATCACAGAGAATGTTGATTCATTCTCTATTGTTTCCATAATGGTGTAAATCTCACAATATTATGACATAGTTATTTCATTTAAATTAGGGTAAGTGTATGAGGAGCATATTTTGATATTTTAAATGAACTAGCAATTATCACATTTGATATAACAAGTAAAAATGACATTATTATATGAAATACAATTATAATAAAATTCTTTTTTTCTTTTTATAATAAAAAGTTAAGTGTACTGTATACTGTACTGTTTTCATTTTTAAAACGGTGTGAAAAGTAAAAATTATCATCAAATATTCATCTTTGACCTGTCAAAGTTTCCTACAAGTCTCCACAGCAAGGATGCATAGATTTATGGGCGTGGTAAGCAGAAGGAAAATGAGTCTGCACATACGCATAACCAGTAAGTAGCACATCTCGATGGGTAGCATGAATCGTCAGAACACTGGTCGTTGTTATATTATTAATTTACTACAAGTATGCTGCTGGTTCAGGCACACATTTATTTTCCTGTTGGTTCTTTGCAATGTTAAAATATATTGTACGTTAATTCTTTATGGGTCATTACTTTGTACTTTTAAAGCATTTTAAAGTATTTATATTCACACACACACACACACACACACACACACACACACAAAAAGATTCAGATAATCGATAATCGCTTTAGCATCGAATCGCAGCCCTCTGAATCGTAATCGAATCGAATCCTGAGGTGCCTAGAGATTCCCACCCCTAGTGTGGACAGGAAAGAAAACTGACCATAGAAGACGGTTATGCTAATGTCCTATTTTACCCCTTGTGGCAAAACTCAGAATGTTGTGATGCTCTAGGCTTGCTGATATAGTCGTGTTTCCAGTGTGACACGGTGTTCAGCCACACACCAGTTACATCACTTGCCCAGATCAGGACATCACCCCAACGTTGTTTAGATTTTAGTAATAAATTATAGTAATAAAAATCATTTAGTTCACTTTAATTAAAAACTGAACTCATCTGTTCATTTAAGCATGAGCCGAAATTGTGACGCACCATTATGAGAATGCAACACGTTTGCATTACAAATTGTTGTCTGACACATGAGGAACACTAAAGAACACAAAAGTGAGCTTCCAAAGCCAGAAGCGATTTTGTTGATGCATTGGCATGGAGTATTTTTAGGCCTTACTCTGTTTTTTCATCTTTATTCTCACTCTTTATCCTTGTGCTGATCCCTCTCTGTGTGTTCAGATGCAGTCGTGCTCTCTGAGGAGAGCATCTGGACGTCTAAGGCTGGCACTGTTAATTAGGGCTCTCTGCAGTCAGTCACTCTGTTCACACTGATGTGCTGAAGTCTTTATGAATTTTCACGGTCCTTTGAATTAACACAGAAAGGGATCTGTTCAGTCAAATTCATAAACGCATTAAAATTCTGAAAAAGGAAAAATATATTGGCCCAAAATGAGCTTGTGTTCTTTGCAAGACTGTTGTAGTGTGTCCAAAATCTTTGTTGGCAGTCGTGTTTTGTCTTTGTTTTTGAATCCATATTTTGTGCAAATGCCTGTCAAGAATGTGTTCAGGTAAAAAAAATCTAAAGAATGAAATTCTATTTTGATCAAAGGAAATTAGCCCAATCTTATTTTTAGGACACTTATGTTTTTTTTTTTTCTTTTGCATTGAGCCATGATTTTTGTGACACAGCAGATTTCATCCCAATTACATAAAATAAAATATATGCATGCATGTAGATAGATAGATAGAAGGTTGTGTGTGTGTGTGTATATGTATTCGTATGTATGCAAACACTATATATGTTTTAGCAGAGCACATACACACACACACACATATATATATATATATATATATATATATATATATATAATATGTATGTATGTATGTGCTCTGTATACATTTATACTGTACCCACACTCTATAGCCTATATGTTTTAGCAGAGCACTTTTCCTGATGTGTTGTGGGAGAAGAACGAATAGACTGGCCTTTTGCTTTAACCACCTACAAGAGTTTAAGCAATAAGGACAATCAACTAAAAACTGCTTAGTGCTTACAGCCTTTTTGTGGGAAATAATTTAGATGTTAATTAATTTGCTGATGAATTATTTTATTGCGACATTTTGCGGCAAATCCTTTTAAATTCCTCTGTAAAGCATGTCAAATAATGCTAATGGAACAGCATTTCCTGGAAGCTAAATGGCACTGGTACTTCATGATAATGGCATCCCTGACCTTTACAGCTGCTGACAAGAGAAAATTAGGGTTTGGCCAGCAGATTCTCCCCAATGCTCTTTTAAGTGACTTGCAGACTGGTTTGTCAATTGGCATTCAGATAGTAGAAACTCCATTCTTTGGAATGCTGAAAGTTTTTGTTGTTTTTACAAAGGTCTGCCACAACTTGTTCAGGAGGGCGTTAGCCTTTTTCAGGAAGAACATTATCTGACAAGAAACAAGTTTGTCCTGAAAAAGCTGTCATGAGCAATAAACCAATCAGGGGACTCGCTTGCCTTGTAGTGAGTCGGGGCTTTATAGCTCAAAGGCACAAGATGCCGTTTATATTATTTCCAGTGTCCTAGCTTAAGTAGGCGTCTGTAGATTACATCGGCCTTTATCAATTAAAATTTATAGCACAGACACCGTCTGCTGGACATGTATCCCACAGTAGAGCTATTCTCATCTGGAAAGCGACCTTTTCTCCAGTATTCAAAGTGGAGCGCTGTGTGGGAGACGTTGTCTGAGAGCGCTAATTGAATTTGACTTTCCATCATCACTACACGCTCCTCTTTACTGACGATCCCGCTTAGCTCATCGCACATATGTGGAGTTAGACCGATTTAGACGCAGGAATAACACTCCTTATTGTGACAAATAGCCTATATAGACTTGTTTTGTGTAGACTGCCGGAGTTCTTGGGATTGCTTTCATACCTTCAGAGCTTATTCATTATCAACTTTATTTGGAAACATTATAGGATTTCATAGTCTGTTGTTCTGCATATGGTTCGGTGTTATGTTTGAAACTTTTTAGGTACTGATTAAATTGCCTCGATACCATAGAGTATCAAAAAATGTCTTGTCGTTTAGGACCAAATTTTTATATCAAAGCCGGGGGTTAAACTCGTCAGCGTCAGTGAGCCAATAAGCATGCAGCATGATTGACTGTGGCGATTGATCAAGGAAAAACACTAGTTTATGCCAGTTACGCCCAGAGATGTGGCTCACACCACACACGTGTAAGCGTCCCAACCTCCATAGATGTAAAATATGTGTGAAAGATAAAAAGTGTGGCTACATTTGACCAGGCTCGATGCCAACAGCGTGCAATGCAATATTTGCGAAAAGATAATTGCTACCAACACCGGCAACACGACAAATCTGATGAAGCACTTGACAGTGCACGGAATAAACTTAAGTAGAAAGTTTCTCTGTCTTCGACTGCAAGAACAACTGGAGAGCGTCACAAACTTTGGAATAGGCTACTTGCCTCACAGACATGATAAATATGCATATAGAAAGATTGAAATGTCTACTTTAAATAACAAACCTATTGTAATTTAAAACAAATAGGCTACTGTCTGATTATGTAATCCACACGAAAGGTGCATTTTTCACTATACTGTACTATATACACTAGTGCTGTAGCGGCGCGTCGATCACCTCGACGCTTCGACGTCAAAATCACGTCGACGCCATATTTTTGCGCCGACACTATTTATTTATTTTTTGCACCGTTTCCGGCGGTACAGCTACAACACGTGGGAGACCGAAACATTGCAGAATGGAGGACGAAGACAACTATAAGTGAATGTGCTTTCCATTAAATGAATCACACACAGTAAACAAACCCTTAACAAAAAAAAAACTTTGCAATTTAGACGCGCAAACTGGGTGCCGGTGCGGTGAGACGTACATCCTCGGGCAGATTCGGCTTGAAGTCGTTCATCCTCGGTTGCGGCGCTGTTACAAAAGCCGTGCACACAGCCAAGCGAAATGGGGTCTTACCGGTCTTGCGCACCCAACGCGTCATTTTTGCCGCGCGCACCTTTGCGCTCGTGCGGACGCATCGAGTTTAAACAAGGCTTTACTCCGTGTCAGCGCGCGCTCTGATCGGTAAAGGGGCACACAGACAGACCTCTCCCGAATCATCTCCAGCAGTAGCAGCCACCGAAGCACCACTAACTCCGCCTACGTTTCCCTCGTAAGCTGATATTAGTATTTAAACATTCTCTATGATAAAAAATGTTTGTAAAAAATATTTTAATAACATGTTTTTGGCGGTTATAGAGTTCCAATGACGGTGTTCAAATACATAACATTAGACTAACACACACACACGTGTGCAAGCGTCCCAACCTATGTACTTATATAAATGTATATAATAAAATGTGTATGTATTCGTATACATTTATACTGTACACACACACTGTTTAGCAGAGCACTTTTCCTGATGTGTTGTGGCAGAAGAACGAATAATCTGGCCTTTTGCTTTAACCACCTACAGAAGAGTATACTATACTGGGGAAAAAAACTTCATTTTTGTGGTCAACACTGACTCAGAAAACTTATTAATAAACAATTAAAATGTCTCCTTGCTATTTTTTCCCGATACGTTCATAATAATTAGGCTACTTTTGCCAGTGCTTTGCGGCAAGCTTTATGTGTGCACTTGAGTGTATTCTTCCTCCCAGTGGCCTATATGAGTCATTGAGTCTGGTTTTATTTTTTCAGTTTGACTTTTTTTTCAATGTTTTTTAAAAAAAATTAGCATTATTTTTTTAGGTAATATGTAATGTCATCTTGTTAAAACAGATTTCTTAAAATTGGTATCGAAAAAAGTATCGTTCAGGAAACGGTATCGAAGTTAAGGTATCGGTATTGAATTTTTTTTAATGATACCGAGCCCTATAGTTCTGCATCCATCATGGGCAGGATGGGCGAGGACCTGTCCAAAAAAGGGCTAGTGTGTGTGCTGTGTGTATATATTTGTATGTGTGTGTATACAGTTTGTTTGTTTCTTAGCCGGGAAGCAGTGACGCATGATTGCCCATGAGTGTGTTTATGTCGATGCTTTTAGTTATAATATTCCCACCGACAGTTTTTGACAGATGTGATAACATGCATAAGGGGTCAACTCTGATTTGACTATATATGCATGTGCAAAAATTGTGCCCAAGTTGTTTTTCTTTTTTTATATTTCATTGTGTTTTTAAAGCTTTATTAGTTTGTAAACTTGACAAAGCAATTCAAATTAATTGTCATGGCCTCTGTGTTCATGAGGCAGCCATTATTCACTTCTGACTTCACATTTGTTTTGCTGGATAATTGAGTATGCAGCACTTTGTATCATAGCAGCTCACTTAAGAGTGTAATTATTGATGTTTGAATTAGAGCTCTGTGCATTGATCACACTTCTGCTAATGCCTCTATTTTAGTGCAGCTTGATCAATGTGGCACTAGGACTTCACATCAATACAGTCTTACAGAACAACTGCAGTGTGCTTCCATATATTGTCACAATAATTAGTCATAAACACCATTGCGTTTTCTTAGTATTTCATGTGTCTCATTAGGTCTTTTGCAGATTATTGTAATATTGATGATAATGATGTCTGACTATAAGCATTTACAGTGGTAAAATGCACAAACATTTCATCTGCGCTTTTTTGCCCCTTTTTCTGTCTATTATGTTTTTTTTCTTCCTGTTTTTCATTTGCTTACTTCCGTTACTCTTATTCCCTCTTTCCCCCTTCCTCTTTCCTTCTTTTACTCTCTTATTCCTTCTTTTTTCTTGCTTTTCTTATTTATTTGTATTTTATGCTTCCATCCTATTCCTCTTAATCACAATTTGTTCCTGTTTTTGTTCCTTCTCTTTCCGTCCTTCTTACAGTCCTTCTATCCTTTTTTCTTGTCTTTCCTTTTCTTCATACTTTCTTTTTGTCTTTTATTCTTCCTTCTTTCTTTCCATACCTCTTATTCTTTCTTTCTTTCTTGTTAATATGCTTCCTTGCTTCCTTTTTCCCTTTCTCTTTTATGCATTTCCTACATTAATCATTCTTTCTTGCTGTTATTCTTTAATGTTATATTGCAATGTTCATATTTTGTTATTCATCCGTTCTTTGTATCTTTATTTGCCTCTTTTGCTTCCTTCCTTCGCGTTTACCTCCTTTGCTGTTTTCTTTCGTAACCTTGCGTCCTAATTTTTCTTGCTTTCCTCCTATTCACCCTTTTTCGTGGATAAAAAGACACTGTATGGCTCATGAGCGCAGTTACTGGCAGATTAATTTTTCAATTGGAACGATTAGAGATGACCCATTGTCACCCGTCTCCCGGCATAAACAATTTTCAGTGCCTGCTTTATCATCAAACAATCAGGCGTGCCGCTCCGCCAGTTGTGCAGTGATACTCGCACACTACCAGTTTAGTCTTGGCAAGATGCCCATCGATGGAGGTGTAGCATGAAACACACGGTCGGTCAGTTTCAAGAGTGCTCAGACGCTGCGGTTGAGTGCCCACTAGAGAGTGAATTATAATTTTGGAATGGGAGGAAAAGAGCTTGTGTTTAACAGTGATAGTTTTCACCCATTGTGCTTCCAAGACTAATAAATGGTAGATTTGTATGACCCACAACTGCTTTCATTTTCTCTTTCCTCAGTTGTTCCTTGACCCGAGCATTGTCGGGGTTTCAGAACAGATCGCTGGCTGCTTTCAATCGGGCCAGGTGAAATTATTACATAATTGCCTTCTCTCAACTGTTTGAAAACTGTGATGATTGTGCACTTAAAATTCCAGTCGCATGGTGCGGTTTAAGATAAGGGCTTTCAAATGAGAAACTTTTCTAGGTATATTTATTGAAAAAAAAAACATTTTATTTATTTTAAATTAAAAGACATTTTAGTATATGTATTATATAGACAACGACATGAACAAAATAGACAGTTAAAAAGATAACCGTTTAAGCTAGGGCTGCATAATATTGGAAGAAATATTTTTCTGTATGAAAAAAGACGTTTTCAGCAATTACTTAATAGCTCTATTTGGAAACAATTATTCATTCTAGAAGGCTTTAGTTTACTCCTTACAATAACCAACTCTTTTTTTCAGTAACCTAAGTGAACAGAATATATACAGTATTGGGATAATGTATATATTAATATATATATGTATTGGGAAAAATAGTGGGAACGTGGTCTGTTATATTTATATAACACGCCACATTCCCATTATTCTGACCCATTCAGTATGTCTATAAAATATGCATTATTCACTTTCCAAACCAGTAGTGGTGTTTTGTTCCTAAATGACTCCATGTTATTGACGAATTAGATTGATAAAACTGTTCAGTAACTTGATCATGACAGCTTCAATGTATTAATTACAGACATTCATGAAAGATGAAAAAATGCAAGGCAGCAGCTTTGTGAGATTTTTTTTGACTTTAGAGAATATTAATAAAAGCAGTAAAGTGCTGCATTAATCTTGCAAGTTCTGTTTTATTATAACGCCAGCGGACGCATGTTGTGTTTTGTTTACGGGCCGGTTAGAGCATTCACTGCATCACATGATTGAATTAAAACATCATTGCTTGTTGAGGTGTGTTACTTCCAGCTCCATATGTGGATCATGGGGCAACAGTCAATTTCTTAGTGGTCAAACGGTGGGATGTTCAGTGGAAATGGATTTATCCCATGACCAACAGTGGATGGTGATTTGATGATCATGGCAGCAGTTATTGTTTACTGAGCTGGGAGGTTGTGTCCTGTGTCCTGTGTCCTTTCTACTAATTGTGAGTTAGGCTAACATTTCAAATTAGTTATAATATTACAGAAATACCTCTTATCTGTTTGCTTTATTTGATGTGGGGTTTATTATTATAGGGTTATTATTATATTTGAAACTATAACTGAAACAGTAAAACTTTTTTGTTACTTGAAATAAAATTAACTAAAATGAACAAAAACATTAACCAAAATAAAATTATTAAAAAAATATTTAACTAATTGTTTCAGCTATTGCCAAGGCTAAATTTCTCATTTTAATTTAATTGAACTTGATATACCTGTAGGCTACTAAAAAGCTGAAACAGAAATAAAAATTTATAACAACTACAGTATATAGACAAAACCGCAACTGAAATAAATTTAAATCTAATTTAAAATAAACTGTAATAGTTTCTCAATGATTTCTACTAAAATAGCATTGGGAATTATTCAACCATTTTCCACCTTCTCTCCGAACGGAGAAACCGTTACGTTGAGCATTGTTGACAATGTTTTATATCGTCAGAGCAATACAAATCCTGTTTAGCATGATCCGGCCCCATTAAAAGTTTTTATCGTGACAATGAATTACAGTGGCAGTCATGAATGCAGCACTTTTGTGTTTCTCCAGCCCAGTAGTCATTGTTTTATAATTATCCTCTCTTTCAACAGGTCCAGAAACGACAGCGTCTGTCCTCCGTGAGCAGGTGCTGGAGAGGGCCAGGAAGAGAGCGCTGACGGTACGTGACCTCTCAAACAAGGCCGTCCTGAGCGGGTCAGGCTGGGGTTAGGCACATAAATCAGAAGTTCTCGAGACCACCGCACCATTCTTGGATCTGTTTGCTGGAGTTTATTTTAAGTATGTGCTTTATGGGTGTGGAACGCTTCCCCCCCCACTGCTTATTTTGGGAATAATTAGTACAGGGTGGTCTGGATGCGGTTCAAATGTTGAAGTCTTAGTTTGTTCGAATGTATTTGCCCTCACCGCCTCTGGTTTTTGTCAATGAAACATAATTTTGTTCAGAAATGCCGTGTTTTAAACCCTTCACAATCCAAATGGCCACTTGGATGTTTCCCAGTGGACATTAAGGAGGAGGATTTTAAGTTGACAGGTTTGCTTTCATGCACAACCTTGTATCATGAAGATGTTTAGTTGAACGTAACCGTTTTACTTCTGAGAGGCTCTCTGAACCTTTGCCTATGTTCAAATATTGTGAAAAAGATCCATACAATGAAAGTAAATAGGAATCTTTTTTTTTTATCCCGTTGATGTTCATTGTAAGGACAAATACAGAAGAAACATCAAAAGATCTTTTATGTTTCACAGCAAAAGGAAGTCTTAAAGTTTTGGAAGAACATGAGAAAATGATGATACAGTCTTCATTATTGCATGAATTCAATGTCGGTGTGCTGGTCAGACAACTGATATCTTGAAGGTAGAGATGCATAAGTAATCATAATATAACCGTAATTGCGATTTGAAGGCTGTGATTTAGTTGATTAAATGTATGCACTGCATGTTTCAGAGTGAAGCATGGCACTGTTCATTTACACAGGAGTCTCAGAGTGGCTCGGTTCACAGTAAATGCTGCTTCACACAATCTCTCTAATCTGTAGAGTTGGGATCACTTTAACGTACAACGTACATGAACGCAACATGCGCCATCTTTCCGTCTTTCCATATTTGGATTTAAGAATTGCTTATCAACAAAAGAGCAGCTTTAGGGGTTCCTTTGGATTTCCGCCCCAAAAAAGTTTGATTGTTTAACATTTGAAAATTAAGAAAAATGACTTGAAGAAATTAAGACAGCCATAGTAATGTAATTTTACAGTTGTATAGGGTAAAATAAAAGTATTATTATTTTTTCTTAAAGGTGGGGTATGTGATTTGGAAAACGACCGGCAGATTTTGAAAATACACAATTCAAATGGTCCTACCTTCTTTCCTCCAACGCTGGCTCTGACTCCACCCAATCGAAGAACATGGACGTGCAATCATGAAAACTCAGATGCGCGAGAGATTGTAATGACGATTTACTACTAATCATGGAACCGGCTTTACTGACGAGATGCGCATGCGTCACAAGCTTTGAGTATGCGCACGAAGGGGGTCACGCGCGCTGGGGGGAGGGGGGTTTGGTGCGACCGTTTGATTGACTAACTTACTGTCCAATGATTCCAGGTGGTCTTGGAAATGATTGGCTGGAATTTTTCGAGTCCTGCCCGTTCCACAGATGATTAAATTGCTTAATTTTCATTTCAGTGCTTCTAACTCAGTGGCTGTAAGTGGGTTAGGAATAGGATTTCAAGTTATTTTGAAAAAATTGACAAAAAAGAGAATCACATACCCCACCTTTAAATGCAATTTATTTTACAGTGAAATATTACAATAGTAAAAAGTGTATTATATAAATTTTATTTAATATTATTCCTTATAATATAGCCTAATATAATATTTATATTATACTAATATTATTATTGTTATCATATTGTGAAGCCCTACAAACAAGCACAGCAAACCTGGTTTTTAAATTGTCATCACATTTCTTATTAGAAAAAAATGGCAATTAGATTTTTTTTCTCCAAATCTTGCAGCCCTAGCGGATGGTTTAATTTCCAGAACAATTACGGAACAATCTCAGATTGTTCCTTTCTGATGGGTTACGGATGTGGAATCCTCAACACCACTCATGATGTACAACTGAAACCTCTACTAGAGACCAAACATAGACTACTGGCAAAGTTATCACACACCTTTATGTCCAAACAGGGATGATGGCTCATTCTCAACAATCCACTGACACAGGAAAGGCCAATTTATCATGGTTGTAATTGCGAATTGAATGTGTCTGGGGCAAAAAAACAAGTAATGGTTGTGACTGGCATTGATCTTGTCTTGAAAATTTTATTCAGTCACACGTTGTCTTTTAAGTCTGCTCGCTGTGGCTCTTTGTGCAGTGGAGTGGATGCTTAGGGCAGCTCTATTGCTCCTTTCGGACTTGCTTGAGGTAATGGAGTGTATCGCTGTTCCGACAGAACAACATGCTGACTTCCTGTCCAATTGGTGGCTAATCGTTTCCGCTGGCTTGAACTACTAGGGTGCGCAAGTTGCAAAGACTAACAACTTGTGTCCGTTTGAGTGCACTTTGCTCTTCTGTCTTGTAACCCTCGATTCATTAGCAGTAGTGATGATTCTCTGACCCAAACCCTGCCGTCATCACTCCACTCCCCCCAGGATGCTTTGCGGCCCGGATGCCAAGCCCCACTCTCAGAACCACACTTTGACACACATGCTCACGGTACGGCCAATCCAAGTGAGTGTATTCCCAGACTACCTCTCATATTCCTGCACACTTGCGTCTCTCTCGATCAAACACACACACACACAAACTCTCTCTTTCGCCGCAGTGTCCTTGAGAATCCAATGACTTTGTCAGCCCACGCCTCTCTGCGGTTTTAGTACATCTGACATGTCATTGCTAATTGTTAATCGTGCATGTAGCATCTGATTAATGTTGGTTTATTCTCCACACATTTTTTTTGTCATCAATTAGCATTTAAGGCATCTTTTAGTGCTGACATTTGTAAATTTAGTAAGCAAAATATCTTTAACAGATACCACAAATTATTATTCTTGTTTTAAAAATGATTAATTAAAATAAAAGCTAACAGAAAATGTGTCGTATAGTATCTATTATTATTATTATTATTATTATTATTATTATATTTAAATATGATTAATACATAATAACAAAGCAGTAAATAAAGACTGTAAATAAAACAAACATAATAAAATAAGTATTATTATTATTTTTTTTAAGTAAAACTCAGTGTAGTAGTAGTAGTAATAATAATAATAATTTTTTTCCATATTGTCCCCTTTCACAATATACTTGTATTTCTGGAATTGTCCAAATCTGCATATAATCCCAAACTGTCATTTTTCCCATCAATTCTCTAAAGCCTTTCTCTTCTTTGAACCTTTTTTTCTGAAATCAAATACCACATATTTCATTTATTATTATTATTATTATTGTTGTTGTTGTTATTATAATTATTAAATTATATAATATAATATAAATGTAATAATTATATTATATTATCTATATTTAATAATTATTATATATATATATATATATATATATATGTATGTGTGTGTGTGTGTGCAGTATTAGACTACTACTTAAAGATTACTATTGTTTCAATATTACAAAATTACTATTACATATTGTTTCACAGTACATTTCCAAGTCCTCATCTAATCAGAGATCAGCATCTGACGTTTGACATCAGTTCCTTGAAACCATCTCCCTGTCCTTGTCATTTCCTGTGAAGCAGTTTGTGCAACTGTATTTTATTGTGTTGTCTTTGTCCTCTGTCAGGCTTTGTTTTTTGCATCTCATATCTGTTTTTCATCATTTTCAGATGTGTTTTGGACTGGGCTGAATAGGTATGTCTGGAAAGGGCTGTTGAGTGGAAGACATAAACATGAGGTGCTCTCAGAGAGAAGGACACTGCTCTGCCTGAAGCCGCTTGAATTTCTGATTAAAACTGTCTACCGCTGGGACTCCTGGAGTCTCCGACCGCTACTGATGAATACAGATAAACACTGATACACGAGAGATGCGTGCTTCCTTAGCTCACTGCTATAAGAATTATATAGGAATGCAACTATATATTTTTAAATTCAGCTATAATTTTTTGAACTGATACAGCTGTTAACCGTAGTAGTGAAAACTACAGCGAGATGCAACACAATGGCTAAATACATCACAAGTTAAATGTGATGCAAAGCCATTTCCTGCTGTCTTTAATCTTACTGTGTGAAGTCGCAGGTTGTGTTAGAGTGTTAGATTGAGTTTTGTTGTGTCAGAGGACAGACAATGCCTCTGTCTGTTTTACCACGTGGTAATATACCATCTCAATCCTCTGCAATAAGAGCCGTTCCATCTCTCTCTCTCTCTCTCTCTCTCTCTCTCTCTCTCTCTCTCTCTCTCTCTCTCTCTCTCTCTCTCTCTCTCTCTCTCTCTCTCTCTCTCTCTCACACTCCTGTCTTCTGTTCGTCTCTCCCTGGGAATCAGGGAGCTTCTGCTGGAAGGATGTAGCCATGACGACAATTCCCACGGGATGAGTCGGCACAGAGCCTCAATTTTTTTGCCCATCTTACCAAGCATTCTTTTGTTTTCTCTCTCGCTCTCTTTTTCTCCCAGTTTATCTTATTGACCTGACAAGAAATAATGTATTTGTGTTACCCCAAAAAGACAATAGATATAGGAATAAACAGTACAAAAGCAAAAAAGGACAAATATAGAATAAAAAATAAAAGGAATGAATAGATAAAGATATTGATGAATAATTATTAAAGTAACACTATGTAGTTTTTCAACCTTCATTATATATTTCCAAGACCCTTGTGATGGTACATCGACTAACAATAGGTTGAATGACACGTCTGCCATAGCCTGACAGTGTCTGTATCGCTTTTACTGGCACTATGTAACTTCGGGTTTCGGGTAAAAAAAACTACAAAATTCGACTGCTTTACGGCATACGTCACTTCCCCCACTTCCTGAGATTCTGAGGTGAGAGCCCAACTAGCGTTTGATACCCGCCTGTATGTTGTTGTCATGACCGAAGCAACAACTAAAAGGAAGAAGGCAAAGGTTTTGTCAGAGGTGACTAAAAGAATAAAAAGGGAGAGTGACAAATTAAAAGACCTGACGAGGATCACTATTGGACGGAGAGCAAGACAGTTTGAAGACGGTGAGACTGTGCGCGTGCGCGCGACTGTTCTTTCAGTAACATGCACCCTGTCACAAGCACAGCAGTCAGTCATCTGTAACGTGTTTATACATTTATAAATAAATCAGGGAGTCAGGGAGCTGCCTATCGCGCGAAATGTAAAAGGCTGAATAACATGGCCTGGCCATGTTACGGAATCTATCTGGTCCTCCATTTATCTTCATGAATCAAGTAATGCTAGTAGAGTAGCGAATTATCAATCTGGTAGCTACACTAACATGCTAGTTTACGATGGTTATAATAAATAATCTTTCAGGATAACTATCCTAATGTCAGCAGGCTGATATGTTTGTGTATTTATTTTTACTCTGGCTATAATTAGGGCTGTCGCAATAACCGCAATATTGCAGTACCGCGCTATTGACAGGCCAACCGCAGAGGAATGCAAGTAACCGCAGCAACCGTGAACCGCGTTTTCTTTTTTCATAAGGCCACCCTTCGTAGTTCGTACCATGTGTATTGAATGTTAAATAGGTTAATAATGATAAGACTGTTTATCATGGTGATTTGTACAGAGGATTCGTGGATTAGGACTTAAGCCTAAACAGACAGTGAATGTGATCGACTGAGCGCGTGCTATTACCTGCGTCTGTCTTTGAAGTCAAGTCATGTATATTCGTGAAAAGGTCGCCGTATGATGTCGCAAATGTCTTAACTGTGAGTGTAAATGCAATTAAGAAAAATAACATTTAAATGATCATTTTGCTATAGTTTTTGCTTGAACATGTTAAACCTGTCTAATCATTGCTGTAATATATTTTAATTTCGCAACTTACAAAGCGTTAAAATATGCATTCAATTTACATATTAAAACTAGTGTATGAAATGGCAAATGTAAATTATATAATTGAATTTTAATTATAATTTTGCACCAAACGTTGCACAAATGTAATGGCAAATGTAAATTTAAAAATCAATCAATTTGTCAATTTGCATATTAGTTTTCAAATCGAATATTACTACCGATATGCTTCCATAGTCTTGCAGCAGGTATTGAGAAGAGAATTTTATTGTTATGATGGGTTATTTCATTGGTTCATGTAGTTTGTAATGGTGCAGTACCGAAAGACTCCAGCAGGTTTCATAGACTTGGCAAATTCATTTTTCAGAAGATTGTAGGTGCAGACATCTGGCAGTTTTTCTGAGGCTTTTATATTGTTCATATCGAAATCGGAATTATATTGTATCGACCGAAATTAAGAAATATATCGTGATATAAAATTTGGTCACATCGTCCAGCCCTACCTCTGCAAAAGATCAACGCCTACTTTTACATCATTACCTCTTTAGCCCCGCCCACTGTTTCACACGTCATGTAGTAGTGAATACAAGAGTCGCAAACACAGGAATAGTCCAGCAACAAAACCACAGGGATTCATTTTTTAACTTAAGACATTTTTTCACGCAGACTTTTCAGAGACTGAAAATAAAAAACTACATTGGATCCGACATAATTATTATGCAAGTTGATATTCTGATCATATTTTATTTCCAAGTAAATTATCAAAACGCAACAATCCTAATAACTACAATTAATTTTGTATTTAATCATTTATAACTATAAGTGTTATATTAAGGCTAGAAGTGAACAACTGCTTATATTCAGGTGTGCATAATTATTAAGCAAGTTTTTTTACAGTTAAAATGGGCCAAAAAAAGAGATTTAACTCGCACTATTTAACAAATAAACATCTTTCTGTAGTGTCTTTGTTTTAACACTAATATAATGTAATAAAAAACAATACCACCTCACATATACACAAGAAATAAATATAAATAAAGATGATTAATTACCATGCTGTCAGACTAGACAGCATCCTCTGTATTTGAGGTCTTTTTCTTCTGATTCGGGATCAGGCTCTGCCTCAAACATTGGTTCAAAGCAAAACAATTCCACACGTGTAGCGGGGATGTATATAATGTTTTCTGAGGGCCGCTTGTGATGTTATCAAGATTTTTGCATCAAAGAACATAATAAATAGGCTATATTTATATAAAACTATAGTTAAAAAATAAAAAATCGAAAGAAGAACAGTTCACTTGTCACTTTTACTAGCTTTGCATTAAGTAAACACTAATTAAATTAATTATGGTTAAACTGTTGTAAAGATTATGCACATTAAATTTATGAATAAAATATAAATAGATAAAATAGGAATAATAAAAATCAAGTCATGTAAATAAAACTTAGTGAATTGAAAGTGAAATGTGTATGACATTGATCATGAGATTCAACATTGTATCAAGCCAAAACAGCAGAGAGAACTGAAATGAGTTGTGCTGCAAACACACTGAGAACTGAGACGCGTCTCTGATCCGTCGCATTAATCTCTGTGCTGGATCATCAAATCACTGAGTCGATGAACTCCGAAACGCAGGATGAGAGGTGATGTATATGTAATGAGGACAATGGTGCGCGCTGGAAATGGGGTCAGGGGTCATAACTGCAGCTTACGCACAGAGATGAACACATCTTCCTGTCTGATGGTGCTGGGGTCACTGAACTCTGTTAGGAATTCAGCACTTTGCTGAGACCAGCCGAGACACAGCGCTCTCTCGTCACCACACACACATGCTCGCGCGCACACACACACACACACACGCACGCAGACGCGCGCACACACACAGTGCTTAAGCCCCATATCTGTTTTCCATTCACACTATCATTGAACCCCCAAGAGCTGCACTTCTCCATGAGAATGAGGTGATGTTTGTAAAGGCTTACTACCAGCGCTGGGCAGAACATAGTATTTAATATATTGAACATAAACAACTTATAAAAATATGTTTATTATAATTACCGCAGTTTTTTTTTTTAATTAAAGCATCATTGTTTGTGAATATCTTTTGATTTTTGGCATGGTATTTTATATTTATATATTTTTATATATATATATATATATATATATATATATATATATATATATATATATATATATATATATATATATATATATATATATATATATATATATATATATATATGTATATATATATATATGTGTATATATATATATATAAATATAAATATATAAATATTTTGGTAAGAATATAAGTAGGTAAATATTACTGTTAGTTAATGTGTATTGGTACATTAGTGCATATAAAGAAAACTGAGTAAATATCAATCATTCATGTTCTTAATTTATTGATAAACTGTTTGGAAAATGGGTTGAACTATGTAAATCTATTTGGATACATTGACTGGGCAAATTTGATCAATTTTTGGCCAAGCACATAAATATTGAAATGGTTATTAAATATCATCTAAAGGCTGAAAAATATTTATATACTTGTTGATGCTTGACATTGTCATTTGCATGTTTATTTGTATAGTCATCTCAGATATTTATTAATTTTTTGCAATTTTATACAAATGTATTTTATTAGTTTGCTACAATAGTAATCAACAAATATTTATCTTTTTATATATATAAATTAATAAAAAATCTATCTTTTTTTATCGTAAACATTAAAACATTTTAACGCATGAAAAATGTTATGCAGAGATTATTGCACATTTAAATATTGCTTGAATCATTGAAACAGTTTAGAATCAGTTCATTCATCAATTTATTAGTTTGAACTGATTCCCAAAATTAAATGAAAAGAAAAGGAACAATCACCAAATATTTCAAATGGCATGTTCTTAGTTCATTTCGAAAACAAAAAATAAAATCATTGCAATATTCCCAGTAATACTTTATTATATCTCCAGCAAAATCATTACACATGTATTTTGAATATTTAATAAATCTCTGCTCCCTACCGAATAACTTATTCACATACGGTTAAAAAAAGAAAACCAAGATGGCAGTCTTCATTGATTCTGTGCAGTAAGCTTGTTTTATTCTGAGCATGGAGACAGACGTGACCTCAATGACCTTTTTACTCTGTTTCTTCCAGTCCCCTTTGAGGTTCATTCAAAAGTGAGGTTTAGTTCTTAATCTGGCATCAGATTTCTCCCACTTCCTGTGCATTCAAACAAACCCAACACAAGCGAGAGGAACGATGAACTCTCTTTAGTCCCGTTCAGCCTCAAGGCCCCTGCATGAATTCCCTGCGTCTAATCAGAGCGTGTTATGGGGAGCGTATGAGCCGTGCACCCGAGGTCAGCGCTGCCTCTGAAAGCGCACGTGTGGGCGTCCTCCTTTGATAACCCAACCTTTCTTTTCATTCCTTTCTTTTCAACACCATCTAACTTCAGAGGGTCTCTGCAAACCAGGCCATTCCGATTGAGGGATTCGAGTTTTAGATCATGTTCAGAATCCAAAGGCTCCTGGGTGGACTGAGGAAAAAAAAGTAAACGGATGTTTGAGAGGGAGATGGAATGGAGAAGAGGGAAAGAGAAAGCCACTGAAATATTTACAACATCGCTCAATCTGATTGACCGTCGACTGCTTGTCCCAGTGAATTGTGGGTCGTGGTTACTGCTGGATACCGAAGGGAACGGGTTATTCTGAGATCGAGACGGCGAGGGATCGCGCTAATAAATTGGTGTTGTCGGGTAACATGCCCAAATTGACCTGGAATGAATGAATTCAGTGATCCGCCGTGTCTTGGCAGGCGAGTCGCGAGGTGTCGCGGCTAATGCGTGCGCACAGATGCACTCTGTTTTCCTCTTTCGGTTTACCCGCACTTGTTTCTAAATTCCTCTTTCTGCAGCCACAGACTGAGTTTGTTCTGCTCTACTGTTTGGTCTCGCTGCTTTCACAAATATACCTCGCTTCCTCGGGTCTCTCACACACACACACACACACGTACGTGTTGGCGGTGCAGTATGGAGTAGCCCACTGTGCTGAACAGATGGTGCCCGTGATACTGAGCCACGGCGGCCCATGGTTGGATGCGACTGGCGGGGAGCTGGCGCACCGAATTGCCCTGCGTGTTGCTAGAACGTGAAGCTGAAGTGGAGAGAGAGGAGTGAGAGAGCGGCGTGATCCGTTGGCCATTATATAAGAGTCCTTTCAAAGGGTCAAATGATGGAAAACTGTTTTTCTCTTGCTAATGCAGCGATTCTCAGGTGGTTTTGCTTCAGAACTGACACGAATGGTGACCAAATCTAACATTCTGCTAATGAAACATGGAATGAACTATGTATTTCCATGAGCTGCACAGGCTTAACAATATGCACAATTATTAACATGAAATAAACTGTATAGGGGAAGAAAGTGTGAAAATATGTAGTTTAATTGGATTCGCTTCCGACAAAAAAATATAATGTAGTCTCCGACAGCATGGTGCATTTTTTTAAAAAAATTGTATTATATAATTTTTAAAAAGTATTTGAATATTATATTTATGTAATATATGATGTATGTATTATATACTTTATATTTATAATTGATTTAATAGAAAACTGGTGAGAAGTGCTTAAATGTGCCTCATAAAATTGGAATATCTTTCAAATTGGATGTCTGAGAAATAAAGGTGCATTTTCCTCAGATGAGTATGTGAGCAGTTCATGGTTTTCCTGTAGAGATTTCTGATTTGTTCCTTTTGAATCTGATTCTTTTTAGTGAACCAAATGAGAACCAAAACAGTTCACAAAACAGACATAACACCTATTTGGTATTTTGGTAACACTTTTCAATAAGGTCCCATTGGTTAACAGTAGTAAATGCATTAACTAACAATAAGCAAAACATTTGTTCCAGTATTCATATTCATCAATGTTAGTTAATAAAAATACAGTACAACTGTTCATTGTTGGTTCATGTCAGCTCAGGTCCATTAAATAATAACAGATGTGTCTTGTTTTTAATCATGTGTTAGTAAATGTTGAAATTAACATTAATAAATGCTTTAGAAGTATTGAGTATCTAATTAATGCAAACTAAATTTTGCCTTATTGTAAAGTGTTACAAATTTGACTTCTAATAGATTAGCCATCTTAACAGAGGTAGTTTACATAAAGTATAAAGTACGAAAAACTGTCCGTTTAAGGTGCAGTGAGAGGGTGAAAAATAATTGTGAAAAAGAACAAAAAACTTTGACTATTATAATAAGGCTTCATGCAAAGAGATCAAACTCTACAAGTATGGCCCCTTAAAGTTGATCTGCTGCTTGTCTGAGGTCTCGAGGAAACCGGAAGAGGATTTTGAGGCTGACCGCTGTGCTGTGTTTAACCGTTGTCTTGGCTCACTTCTAAGAGCCTCTTTGATTTATCGGCGGGATACAAAGTGTTGAGTGGGTTGAATCTGCACACACACACACACACACACACACACACACACACACACACACACACACACACACACACACACACACACACACACAACATACACATTAATATTTCTTTCATCTGCTTTTCTGTCTTATCCAGCAGTGTTTTCAATGATTTTCTCGTTCTCTTTCCTGCATCTATTCACCTCATTGTCCTAATGGAGTTTCCCTCTGCCTTGCTCTGTTTCCTTCTCATTTTTTGTCCTTCCTTCCTTTATTAAAGTTTTTTCAATAAGTGCTAAACAAGTGTTGTATGCGTTTCCTCTCTTTGTCCATTAGCACTTCTCCAAAGATTTAATCCACTCTAAATGGCTTTCACTTTAAGCTGTTTTGTATCATGGGCAGCTGTATTTTTAGCACTTTTGCAGTGTTACCGAAGCAACTGGAAGCTCCTGTTATCCTGAGGAGTCTGCAGACGTCTTTAATGTGTCACTGTAACCTCAGACGGCACAAACAAGTCCAGCTTTTGAGAAACTTGAGACTTGAGGTTTTTGAGCTTGTGAACTGTCAACATTATTTGAAATGTGATTTAATTGTCTTTTTTGTTTACGTCATTTACTTAAACTTAATATTCATACACAGTACAGGGATGTTAAAAGACGTTATTGTAAAAAGTGTTGGATTATGGTGTAAATGAGCCTGATGTGCTCAGACGCTCAGTACTTTTATGGGTAATATTGTGCTATAGTGTTTGTTACAATGTAGTTACACTGTTCTGGGTTATACTGATGAACAATGCACTTAATATGTAATTATTTTGTTCAGCAACTTGCAATTATTCATTGCTTCAATTAATGTAATTATCTTACTGTACACTGTAAAGTTATTATTCGCTTGTGGCAGATTACTTTTTGTAGCATGACTGTTGTTTACCTACTTTCACATTCTGTGGTTGTTTGGACTTTATTGAGCCTAAAACAAGAAAAACATAGCATGTAATCTTGATTTCTGTGAAAGCAGTCATAATCTCTTGAGTTAAAAGATATTCTGTTTGAGTTTGTGGGTTTATTCCAGTACTTTACCAGCCATTAAATTAATATATGCTCAGACTGACTGTAGCTTTAATGCCACAACGATTGTTCGCATTTTGCATTTGTAACGTGTGTGCACACGTGTGTGTTTAAGCAGTTCAGGGTTTTAGAATAAAACGCTATTGGGCAGAGCATGGGTGTTTGTATGGGGATTTAATCGTGTGTGTGTGTGTGTGTTCTCAGGCCACATTGAAGAGGATATCAGTTTGATGCATCTCATTTAATTATTCCATGCCATTTTTGTGGTTCCTCGTTTGAAATATCCTAGCTGGATTTCACGAACGAGTCAGCCAATACTGAAGATCAGGTTTGTCTACTAATAACTATAACCCAAGCCAATATGTGTAGTGTGTAGTTTTATGTCGGATGTATAAATATTAATTAAGTTACATAGTTTAATTTGAACAGAAAGATTATGATTGATTCACTCACCTCACTCAGTAAATTTCACAAATAATTACAAAGAAATGGCAAGTAACACATTGAATTAAACATGAAAATTTGAAGTTGAAAAGCTCAAACTATTTTCTCGTAAAACTTCAGTAATTTTGTTTTAGCTGCTACATTTTTGCTGTATCACATAACCCAGCTGCAAACATGTGGCTTTTCTGATGTAGTAAACTTGTTCTGTATCTCACCTGGTACTGCATGCACTTGCGATGCGAAAGCCATCGTCAGGTAATTTATTGCTCACCGCTGCTTCCTAATGGTTTAGAGAACAGTTACTCCAAGTGGCCCCCTATCGTTTCAAAGAAAAGTACAACGACGAGCGCGTCAAGTATAAACACCTCATCCATTTTGGGGAGGAGCGTGTGCAGTCAGCGGAGACTCACGCTTCAAAGCCAGGCCAAAGTATATATCAGGCTTGAGTCAGTTTCACATTAGGCCATCAGAAGTTGATTGAGGAAGTGGCAAAATTGTAGAAGTGAGACAAATGAGAATTGTGTGAGGGAAAGCGAGTCTAAGTGAGAGATTATGATGTATTTGTAGAAACAGTGAATGACAACAGGAAGTCACACACTAGTTGCTAGTCTCTTATACTTTCTCTTCATAATGTCTATATCCTTGTTATCCTCCTCTTCCTCACTTCTGTCCCTACAGGGTTGACCTCCAGTCAGCAGGAAGCACCCCTCCATCTTAAATATTGACAATGCAGTTATTCGTTTATTGATCATCCATTCCCCCTGTAGCATGTTCAGCATTTTCTTTCACTGCCAAATCTACAAATGCGTGAAGCTGCACTTTCACTCGCATTTCCAATTCAACATAAGCCATGTTTTAATCAAGAGATTCCAGGAAGACAAGTCAGCATTGGAGATAACTGTGCTGGAAGATGATGTATTTTTTTGCATTGTGCAATAATTGGCATTATATTAGCACCTTTACATGTTTTTTCGTTGCATTTGAACAGAGCAGGTTGTAATGAGATTTATGCATCTGTTCAAGATGACGGGGTGTTTCCGTTTGGCTAAATTTACCTCAGAGTGTTCTTTTGGAGCATGTTAGATTTTCTTATTGACTCTTAAATGCTCTCTCTGAGAAAAAAAGGTGAACGGTTGAAATATATATATTTTTTTAATAATAAATGTATTTTAACTGGTACTGATGCTTCATTGTTGCATTTAGAAGTGTTGGAAGGACATTTAAAGCATTATTTATTTATTTTTGCTTTAGGAGGCTGTATTTCTGAGATTTGCCTCAGTTCTTTTAGGTCTTTTTTCTGCCTTAGTTTTATTATGAAAAATTACTTTCATTCACAATTACACATAACTTTATAAAATGTAGGTATTATCTCACATTAAGTCTGGACAATTATTAGTAGGTTTTCCTCTTTTTGGCTTTTTTGTTTAATTTAACACAACCTTATTAAGTAATTTATTATTATTTATAAACTTATTGTCTTATTGTCGACCAAATTAGTGCCATGTAAAAATACCAAAGAAAACACATTTTATTTTATATTATAGAGAGGGCCCTTGCAGAACCTCAAAATATGAAAAAATAGTAATTTGTTTCTTTTAGTCAGTATATTTAAAAACAAAATCAATATACTTTTGAAAATAAGGATTATAATGATTTGTCTACCCTCAGAGTTTTCAAGGTGTAAAAAATGTTAATTATAAAATGATCATAAATATTCTAAACATTTCCTTTTACATTTTATTTTATTTTTTCCCAGCAAATTTTCAATGAATTACAATAAGGCGTTCTGTTTTAAGAATCATATTTTTGTACAAGCATCTGATTAACGTCTTAAAAGGAGCTATTTCTACTTTGACAAAATTAATGTAATTTGGTTCTTCTTCAACTGAGCACTTTTGGCCATTTCAAACATTACTTTTGAAACATTTTCTGAAAGTAATAAATTCCGACCACAGTGACATTTCCAACATCTCAAATGATGTGCAGTATTTTGTTTAATAACATTTTGTGATGGAAATGACGGTTGTGGAAATTATATTTTTGTAATAAAGTGGCCGTCTCTCCTTTGTCTTGCTATCAAATATTTTATGTCCTAAATACAAACATTTAAATAATATTTTAACACTTTTTTTCATAACAAAAAATAGAGCATGATTACAAAAATTGTTCACAAGTGAACTTTAGCTTAAATTTACTTTGTACTTTATCTAGTTGAGTTTGAGTTTGTAAAAAAAATGTTCATATCTTTGTCGAACTCAAAATATCTTTCTTCAAACTCTGTCTTTGTGTGTACACTCACAGTATTCAAGGTGTAATTTTTTTTTTATATTATAAAATTTTCAAAACCATATGTAACTTGAATACAAAGATTACATTTCTAAGAACTAAAAGGTACATGCATTTTAAAGTTTTTTATTTATCTTTGGTCCACATTGACACCCCCACCCTGCCAATTTCTTTCCTTTGTAACTCATGACAGCTCTTTTGTAAGAATGTTTGCTGAAGGTTAGAATATGTAAAAAACAAAATACTTTTCTCTTTCATTTGTCTGAATTTTTTTCTCTTGCGACATTGCTGTCATTCAGCTCAACGTGTCGTATGATTTGTTTACATGTATTTGTGCTAGAACCTTGGTTTGACTACTGCATAAATATAAATTAAATTCCTAATAGTAATGAATTATTCAACATCATCTAGAAACCTTGGATTTCGGATAGAGTTCAGGAAGTTTCATGAGAAGGGCATCCTAAAGTGCATTATCTTTCTGGGCATGTGCATTCATGTGTGCTTCTCTTTGGGTGTGTGTAAGACTTCGCTCGCCACTGAGGGAATACTCAAGTATGTGCTTGAGCAAGTTTGGAACGATTTCCTTCAGTAAACATTCTCAATATATGGGGTACGTTGAGATTACCATTAATAGACTTAGTCAAAGAGGTTAAATGGCTCTGAAGTAAGCATTTTGATGAGCAATGGTATTTAAACTCATCCAAGCGTCAACACCAGCCTCCATATTTAGCTGTGAAAATAACCCACCACTCACCTGAACATAACTGTTGCATTTACATGGGCTGCAGTTCGAGTTGGAAATAACATTAGGATAACACTGCATTCCCAGACGGATGGTTTGTATGTTTGGAGCAACACAATTAACGTGTTTATTGCACACACCCTAACCAGCTCCCAAGTCGTTTCCGGTCGCTCTGAATGGGAGCAGGTGCGGTTTGCCTTGTGTAAGATTCATTAAGTGTCCGTCCAATACTCAGTGTGCAGAGAAGTGTGTCGCTGATCTGGCAACCTCATACTAATGAGATGCCATCCGCCAGAGCGCTTTTCCTTAGAGGAATCTAATGAGGTGTTTGTAATGAGAGAATCAACACGCTCGCATTTTGAAATTTTAGGAGGTTTTCGGCAGTAAATAAATGCCAAAAGTTGTACAGAAAACGTCAACTAGACTCAGATTGAAAGTCCCTCTCATTAATGCCAGCTCAGTTGATTACCCTAGAGAAGAAATTAACAGTTTTCCTCAAAACACAGAGAAAAATAAAAAAAAATGAATGCGTGTAATTAGTAGCACTGGGGCAAAGAAATGATAGTAGTAACCCTCTTCACCCACTTTCCTCACGAAACCTCTTTCTGTCTTCGGCTTGGTAGTCGAAAACAATGTCGTTCCTTTCTAGGTCCCTGTTGTCAAGTCTCGGGTGGAATGATGTATTTTAATGAGGTTTGCCACTAATTAATTTAAGTATGAAAAAGAACTGCAAATTTTCAATGAATCACAATAAGAGGTTCTGTTTCTGAATGTGCAGTGCCATTCGTTCTGTTTTAAGGGTCGTATTTTTGTACAAACATCTAAAGTTTCTAAAGGCACACTTTGACAAAATGAGGTAATTCGGTTATTCTTCAACTATGACTAGACATTTTCTGAAAGTAATAAATTCTGATGCAGTGTAATTTTCAGCATCTCAAATGATGTACAGTACCTTAATAGCATTTTGTGATGGAAATGACGGTTGTGGAAATTTTTGTAGTAAAATGGCTGACTCCTTTGTCTTGCTAGCACTTTTTCTAGCAATTCATGTTCTAAATAAAAACATTTAATTAATATTTTAACTCTTTATCATATCAAAATTAGAGCATTATTGGAAATATTGTTTGCAGGTTTGAGTAAAAAATGGTTTATATCTTTGTTGAACTCAAAATATATCTTAGATTTGTTCAATTTGTTCTGTAGGTACCTCTGTATATCTATACATTTCTACTTGATATGCTATAGCCAATGTTAACTTGTGCACTTTACATTTTTTTTGTAGGGCTGTCCCTCACTAAAGATGTTTCTAGTCGACTATTAGTCAGTCATTTAATACATTAGTCAAGTAGTTGGATGGTTATGATGTTAATTTTATTACTTAAATACAGTGCCTAGCATAAGTGAACACACCATGGGTTCCCTTGGCCTTTGAAATTAAAATTATCCCACATCATCACATTCCCTTCACCACACCTAGAGATTGGCATGGGGCACTTTCCATAAAATCATCTCTCAATGCAAATCATACCAGCTATTAGGCTAACTGAAATAATACCATGACAATCTCTAAGTATGGCGAAGGGAATGTGATGATGTGGGGCTTTTTTAATTCCAAAGGCCAAGGGAACTTTATCAGGATGCATAGTATCCTGGATCCATGAAACAACTGGCCTTTAAAAATAAAAATCTGCCTGCCTCTATGGGAATTTAACATAGGGGTGTCCTGACTTATGCAACCTATTTTTTAATGAAGAACATTTATTTATTTACGATACATTATTCATTCACAAAGAAAATTGGTGTCCTTAAAGGTTGGATTTTTCCTAATTTTTTAAATTAAGGCATTAAGATCAATTTCTAAAAGATGATTTTTTTTATTCCTCTTTTTAGTCAACTTTAGCGTGGGTGTGTTCACTTATGCTATCCACTGTATACTTGGAGAGTGGCATCGGAAAATGGATGAAAGAATATTTCATGTAACATTGTTACATTACAGAGAAAAAAGAAACCATAATGAGCATTACAATATAAATTAAGTGCTTTGTACAAAAAACAGCAAGGAGACTGTCTGAACATTTGAACTATTTATTAATAAGCTAGTGTTTTCTGAGTTAGTGTCGGCTGCAAAGATGAAGTTGGTTACGCTGACTCTCATCTCTACAGTATAGAGAGAAATGCACATTACCTTAAACATATCATGCAGTAAGTGCTAATTCAGCTTCTGTACTCCGCACAAACACTTGGATATGCACCTAATAATAGCGCACATTTATCTAAGTTAACAATAGAGTGGCCATGTAGAGAGGCGACAATCCGAATTAAAGTAGCCATTTAAAATTTGGTCGACTGAGCCTCTTCTTGTCGACTAAAGTTTAGTCAACTATTAGGGCGCAGTACTGATATTTGGCATGCAAATAGACGCATATTAATTATCACTAGAAATACCATGAGCTGTTTGAGATGCTGTTGAGATGTTTGCTGTCTGTAAAAACATTTACAATAAATTTGATTCATAGAGTCTGTCTTACTTCAGAGACATTGCAAAAATATGATGTCATTCTTGCACTCAACGGGAAGTGTTTTAGCGATACATTTCAAACTAGAACTGTTAATGTTAAAAAAGTTAAAATCTTGACAGTTTATTGAAAACTTGGCGAATAAGGGACTGTATGGCTCGCTATTTTGGTTTAAAGTCTGGCAGGGATTTGGCGGGCGTGAATTAGTTTGTTTGCCCTATTATTCTGCAACAAAGTGAGATTGTAATTGTTTGCAGGGCAGCAATGTCGCCACTGGCTGTAGAAAGGCCAGACTGTCCTGGTGACAGAATCCAGTTAAACCCAACATCCCACTCTTGCTTTTTTAATACCTCTATTATCTAAAACTGCTAGAGGGAACCAAAAAATGATTAAAGGATTGACATCAGTCAGAAAGAAGGTGAAGGGGAAGGTCGGTGAAGGCTTATCTCGTTTTTTTCACTTATTTGTTTGAGGGTGTGTGCATTTCTTCTTGTTCGTGGTGAAATATAGATGTTAAATGTATTTTCACAATTTGACAATCAATGATCTGCTTTTTTCAATGAGTTTTTTGAACCTCAACTTGATGAATAAAATTCCTCCGATGCAATCATTTATTCTCTGTGGCTCCCTAAAAAAATATATATATTTGATTTAATTTATGATATAAAAAAAAAAAAGACCTTAAATACAGTACATTTAAACACTTTTTCGAAAATAATTAAGACGTGTACGTACACTCATATATTCAAGATGTAAGGAAAATATGTTATTGTTTTTTACCTGATTGATAAACCATGTGATATTTTTATAGTCGTTAAATGTCTTTGGTTGAAAAATCTTAGCATATAAAGATTTCCTTTTTTTTTTTTTTTTTTTTTGTGGCCATTAGCCTGTTATTTGACCCTTATTAACACATTGCAGTTTCTGTTATTTTGGGAGTTTTTAACAGAATTATGACTAGGGTCATCAGTTGATGAAAACATTTAATTCAATTGCATATGTTGATTAATTAATTATCAATATCTACTGAGAAAGCCCACCAATGAAGATTATTCAAGAACATAGTTATTCTGCCAGACAGAATAAAGTATAGTAAATAATCAAAGTCAATATATTGAACAACGAGTTTGTTGGTTGGTTTTTTGAGGTTAACCAAATGTAAAAATCTACTTGTATATTGCAATCCATCTTAAAATTATGTCTTGTAACTAGACTGTATTGTAGTTTGAATAGGCTATACGTGGCATTTGATGATCAGTCTTGCGATTACTTTTTTAAATGTTTGTCAGTTAGTTCTGTCTGGGCTAATGATCTCTCTGAAAGGTCTACGTGGTGTGTTTTCAGCAGATTGTGCCACTGATAACGAGGCAGTGACAGCAGGGACGCCAGCGAGCAGACCGTGAATGTCTCTGTGTGGTCACACTCCACTGAACATTATTACAGAAGATCTGCAGGGCTGCATATGAGCGTAATTGCGCTGTTGGCAGCGGCGTGGGGTCCCTTGTGAGATACAGTTGTTCATCTCTTAAAAGGATGTCAAACCTAGAGGTTTTGAGCATAAAGGGACTTGGGAGATAAGCTATGGCTTATTAGACAACACTATTTCTTCCTGTTTAACATTATCTTGGTTATGGATTATTGGATAATGTCCATTATGTGAGAACGTTTTATATTAAATGCATTAACCAGAGCATGGAAATAATCCTAGTATGTGGCCCTGTCCCAAATGGCACACTTGATATTGGCTTATGGTCTTTGCTTCCAGGTGTCCCATTTGTCATTTCTGACATTCAGGAAGGATGCTCAGGAACGGACACTTTTTTGTGCACTCACTGGTTTGAAATTCCCAGCGGAATATCAGCCAACAGCCCATACGCAAAAATGTAGACTCACTAATATCTGGTTGCATATCAGGGCTCGAGACTAACGGCATCCTATCGACCTGGGGACGATAGAAAATGTGTTTAGGACGAACAGAAATATTCTCCAGGACGCCTACAGGTGTAGAGAGCACCATGCAAAACGGATATAAATCCGATCTTCAATTCCTGCGCTATATGCATTGCAGATTTAATGAAGTTCACGTCCCCGAAAGCAACAGATATGAGCTACATTTAATTGATCATCAGCTAATTTCAAAATCAAAGACCGCAATAAGAGAGAGCGGCAACAGCACTGGTGAGATCATTTCGTTTCTTTACTTTTAATGAAGATGATTGTGTCTTAAGTGTCTGCGACTTTGATTTGCGGTAGTTTGCATGTTGGCTTGATGAATAGATCGCTCAGCTGCTCATCTGCGGTGATGCTGCAGTAGCGCGGTCATATCTGGCTATAACATGACATATAACCTATCACACGCTCTCACACATTTATTTTTTAAGCATTGTTGGGAGGAGTTAAATCTATATATGTGGTTTCAAAAACCAGATGCATTTACACTTGTCCAGTTTAGTCTGGACTTTTCACGATAGAGACCCATAGAGTTTGCTTTGAAAAGCTTGGGCGCCAACGTCATTCATTTCATTGGATCACTTGCTGGTGACGATGCAGCCTGTGGGCAGGCTTAAGAGTCCACAGAAGCCGTAGAAGCCGCTGATTGGCTGAGAAGCTTTCACTCAAAGCTTTCCTCGGGCTGCTTATTGAATGAACTGCTAAAATGAATATCACTCACTACCAAAGTCCTTTTAGGATATAAATTGTCTCTGTCACTACTCACCATAGGCCTGGGTCAAATGGACGGGCCCGGACCTAAAATGGGTGGGCCTAGCGCAGCGGGTGGTAGTCACCAGTATTTATTTGTTATTGTTTAATCCAACCAACTCAAAAACGTTTTGAGCTGTATGTATTTTTCTTTTAATTTTCGTATATGTAAAAAAAGAAAAAGGAAAAAAAAAATTGTTCTGCATGAATACAAAAAAGCATTTAACTCCTGTTATTTTTTTATTAAATCTGTTTTTTTACCTGTTTACAGAGAACTACTTTAAATGGAGCTAAATAAATATAATAATATATATCAAACTTTTTAATGGTGTTTTTATTATGTAACTAACAACTATAGATGATAATAAAGTACAGAAACAACATTTTGATTTTGGGACGGTTGACATTCACTTTAGGACGGTTCAAATTGTTTTTCAGGACGGTTCTAGGACGGAGGTGAAAAAAGTTAAGTCTGGAGCCCTGCATATGATGTAATGAGTTTGTTTCTTTAGCATTGAAATATGACATCAGCTCTATCCCCCTCACAATGTTTTGATTTTTTTTTAACATTTTTGGCCTGAAATCGTTTTTGAGAGTACATCTGTTCAGATCTGAAAGCCATAATCCAGAGAATGAAATTATATTACAGGGAAATTGCATTAATACAGGGAAGATTTGGCCAGATAAGAAGGGATTAAGTGGGGTAAAAAAATGTACAGTTCACTGTTTGATCCACAAATTATGGTTATTGCCAGCACTCAAAACGATTCTGTTCTGTGTGTTCTCTGCAGTCAGGTGAGTTTCACTTATAGTCATGTTTATCTTGAGCAGTGGAAGCACTTTGTGAGATAACCCTGATAAACATACCCGGATAAGTGCTCAATAAAACAAGTATACATGCTATAACCTCCCTGTGTCGGGAAATAAACAAGCAAAACAATGGGCCGCATCTCAGTTATGTGGCAACACCCAGATCATGAAATATGTATAACATTCATATACTGCATTGCCCATTTTCAGTCACTGAGTCACTGATACCTCCTGAGGGAAGAGTGTGTGAGGGTTTGTGATGCTACACATTTAGTCCCCTTGGTTACAGTGCTGTTTCGCCATCTTGTGCCACTGACACTTGCAATGCTAACAAGAACAATTTACAGAATACATGGCTGAATGGTGTAATTAATGTTGTTTTGTGTCTGTCTCTTAGGTTTGGTGCAGAGGGGTGGGCAGAGAGGCGAGCGCATGAGGAGAGGGCGTCCTGAGACCCCCATCTCCACCGCTCGCACACACACGTTCACGGACACACAGCGCCTACAGCCCTCCAGCCGCCATGGTAAACCCCTCGTCTTCTGTTTGTGTGGCTCATTGACAGGGTCCGAAATTAACACCCGCCAAGCGCCAAATGCGGGTAGATTTTCTGTTTGGCGAGTAAATCTCAAAAGGCTATCCGCCCCACTGGCGGGTGAATGTTCATACCAAAATAGTAATGTAACGAGTTAACGTTAACGAGTCCTCTTATCGATGCTCCTGCTCCAAAGCGAATTTTTTGTCCCGCCATAGTCTTATTTGATCTTCGAGTAATGTAGACGACAGTAGTGCGTGTGACAGGGCGCAACTGAAGCACGAGCAGAGAGAGGTCGCGCGCGCGCGCACTCTTTCTCTTAGTGCTGTCTTGCTCTCTCTCCTTGTCACATAGGCTATTAATCAAAATAAATCGACTCTATGGTAAAAGGTCGGAAGACCATAGTTTCATGTGGAGCATTCGGATATATTTTTTCCTGAATTACCGCTGGGTGTGAATTGTGCTAAAATACCTTATCTTCTCTGAAGCGTTCTGCACATTCAGCTGACATAAACCACACTTTAAATAAACGAAAAAACCTATCCAGTGATTAAGTGTTTTCTGTGTTGACACAAATCTTGTGGGATGTCCTAGCTGCCGGGATAATCACACAACGCGAACACATCCGATTCGCGAACTAATGACTAATTTGAACCGATTCATTTTAATTTCATTTTAAAACTGATATTTCCAGTCCTTCAGTTACTGATCGGATCAGTCAGAGTAAATGGAGTAAAAAAAAAATAGGCAGAGTAAAACTAAATATTTTTTTGAAATAATTATAATATATTATTATTGCATATATTTTATTAAATATACAATTAATACATTTAATTTGTACAGAACTATTTTCGTATAGGCACCACCACAAAAATATTATTTTAATGTGTGTAAATTGTGTAATATGTGTGTAAATAAAAGTAAAAATGGAAAATAATAGACCAGAAATATGACAAAAATGTTTTAATATAGCCTTTATAAATTAATGTATATGTGACACAAAAAGGCTGTTTATTATTTTGGCCGGTAAAAATATGCTTGGCTGGTGGATTTTTTCATCTACCAGTCCCCGTGGCAGGTGAGCCAAAAAGTTAATTTCGGACCCTGCTCATTGAGTATCACGGTTTTGTTCGTACAAGGTTGATGTCTAAGTTACGAAATCTCCCTTACATGTGTTTCTGTCCACACCGCTCTAATCTAAAACGAGTCAAGATGTGATCGAGAAAATGTGATGGGGAGCTTGAGAGAAAGAGAGAAAAGGGGGGAGGAGATCAGCGTTTGATTAATGGCGCTCACCTCTGGCTTGTGGAAGCAGGGTCTCATGGGAGAGTAGGGCTGTGCTGTTTGAATTATTAAAGTCTGAGAGTTGGGGGGGGGGTTCATAAATAACCCAACGTAATAAGTGCCCTGCTAGCGTGAGCTCTAATGCTAACCCAGCTTTGCCGCCGCAGCCTGGGTGACCTTGGATATGCGCAAGCGCATACACGAACACACACACACCCAAGCGCTTCCCATTGCGTTTTAATTCTTGCAGCTTTCAGTGTCTTTTGATTCTGGATTGATTTATTGTGCACATAACGAGGTGACCTTCCTGGTTTCACTCGACTTCCTGTCAAACTGTGGCCAAAGTGTCAGAGTCCACAGATACACACACACACACACACACACACACACACACACACAGAAAATGCACTAACACATACACTGGCTGTGTGTCAGCTTGACTCTACACTATCACAACGAAATTGACTTTCAGAACATTAAAAAAAGCTCTATTATGAAGCTAATGGCAGTCTGGAAATGAATGCACAATTCTGAGTATTATTTTTCTGGCTTATAGACAGGTTCTGCATTTTATAGGTCTGGTGTTTTTGAATGTCATAAAATGATTTAGCTTGTCCCTCAGTTTAAAAAAAAAAAACAAGCAAACATTGTGCACTTAACACAATAAATGTTGAAATCAATAAACTTTTGAAAATATAGCCACCCAAGTTAAACCTTATACCATATGGTTTTTCTGTGCAAAATCAGTCTGTAAACTTTCAAAAAATGTGCAAAAATAAAAAAAATAGCCTTTTACAAGCTGGAACCACTTTAAAGCCTAAATAATATTAAATTTATGGAAGAATTTAACTGCTTTAACAAAAACGCAAGCTTCACATTTCAGCTTTTTAACCCCTCTACTTCCATTGTATGTGGCTTTATGTTACCATGTTTTTATCTTAAAGAAATTAGAATTGAATCTAAATTATTATCAGTGCTAATCAACATGTTACAAATAGGCCATGTATATAGAGCATAAATTGCTTGCTTGCTTTTCTGTCAAGTTGTGTGTGTATACTTTTTTAAAGCGGCATTCCCCAGGTCTATGTTCTAGGGCTGCTTGAGATTTAAACACTTTGGGCATCAGAAAGCTTCTCACGCACACTGTCACAGTCTGTTTGTATCAATCTCATCTCAACACACACACACACACTCTCTCACTCATCAAGAAGACCTGCATCAGTCAACAGCTATTTGTGGTTAGCTCAAATCTATGCCTATATGTCTATAATAAGTAGCCGCAGAGCTTAGCAGATCATTGCCTGACTGGAAGACATTTTAATTAGGGGTGTGTAATCAATTTATTACTGAACACTGAGCTCAAATATATACACAGAGATGACACAACATGCCAGTATCCTTGTGCGGTTATCTATTCCATCTGATAGGCAGAGCACATGCTATAAATAGACATTACTACAATAACAACTACTATTACCGTGACATTTTTAATAAATAAACCATACAAAATGTACATTTCCCTTCAGTTTTAATGGGCTTGTTCCTTCTATGTGCGTGCTTTTGTCCATCTTACTCCATTCGATTGAAATCTGTTTGTCTGAATGGGTCCCCAGTGTGCCATTTGTTAATCCAGTGGTTTGATTAAACTCTCCTTTGCTTGATTTCTTTGTCTCTCTCTCTGTCTCCCTCTCTCACACATGCATGCTTTCTTGTTGTCTCTTTCTTACTCTGGTAAGGATTCCTTTTGGAGTACCTCCTAAAGAATCCTAATAGAATCTGCTAAGAATCAAAAATATCTTGCTCTGTGATATTCTGATTTTTCTATTTGTTTGTAGAGTAGTATACTATTATGCTATTCTCAGTTTAGCCTCTGATTAGTTTAAGAATCTTGTGTTTTGGTTAGTTTAAGAATGATCTGTTCCAAATTACAATAAAGATTACTTTTGCAATTCTGTTCCTAGACGAAAGAACGGACATGAAAATGACTTTCAGAATCTTTCTAATGTAAATAATTTTTTAGCAATAATTGCCACTTTATTAGGTACACCTGTTCAACTGCTCATTAACGTGGCAGAAACTCAATGCTTGTCATCTTCGCGTTGTTTCATGAAGCATTATTTTGCTTATCTTCAGCTATGATAGACATCCACTCTTGCATAGACCTTATTCACAGCAGCGCCATGCTTGGTTTTAACGGGAATAAAAGTTAGGCTGTGAGGGATAGACATACATCTCGTCAGTGGGTTGTACTGTTATTTAATGTGTTTTTGGATTGTTCAGCTGACTAAACACTGCAAAAATATCTTTACGAGAAATTTCAGTTGTCAAAAAATGATTGTGATCTAGGACCTTTATACAGCTTTTTACAGCGGATGCCATTACAAATACGGTAAGTCTATCCCTCGCAGCCTCGCTTGGTATGGTCACGGCGCTGCTCTGAATAAGGTCTATTGCGTGTTCATGCATTTTTGGGGGAGGAGCAATGAAGGGAGGGGTGTGTTTTTTTGGGGGGGGGGGTTGATTTTATTTTATTTTTTATAAATAACAGTTTTTCTCAGAAATCGCTTACTGCACCTTTTTTCATTGCAGCCCAATGTGTTTTATGAGGTAGTTGAAGATACCCAACACTATTGTAATAATGTATGTAACCATTATTCTGTGCACAGCTTGTACGTACTAAGCGTCTTTCTATCCTTATCCATCCTTTCCCTCTCTTCGGTATGATGTGTGATTAAGATGCAGTGCTCTCTGCTCCTCCTTAGCTATTTTACACTCTTTTACACTTCCCAGTATGTTTTACGGCCACTCGCAGGCAGCCATTAGGTGCGCCTCATAAACCTGTTAAATACTGGCCTGATGCCACAGAGTGGCCGCTGTCACTGCAGGGAACGCACACGCACAGATATGCATCTTTATATCCTAGCCACCCACTGCTGTAGATGCTGAAAGACACATGCTTACCAAGGCTACTTTAATGTTCTCAAACATGTGTAGTTTGTATAGCAGTGTCAAAGTGTTCACTCTGCATCACAGTAATTGATCAACTCCACTAAAGGTTGCAGCCTTCAACCATCAGTGCTTCGCACTCGACAAACAAGCCCAACTGTCTTGTTGAAGCCTCCAGTGTAAAAATGTCACTCTGTGAATTCCGATTGAAACAAATGAATCTTGTATTTCTTTTCTTGCTAGTTAAACAACAGCTGGCGTTCAGAAGATGGATGCATTGTGTCGTTTTTATGTGTATATTCTGTAAAGGTCACCCCCCCCCACCCCCCAACCCCCGGGAACTGCAGTGGCGCTGATATGAGTTTTGATACGCTATTGAGCAAGTCTGCTGTCGAATGTAGAAATGGTACAGGAAGAGCGACAGAATGAAAATGACGGGATTAGGGAATGGAACTCGTGTTGAATAGAGCTGATATCATTGCGATTCAGGCCTGTGAAGGAGGATAAATGAATTGATGAAAGATTTGACTGGTAGTGCACACCTACCCTTTTATTTCCATCTCTTTTTTTTTTGTCTTCGTATTTTGCTGCATGCAGAGACTAGCTCTCAATGCGCAAAAATCTGAAAAATTATATTATGTTTGTTGGTTTGCAAGATAATTTGATCATATGAAAGATGTGCGTACAAATGTTTGCAGTTAAACAGCTTGAAACATTAAATACTATGAGATTCATCTAATTTTCTAATTTCTATTTATCAAAGAATCCTGTGTCTTGGCTTCCACAATTTTAAGCAGCAATTTTTTAAAACAGCTGTTTTTTGAGCATTGATGATAATAATAATCAGAAATGTTTCTCAAGCATTAAATCTTTGAATGATTTGTGAAGGATCATGTGACACTGTAGTCACATGCACTCTAATTAGGAGTAAATCATGTCAAGAAAGAATTGCAACTAAGTGATTTTGATTGATTGTAGGAGATGGCAGAAACCGCAGTTAAGTAGCTGTTCTCTGGTGTACCAGTGTTTGATCGAACCAGTGAGCTCTGATTTCATCAACAAAATTTCAACAAAAAGAGTCTTTTTTTATTGTTAATTAAAACAAAAACAAAAAAAGTGTTTTCATTAAATAAAATCGACATTAACCGATATATATACTACCTGTGCATTAAATGGTTTAATTGCGCACCTTCCAGCCAATTAGAATCGAATATATCATGGTCTGTCTGAAGACACTCGATTCTAATTGGCTGGAAGGTGTGCAATAAAATTGTTTAATGCACAGGTAGTTACAGTTAGTTTAATCAAGTGCACACACACACACCACTTGAACACAGAGATCATAGATCACGCTGCGCACACACAGAATAAGTTTTACCCTTTCAGTTAAATATTTTGCTGCAAACATCAATAACTGCTTTAACTTTAATGCTGGCAAATAATTATGGTATAAGCGGGATAATCCACAGCTAGCTGTGCATTAAACGATTTTAAAATGCACTCCACTTCGAGTCAGGTGTTTTTTTGCCGCCATGCATTAAAATAGTTGAATGCACATCTAGCTGTGGGTTATCTCCCGCACGTGCGCGCACACACACACACACATACATGTGTATTAGGGGTGGAGCGGTACACAGAAGTCACGGTTCGGTTCATACCTCGGTTCAGACATCACGGTTCGGTACGATTTCGGTACAATGGAGTGAAAAGCAAAACAAAACTGCAGAAGGCTTTTTTATAAATGTCTTAAGCCTTGTATTTTTTTAAATAAGTTTTATTAATAAAGGCTTAAAACCAGTCTATTTGTAGTGCACTGACAATAGTTTTATGTAATGTAATTAGTTTATTAATTAAATTAATAAAAAGACAAAAAGACCTTGCGATATGTTTGGTAATTGTACCTGAATGAATTAAAAATTAATTTGCTATATTTCAGATCAATATATTTGTTTTCCTTAATTTTAATTAAGCCTAACTTTATTCTCATCTGGGGCCGGTTGCACCAACAGGGCTTACGCCTGGTCTTAAGGTAAGTAGGTCTTAACTCAGCATTCTAAGTCCGACCTAATAGTTACGACTGTACCATCCAGGCTTAAGTCCTCTTCTCGCTAAGACCGGGCGTAAATCTTACGCCTAGTCAGTAGCAGGCGTAAAGTCAAAATCTAGGCATATAATAGCGTAAATAGGCCTATCCATTTTCCGACAGCTAATGTTTCTATAATAACCACTAAAAGCAAGTGATTGTTCATTGAATCGTTAAAGGTGCCATATGTAAAAATTGAGGTAAAAATATCCAAAAAATGAGCTACACGTATCAAAAGAATGAGAAGAAATAAGTGCAATGATGTCATTAAAAAAATGACAAGTTATAGTGCTGCCGAGATATAAACCTGAATTAGCATGCTAAATTACTAGCCCCGGCCCTGCCGGTGTCTAATACCAGTTTCGGCCATGGGAGGCGGTATGCGGGCAACATACATAACCACCAGCCAAACTCCAACACACGAATAACTCGCATGGCCCTCTTTAATCTGTGAAAATCTCCAAATGCTCCACGTGAAACTGCGGTCTTACTATAGTGTCAATTGATTTGATTAATATGCGCGAGGGAGAAAGAGAAGGACCGCGCTCGTGTTGTTTGTAGACGTGAGAGTGCGCGCGCGCTGCCGAGCTCTCGCTCTCTCTCTCTCTCTCTCTCTCTCTCTCTCTCTCTCTCTCTCTCTCTCTCTGCTCGTAATGCGCCCTGTGAAGCGCAGCGGCAGCAGTCGTTCTATTCTACATCCCTCACGATCAAAATAGGCTTTGGCGGGACAAAGCGGACTATTTGACGGTTTTAGAAGATTAACAACCTGAAACTAAAAAACAGACTAGAGTAGGCCAACTTTCTGGAGGTATACTGCCCCCATCTGGTATGGAATATGTGGAGTATGAATTGATTTTTTGACATAAGGCACCTTTAAAATGATTCGTTAAAAACGGTCAAAAAATCTTTGCTGTCTGTTGCATGGAGACTCTGCTATAGTTTCATTTTGAAATTATCGTCAGCGAAATAAAGGGGAAACAAACAATATTCACAATATTGTGTCTAAAAGTAACTCACAATGTTAACTTATTGTTAATTTAACTGTTGTATAAAATAAATATTTTTTATCAATTGTGCTCATGAAAACGGCACTCTTGCTCATGAGATATTTTAATAACATAATATGATATAAATATAAGACAAAAAAAATATTTTGGGACATACCTATAACTGCAGTGACACATCACGCAGTGAAAACAAGCACAAGAGACAAATGTGATGTCAGCTCGCAGTGCCTCGTCCATAATTAAAACAATGATTACAATATCATCGTAGACAATACATAGCGCACACTCCTAGCACATAAAGAATGAACTTACAATTGAACTGACATTTATTACCAACGTTCTTCTACCTCTCCTCTCGCGTGCAGGAGACAGACGTAATGCTGCCTGCTGCGAATGAAGCGAATTGTCACGTGCTGACTGTACAGCTCTATTAACTTTCGTATCTCAATGTCGGTGAAATTTCCTTTCCTTTTTCTTTGATCCTCCATTGATACGGCTACAAGTTAACCAAACAGCGGAAGATAGTTTACAACGTAACCCCAGCAACGCACACTGCTAGGCAACCGCTATAGTTCCGTAGCCATTCACAGGAACGCGCATCGCTAAAACCAGGCGTAGTTAAGCCTAGGCTTAAGTTTGGTTGGTGCAACCGACGTTAGGTCAACTCTAAAGACTGGTCTTAACTAAGACCTACTTAGCAGTTAGGACCAGGCTTAGTAAAGCCCTGTTGGTGCAACTGGCTCCTGAATTATAAATAATTGATTTCCGTATAAAATAATACTACCATTAAAAAACACATTTTCTTTTTTAATCAATGTAGAATGTGTAACTTAAATATAAAACTGTGTGTGTGCGTGCGATTTTGGTTGGGTGACAGTTGTAGGTTACAGTTTGACAAGAGTTTAGAGTGTGACAAAAGCACAATGTTGTGTTTTATTGCGAGTGTACACAAATATATGTAAACACTTTGCAGGTTTAAATGATGTCCTGTATGAACAAAATGACGGAGTATGTTCTTGTTTCCACTGTTCGTTCGCACCCGCGCCTCTCTCTCACACACACACACACACACTCACACACACACACACACACACACACACACACACACACACAGAGAGTTTGATCGCTCCTACGCCTCTCTCTCTCTCGCGCACACACACACACACTTCAGCATTGCAATATTGACATCGCAGTCTGTTCATTATGCTGCGTTCAGACCAAACGCGAATTGAGCGAAATTTATCGCTATTTAGAGTTTTATTTATTTTTATACCGTGTATTCTCCGTGTAAATTCGTGCACCGAACCGTGACGCCCGTACCGATCCGGTTCAATACGAATACATGTACCGTTCCACCCCTAATATGTATGTATACAATACGTGTATGTATATGTGGGTAGTTGAATTCTGTTACTTACATTTAGCATTATTTGCGCCACTTTTAGCACCTATTTACGGTCGCGCCCCGCCAGTTGAGAAGCGTGTCCCTGAATTCTAATGCAGGAATTGAGGATTTTTTGGTTATTAGATCTAGTCACGAAGTGGGTGACATTACATGAGAGACTGAGTGAAGGTAAGAGACCGTGGTTGATGAAAGACTGTAGGATTGTGGGTAAGTGGCAGCAGGAGGGCTTCATGTCTGATTAGAAGAGGTTGTTGGGTGACTGTCACTGAGCTCAAATTGATTTCCACCCGTGAGGATGATGTAGAGCACACTGACACCTGCAGACACGGGTTAATACAGCACATCCATGTCAGATGGCGTGTTCCCGGTGAGTTGGGTGTGAGACACGGCTTTGGACACACACATGTGAACCTGTTTCTTTAAGCTCTGTAGATGTTACTTCCTTAGACGTTTGTTTTGCCATGAATGCAAGCAGAGGTGAGTTTGATTGATTAAAGTTTAATCTGCCGCTAAACGTTTCGCTCTAACCTTGCACGTCTGTCTCGCGTGCACTTTACTTTAGGAGATAAATTGAAGAAGTCAGCCAAGGTGATCTTCAGAAGTTGTTAACATAGTGGTGTGTGTGTAGTTGTGTGTAACACATCTTTATCAGTGTTACGGGTATTAAGTTGTTTCTTCAACTACGAATGCTTTTGTCCTGTGGACTTAGTTTAGTTGATTTGTTTTGTGACCTTCATATAAAAAGTCTTAGTTTCAATGAAAATGAACTCCTGAGACATAAAGGGCCCTATCATACACCCGGCAGCCCAATGTATTTTTTGCTAGTTTCAGCCCGACGCAGTTATCATTTTCACGTCCTGCGCCAAGTTGATTAAATGGCAAATGCATTTGTGCGCCCATGGGCATCAGCTGGTCTGAAAATGAGGTGCGTTTCAGGCGCATTTTTGGCGCGTTGCTATTTTGAGGCAATTCAATAAAAAAAAAATACTGCAGTTAAATTTCCGAAGTGTACATTAGTAATATGCGCCTATAGGCGGGTCCACAACGCGTGCTAACGCTGCTTATTACACACACACGAATGTTGCAGCACACAAACATGCCAAATATTACAAATAAAGTGATTACAGTGTAAAAGATTAATATTGTGTACATAAAGATATGGTGGAATCCAGCTTGTCCCGTAGATTGTCTGCTTGCGCTTTAACCTCACCCACGAGCAGATCCATTTCCTCGCTAAAGAAGGGTTCAGTCTTTCCGCTTGCAAATTCCACCATGTAAATAGCGAATCAGCCATGGCGTGAGTGCAACTGGCTTTTAAAGGGAATGGGAGATGAGACTCTGATTGGTTTAGTATACATTACTCCCAAAACACATCCATTATTTATTAGGAGAATAGGGACAACCCCTTTAGACCATGTGCTGAGCGCGCAGATCATTTTTCCCATTGTTAAACTAGCAAAAGTGGATTTGGACTCTTGCGCCGTGCGCTTTAGACCATGCACTTAGATTGTTAAAATAGGGCCCAACGTGTCCACAGCTGAAGAAACGCTTTATTGGTATGTGTGCAGTTTTTGCATCTACAACTACACAGAGTTATGTATTGTTTCTTATTATGTTTGATTTTTCAAGCTAATGAGACTTTTTCTCTCTCCGTCAGAGGTCCATTCGGTCGTTCGGGAACGATGACCGTCACGTCATGGCCAAGCACTCGACCATCTACCCTTCCTCTGAGGTCCTGGAGGCGGTGCAGAGCCTCGTCTCCACTGTGGAGTGTGCCCTGAAACATGTGTCTGAGTGGATGGACCAAACTCAAGCCAGCCAATCAAATCAGTCAAATTCACCCAGCACACAGGAGGAGGAGACAGAGGCCAGCGCCGACGAATCACCAGAAGGCAGCACAAAGTGAGTGTTCCCAGTGCATGCTTGGAAAATGGACAGAAACTGTTGGTTGTTGATTTATTGGCTAAAAATCTTTCTGATCCAGAGACGGTAGTCATATTTTGTGTGTTCTGTCTCAGCGAGGGCAGCAGCTGTAGCAGTGGTCCCAGTGAAGGAGGGGTGTTATGTGGAGTGATGAGGATCGGTCTGGTGGCCAAAGGCCTCCTGATTAAAGATGACATAGACCTGGAGCTGGTGCTCATGTGCAAAGAGAAACCCACCAAGACACTGCTGTGCACCGTCAGTGACAACCTCCCGCTGCAGATCGAGGTAACGACACATGGTCACACTTCACACACCTGCTGACAGAAAAGCCACATGAGCTACCAAAATACACACTTGACCGCACAACCTCCTTTACTGGTGGAGTTTTGATCTGCCGTGGCTAAATATACACTCAAAAAGTTAATGTTTGTGTTTCATCTGTTAAAAAACTGCACTGCGGTACACTGCGACTAGTTTTGTCCCGAAGAACAAGAGAAGCTTGTCTGCAATTGAACACTTTTTTTCCTCTGGATTTGCATTTGTTGCTTGCTAATAATGAAGCATGTATTGTGGTAATGCACTCATTAAAATATGCTTGTGAAGGCGATTTGTAATTTATATGTTACCAAACGATTGTTGCAGTACTGTTGCAATTTCTCCTGAACATTTGCAACTGTAACGGCTTCTGTCATTTCTATTATTTGCAATACATAAACACAAATTGCTGCACGACAAACACTTATTTTTTATTCTTTTCAAAAATCTCAAAGGTGTTTTTATCGCTAACTAAAAACATATAATTTTCATTAATTGAAATAAAGCTGATATAAAACTTAAATTTTAGATTAAAACTTAGAAATGTTTCCTTGGAACTAAATTAAATAAAATGTTTAATTTTAAGTACTAAAATTAGTAAAGCTAAAACTAAAATAACTATAAAAAAACCTAATTTAAAATAAAAAACTACTTTAAAATAAATAGCATAATAGTATATAAATAATACTAGAATCACACTGAATCTCAGATAAATTGTCAATTTGTTTTTTAAGTAATTAATTTAGACTTTAGGGCAATAATGGGACAAGACATCTCAGGGTTTAAAATCAGAAAGCGAAAATGTAAAATGTGCATTTTTGCGCTTATGAATTCTCACAAAACAAATTGTTATTCGAGCTTTAAAGCTGTAATAGTATTGGTTTATGCAGGTGAACCTTCGGTTTTACGTTACCAATGTAATTCCTGTTAGAGGAATTTGCTCCATGTAAACAGTACAGAAGTCATGTCCCTTTCTGGTTTCTTGCCCCTACCATTTGGAAGAATATTGTTTACTGATATTACATGGTCATAAAAAGAGTATTTTGATGTAACTTTTACAAGTTCAGTAAGTCAGTCTATCAAGCTAGTCTCAGTTTAATGTGTATGATATTTTGTATGATGTTTTGTGACTGTATTTTATTGGAGACTGCATGTTTGAATGTATTTTAGGGTATTCACACTTATATTTTGGTTTTCTTCGTTCATTTAGTCCTGGTTCAGTTACCATTCACACTGTCCTTTTTAAGACCGAACCAAAAAAGTAAAAATTAACATAGCTCCTATATGACGAGAAGAACCAGTCATTCTTCAGCATTCTGTCCTCTTTAGGTCACATCTTTCTAATATCCCATCTTGTCCTTGGTTTGTTTAGATGTCTTTGGTCTGTGTTGCATTCATATTTCAGTTGAACTGCACCAGAATTCGTTTGGAAGTGGACTGAGACTCAACTTTTCAACGTCTCGGTCCTCTTGTTTGATGGCACCAGGGTTCAGATGGCAGCGTTTACACTTATTCAAATGAAACGCACTAACAGAGCAATCGTACAAGAGTTTGTTTTAATCCAACCAAACATGCCAAGCGTGAACACACATTACACTGCCAGGGTTGTAGACTCAAAAGTGTTTTGAGGGAAATGAAACTGCAGATTTCCATACAGAAAAAAAGCTGCAACATGCAAAACAGACCTGCTCTATTTATATGCATCATGTGTAATTAATCTAAACCTGCCAGCAACTGGCTTCCCTAATTAGACACTTAGGACAGGCCGGGAGGGCGGGGTGATCCGCAGTGACCCAGTCTGAACCCCCCATCCAGACAGAAATCCCATTAAAGCAGACTGCACTGCCAGCAGGTCAACTCTCCGTATAATGGATCTGTTCGTAATGGAACGGCAGTCCACTACTTTGCCTTTCTTTACTTTCTTCCTCTTTCTCTCCATATCAGTCAGCAATTGAGTGATATACATGCACATTTCCTGTCTCAGCTGTGTGCTCAAACGTGTGTGTGTGTGTGTGTGTGTGTGTGGGGTGGGGGGTGGGGGCTGTACACACACACACACACACACACACACACACACACACACACACACACACACAGCTTTGTTTTTGTCATTTGTGAGGACATTCCATAGGCGCAATGGTTTTTATACTGGACAAACTGTATATTCTATCCCCTTACACTCCCCCTATCCCTAAACCTACCCATCAGAGGAGACATTCTGCATTTTTACATTTTTAATAAAACACTGCTTAGTATGTTTTTAAAGCCATTTGAAATATGAGGACTCATGAAATGTCCTCATAAATCACGTTCAAGTTATAATACCAGCGTAATACCCATGTCATTATACACATTTGTGTCCTCTCAAATCACAAAAACAAACACACACACACACACACACACACGCACACGCGGGTCACTGTGGTGGGACTGGGAGATGTAATGGATCTCTGGTTTACATGAAAAGACCAGATGGATTGGAAATGTGTGGCTGGAATTAATTGAATGGATTACAAACCGGTTCCCCACATCAAACCGGATTACGTTAAACATTATAGCAAGCATCTGTGCTGTCTGGTTTGTAAATGCATTGTGACGGTGTGACCAGCTGTGGTCATGTGATTACAAAAAGCCTTAAACTTTAGATTCTTGTCCGGTTTGTTTTAAAGTAGGTGTGTTCTGCACTTTTAAGCTTATAAAGCCTTGGTCAAAACTTTGCTGAAAAAACTGTAGTACACAATGAACTACAAGCCTTCTGTCGTCTGATAGTTCATACTTTTTTAGCAAATAAAGTAAATTGTAAAGATGTCCCTCTTCAGGTGGTGGTACAGATGTCTTTTTGATCTGAAATCTTTAATGATTTTTATAAAGTAAACATAGGAATAACTTTTATATTGTTGGTTATATTTCAAGATGAACATTTACTGGACTGAAGCAACTTTTACTTGATTATCCATAATCACATTTGTGAGTATCAAAAATTATACATCAGGCTTTTGAGGAACATCTGTACATATGTTTTGCCCCCCAAAATAAAAACTAGACATTTAAATATCATCTTACTAAAACATATTATTGGGAGGTATAGAGTTACAAGTGATAATTAGATGCATTTTTTTTTTTTAAAGTAATCCGTTATACTCACTGAATTTACATACAACCTCTCTGATATAAGATTGTTTATATGGCCATATAAATATCAGCAACTGCTGGAATTTTTTTTTCTTCCTCGAGTATGAGCTCAATATTCTCCTATATCATAATATATGAGCCATAAAAGCCATAAATATGAAGACATAAATGTGAAATTATACTATTTTTCTATTTATTTAGATTAGATAGAAGTTATATGTAATGATACGTGTAGTTTTAACATGAAATCAACGTTTCATTTAGTTACTATCATGGTTATTGCCAGTACCAGTATATAGAGACACCCCTTCCCTATATAAAACATCAAATAATTTCCAAATAAAAGAAAATAAAAGCAAGAAAGGTAATTTTTCCATGAAATGATCCATTTAAATACTTCAACTCTGCACTACAATAAGCCATATATATATGATCATTCATTCTGGGTTATTTTTGCATGTTTTTGACACTTTGGAATTTAAACTCTGACCCCTACAGAAATTGACAGAAGAGAAGTATGAGATACAGCACTGTATTCCCGAAGCCGCCATCTTGGTCTGCACCACGACAGAACCCAAACTCACACTGAAGGTGATGCTCACCTCCCCGCAGATGAAAGACGCCTGTGAGACGGAGGAGCAAGGTTTGAGCCTACATGTGACCTACTTCCTTTCTTTTTTCTTTTCTTTTCTAAACAGGAGGTGAAGGAGAGGGATGGATGAATGTTTGTGTGTGCATTTTTAGCGATGGTCCATTAGAAGAACGAGCTTTAGTCTCTTGCTTACTCTGCATCCAGAACTCACTCAGGGCCATGCACATAAAGCACACACACCACTGGACTCATCTTATAGTCAAAACGCACACACATAGAGCTGATTCAGCAGCACGTTGAGTGGTCTGCGCGCTGTCAGACTCTTGACCCGCGGGGCCGCTCACGGGAGGTGCTGAACAACAGCGGGAGGAGAGTAAGAGAGTAGACACAGACATAAAAGACAGATCTCTTCTAAAGACGACATGAAACACTTCTGTAATGGGATATTATGAAGTGAAACCAAATATTCAGTCAAGAACAATGTAGGGCGGGACTGTTTATCCATAATACTCAACCTGGACAGTAAGAGCAGCCCAGTGCACTTTGGGTACAATTCTGGTAGGGGTGTTTTGTTTTCCTGCCTTTCATCTGATAGTTCTCTGATCAACTAAAATAAATTACTCGCCTTCATGTCATTTCAATCCTGTATGGCCTTCTTACTTTAGCAAAACACAAAAGAATAACTGTTGAAGTCCATTTAATTAAAGTCAGTGGGGTCCAAAATAACACTGGACCCCACTGACTTTCATCTATGGACACAAAATAAATTATTTGTCCATACAATGAAAGTAATTCATACAAGTTTGGAACAGCATGAGGTGAGTAAATGATGACAGGATTTTTTTTAACTCCCTTTAGTCCTGTCTTTAATCCATACTTTTTATCTCTCTTTAAGTCTTGACATTAATATGAATGCGTTATGTCAAGTCTTATTTAGGCTTAGGGTTGGTAATTCCTGATGCAGAGGCATTTGAGCTCAGAACACATGAGTTAATTCAAGATGGAAGTCTGTTATTGGAGTTTCTGGTGCCGTGACCCGTGACTGACAGCCGAAGCGGTTGTATCTTTAGAGGATGGCATTTAGGCTATAACAATTAGAGCTGCAGTGGTGCGAAACGGGCTGTTTCTTTCTCTTGCTCCCTTGCTCATACACGGGATCCTTGCCTCTTTCACACACACTCACACACATACACACTGTCAAACACATTCTGTCGCTCTATGCAAATATGCAAATGCTTTGCCAACAAAAAGGTTGCAGCCCTGTTGTACATGCTTGAGTGCTCTTCGGTTGCAGTGGCAGTAGCAAACCTCAATACTTAAGAGGGTGATAGAGTTACCTAGATGTGTTATTGTTACGGCCTTCATGGATTCGCATAAGTACAACCACATATTTCTTCTGAATTTAACTGTGATCATTTAATTTCCAAGTAATAAAGTATACTTGGTAACTGTTTTGAACACTGTGTTAAAATTCTGCAAATTTTGACCTAAAATCAGCATAGAAAATGCGAGAATAGTCTCGGTCTTAAGGACCAGTCACATTTGCCAGTGTTTGCGTGAATTAATCCAGGCATTTCAATAGGAATCCACGTAATCTAGAGTTTTGCATGAGGGTGAAAGATTTTTCCCATGCAGATTTTGCATAGTGAACTGAATTTGCCATGTTGACCAACAGAAAGCTGCTTGGTTTGAAAGTGACTTCTGTGTGAGCTGTGATTTCATATATCGCTACACTATTGACAAAAGACAGTGGACGCCTTGTGACTGCACTTTTAGTTATTCAGTTAGCTTTCAATAGATATGTTAACCGTTTAACCAACTTGAATCAATTTACTCCGCAAGGACTGTTGCTTCAGATTGTAAAAAAAACTGACTCTACTAGCTGATCTTATAGCACCCCTAGTGGCAGCACAGAAAATGTAACTTATAGTTGTGTTTAGTGATACTGGCCAATATTTGTCCATTTTGAGATCAACACTGCCAAATAGCAGATAAAAATTGGCACTGTTAATGAATAATGCTCAATTCTCCAAAGTAAATATTGTTAATTTTTTTTTTTACATTTTCAGCCTTATATCGACTACCCTGCTCTTTATTCATTGCTATCTGCATTGGGAAAAAAATACTATTTTGGTCAACTGCTAATTGTTTTTTTTTTAATGAATTTTCGAAAGCAGTGCCACACAAAATAACATTTGTGCTGCATCAAGGCCAGCGTGCCTTCATCTCACTTAATCACCGCCATCCTCTTTGATGTGGATTGTTAGAAGCAGGGGGAGGAAAATGAAAGAATGTATCCGGATTGAAGAATCAATACCTGTGCCAGCACACATCTCATCCATCTAACAGATGTGTCAGATGTGGACACTGCCCCTGGAGTGTGGGATGACAGATGTCGGGAGGGAGGGAGGGAGGGAGGGAGAGATGGAGCGATGGGTTGTAGCTCACCACAAGAGCACCTCGTATTTTTATGACCTGGTCAAGGGCCCTGTCCCATTGAGAAACTGCTCAATCTCAGGACCGGCCCGAATGGGCAGTACTCATCAGCTGGCACACAGACATACACACTTGCATACATGACACTCATACACTGAGTGAAACTATATAGGATAAGAAACTATTCTTCAAAAAGAAAATATTTTACATTGTAATGTTATTTTATGACATTTACGGACTTTACTAAAGCATAAAAATACCATAGCATGTTTCCTACATCTCTGCAAACATATTAAGTTCACATATTTGTTTCTCTGAAAAGCAATGCTACAGCCAGTTATTCTACTTCCGTGGTGGAATTTCAGTTTTATCCCGCCCACTGCCAATTTACACAATACTATTTAGACTCCCCGGGTTGCCAGTTGGCAGAAAACAATGCGATGGAAGCCAGCAAACGAACTGGGTCAGAGATTGCGACCTAAAAAAGCCTTGGTAATAAAAACATTGCAAACGTATACATTCATTTATACTGTAAGGCTCGTTGCTTCTTTTGCGTGTCCTCAATCTGGCAACCCGAGTCTGTGGAGGAGGGGGTAGGGAAAAATCTATCCAATATTTTGAATTTGGATTGCAGTACCCAGTTCAAGCACTTTTTTTTTTTTTTTTTTTTTTTTTTTTTTTTTACTGTAATGCATCAATAAGAATCACCCTTGAGGTCATAACAATGTCACAATTGAACCCCACTGTATGTTTTTCCACCCGTGTTTGTGTATGATTAGATTAAAAATGCACTGAAGCATTGGTCTCATTTTGAATGTGTGGAAGTTTGAGGGGTGATCAATGATGGATTGATGTTGATTTTTGCGGTATGTGTGTTTCATTGATTAGAGGGTGGGCTAAACCTTTCTATCACTCTGACAGATCTTCCTCTTCAAACCATCCTCAGCTGGGCTGCTCTGATTAAAATCCAGAGAGGAATTATGAAAGAGTAATGGTTCCGTTATCATCATATAATCTCTAAATAACCCCTGTACACCTGCACGCCTTTTCCTGGATTTACACTGCGGCAGCATTGTCTTTTTTTTCTTTTTTATCTATTTGTTTATCTGCAGAGGAACACAATGTGATAGTCTCACTGGTACGTAGAAGCTCACCTACAGTACTGAACCAATAAAAGAAAAGATTAGCAAACGTTATTGAAGAATTAACCTTATGTATTGTTTGGGTGGGGGAGATGAAGAAAAATGGTCTGACAACTCAAAATGTTAGTGTGTTGTGTGCGAGCGATCTCTTCTCTTGTTGTGACTGGTCTATAACAATACCCACTGCATGTCTTCATTACTCCAGTGTCAATCCAAGCACAAACTGGCACGGATTCGCTGAAGGTGTTAGCATGTGCTGATGCTTTTGACATTAACTCCTAACCAGGCACGACGCAGGAAATTAGAAAAATATTTTGAGATGCAGCCAATCAGAAAGTATTTGATGTTTCATTCAGTGTGCAGATTTCTTCAGATATAGACTTTTAGAAACTAAAACATGCTTTTCACACTCTCATTAGTTTATTTAGTCTTTTAACAATGTCTAACACTGTACACGACTGTTCAAAAGTTTGAGGTCAGTAAGTGTTGCTTTTAAATAAAGAAATTTGATACCTTTATTTAGAAGAGGTGCATTGATCAAAAGTGAATGTAAAGACATTTATAATCTTACAAAAGATTTATTTCAAATAAATGCTGTTCTTTTGAGCTTTCTATTGGTCAGATCCTGAACAAAATGAAGACTGCTGAAATTTCAGCTTTGCGTCACAGGAATAAATTACATTTGAAAATATATTAAAAAAGAGAATAGTTATTTTAAACTGTAATAATACTTCACACTATTACTATTTTTATTGTATTTTTAATCAAATGAATGCAACCTTGGTGAGCATGATAGACTTCTTTCAAAAACTTTGAAAAATCTTACCAACCTCAAACTTTTGAATGGTATATGTCAGTGGAGAATGTTGTTTTTTTCACTAAACTAATTTATGAACCAGCAAATGTAATTTACACCACATCTCAAATTAATAATTTTCTGATCCAGAATTCTTCAAAAACAAAATAATTTTGAAAAAGTCTTATACTCTAGCATTTTATGTTTAATTTTATGTATAAGATATTATCTTCACACTTTTTGAGTAATTTTGACTGGAAATTACACATTGTAAAATATGAATCAAATTAATTTTCCAATAGTTTTATTGTGACCTTTATATAAAAAAAAGTTTAAATCTGTTGGTTTTCAAAAATAAAATAAAAAATCAACACTTTATTGGCATAAAAGTGCAGGATGCAAGTTGAGGAAACACCAATGCGTCTGTGGGTACTGGGATTTTGGACCAATCTGAGTGCTCTGTGGGCGGAGCTATTCAGCATAAAACAAAAAAATATATAAAATAAAGTGACTCAAAATGCTTGTGACTTTTGCAGCTCATTAGCACAAAACATTCACACATTAACTCACATTAAAATTGTGTTACGGCGTGCCTGGTTAGGATAGTGTGTAACGCCAATTGAACAGCCTCATTTGGCATGTTTTAGGCTGGGTTTAGCATTTCATGAAACTTGGCACATGCTAACACCTTTTGTGAATCCTTCCTCCAGTTTCCAGCCAGCCAAGGAGATGCACTGAGGTTTCATCTCTTTTGGATGCACTGGACCAGCTGAGCCGATTGGCTTCCTCCTTTCTCCCTCCTGCTGTGCCCTAACAGCCCCTCCCTCTTCACGTGTGTGTGTGTGTGTGAGCGTGAGCGTGTGTGTCTACGCGTGTGTGATTTGATTTCCTGTCCCGTTCTTCTCACCGATAGAGAGCGTTGAGTCGAGCGAGCCGGCGGACCTGTTGGATAGACAGAGGTGCCTGGTGGCGTTGGCCTCTCTGCGACATGCCAAATGGTTCCAGGTTGGCGCTCACTTCTTCTCATTGTTATTGTAGCCTTATGACCCAAAACTACATGCCATTTTCCTCAATTTCCTCCTGCTCTCCAAACGCTCAACACCTCATCACGAACATTTACGTATCGTAAGGCTACAAAAGCAATCGTTACACTTTTAGTTTTCTTTTGCCTGTTTTTGTTTGTCCATAACCTGCTTGTCATCATAAAGGATTTGTCTAGTGCTTTCCTGCACCGTATCTTCCCTTCTCCCACTCCACCGACATAAGCCCCGCCCCCTCCTCCATCACCCGCACAACACGGACCAGAGCTGAACACACCTGCACACTCACACACACATAGTCAAGATCTAGAGATTTAGGGGTTAAAGGTTGAGTTTGATTGTTGCTCTCAGCTCATTGGCCGATTCCCTCTGGTTTCCTCAGGCTAGAGTTAACGGCCTAAAGTCGTGCGTGATCGTCTTACGAATACTGAGAGACATGTGCAATAGAGTCCCGGCGTGGGAACCTCTGAAAGGATGGGTGAGTAGTCAGATTGACTTTATCACTGCAAACACTACAGTGATGATACGGTAAAACTTTAGGTGTGTAATCTGCCAATGAGAATTCAGTGTATAGAATTTGGTAAGTAAGGATTAATTGACATTGAATTGTTGAAAATTTATTTTTAATCCCAAAACTCTGATCTGTTTAAACTGTAAAAAAAAATGAATGATCAATAAGTTGACAATATGTTTCTACATTGCTTTAACTCAAACAATTTTCAACTTTTTTTGTTATACATAATTCAACAAATTTTTAAGACAGTTTAATGTGTTTTAAGTCGAAATTATTTAAATATCCAACATCTGTTGATTGTAATAAAAAATTGAAGACAGAAACTTAAAATGCATTCTTACGTCCGAGATTAAATGTATATTAATATCCTGTTTAAAAATACCTCAAGCTGCCATTACAGTTCAACATCAGTTTTTAAACTGTTAATGTGGTAAAGACTTTGAAAATACTTCATTTGTCGTACAAGTTCTTATTGCATATAAAAATGACACAGTACTTTGTCATCCAAAATAAAAATTGAGCAATTGAGCAAACTACTGTATTTAAAAAAAAAAATCAGAAATGTGGCAAAAACACAAATGTAACTCGAAGAGCTTCCATATTTAAAAAATATCTTATGGTTATGAAGTGTCATTTTTGCATATCTAGTGACTAAAAATTGTGTGTGTATATATTAGGGCTGTCAAAAGATTAATCGCGATTAATCGCATCCACAATAAAAGTTTGTGTTTACGTAATATATGTGTGTGCACTTTGTATAATTATTTTGTATATATAAATACATACACATGCATGTATACATTTAAGAATTATTTTATTTATATATAAAATATTTATATTTATAGATAATATAAATTATATATAAATATATACGGTTTATACATGCAAATATTTATTAAATATATACATGCATGTGTGTGTATTTTTTTTTATATATATATATATATATATATATATATATATATATATATATATATATATATATATATATATATATATATATATATATATATATATATACACATATATATATACAAAATAATTATACACAGTGCACACACATATATGTAAACAAACTTTTATTTTGGATGCGATTAATCTTTTGACAGCCCTAGTATATATATGTATGTGTGTGTGTATATATATATATATATATATATATATATATATATATATATATATATATATATATATATATATAATGCATACAGTATGTACATACTGTTAAAAAATACAGTAATAACTGTAGAATTGTGATTATATTACAATTTCAAATTCAATTTATACATTTTACTTTTTTTGTGTTATACATAATTCAACAAATTTAATAAGACAGTTTAATGTGTTTTAAGTTGAAATGATTTAAATATCCAACATCAACAAAAAAATCAGAAATGTGGCAAAAACACAAATGTAACTCGAAGAGCTTCCATATTTTGAAAATAATTTATGGATATGAAGTGTCATTTTTGCATATCTAGTGCCTAAATATGGTTTGTGTGTGTATATGTATGTGTGTGTGTGTATATATATGTATGTATGTATGTATATATATATATATATATATATATATATATATATATATATATATATATATATATATATATATATATATATATATATGCACACAGTATGTACATACTGATAAAAAATAGAGTAATGACTGTAAAATTGTGATTATATTATTACAATTTCAAATTCAATTTATACATTTTAAACTGTAATTTATTCCTGTCATGGTAAAGCTATTTTGTGTGTTTTAGTATGTCTAAACACTTCATTAGCCAATCAACATCCAGGACTGGATCTGTCCACTTTATAATGATTAATAACTTGTACATTGAGTGATTCAACTGACTGGTTTTTACAATAACCACAGATTTAATCTCTCATCCCAGTGGCCCATAGCTCTTTGTGTAATAAATCAGTCTTTGAAAAGTGATTTGCTCTTTTGTCCTCAGCCTTTGGAGTTAATATGTGAAAAGGCCATCGCCACGTGTAACAGACCTCTGGGAGCTGGAGAGGCTCTGCGCCGGGTCATGGAGTGTCTCGCCTCTGGCATACTGCTTCCAGGTATGAACACTTCCACAGAGAAACCATAAAAATGAGTAACAAAAAGAACAATCCATTATAAGTAAAAATAATAATAATAATAAAAATAAAAAGGTTAAACGTCCCAGGTGTGTAAAAATATTATGAAATATTTATTATAATTCAAAATAACTGGTTTCTATTGTAATATATTTTAAAACGTAATTTATACATGATGTAAAGCTGAATTTTCATCATTACTCCAGTCTTCAGTGTCACATGATCCTTCAGAATTCATTCTAATATGATGGTTTGATGCAAATTTCAGTTTTTTCAAGAGAACAGCATTTATTTGAGAGATGTTTTCTGTCACTTTTGATCAATTAAATGCATATTTTCTGAATAAAAGTGTACATATAAATATATATATTGTTTTACTTTTGAAAGGTAATATATCAGCTACATGTAAAAAGCTTGTTTACCAGTGTTGTAGGACATTTAGTTTTAACCATTTTTAAATACATTGTATTAAAATTATAACCCTTTTATATTATACATTATAATAATTTGATACCTGATTTTTCAAATGTAAACTTAAAGCTTGTTAGACAGTGATGTCAGAGTTCTAATATGAATGCTATTTTAATTGAAAATACTAAAAAACTAAAAATGTTTTTATAAAATGATCTGTTGTGTATCAATGGATCCCTCTTCATACTAGACTATAAATAAGCCTGAATATGCGAGATAAGTGTGGGTATGTCCCGTACGGTTTGATGACAGCGGTGGTGTCACTATCAGATCTGGGTTTCATTTGCAAAGCTCTAGTTCCTGTCTGTGACCCAGAGGAATAATGGAGCCTCATTTATCTACTCTTGACACAACTAGTCCATCCCTCTCTACTCTTATACTCTTTTCTCACTTATTCATTAATAACGAGATGCAGGCATTAACATTTGATTGGCTTGCATAGGAAATAAGCCCGTCCCACAGTGATATATAATCTTATTTGAACATAAAAAATATATATTTGTATTGTACCTTTAGGACATAATTTAAACGATAAGTGTTCGCTTAAAGGTTTAATTAACTCCTGACCTGCAGTGATGGGGAGTAACTAAATAATGAAACACTACAGTTTCCAGTAGCTTCCACAACGCTTAACTGTGTCAGTTATATAAATCATGTATTTTGTTATTATATTTCCCGTGTGAATAATGATCCTCTTCTGTTTCCTTTCAGGTGGGCCAGGCCTGCATGATCCCTGTGAGAAGGAGCCCACAAACACACTGTCGGCCATGACGGACGAGGAAGCAGAGGCCGTCACGTACAATGCACAGGTACTGCCAGTATGTGTGAGATGCAGGTGTCAGTGGATGACAGAGAGGCGCTTATCTCATCTGTGTTGTCTAGATTACTGTGCCGTGTGTGTCTCTCTCTCTCACACACACACACAGGTCTTATCAGGGATTCCGGCTTATATGTACATGATATTACATTTGGCAGTGAGTCATGTCTCTTTAAATCAGTTTAAACTGATTCACAGAATTGAATCTACCAGCTCTAACCCCATTTTTGCTACTGAAGTTTATCTCTGCGACAGTGTTATGACAGGTTCTTAAACTACCTCTATCATGGATCATGGAACTAGTGTAACAAAACTCTCTTCAGAATTAAAACCATTTGATTTTATATCATCAGCAAAATCTTCTCAAATATATTGTGAATATTCTGTATCACCCAGCCCTAACAAACACACACACACACACACACACACACACACACACACACACACACACACAGCCACACACAGCCACAGCCACACACACCCCGATTGAGCACCTTGATGATTGGCTCTCTAATGAGCGTGGGAAAATGATACGAAGTCTGCCTGTGAATCTTACTCCTGCCCCGGGGACTGTGTGTGTGTGTGTGAGCTGCATCTCTGAGTAGATTCCTGTATCGCTTTTCCTTTGAACGCTCATGCAGTCGAGATCAGAATCACAATGTGTCTAATTGTTTTGCAGCAGATTGAAGAAGTTCAGCACACACTCACACACACCAATGAAATAATTTTTTTATTGCTTAACATTTTTTATCATATTGTTCTATTTCTTTGTTAAAAAAAGAAAACGGCAATATTTTTCAAGCGTATTATGTTTTGGGGAAAAAAATATTCATTATATTGGTTTTATTCATCTTCTAATTTTGTGAATGTGATGCTTTAGGTTTTATGGGAATATTGCGGGTGTAAATGAAGATATGTTTTTACTGCAGTTAGCCGTAGTCATAAATGAGATGCATTGCAGTAATATGCCATAGTGACGCCTACCTGCAGAAATACTGCATTCAAGAGAGAGATTCTATTGTCACATGAGACTAAAAGATGTTGCTCATAGCTATAATTTACTCCGTCAGGAGGAGTTCATGAGTTAAAGATAAGCTGCGCGTTTAATCACTGAAATTAAAGGAAGGACAATGTAAATTTTGCTTCATTAAAATGCCATTATTGCTCATTAACCTTAAACGACACATAAACTTTACATCAGGAACTACATGTACTTTGTGAAACTTTCTGAATGTTTACTAACTACGGACTAATCATCTTTAATCTCAATGCTAAGCTTGGGAAAGTGGGTAAATAACTGTATCCAATTTAACTTTCAGTTGAAATCCTTTGGCATAACAATTGATTTACACTTGCATTCAAAGGTTTGGGGGCAGTTTTTTGTTATTTTTTTTTTTTTTAAAGAAATTAAGCAAGGACACGTTAAATTGATTTCAAATAAATGCTGTTCTTCTGAACTTCTATTCATCAAACAATCCTGAAAAAAACTATCATGGTTTCCACAAAAATATGAAGCAGCACAACTGTTTTCAACATTGATAATAATCAGAAATGTTTCAGGAGTATCAAATCAGCATATTAGTATGTTTTCTGAAGGATCATGTGACACTGAAGACTGGAGTAATGGTGCTGAAACATTACAAAATCCTACTGAAACCAAACTATTTAATGCTAGTGTACTGTATATAACAATTATTAATAACTGTTATAATTAAATGAATAATAAATATTATATAGAAAAACTGTAAGGAAATTCATATGTAATTACAGTTGTAATTTATCTACAAAACTAATTTGAAGCATTTAAGTGTGAACCTTTAAAAAAGTCAAAACTAGAAGTGAAGGCACATCGGCCACTAGCAGTGTGGACTGCTTTGTTGATTTATAACGGAAGCAATATTTTTATGGATCTGTCCGTTATATCTGTCCGTGTTAAAAGAGCACATTCAGCCTTAAGTGAAGCTTATTTCTGTTGCCTATATCCAACTTAGACATGGGGTCTTCCTTTATTTTTAATTTGAAGCTGCTTTTCGAATGGTACTTGGTCAATATGTTGCCGATCAAATATTCAATGTCTAGTACTAGTCTACTACATAATTGGCTACTCTCTGTGATTGGCAACAGAGGCATTGGATTTGCACTCCCCTCCCCATCTCTGTCCCCTCAGACTTGCCTCAGCTCAGTTTCCAAAAGATTGTAATTACATCGGCAGATTTTGAGCGTTCGGGGAAGAGCAGCAGTGCTTCTGACTTCAGTGATATTTTATGGTGTTACTGTGGTGAATTTACAAGCAAGAAATGCACATTCGGCGTCATGAAATGAATAACCAGAATTTTTAACATTGAAATCTCCCTTCCCCCATTTTCACCTCAAAATATTGGGTAGGCTTGTACCTCCCTTGCCTCTTTGGGACAATACTAAAAAGACCACGAGTTTATAAGCTGTTCAGTGATGATATTCTTACAGATGCTCTGATTACTGTAATTAAAGGTGTTTCTCAAATCTTTATAGAGATCCTTTTGGAACCAAACACGATGGTGCCTCTTAATGGGCTATAACTAAAGTAAACTGCTTTGTCGATATCTGTTGAGATGAGTTAATGCGAGTTAGTTGTAGCATGAATTATTTGTGAGGCAGTCTGCCCCATAATTCCTCTGAACACAGTGATTCAGTGCCCGATGTTCCACATCTAAAGGCGCTCTCTGGGCTCAGGCAGAGTTATTGCTTTATTATTAAAAGAATAAGCAACGTGTGTGTGTTAGGGATGTGCATCTCCATAACTGAGGCCGATGCGATGCGCATCTCGATGCATAGCCTACGATGCATTGAAGATGCATATAAGCAGCTACCGATGCGACGCAATGCGATTCACTACTATTACGATGCGGTGCGATCCGATTTCGATTCAACGCGATGCTATTCTTATTGAATGTAAATTCAATGTAATAACGAAAAAATGTAATGTTAATGTTTAACATAAACAATAATAAATAAATAACTTTTCACAAACAGGTCTTTCATAACTGTATGAAAAAAATACTATTAAATGTAATATATATATATATATATAATGAAAAACATTTACATTTATTAATTTAGCAGACACTTTTATCCAAAGCGATTTACAAATGAGAACAATAGAAGCAGTGAAACTACAGTAGGACAACAATATGCTCTGCTGCACTCACAGTGTGTTGTTAAATTAGTAACTGCCTGTATATTTTTTAGTGGCGCAACATATTTTACAAATTGCAGTTTCCAAAAAAAAAGTTTTTCCAAACACTGGATTTATAATTATTTGCTGGAAGATAGAGCTCCACCGTGTTGATCTGTTCTAGGTAGGTGACTCTCAGGACACGCCTCTGTCTCCGTAGCAGCTGCAGCAGTGATGTTGAGAGAACGCGCTTGAGCAACAGTTCAGAAAGGAGAAATCAATCTAACAGTTACATAATAAAATATTGGTCACTTTCTAAATAGTAAAAGTATAGCGCATCTACTAATAATTATATATGAATAAATAGTTTTTTACCGATGCAGATATGTTAAAAACGATGCATCGCGATACGAATGCCAACTTGTATCCGATGCATACTTATTTAAATCGATGCATCGCATCGTTAGCTTTTATGCCGATGCACCGATGCGAATAGTTGCTGCAGTAGTTAAATTACAGTCCATCAGATTTCACTAATCACGTGAAGAGGGTAAGGAGAATGACTGACAGGACGATGGCAGAATATTTGATGCGCAATAGATCATGAGTGTTATTGAAAAATATCTTCTCTTGTATAATGTGCGGTCAGTATCGCCGCACCCTATACACAGAGTACGTAAGATCGCGAAAGTAAAAAGCAAGCGCTCATTCAAAAGCCATTTCAGCCATTGATAGCTATTCCTGATGCCCGCAAATTATTTACAATATAATTTCACAACCATAGAATTGCGAGACAATACAATTATAGAATGACTAAAATATATATATTTTTCCATCACCATGTCCCTTTAAGGGCTCCATAGAATGTGTAATTTCCTTTCTAAACATAGTATTCTGCTTCGGCACATCCCTACTTTATAACTTTTTATCATATCTAATCTTTGTGTGTGTGTGTGTGTGTTTCAGCATGCTCTGCGGCTTATGGCCTTTGGGCAGATCTTTAAGGTCTTAGAAATGGACCCTCTCCCCTCAAGTAAACCTTCACAGAAATACCCCTGGTCAGATAAAGAAGGTGAGCATACATACCTAATTCATTACTTAAACCTGAAGTGTGTCCTTTTTTATATATTTGAATAGTCATAGTCTAGTTTAATTTGTAGATATAACTATAAGCGCGTCATTCGTAGGTTGATATCTGTGAAAAGTGTGAAAACTGGTGCTCTTAAAACATTACTCTGTTTGTTTGAACATCCTGATCTGCCCGACAACAGTAACTTTGACTCAACCAATGGTGTTGGAGTTTGAGGTGGAGCTGTCTGATTGTCCAATCAAAGAGAGGAAGTTTTTGAGAAACCTGTTTGAAAACTGTCTTATTTTTTGCAAATACATTCAGTGCCACTGAAATTACATACTTTACCTTTTATTTGTTTTAATAATGTAAACAATTTTGACATTTTGTACTAACATGCAGCTCTATTAGTCTGTTTTCGATGTGTTTTAGTAATTCATTGTCAGTGTGTTTTCGTCTGCACATTAACTTTACTCTTGTGTTGTATCAGGTCTAGGGCTGAAGAGACCTTATGAAGATGGTCTGCTGGACGACAAAGACATCATCAAGAAGATGAAGCGCAACCTGAGAAAAGGTCCGTCTGAGTAATGATAGGCAAATATATTGTCCAGACTGGTTAATTTACTGATATTTGTTGAGATTGTGGACATCTACCATTATCAGTGTTCGCTTGGTGGTTGATTTTTTTTTTGTGTGTGTATTTTTATTAAATATTGTGCAAAATAAGTCTTAATTTATGCAAACGTTTTTTGTTATAATTAAATTGCATTGTGTTTTATGTCATTGCCATCAGCAGATAACGAAATGCTCTGTAGATAACAGTATCAGCACTGGGCATTAGAAAATGCATATCAGTTGACCTCTAGTATGTTCTTATTGGTCAGGTTTTCTGCAAATTTCCAATATTTATGAGTAAGTTATTTTCTGTTTTTTATTTAATATTTGTTAATTTTAAATGGCATCTGTCAGTTTAATGGATGAATTTAGTACATGATATAATGTGGGAAAATGTGCCTGGTTTAAAACCGGCATTTGGTTTGATATGAATCTGTTAATCTATAATCTCCTGTTTTAAACCAGCAAGGAAACGCTCATACAGTAGCCTGCATTCTCCAGTCGTTTATTCTTTATTATTCCCCTGTTTGGCCACAAAAGCTTTTGTCCTCTTTCTAGAAAGATTACCGTATAACACGTCTCATTTTTCCTCACCTCAGAATTATTATTTTTCTTTGCTGTATTGTACCTCTAATCTCTCACCTGCTTTCTCTTCTGTAAGCTGTAGAACTCTCACTCGACTCTTTTTTTTTGCGGCGTCCCTTCCCCCTCGCTCCGCATCCTCCTGCACTTCCATCTCTTGCTCTCTCATACAGGAAGCAGACAACCGTTGGGAAATCAATGGCATTGATTCTTAATTTCTCTTGGAGCCGCGCTGCTGTCCCCAGCCTGTGCTCTTCGCTGGACTCAAATAAATTGCTTTCAAAGTAGCAGAATTTCACAATTAGCCAGCTGATGCAACGAAGAGATGCTACAAAGTTAGAAGACGATCTGTGTGTCTGAGGAGCGTTTCCTTTTCGCTATAATTGCTAATGCTTATTTCTGTTCTTTTTCCCTTCCAGCAGTTCTTGACAGTAAAGCAATAGACTCGAATCAACCCATGAACGCTCTGATGCGCTTGAACCAGATCCGGCCGGGGCTGCAGTATAAACTGCTGTCTCAGTCAGGTCCGGTTCACGCCCCCGTCTTCACCATGTCTGTAGACGTCGACGGCACTGTCTACGAAGCCTCTGGCTCCTCAAAGAAGACCGCCAAGCTGCACGTGGCTGTAAAGGTACATCTGGACTTCAGTTTGAGTTGTGTGATTGGAGTGGTGAGCATTACGTTAGGAAATAAAGGATTAATTCACTCAAATTAGTATTTTGTCATCATTTACTCACCCTTGTGTTATTTGAAACCCATATACAGACAAATTGCACGATGTCCGAGCTGCTCTCTTCCATGCAATGAAAGTGAATGTTGACTGTAAAGCATCAAAAAGGACCAAAAACACCATAAATGTAGTCCGTGTGACCCATGTGGTATTTTATTTATATTATTTCTAGCCTTCTGATACTGTTGCTTTACACACTTGTATGGGACAGAGCAGCTTGGACATTCTGCCTAATTTCTGATCTACGGAATTCATATGAGTTTCAAAAACTGGGTGAGGGTGAGTAAGTAATGACAGAGCTTTTTTGTTGGGATGAACTTTTCCTTTTAACAATATCCACAATAAGCCACAGTGCTGATACGGGCGACGCAAGTTCAAGCCTGGGTTGCCTACTTTGCTGATCCGGTTGACCCACTTTTCCCTCTACATGTTATGCGCTCTCATTGAATAAATGTGGCTAAAAGGTTTAATAATAATTAGTGCTACAATTGTTTTTTATCGATCTGTTGATTTTGTTTTCGATTTAACTAATTGATTAATCAGATAAAAATGCAAACCTTGTTTGTTTTTTTCTGTGTGCATGCACAAAAGGTTTAAATTCAGCATTAAATGCTGTTTACAACCCAATTTACATCTATATTACGTATTTTCAGAGTTTCCAGGTGTTAAATTCAGGACTTTTTTTAAAGCTCCAGTTTGCTGTGCTTGTTTGTAGGGCTGCACAATTTTGCCATTTTGAAATTATGTATGACTATAAAATCATAATAATAATAATTATTATTAATATTGCTCAATAAAAATATGAAACAATACGTATTTAAGTAAAATAACATAAAATAATAATTATTTTTATTTTACAGTAAAAAATTTAAATTACAAGATTTATATCTCAATTTCTTATTTTTCAAATGTCAAACCATTGAGCTTTTATTTATATGAGTGACCCAAACTCATCACATGCAGACCTGGTGTTTGTGTGGAGCAACATTTACTGTGAACCGAGCCGCTCAGAGCCGCTGAAAACACATGGATCATGAGCTGCTTGTGTGTAAATGAACACAGTGCCGTGCTTCATTCTGAAACACAAAACACATATATTTAATTAATTGAATCACAGCATTTGCGATTTTTATAATTGCTCTATCCGCACGATCGTGATTAAATCCATCTGTCAGCGGTATAGATGACCCGTCACTGTATAGAAGGTTACAGCTACAAGTATGTGTGCCTCTCTTCAGGAAGACCAGTAAAGCTTGTTCCCACACACTCACACCAGTGATTCCCAGGATGCAAAAAGGGCTCAAATCTATGTAATCCCAGAGTGCTTGTGAACAAAGGCTCTGGATCGTAAAACCACACTAATCCTCTTTCTGTGAGCGCAGCCATTAACAGTACCAGCAGCCCCAATTTGGGTCAGACTGACAAATGAACCCTGGCGCTCTTATGATATCCTTTACCCTGTGTAAACACACTTAAAGCATGCATTCACCCTAACTGTGCGATCTGAGCCATCAATAGCAGTTCAAGTGACAATGTTACAAAATGTTACTTTTTCAAAAATGCTGTTCTTTCTCTATTCATCAATCCTTTGAAGTATTGACTGGTGAAAATTCAGCTCTGCTATCACAGGAAAAAAATAATTTTAAAATATATTAAAATAGAAAACAGTTATTTTAAGTTGTAATATTTCATATTATTACTATTTTTACTGTACGTCTCATCAGAAAATAAATACCGCCTTGGTGAACATAAGATACTATAAGAGTATACGAGAGATAAAAAGAAAAAAAAATTAACCGACCCCAAACTTTTGAACATTAGTGTATATATAATTAGAGTTTTAATTTATCAGTATTCATCAGTATTTTCAATATATATTATTGGCTGACAACTGATATTGTACTTCTATATTGTGCAGTATATGTATAGTATATTTTGTGTATATTTCTTTAATTATTCAGGATTTTGTATGGTTAAACATCCATCGTAAACAAAACCTCCAAAACAATAGACTTTAAAGCTTTACTTTTTTGGATCATTGTGTAATTTTCGATACAAACTTTAAGTAAAATGAGGACTGATGTGGCATAGCCACAGCCTCAATTGAAAGTTGCAGAATGTAATTTAGTCATGCTTGTGTTGCTGCAAAACTATTGGTGTTTCCACAATGTTCTTAATGCACCATAAAAGTAGTCCATGACAGTCTTGGGTTATTGTCTTCTGGGGCCAGTTACACCAGCTGTACGTAAGTTACAACTTTGTTGAAATGTAAATCTACGTATAAACTAAATATTTACGTAAGCCTCCAACAAGGCGTAATGGTTAGAATAAAATTTAATTGACTGAATTACATCAATAAGCCTTTGTTTTATCTGAAAGACTTTAATCCTTTAAACACACATATACTGAAATGGTATTTTCCTTAAAAACATACTCCAATAATCTGTTTTATTAACAACAAAATCATTTTTTACAGTGTATAAACGGCTACGGTCTGCCTTGAGAACAAATGGTGCAACCTATTAAACTACAGAGTTAGTTACAAACTAGTACTTACAGTACTAAGTCTCTAGTGTGAACTTTATGTTCCAGTTTAATTTAGGGAAGGCTGATGCAACCCTACCTATAAGCGAGTAATAAATTACAACTTACTAAAATATAACTGTTGGACCTCCATGCTGGATCTGTTGTGTGATGATGTGTTTTGTGGACGTGTGGTGTAGGTGCTACAGGCGATGGGTTACCCCACAGGCTTCGACACAGACCTGGACTCCATGAGTGCAGATGAGAAGTCAGACGGGGAGGGCAAGAGCGAATCGTCCACTCACTCAAGCAATAACACATCACACTCAGACAACTCCAACACGTTGGAGGTACAAGCACACAAACTGCAAACTCCACATTTACTCAAGCGTTTATTAAATGTTTTTACTGTTCTGGTCAAGTCACATTTATTTAGAGAGTGCTTATAAACAATTTGATTGTTTTAATGCAGATTCACAGTCCTAAACAAGAATATAACCGTATTAATGTTACTAAGTTCTTTGATTCTGAAACACGATTTCCGCTCTAAAGCAGCTCTACAGAGGAAAATTGTATCATTATTCAGCTCAAGTCTGTGTTGATTCAGTTCAATAACATGTTCTGCGTCTAGGTGCGAACTCAGGGTCCTATTTTGACGGCCAGCGGGAAGAACCCGGTCATGGAACTCAATGAGAAACGTCGCGGGCTGAAGTACGAGCTCATCTCGGAGAGCGGAGGGAGTCACGACAAACGCTTCGTCATGGAGGTGGGCCTCAAACACACATCTCTGTTCGGCAATACAATACTATTTATTTGTTATGTTTGCTAAAACGAGCATTACCTCTATTATTATTAGTCATATTTGGAGTGAGGGTTTTGAACAAACTTCTTACCCAGATTTTAATATTTGTTTCAGTTGTTGGACTATAACATGCACAATAAATGTCTTAAGGAGGTACCCAAGACATTTCTAGGGGTGTCAGAATCCAATAGCATTGTGGCATTGACTTTTGCACTAACAAGCATCATGCACACTTTCTTTATAAAGACAGAGTTACACGGATCCTTTAAAAAGTCTTAAAGTCGCCATGAAACGGAAGTTGCAAGAAGAACCGAGTGAAACAGCTTTTCTTACAAGAACAAATGTAGGGCGGGACCATGGGTAATTGATTGGATGGTTGTGGTTTGCCATTGGTGGATATCATGTGAGTGACAGGTTACCCCACCCTCGCGCCAGTAAACACATCATCAGAGAAAATATGTCGTTATTTTATTTAAAAGATTACATGAATTAATATAATGATGTGCATATGTAATCACTTATAATAAATGTTCCATAACAAATAAGAATGCTCAATTTTGATTTTATGGTGACTTTAACAAAAGTATAAAAAAAGGTCTTTGTATAACAAAAGTCTTAATTATAATTTCAAGAGGTCTTGCTGCAAATTTGGGGACGGAAAACAGAAATCGCAATATGGTTTAATGTGATAATTAAACTTCAAAAGGCTCTAATTTAATTGTGAGTGATGTGAGTTTCAAAGTCAAAAATTGTATGCTAAGTGATTCCTTATGATCTGCTATTGATGAATTCTGAAAATGATTATGGTGTTAATATTTTAATGTTTTGTAGGTGGCTGTAAGAGTGCTTATCTCTCTTATCTTTTTGAATGAGCCGGGAGCAGTGACGCATAGACGTTTCAAAATAAGTGTCCCAGTGTATTTTAGGCTTGTTTATAATTAAGAGTCTTAAAGTATTATGCTTACAGTATTTTTTTTTCTGGATATTTTAGTATTTTATTTACAAAATAAACTTTTCTGGTTTATTCAAAGTAAACTCTTGCAGCCTCTCTCGGGGCCGACCCGTTACAGGAAAGACTAAGAACATATAACGCATTTAATACATGGATTTTACTAGTATCAGCACAATGATCTTTTTCTTGCCTTTCTTTGAAAACATTGTCATCATATCAGCAAAATCCAATATCGATCAACCTCTATAAAGAAAGCATCTTATCATACACATCTCACATTTCAGTCATTGATGGCTAATGTATGATGTAATTTTTCATCCCGTGCTCTCGTTGGCAGGTGGAAGTCGACGGGCAGAAGTTTCGCGGCGCAGGGCCCAATAAGAAAGTAGCCAAAGCCAGCGCTGCCCTCGCAGCTCTAGAGAAACTCTTCTCCGGGCCTAATGCTGCTGGAAACAAGAAGAAGAAAATAATCCCTCCGGTAGGTCGTCGGTTGCTTCCATTAGTGACCAATAATGTCCTGATTCAGAGTGTCTCTCCAATAACGGGGGTCAGTGCCTGGTGATTCATGACTGCTGGATTAGATATTCTGTGATTAAAAATATCTTGGATGAAACTGGGACCTGCAGACTTACTCATCGTTTTTCTCCAGAAATCAATCTGTGGCAACCTTACACATAAAACACAGTGGCATTACTGTAGATTCTCAGTGCTCATTAAAGGCATGTGTGTGTGTGTTGTAGAGTAAAGGGGCATTAGCTGCAGCTGCTGCTGTGTCTGCCGCCGCGGTCCAGGCTGCACGAGGACGAGGAAGAGCCACTCTCACGCGAGGAGCTTTCGTCAGCGCTGCGGCCGCACCGGGATACGTCACGCCAGGTGTGTGTTTGATGACAGTCTTTCTATAGTGACTCAAAGCCTGTTTACTTCAAGTTGACTTTTTGACGCATGTAAAATTGCATGCAACAATGCATTTCTATAAATAAAAGAAGTCCCAATTTACCTATAACCATCGTTCAAAAGTTTGGAGTCAGTAAGATTTTTTTAAAAAATAGATTAATACTTGTATTCTGCAAAGATTCTTTAAATTGATCAAAAGTGATAGTAAAGACAAATTATGTTACAAAATATTTCTATTTCAAATAAATGCTGTTCTTTTGAACTTTATATTCGTCAAAGTATCAAATTCTTAAGTTGTAATAATATTTCACAGTGTTACTGTTTTAATTATTTAAATTTTTTTATCAATTCCATGCAGCCTTGGTAAGTGCAAGAGACAAAATAATTTTTTACAGACCCCAAACTTTTGAACAGTAAATGGCTGAAACAAATTTTTGTACTATTTTGGTTAATACACTGAAAACTAAAATCAATTGTTTTAAATGCTATTGACTAGGAGTGCGCCCCGAAGCCTAAATCCGAATTCGAAAAATGAGTAACGCATTCTACAGAGCCCCTAAAGGGACATGGTTATGTTTGCTGCGGTAGTCAGATTTCACTGATCACGTAAAGAGGGTAAGGAGAATGACTGACAGGACGATGGTGGAAGATTTGATGCGCAACAGATCATGAGTGTTATTGACAAATATCTTCTTTTGTATAATGTGCGGTCAGTGCCACTGCTCCCTATACACAGAGTGTACGCGTGATCGTGAAAGTTAAGTGAAAGTAAAAACCGAGCGTGCATTTAGAAGCGATTTCAATACCCTGCATATTGATAGCTATCCCTGATGCCCACAAATTATATACAATATAATTACACAACCATATAATTGCAAGAGAACGGAAAATCATTGGAATATATTTTTTCCTCCCATCTCGTATTTTTTTCCATCACCATGTCCCTTTAGAGGCTCCATTGCATCATTTCATTTCCAAACATAGTATTCGGCTTCAGGTACATCCCTACGATTGACCGATACTATCAAAAATCTTTAATTTCGCTGACACTGAACTGATAATATTCTGGCTCTCTAATCTCCAAACAATATACAGAAGTTTTTTGTTGTTGTTGTATTTCCTTCATTATCTGAACATTTTTAGGGAATGATGAAAAATATATTCAATAGTTTTAATCAATTGCTTCAATAGCTTTAAAAATGATCTGGTCAATAAGCTTTCATTTTGATGAGAACACCAACTCTTGTTGTTTTTAACATGGTATTTTGTCACAACATTTTTTGCATCCATATTTGCTTGTTTATGAGTAGATGTATTTATGTATAATCAATTTTTAGTTTATATAATAGTATTCAGAAAGTCTCCTTCACAATCTTACTGACATGAGTCATGTGAAAGAGTCTTAACACTCACTTCCCCGTCCGTCATGAATACCATGTTCTCACAGGCTTTGGAGCCCCATACGGGTACAGCGCTGCGGCCGCCACTCCTGCATACGGTACGTACCCCTTCCTTCCCATCCTCCCTTCCTCCAGTCAGGGTCTAGGGTCCAAATCTGCCCCCAGTTACTCCCCCGTTCAGCTCTCCAATTGGGCTTTCAAACCCCCGAAATCACGTCCACAAAGAATCCCGTAGAGAAACGACTCCCTGGACGATGGAACTGAACCATAACCTTTTGGTTCTTAATTGTGGTTGGAGCAAGACTTGCTGCACCTGGCCTGAGTGTGACTTTGCTCGTCTAGTCTGCCTGCTCGACGCTTGGCCCGTTTCTCCTGACTCTGGTCGGCTCTCGAAGCGTCAGTGTAGTGCTACTGTCTACAGCACACAGTTACACCATTCAAAGCAGCCGCTGGGCATGATGGTCTAAGAGGAGAGATCACGCTAAGCATAGTTTGAAGACTAGTACTGCGACTAGCTAGCAGATAAGGGACAGTTCACCCAAATATGAAAATTTTGTCATCTATTCACCCTCATATAATTTCCAAACCTGTATTTCCTCACACAATCCCTTTAAACAATGAAAGTCAGCGGGTTCCAAAAAACAACATTGGAATCCATTGTCCTTCATTGTAGAGACAAAAAAATGCTGATATTTTTTGGGGGAACTATCCCTTTAAGACACCATTAAATAACAGTTTAATAGTTCAACTCTGCGCCATCTAAAAGCATGTTCGCACCAAGAATGATTTAACATTAACTATATTAGCGTCCGCTTTAAATGCTTGAGCTCTTTAGAGTCGGGTGGATTCTGATTGGCATTTACTCAACCCTCATGCCATCCTCCATCTCTGAGTCCATATAATGAAAGGCTGCCGCAGTCTATAATCCATATGACCCCAGTGAAAGACTCAATGAAGCCAAACGATAGGTGTAAGAAAAAAAGTTATATTTTTAACTTTCTGTAAATCATTGCATTTAGTATGAGCGTTCATGAGAGGGACATTGTGTCATGACTTTAATGCATTTTGAAGTTCACGTGAGAAGTAACGTGGAAGCACGGAGGACCACATTTTCTCGTGTGAACTTCACAAAGCATGTATGTCACATTGTCCCTCTCATGAACGCTCGTATGACAGTAGAACGGAATAAAAATGTACACGTAATATGTTATTTTTTACACACACCAATCATTTGGCTTCAGAAGTCATTGGTTCATCCACTTGGGTTGTATGGATTACGGTCACGATTGCTGTGTGTGGTTTTTCATGCGTCAACCGAGCAGCAGGCGTTATATGGACTCTCAGAAATCTTGTTTGTGTTTATCTGAAGATGGCTTGAGGGTAAATGGTTAGAGAATTACAATTTTTGAGTGAACTATCCCTTTAAATTGATCACGTAATTCTTTTAATAATTAATCACATTAAATCAACTTTCTAAATTGGCATCCCCAGTTAACATGCTAGTAGACACAGTATAATCTTATAGTACAGTATAACCCACATCCTGAGTCCACCTGCCTGTACATACTAGACTAGAGAAAGCTCTGACTGATAAGAAAAGTGTAGGGCCTCTTGGGATAGTTAAGTGTTCATCAGATGTACACTACAAAATCTCAGCAGTGTTTCAGCCTCTGTTTTTATAGAGCGATTTCGGACATACTGTACTGCTATACAGTAGAGAAGGCACATTCAGAACAGAGTTAATTTGTATTATTTATGTAGAATATTTATTAATGTTTTAAATGAGCTTTCATTTTTAATTTCTTTAAAGTTTAGTAATTTTGTTATGTGCTTTTGTCATTTTTATTAGTTTAAACAATATTTCTATTCAGCTTTATATTTGTTTTCTTTTAGTAGTAGTTTTTTTAAAGCACGTTTAAAAGTTTTTCATTGAATATTTTATATATATATATATATATATATATATTATTATTTTATTTTTATTTTTTTTAGCTTTATTTCTATTAAGAAAAAATAATAATGTCTTTAATGGTTTTAGTTTCAGTTAATAATTTGACTGACCTCGAATAACTGCCGTTTTATGTTTAACATTTATCAAGCGCCATTGTCATAACTGTCTGAAATTGCTGCTGAGTTTTGACACAGTTTTTCATAGTTTATTCTGTTATACTCCACGCAAACACACCGCTCAGGGACGCCCAATCGCACTGCAACTTCTAAACGCACAAATAGAGGAATGCCCACACAGTAAACAGATGTGCGGCACGACTCCTGTAGAGATTTGTAAGCGCCTCTCCGGTCAGGCCCAGATGAAGATGCTTTGAATGAGCCTTATGTGCAGGGGGGACTAGGTGAGGTGGGCTCAGCGGGAACGAGGGCTGAATTTGGAGGGTTTGTGTGTTCATTCCTCGCAGGATGAGGGGGGTGGGTATGGGGTTGCTCCCAGCGGCCTGGTCTCTGCCTGCCACATAAAGACTGTTCCTTTAGGTGGAAGGTGAAACCTGGTATTGTGCTGTAAGAGAACAGTGCGCCCCTCTCTTTGACGTCTCTCCGGTTTGGTGCCTGAGAGCTGTGTGCATGCAGTAATTCTCACCAGTCATCTTACGCTGTCCAACCCTCTTCCTCCTGTTGCTGCTTTGGGATTTCTAAATGGGAACGACTGTGAGACTACGACTACAGTTCTATTCACACACACACACACACACACACACACACACACACACACACACACACACACACACACACACACACACACACGGCACAGAATGAACACTCCACATAAGAGCGCCAGCCAGCAAATCACTGTAATCCTCCATGTGCCCCGACCAACAATTCAAATATATGGTTCAGACATCACTTTTAACTTTATTACTTTCAATTAGATAGTTCTGTCTAGTTGTTAGAACTAGGGCTGGGTGATAGATTCATGTCCATACTTAATAATGTCCATAAATATTCAATATCACAATGGCATTGTGCTGTTTTTACATTTCTTCAAGAGTATGCTAGTAAACTAACCTGCTTATATGTACTAAATGTTGCAGCTTAATGCAATAGTGATAAAGACAGATATTTTTATTAGTGTCTCGGATTTAAACCTTTCGGAAAAAAAACTTCAACTTGTCTCCGGAAAACAGTTCTTTTTTTTTATGAATAAAACAAGACTTATTCCACTAAAATTTATCTGTATTCTATTGTTTGATTTATACACTATGAATACAATTTTAAAAATTCATTTTAGTGTTTTAATTTCGTGGAAAACATACCTTGAATATTTTTTGCTAGATTTATACACTATGAATAAAAAAAATATTTTATTTATTTATTTTAAGTTTGTGAAAAGCTGAAAAACTCAACTTAATTATTTTTAACTAAAATGTCACTGTATATTATTGTTTGTTAGATTTGTACATTGTAAATAAAGCAAAATCAAAAAGATCATTATTATTCCTTTAATTTAGTGTGTTAATTTTGTGGAAAACATACCATGAATTTTTTTAACTATAATTTCACTATTTTATTGTTTGATTTATACAATGCCGAAATTGGTGATGGTTTGTAGAGATGCGCGGTTGGCGGTTATAGCCGCGGATAAACCGCGGATCAGGCGGATGACGTGACGAAAAAAAATATTTTAATTAAATTCGGGCGGGTGGCGGGCAGTTTCTAGTCTCGCGGCTGTCATCAGCAGCGCCTTGTATCAGCGGATGGCGGGCGGGTGCGGTTTTGAAAATTGGTCAAAAACGTTGGTGCGGATGGATGGCGGACGGATGATGAGTTATGTGATGCGGTTGCGGATGAAATAATAGCCCATCCGCGCATCTCTAATGGTTTGGTTAAAATTTTGGGGACTTAGAAAAAGCATACTTTCCGAGCAAAATACATAAAGGCTGGAAAATTTTGAAATCCTTAAACCGTCATACAATGTACAGAATATCAGCGACAAGTTGTTGAAATATCAACCAATCAAATGAAAGATCTGGAGCTGTTAGATTTTATTTTATTTACAGTATATCGCCCAGCCCTACTCAAGAGCCATTTTTCATAAGATGACTGAATATACCATGTGGTTTAGCAGGTCAACTGTATGTGTATATCATATCACATGACATTAGCCAGCAGGTACATGTGTGTCATCTCCTATCTGAACGAATGCTTGATTTCTGCCCTCTCTCTTCACCTGACCTCACTCTTCTCCTCCCCTCTCTTGGGTTCATATCCCCATGCTAGAATGAGACAGAATTGGCTCTAGCTTCATTTAAAACAAAACACCCTCAGGTCATTTATTTTGTCCTGGACTTATGTGGAGTGCTCTTTTCATTTTCTCTCTAGGTTTGCCCAAGAGAATGCTTCTGTTGCCCATCATGAAAGTGCCCGCCTACCCCGTCCCCCACTACTCTTTCTTTTAGCTCAGTAGCCTACCTTACACACACACACACACACACACACACACACACACACACACCGCGTAAATGTACGTGAGAAGGGAAGGTCAGAGAGCACTTCCCTATCACACGCAGGGACAGCTATGAGGGTATATTTGTAAAGAGCTTTTTATTTGATCATTATCACATTTGTCTTCTGGTTTTAAACAAATACTGGTTTTATGTTCTTCAGAAAGAAAACTGGAAGGATTTGTACTGTGAATTGTTACCTCATTCTTGGACATTTTAAATTATATCAGCCTCTTTTGTTATCATGGTTTTTCTTGTAGAATGAGAATAGGCTGTCATGACAGGCTTACTCCATGTACGGATATCAGGAGCTGTGCTTAAGATGTATAGATCGAATTCAAACTACTGCTTACAAATAAACCTTTATCTTCATCAACTGCCAAGCACTGACTGTTGTATATTTCAAACCTCTTAGTTACTCGTGTAGCAGTCATATATTCCTCTATAGCAGTTTTAGCAGCTCTCAATGAACATTTGGTGTAGTTTTCAGATACTTAAAGAAGTTTTAAGGCATGTTCCAGGTTCAATGCGACTTGTGCTCTATGGACAGCATCTTCACATTCTGTTGATGACCACAGAAAAAAGGTTTGATTTGTCCCTCAGTTTGTAAGTGAAAATTGCTGTAATGCACTTTCTGTGAAAGTCTATTCTGAAGGTTTGTTTTTGTTTGTTTTAGTTTTTTCATTTGGTTTGGTTTTGTTAGACTAAATCAAAGCATTGACTGTGTTAACATGTATAATGTTAAAGCTATATTTTAATGTTATGTATTTTAATATAAAAAATTCCAGTGCAATAGACTTCCATCAAGTACATTGTGCACACGATTTGTTTTTACAAACTGAGGGATGAGTCTGTGATAATTGACAACATGTATTGAACCTGGAACATTACTTTTTATTTCATTCTAGCAGCTTGTGTTTCCAGACAGAGCTTGTTTTAAAACGTTGGACGTTTAAGAATATCAGCCTGCAGTTTAGTAGCTTTTTTGGGCTGTTAACGCATGTCAAAATGGCCTTTGTACCCTTTTCATGCTGACCTGACCCCTTCTGCTGTCCCAATGAATGAATGGTGACCCTGTCTTGAGCTAGTTATGAAGCTGATTATTCCATTCATAGTCATTAAACATTATGTTGCGGTCTCCTCACAGAAGGTTTGGTTGATCAGGCTCTAGATGTCGTCTGAACAGTTAGTAGTATTGAACCATACAAAGACACACATTACACACACTGCTCAAACACGGCCCCTCACATGGACACACACCGGAGCCTCCAGTCACTGCCTAACAGCGGAGAATCGAAAGCAGCAACAAGGGATCCATGGAGACATGCTACTGAAATGTCTTTTTGTCCTTTTTTGTTTTGACTTCTTGGTGAGTGTTTTATTGTGTGTGAGATGTTATTTCATACTCCTCCAAAGGCCAGCACAAGTGAATTCACATTGAGGTTCACGTGCGCTCACTTTGCTCGGGGGGTCTTTCCTAACCACTGCTATTTTAGTATCATTGAGATAGTGTTGTTTAATATTTTTAATGCTTATTTTTTCATGTTTATTTTGTTTGTTTTTGCCATTTTTATTTGATTTTATTTTTTATACTGAATTTTATTCATGAACTTTTTACAAAAATGGTTTCAGTTATCTGTAATAACCCTGTTCCTGACCCTTTGAGCTACAGACGATGCCGCACACCTGAAATATAACATTGGCTTCTGTACATTGAGAGCAAAAACGCTAGTCCCTCTTTCTACAAACGTTCTGGATTTAACGTTCATGAAACATTGGTTCTCGTCGGACCATCTGGATCAATGCTTGTGCTGGCTTATGGCTGGGTCATGATCATCACTTACCAAAGAGGAACTCCATCTCCATGGTTAAATGAGTGGTCACTATATTCCCATTCATTGTAAACAGATCACTCCCATTCGTCATGGTCATCCTCAAGTGTCCACTCAGAACTAATGGCCCGTCCTCTTTGGTAGTGATAGCAGTCATTGTACTATACTCTCTCCAAAATCACAACAGATCTGATTTGTCAGAGTTATGTACTAACTACATCTGTATGGAAACCTCAGAGGTGCCACATACGTTTCACATTTCCTCTGCCTTCTATCAAAGGAATGAGCTCCAAGTTTTTTTCCGTTTTGTCGGAAAGTTAACCGTGCAGCTTAAGTTGTTGATGTCTTTTTTATTAACCTGAGACGCTCCCAGTGCAATGAAAACCCCACGTACAGCCCGAAAGAGCAGAGACCCTAGTATCCACCCCTGTGGCACACCCTAACCCCATTTCCCTCCTGCCATCAGAATGTGTATATATATATATACCGCTGCCTCCTGCCGTGCCGTATCATTAATCGCAGCTCTCTCTGCTCTTGTCCTCACTGTAGGTGGTCTTTTCATTGACAATCCCTTTTACCAGCCGCGGACCATCGCTCCTTTTTTTATTCACTTGGGTCCTCAAGATCTCTTCTCTGACTTCTAGAACCATCAGGTTGTGTGGCTCTAAACTGTCGTACCACTCCAGGCATGACCAGGCTGTCTCCACCGCACAGAGACGGCCCAAACTTCATTCACAAACCCATCCAAACCCAATCTAAGGATCCAAAAATGCACCACTCTTACAAAAGCAATACTCTATTTGACATGCTCGTCCCGAAAACCGGCCGGGGACCTCGGTTCCTCCTTATATAGCAATACACTTGAACTCTTTTGGGCTTTAAGCTTACTTGAGATGTGAATGTTCGGTTGAGTCTTACTCAAACTCGGCATTGCAATATAGTCATTTTCATTGTATATTCACCACATGTGTATGTGTGGCTATATTATAAATACATGCATATATATGTATGGTCAATGGCACTATAAATATATATGTGTAGATATACCAATGTACTTATGTATATTTATGCAGTGTATATATATATATATATATGTGTGTATGTATATATATATACACACACACACACACACACACATATATACATATTCTTGGTATTAATTATTTTAGAATTGGAAAGTGATATGTAACCATTATACTAGGATATAACTTTCTTCCAGTTTTATATATACAGTATACATATATGCTAAGCAATTTAATCTAGTAAATTATTCTTGTGAAAATGCAATATGACAGCCCTTTTCTTAATCTACCTGTAGTAGATTAGGGATGCTTCCTTCTCGAGCGGCTTCGCCGTGTCTTTTCGTCAGATCTGCGCGCGTGTGCGTGTTTTTGCTCAGTCGACCAAAGTCTGGCGTTCTGGTTGGGTTAAGAGGTCGTCCTCCAAACATCTGGCCACCGTGCCGCCCGCACCCACACCTCACAGGCGAATACACAGGTCTTTCTAAAGCACATCCGACGGCAGATTGGTTTACTCTTTCTGGCCGTTGACGTATGGGGTGCATACTCGTACACGTCATCACGGTATGAGGGGCAGCTAGTGTGACCCGGTCACTCACTCACTCACTTCTCCCTGCAAAAGCACAGGTGACTCTTTAACACGGCATAGGTGGCCCTTCATTCGCCTTTCCATTCATTTTGTCATTCGTACTTCTCAGGCCTGTTTCACACTGCATACAAAAGGCACATATTTGGACACATTTCAGTGGCCATGTTACAGCATTCACATTGCCTGCACAATCATAGCAGAAGCGTAGCTGCAAGTTTCTGTGCTCTGCCTGTTCTTGCAGAAAACATGCTGAAAATGTGCTGTAAACCTATTTAGCAACAATATTTTGCATTAAAGGCTTTTATACAGTGACAGGCACACAAACGGGAGTTTCTATTCAGAAAATCTGACTGAATCCAGATCATTAAAGGAGTTTATAGCTACACTTTGTGTTTGGGTTCAGTTCCGTGTAGAGCAATTTTCAGTAGCTAACTCCCGATAGCTGTTTAATACATTATGGTTGTTATTAAAGGAAATGCTCAATTTAGTCACCCAGAAATCCCTATTTTTCTTAGTAGTACTGCAATTCTGTGGGTGTGAAAGCGCAATGCATGTTTTATCGCCGCTCACACGTGTTGTGAAACAGGCCTCGGGTTAATGCCGCAGCGAGCAGTCGCTTTTTACTTTTTTGCGTTTTTCTTCAGCAGGTCTGTTGTAGCGCAACTGTAGGCCAACTAATTAATAAGAGCTCTCAAAAGACTCCCAGATACAGTACCAATCACAGAGCACAGAAATGGGAATAAGCTTGATGATATCATTTTAGCTGTGCTATATTCAGATTTACAGCTATTTGAAGAACCATCTTACCGTCAGGATTGTTTTACTGTACTCTGAATGCTTATCGTAATTTTTATATAAAAATGTCCTTCTCTTGTTAGCTTCACATGTACAAGTAGATAATTCAACCAATATCACTAGGAATGTATTGATGTTTGTATGTCAAAGTAGTTTTGATATTTTACTGTGCTTTCAGCAAGCATTGAATGTCACAATTTCTCACCAAAACCCAATTGTATAAGTCAAAAAAAAAATTTGGATTTCACAAAAACAGGACACAACCCAGCTCACATATATATTGAATGTGTCCCCTTATATAAATTTCCACATATATTTAGTCATATTTTAGCTGTTGTGTTTGAATGTGTAATAGTGTAGCTCTCAAATAGGAAAAGATGGGATATAATCACAGAAACAATACAGAATAGTAGTATAATAATAATAGTATAGTTCAATAAAAGCAATAGTACAACATGCATCATATGATCATAACAGTTTAAATATACTTGTTTGTCATAATGTATTTTGTTTTTGGTAACACTTTATTTTAAGGTGACGCAGTTACACATTACTACATGTACTTACTATAGTAATAACAGTAAATTATGCATAATTACAAGTAACTAACCCTCAACCAAACCCTAACCGTAACACTATAATAAGTACATATTTAGTACATAAGTAGCCTACGTATTTGAGGAAGGACAATGTAACAACGTCACCTTAAGATAAAGTGTAACCTTTCTTTCTTTTCGTTTTTAATTTTTTGGAACATTTTGAAAACAAATTAATTTTTCTGTTCCCCAACCAGACGAGACTTCGGTCAGTTTTGAATTAAAGCTGGTAAGTCTTGTATGGGTAAGTTTTGTATGGAAATGCAATAGAGATTTAAGAGAAAAGCGTATCAAAAGACAAAATGGCCTTTATCTTTCTTTGAGCTTCATGAATGATCGGCAAACACACAAGGCCCTTTCCTCGATCTGACGCCACACCAGCATTACGTAGTTCAAAAGACTTCCAACTGGGAGTTAACACAGTTAACCTTATATTGAGTTAGTAAAACAGAGGGCTAACAAAGTGAAGCAAAGAATGTGTTCATTTTTACATTACGTCGATTCAAAGTCTTCCATGTTATTTGTGTCTAATCAGTTTGCAAACATAATACTCATTAACGATAAAGTCAACATGAAATGAAAATCGGCCCGATTTACTTTCTTAATACACGTTCCTTGGCTTATTATGAACGATTCATCACTGTAAGTTAACCTTTTTTTAATCAAACTTTAATACTTGACTTTAATAAAAGTCAACAATCCCTCTTATTGTTTAACCCCTCTCCTCTAATCATCTGGTTCGCTTATATGTAACACTCATTTTCATAATCCAATCAATTTAATGTAAAACATTCCGCCTTTGCAATTTCAGAACAGGAATAAACTGAGCAATTCCAAGAGAGTGCTTGGGCCCTAAAAATTTGGAGAAAAATATGTATTTCTTTTGAAAATACATAATGTTGTTTACAGACATGAGTTTAGAATGTAGTTATGTTGACTTTAACCAAGATTACCTCGTGATATGATTTCGCACACTCACAAATGTGCTGTAAAATATAACGCATTTCAAAACATTGTCTCAAAGATATTACAGGGATGTTTCATTAATCCAAGTATACAAATCCAGCGTAAAAGCCATATGGCTGCGTTTACACTGCAAGGCTTAATGCACAGATCAGATTTTTTTATTGTCTTGCCTGTTTACATTCACTTTAGAAAATAATTACATTAACTCCCACCCAAATCGATTCTGTTATTTATTTTAATTATTTATTTAATTCATGTCGGTTGGTATGATTACTTTCCAGCGTGGATAAGTTAAAAGCTGTCATGGGGGTTTGAGGCGCAAAATTTGACTGAACGGATATAGGCTATACTGGTAAGATAACGGTTCACTAGATCTAGAATTCTGAAGTGAAATAAAGAAGCGTTGAAAGAGTACGTTTATTTAAATAAATTTGAATAAATTAACGAGAGAGAGAGATTTTGAGTGTGAAGCTGTTTAAAATAACAAAAACAGCAAAGTTATCTCGATGTAAAGAAATATTTAGTAGTGAAGCGGTTTTATTGATACAATTCACGGGGGAGAGGTTGAAAACACCTTTCTATGCTCCACATCTGCTTCATAATACAACATTAAAAAGCTATCCGTGTTGGCAAACGTGTCACCCTCACCTAGTGGGAAATCCAAGGGGAATCGGATATACATGTTTAGGTTAGATATTGTCCATAAATCAGATATGTATTTGATTCAAGACCACATTTGGAAGTGGCTCAGAACAGATGCAAAAAATCTGATCTTGTGCTACAAATTCTGATATTTGTCAGATGTGAGTAAAAAATCAGATTTTTTTTTTTGTGCCAGTGTGAACGCAGCCAGTCCCTCTTTATAAACATCAGATGTAGCTGCATTTTTGCTGCAGTGCTTAAAAAGCATCAAAACCTTCTCCTGAAGTGCAAATATATCTCTCTTCATGCCAGCCTGCTTCCCGACAGCCAGATGGTCTTCATAAATATGATGTTAGAACTCATATTTTAGTTCCGTTTAGGTTATAATTCTGCTCATCAGCTGCATTTGAATCTCAGTGGTCTATCGTAGCGAGTGATGGGAGAAGACATTTGCACAGCTGCATCTCCTGTCAAATTAAGAGTTGAGGTGATGGAATGAAATTTCAATAAAAGATCCACAAGAGAACATCTTTTTAAAATAAACCAGGCTTGATTTCCTGGGAGCCATCAAAAGTTAGTTTTATTTCCGATTCCGTGTGCCGACTCGTGTATGATGTCACGTTTGTGGGCGGGGCCCTGAGATGCGCATAAGATTGTACGCCACTTCATCGGCTCTACTCAGGTAGGTGTTAAACGCAACTTTCCAGATATGGCATCCACTTCTCCTGTTTTAGCACACTTTGGTTAATTTGTCGGAGCCATGTAGAGCAGTTAATATATGCGCTATAGACATCTTGAAGCTCACATGAGTAATGCAGGTTCAAGTCCCCAGTGTCTTCACTTTCTCTGTCCAATACAGTAGCAAAAACTCTTTATTTAGAAAGAAATCTGGATTAAAATCACAACATTGGCACTGAATGGTTGATTGGGCAGTTGCCTTTGATAGAACCAATACACCATCTAAAATCTTTCGTCCAAACACCATATATTTTAGTTTAATTTAATAGACACATGACGATTAACTTACTAGATTTGGTATTTTTCATTTAGTACTCTCACTTAGCAACAGATTGATAAGATTAGAGACACTTTATTACGTTGGTGCTTAATCAATACGAGCAGACTTAAGTGGTGGAATATTTGTCCTGTCGTGAAAGAAAGGGACTTGTGTGTGGCACTGGAGTTGAGAAAAGCTGGAAATTCAATTTGCGAGCTTGCGATGCAAGTACAGAGATATAGATCCGGTTTCAGATTGAGCAAGCTTTGCAAAATGAATTGCTGAAGGTAATGTTTTCTCCTCGTCTCCGATCTCCCCCTGCATATGAAGCGGGGCAGATGGGGACGGCCGTCATTTGAGCTGGTTCACGCGTGAGCCGGGACGCCGAAGTCCCTGTAGACTGAACCAGCAATAGAGCCATGTTTAGGTTTGGAATGTATTTATGTAGTAGAATGTACTTTCATAGAAGAGCTAACTGCATCTTTGTAAACATCCAAACTCACTGATATGAATTATTTACCTATATGATAAAAAATATTCTTGTGATTGTGTGTGTGTTTTTTGGGGGGTGGGGTGTGTGTGTGTGCTTATGCCCATTGTTTACGTTTATTTACTTTAATTTGTAACTTATGAGCATGGGCAAATCCTTGCTTGTGAGCTCTTCCATGATTCTGTAAATACTCCTGAGTCAGACTGCAAATGAAAGCAGTCTGCAGGATTCTCAGTTATCCATATCACAACTTTTATGTAACTTGACAAATTATATAAAGAAAAAATTATCTAGATTTGAGATATTATAAAGGATAACAATATAATGTGAAGTGGTGATTGTGCACAACTTCTGTGAGCGAGCAGTGCTTGAAAATGACAGCAGTAGATGTTTGCTAGCCGTGGTATCAAATTATAAACTATTAGTTGTGAAAATACTATAGTGGTTTGTCTGTCACTTTTTTTGCCATAATTTATGCTTTTAAAAGAAAGTGCTAAATCTCTATGAAGTGTAAACTTTTCTTTTTTAAATAAATATCTAAAAACTTTTTGATGTGTGGTGTATTTTGTTGTGTCCATTCTGTCTTTTTTGTCTAGTGCGCCACAAGACAGAAGCTTGTTGCAGTTTCCTATTTTGAATTTCTTACTAGATGTCCCAGTTGGTGAAATTTGTCCGTTTTTGATCAGAGGTTGAATATGCTACAATAAATTTCATGCTTGTTTTAATCTAGCCAACCAGTTAATGGGTCTCCAATGAGCAACAGCCAATGAAATTGTGAGTTGAAAGAGTGTGACAGAAGGGCGAGGGAGTGCTGGGCCAGCAAGGAGAGCAAGCTCTTAAACGTCCTTGGCCCTGTCCCAATTGACACAATTCAAGTGCATTTTGCGGTCTTGTGGACTTGGTTGGCTAGACACAGGGTAGTGGAATAAAAAATAAAGCAAGGCCTAGAAAGCAAGGCACTGTTTTCAGAATGCACGAGATTCTGCAAAAAAACGAGTGCAATTGTCAAACACGTCCGTTAGTCACTAGCTGTATCCCAATTTAGAGGCTGAAGGACGCAGATTTTATAGACCACGCCTTCGAAGTCCGTGAGGTTCGGACTGAGCGATGTTAAATGGGATGATCTAGCCTACAGAGGATAGCTCTTGTTGCCTAGCAACTGTGACAGCTGCCGTTGATGAGTGACAGTAACGTTTGTACTGGACCTTTTTGAAAGTTATATTAAACTGTCTGAAAACATTACAGGCTTCACATCCTGTCCAAATATGTTCACCATGGTCCATTTATGTACATAATAAAGAGTATAAACTATATAAAATCACATCTTGGTAAGATAATTCAACATTTGAATCACTTTAAAGTTGTTGTTTTTTTATTGTTTTTACATTTGTATAATTGACCCTTCGCTAAGCCCCGCCCTCCCTAGTTACTGTTGCTACGTCTGTCAAGCTTTCGCGCCTTGCACGTCTATTACAATGTGTATGCAGCGGTGTCAGACATTCCCAATGAGATAATTCGTAATTTTTGACGAACATGTGAAATATCCGAAAGAGCAAGACAAAAGGGACTGTAGTATGCATTCGAGGGATATATCCACGACATATGCAACCGATTAGAGAATAATTTCATAAAAATTGAAGCTAAAGCCTATAACATTAGTCCCAGCGCAAGCAGCAGCGCCTCATACGCTGACCATTCACATGGGAAACACAAATTGATGAACAGCTATGTTCGTGAACAGCAGGGTAAGTGAAATGTGAAAATAATCTAATAATTATAAATCAAACAGTTTATCCATAAATCTTGTGGAATAACACTAACACCGGGAGAGCCGCGATCGGATTGGGTTAAAGTTACTCAGTCAGGGGTAGTAGGCCGTCGATTAACAAAATGCTGAAATATATTTTAAAGTATGTCAGTGAGCCTCCGTCTTGTCTGTAATCGTCTTATTTTACGTTAAAATATATGCATTATGAACAAAGAACCGTCATTATTTCCAACTTCCAAGCAATATGTGTTTGTTAATCCTGTCGACATTTAGATGTGAATGGGGTCTCCCACACTGCTTGATACACGCCCATCATTTCTCCCCTTGGCTTTTAGATTTTCAGGAAGGAAAAAAATTCCACTCCCCCGTCCAAACTTTTAGGATACCGGCTATCAGATTTGCACAATCCATACGCACAACGCTTCAGCATGTTTCCCTCGCTCGAAAGCTTGTCAGACCTCCCGCGCCTAGTTACGGTTGCTAAGACACGATTGGCCAGTGGCGGTTTTCGGGCGTGGCTTAGCGAAGGGTCAATTAGATATTTGAGGAAATACAAACCCAATATGTTTAAAAGTGTAATTAGTAATTTCTCCAAAAAAAAAAAAAGTCCTGTCGTCACTGGCGCGCAATGAATTCTGGGGTGGGCAAGGCCGCGAAGGATCCACCTGTTGTATCCGTCATTACCCAGGAGACGAAGGACGCATTTGAAGGAGCCTTTGATTTGGGACAACCTCCGTCACGCCACTGTGACACAATTAGCCTTCGTATGTGTCCTTTAAAGAATGCAGCCTCTGAATTGGGACGCCGCTGCTGTCCTGCTCCACCCCAATCACACCTGAAGCAGCGGATCAAGGTGTTCAGGGTTGAACATTACAGGCAGGTGTGTTGGAGCAGGGTTAGACCTGAGTATGCAGGAAGGTATAGCTCTCCAGGAGCACGTTAATGGAAAAGCAGCACAGTGGAATGCAAAAACTTGTTCTGTGTGAAGGGACCCTTACCCTGGCCACTGCATGCATGTGTCCATTAACTTCACGATGACCTTTTGTCAGTTTAGGTTGAAGATTTGAGAAGAATGCTCACAAGTTCCTCCTCTGCAGGCACTTCTGCCCACACTTACAATCAAAGCAGCATTACTTCATGAAAGTGTGGACTCGGAAGACAATGAGGGTTTGGTGTGCTATTTGGGACAGGTCCCTTCTCTTTCCATTCTGTGTAAATCATTGCACAAAAATGACCAGAATTCATTCATATTGTCACATGACTTGTAAGGCCCTGTCCCAAATTGTACCCTAAACACTTGCGATCTTCCTACAAGTCCCCACTTTCGTGATGTAACGCTGCTTTGACTGTCGGGGAGAAGCCTGGCAAAAGTGCGTATCGAGGGCGCAAATCGACCGCAAAGGGGGCGCTCGTGAGCACCCTTCTGAAACCTAAAATGACAAATGGGACACCCTGCGGTCTTGTGGAGTTAATGGACGCGTACACGCACGTGGCAGCCATTGTAAGTCCACAAGACCGTAAGTCAGTGGTCTCAAACTCAATTCCTGGAGGGCCAGAGCTCTGCACAGTTTTGCTCCAACCCTAATCAAACACACCTGATCCAGCTAATCAAGGTCTTCAGGATTGCTAGAAACTTCCTTGCAGGTGTGAGTTTGAGCTGGTTGGAGCTAAACTGTGCAGAGCTGTGGCCCTCCAGGAATTGAGTTTGAGACCACTGCCGTAAGTGCATATGAAGTGTGCTGTTTGGGACAGGGCCTAATTCTGGGGGGATAATAATTGTCTGGGATGGGAATGATCTTATAATTGATGCACCTAGTCTGAGATTAGTTGTGTAAAGTGCGCACTTTAACATTGATGGGTCTGTAATATGAGCAGGGCGACAAGCTTCTGCCTTGCAGCAAGGGTGAAATAAGGGATCTGAAGAATGCAAATCCATACAAATCATGTCCAGCAAGGAGAGCAAACAGTCCCGTAAATCATGCTGACTGGAGTGTATGAAATTCCATGAGATCAACAACAAACTGTAGCCCAATCACTTGACTGGATCATTTAAGGAGTTTGGGATGTCTGTGTGATACATGTGTGGGTCCGTAGGGTTTGAAAGGGTTAGTCTGTCAGTCTCTGGTAACCCACACTTGAGATGGGATCAGTGTGGATAGAACATGCCGGGGAATGTTGGTGTTGGATGACAGTCACTGATGAAATGACAGAGTCCTGCTCCTCATCTTACTACACTTTCAGTGAGAAATCAGCTCTATGGTGTCCTACAACCAAGTTCTTGCTTTACATTGAGGTCCTTCCACACCAAAGTCAGGTCTGGGGCAGAAGAAGGATGAGGAACAGACCCATAAGACTGGCCTCCTTTGAGCTGTTAACATGCATTGAGCCATGGTGAGGTAAGACCAACTATTTAAGCATGACACTGGACATAATACATGTTGCCAGAATGTAAGAGATCCCAGCTGTTTATTGGACACTTCTCATCTGGGAAAACCATTGCAGATTTTCCCCCGTTGCAGCTGCTCCTCACCTCCGTTGGAAGCTATTTTGGATGACTGAGCAAGCAGACCACCAGGCCTGTGTCAGCGAAACCTGGGCAGAGTTGGAGGCACTCTGGGGTTGGGTTGAGGTATTGAAGCATGAACTGGTCAGGCTCTGGGTAAATGAGTGCTATCAATGTTCCCCCTGTTCCCTACCTCCAAATGAGTTCACTAACGAGTGACAAGTGAGCTGTGGAGTTTGGTTTCATCAGCGCTGACGTTTAGGTTTGTACTGATGTCAGATAACTCCTGGTAACAGGATTCCCAAACTTGTTTAGCACATCATCCCAGGGCGATAATTTTACTGGACCACGTGCCTATTTAAAGAGTTAACATTCCATGCTTATAAACAAGCTTAATGATATTAAAAGACATGCTCTAGGACAGCCATTTCACTGAGTGTTTACTTGTCACATGATTAGTGGTTAAGTCTATCGAAGCTGGTTGAAATACAGTATTAAGGAAACCTGTGAACTGGAACTTAGCAACAGCCTCGCTTTTATACCCGTCATGGCACTTATTCATCGCTCTGAATAAGGTCTATAGAGCAGTTAATTGAGTCATAGCCTACAGACTTGGAATGGAAACCTTGCGGGAAGTCAAGTAGCATGTGCTCATAAATATTCATTCATAACCGATGCCGCCACAATAGCAGGATTTCTTGATTCGCCAACTAATGAGCAACGTCCATTCAGCAGATATGTTGGGCTTACTGGGTTAAAGTAATCAATATTCAGGAGCATGTTAAACAATATTTTATAGGGTTACAATGGGGAAAATGCCCGTCAAGAACAATGTGAATTTCCTTTTAAACACATTTTGATATGTTTAGCATGTGCAGGATGATGATGCATCAGACAATGTGTTACAGGAAATAAATAGAAACATTTGCTAATTTTGTCATTGCACAAAATGTAAAATATTAAAATAGGGGCAAGATGGCCCTGGCTGAACTTTTACTCCACAAATCCCTCATTAACAAATAGACACAAAACTTTAATATTCAACATAATGCAATGTAATTAATCACTATTTTCCAGAGAGACGAAATTAGATCAGTTATCATCAAAACTGTTTTGACTGACTAAATCTCACAAATGTTGTTATTCGGATGAAATGACAAAATCTTACCCCAGCGGGAATCTTACCCTAATGCTTAACATATTGTACTTTGAGTATTAAGTGTATTGTATTAAAGTACATTCAAATATTTATAAATGTTGTGTGATTCAGATAATTCTATATAGGGATGTATGACAATCTAGTTCATCAAAGCATTACATTTATATTGATCTAAATACACAAATCCTGAATTGTCCCCATTTTTTAATTCATAGATAAGAAATTACCTCATCGATGGTTTTCATTTGAGAAATCTGGTCAAATTGGCATTTGAAGACATCATACTTGAGTAACTATGTTATGCATCTAAGTATTTAAAAATATAAAATTGAATTATTTATGTGAATTGTATAATTTGTCATCCCCCTTTTTACTTATGTTTAAAATGTAAATAAATTGTAATTTGGTAAATTTAGCATTTAAATGTCTCATGTGAGGTTATTGTGGGAGTTGCATAGCTTTATACTCACGCAAACTGTTAGCCTGGATAATTTCATTTTGATTTGTAACCTTCCTTGTGTACCTTCCTCTTCTTGTTTAGGGATTGTAAGAATTAAAATGGATTCTTTCTAAATGACAGATTCTGGCGTCTGATAACAGTATGTCGTGTTGTAAAGGATCAGGTGGTATTTCTTATTACACTGCATATAAATATTCATGCATGTTAGTTTCCAGTTCATTTGATCAAACAGCTGTAAATTATTGATAAGAATATTTTTGTAATGAGAATGTTTTTTTTGTTTTAAATGTCATAAAATAAGTCGTTGATGTTTTGAAAATATACCATACAAGCAAAATGTCTTAAATGAGTCCATAAAACAATTACCAATGTCAAAAATGTAACTCTTAATGACTTCTTTTTTCAAACCTTTGTGAAGGAGAGGCTCATACATGAAGAACAGACACAAGACGGCAGGAGACACGTGTTCAGAGGTTTATACTGAAATTCATGGAAGTATACAACGCATCCTACACTATTACCATGTCCACACGCATGTAATGCTGGGTAAAAGGTACATTTGGCATGTAATGATGAGACAGCAGTTTGAAATTTAAGACAAAAGCAAAACATGAGTAATAATCTGTAGCACAGTACAATTAGGCAACATTAGTACAGTTACCAAATAGTTGAAATATAAAATTAATCCCCCCCAAAAAAAAATCATATGCTTTTTTTATTTACAACCCAGTGCCTTTTAGAACAGCCTATTTGTCTTAAGAGGCTTCAAGGACCTTCTTTAACAACGACAATAACTCGAGCAAGCTTGATATCAATATAAATATGACTGTAAGGTGCAAAGACCTTCCCCTCAGAGAGTCCGTTATACACACACACACCTCCTGATGTGCTTTCCGATCAGACCGTGTGCTCACTGTATAAGTGCTTCCTGTTAGCTATGATCAACAGTGACCTTTAACCTTTCAGATACACAAGCAGCCCTTCATATTCATAATGCCTGTATCCCATCATATACCATTTGCTTTCGCTGATATCAGAAGGGCGCCAGCTAGTGGTTTGAGGAGGAATCTAATTAAACGTTCACTGTACAGTGTGCTACCTGTCTACTTCCTGTTTTTAGTCTTCCTCCGAGAACCACAATATTGGCCAACACACACACACGCACGCATACACTGTACAATAAAAGCGGACCTCAGTCGTACACATGCACACCATTTACACGTCTCCTGTCACAATAACGGAAGTCACGCTAGTTTTCCGGCTGCACATGTACCTTATGTTGACTCGGACTGTGTTTGTGCAAGTAGTCTTGAGTAGGTCAGTAGATAGAAATGTTAATATCCCCCAGAAGACAGTTCAGTCAGCTATACGCCCCCTTCCTTTGTTTAACATCAGTAGTAGAAACACTAGCATTAAAGTCTTGTTTTTCAGTAAGTAAGTACTTGTGTTTCAAATGGGGTCGCTGGTACCCTAGAAGTAAAGTTTTTACAAAAGGAAAAAAAAGGAGAGAGAGAAGTCATGTTGTTCGCACTGTTCCGGCTGCGGGGGGGGGGGGGGGGGGGGGGGGTGGTGATGATGTGGGCTGGAGACGTCTGGTCCTGTTAGACGCTCTCTTTGCCTTGAGCTCCGGTCACAGTCTTGATGGAGGTTAACGTCCTGTTGAACCATGTCTTTTTGGCTGCTTGGACTTCGTTTAGAGCCAGACCCAGATGATGCTCCAGATCCTAAAGAAGACATTAAGCTCACGCTTTATTCAAAGTGACTTAAGGTGATCTTGTAAACTTATAGGGACAGTAACATGATCTGAAAGTCAAATCTACGAGATTTAATTTACCAGATCTTTATCCACTGGACTATCTGAAACAATGTGTGCGTGTATAAACTGCCCTGCCCCCCCAAAAAAAGTCGCTGTTAGGATTTAAATAGGCAAATGCTTACCCAGACCGCAACACAGTCAAGTGTCGGCCCAGATCCGGCCCACATCTGGCACACGTGGGCCGACACTAATGTTGCGGTCTGCGTAAGAGTTTTTGATTGGATCATTAGTGCATGTTTCTAGCATGTTATATGTTTGGCAACTGTTCTTCTAACCCTAATTGGAGTAGATTTTCATTTTTTAAACAACCATGTAGGAAGACGCATCATGACTATATTTCAGGATGACAATGTCAAGATTCATCAGGATCAAACTGTGAAAGACGGTTGTGAGGAGCATGAAGAATCATTTTCACACATGAATTGGCACCTCTGAGTCCAGACGTTAACTTCATTGCAAGTGTTTGGGATGTGCTGGAGGAGACTTTACAGAGTGCTGGACTCTTGCATTGTCAATACAAGATCTGGACCAAAAATTGATGCACCTCTTGATGGAAATAAATGTTGTGATGTTATTCCCATCAAGAGGTGCATCCATTTTGGGTCATTTCTTTAAAAAAAATCAGGTTTTCAAAATGTCGATATGTGGAAACATACAGTATCACATGGTGGAAAATATATTTAGTGTAACCTCCAAAATATTAATACCATACCTTATTAATATGGTAAATAGACGCTCAAACATGCTTGAGAACAAACGCATCACACAAGCACGTTTGAGCCTCACGTGCGTATGTGCTTTCTTCAATATTTATAAGCCTAAATTCAATCTGTTTCTTTAAAGCAATTACGTCTCTTCAGAAGACTTGGATTAAACCAGACCATTCATGTGGATTACTTTTACAATGAACTTCTTTTACTTTATGAACTTCAATGTTGAATCATCAATGTTTCGGTGGAATGGACTATTTTAGAGGAAGTAGAGAAATCTCTCAGCTTTCATAAAAAAAATCATAATTTGTGTCTAAGATGAACGAAAATCTTATAGTTTTGGAACAACATGAGTTTTATTGATAATTTGTTAAACTTTCAAGCCTTATTTTGCACACTTTAACGAAATCTTGATCTGCAAAATAATGGAGACGCCACCAAGCAGCATGCCAATAACAGGCACTTCATATGAATTATTACTAATATAAAAAACTAATTTAACAGGGTTAAAACATGATTTAAAGACAGATACAATAATAATACAAATAAGCATTAATTAAACATCTGTGTCCAATCATAGGACAGTCTAAAAGTTCCCCTATGTCCTAAAGCCAGTAAACACATTGAAAACTGTGGTGTGTGTGTGAAAGAACGTTTAGGATGTGTGTGTGTACCTGTATCTTGCACTCGGCCTCCACCAGCTGTAGTTTGGTCTGTGCGAGCTCCAGCTCCATCTCTCTCAGCTGGTTGTTTAGCGCCTCCTTCTCCTCGTCCATGTCCTCCTCACTGCCTTCTTTATGAGCGCTGAGAGCCTTCAGACGACCCTCCTTACTGAAGAGAATACTGCACTTCTCACAGCCCTCCACCTTCATCTGCTCACACACACACACACACACACACGATAAACCTAACAAGCCTGGCGATGAGCAAACTACAGGCAGAACTCGGCTGGTTATTAACACTAAATAAATAAATACTGAGTGTATTACACTCGTTTTAATTGTCATTATGATTGGGGTGATATTATTGATATATTGTTGCTCATTGATCTGGAATACTTGATTCTGACTGGTCGATCACAGTATTCTGTGGTCAAATATTATTGTATGATGATGATAAACTGTATATATTATTGTCTTAGACAACTGATTTACAACATAATTGCAAGTCTCTCACATAATTGCTAAATCAATATTACCTAAATAATAATTAATGTGTATATTTATATAGGTATAAAACAACTTTTTGCTATAATTTCTATATAATTGTTTTAAGGCGAGATACCCCAGGGGAATTCCATTCAAACATTGTTTTTGTATTACCAGTTTTCTGAAATGTTATGTTTAAATATGCAAATGAGGCATATTATATAATTAAATATGCACAAACTTGCATAGATTTTAAGAAGTGAAACCTGAACACTGGATAAAGCCAGATTCAAAATTCATGTTTCTTGTTTTTACAGAGATGACTTTGAATTGATTCTTTTTATCATTCCAGAAAAAATTAAATCCCCATGTTTATAAAATGGAATAAAAATGTCATCTCAAATGCAGCGAATGACACGAACAAACCCTTTCAGAATACAGATAGGAATAAAAGAATAAACTACATTTTTGTGTACATAAATTCTGGCTCAGTCTGTGCATTAGAAAAAAAAACATTTTGTGAAAATAGCTTTTAAAGATTTGTCTTGTAATTGAAATCTACAGACGCAAATAGATAATGTGCAATAAAGGTGTATTGTGAATGTTTTCTTTCACTAGTCTAAAACAACATGAAAGGCCAAATAGCCCAACATCTCAAAATTAACCAGGGCATGAAAAAATAAGTTTTTGCCTGTAGTCTTTGTTTGTTTTTTTATTGGGATTTTAAATAAATCTACACTATAAAGTGTGATGCCACACATTGATGCCTCAGTGAGTGCTAAATTCTAGATTAAATATTTAGTATTAATGTTGTATATGTTTATAATAGCAGTGCAGCAATAATATAAAGTTAGCCATAATCTGGCTTTTTCTTTTAATCAACACATTCCTGTATCAAGCTATGGACTTCTGTCTGTGTGTGTGTGTGTGTGTCACATCACCCACCCGGATCTTCTCTATCTCTCCTCTGTTGGCCGTCTGCTGTTTCTCCAGTCGCTCGCTGAGCTGAGAGCAGATCTGAGACACAAACACACAGAGGTCAAAGGTCAGTGACGCTCGGTCTCACACCAATGCACTACACATGCTTTCCGCTCAAGAAGAGGACGGGAGAACGAGGCTTACGGTAAAAGGTCAATCATCATGACTGGAACATGCAATCTTTCCATCTATCTCTCCTCTTACAGGATATCACATTTCCCCTCTGTCTGTGTGAACTCCCAGCATCCTCTTACAGGAAGTGCACTAACTGCCCCACACAGCTCAGGTGAGGAGGACATCTCAGACCGAGAGCTGTTTTTAACCTACAGTAAATCCAATGGGGTTCAAGCATTCTTTCCCAACCGGGCATCACTCCTTTGCACGTGTGTTTGGATGAATGCGGTCAGCTCAGCATAGCTTCATTTGGTGAAGACCCTCATTAAACATGCATTCATCATCAGGGAGAATATAGCTTCAAATCATTAATGAATGAATGATCAGGGATGACGCAGTCCCAGAATATTACTGTTGAGAAAATCTGTTTTACATCTGAGCCATGACACAGTGGTTAAAGCCCAAAGTATAATTCTGACACCAAAACTTACTGTATCTGTATCTGCCAATTATGCAGCCTTTCAAAGTGTGCTCCATTTACAGGCATGAAAACAGGTCAGGGGTAAATATCCAATCCAATCAACTTATATATACTTAATATATATATATATATATACACCCCCCCAACAAAAAAAAAGATAAATGTAATGAGTGAGTAGGAACGAGTGAGAGTTAACAGATGAAATAAGTAAAAAAAAGAAAAAATCACTTATTAATAGAATTGAACTATACTCCACAGTGATGAATTCCCCCCAAAAAAGCTGTAAGCTGCATTGGCATAGCTATAGCAGTGTTTCTCACATAATTTTTGGATCACTGTGGTGAGTGGACCTCTGTCCCTCTAGGGTGGTTCGGGGGCATGCTCCCCAGTAAGAAAATGTTGTGCTTTTTAATGTTAAATTCATCAATCTCGTGCAAATTAAGCAAAGAAAAATTCAAAACTCTGTTAGTTACAGTGTCTGTCTACATTTCTACTACATAATAATAGTTGTAATATTAATCCCATGATAGTTATAGCCATATATTGTAAAACAAACGCACTGAAAAATAAAGGAAACTTTCATAATTAGGTTTGTACTAATTTCTATACTTGAAAGAGTATATTTCTATACTTCACATTAAAGATGTGATTGGGCAGCCCAGTGTCAATCAAGAAAAGAACCAATGGGCCGCTGATCTGAATAATAACCAACTGCAGAACCGCAGAACCATTACGTCATACAATCTGAGGACCACAGCGCCAGCCCGACTGTCTGAGGGCGGAAGTGGGCGGGGTTGCAGTCCGATGCCGGAAGTGTACGGAGTTCATGTTTAAACATGTGTTTAGACTAGACCGTTAAAGATTTTTAGACAGTAAAAGATAGACAGTAAAATGTTTAACTATGGCGGAGCACACTGTAGAACAAGGAAAAGAAGAAGAGAAAGGGGTAAAAAGAAGTTATATATTTGATGGATGCAACATACTTAACATTATAACGTTACGCTTATACAAAACGGCCCTGTAGGCTACTGAAATGTTTTTTTTGAAAGGAAGTATTTTATAAGTTAATATTTAACAATATCCCAGTATCACTTTGTTGGGTTACATATTCATGGTTTGTGATTTAATTTGTTGTTGGCGTTGTATTTTACAGCATTTGTTACATTTTCTGACCATGACAATTGCATTAATTGTATTTGATTTCACCTATAGAAACACATATCGATTCAGAGAGGGTCAGCACTACCACTTCTGATCCAATGCACAACATGTTGCAGAAATTTTCACTGCCCATTTTGTGATGCCTGCATCTTTAAACCAACAAGATGGAACAAATTGACCAGTCATATGAAAATCCACTTAAAAAAGGCAGTTGTTCAAAAATTATTTTCAATTGAATAAAATGTTCAAACTCTCAAGCTTTGTTTTCATTGTATTATTTATTTTTTAATTTTATGCTTTGTTTAATGTATAATATTGTTAATCAATCTTAAATATACATTTTCAATTAAATAGTTTAAAACAAAGTCTTTATAATAACGTTGTTTTAAACTTTAAAACGTTCCAAAACACGGAAGTAGCGTAATGCCTTGCCGCGCCCACTTCAGCCCTCAGACTGTCGGGCTGGCGCTGTCGTCCTCAGACTGTTATGACGTAATGGTTCTGCGGTTCTGCAGTCAGACCTATCTCGCTGATCTACGTGTTTCATGGGGTGTCAGAAAAAAGAAAAAAAAAAACTAACGCTGACTTTTTTTTGACCAATGCATTAGGCTACACACTAATTACGCATTAACCCAGCGCCGCCAATTGAGCAAAACAAAACGAATGGGCCGCCCATATACGAGTTTTATGGGCCGTTAAGACAAAACACAAAACAAAAAAGTATGAGATGTAACGTTATCGGCCCAAAAAGCACGTCAGCCCACCTGGAATCTCCCGGTAGTCCCGATGGCATTAGCCTCCATGCCTGGACGTCACACAAAACAAAATCCTACCTGTAGCCTTTCACCATCCACTTATTAAGCTGCTGTCGCATCAATTTACGTGCCATCTCCTTTCCCCTCTTTTCTTTTTCTAGCCCCGACAGCTTTTTTGCGTTATCCATCTTTTTCGACGACAACTCACTACTCGTTCCTGCTCGCTCAGCGCTCACGGCGCCCGCGCCCACTCGCGATAATATCCCGCCCTCTTCTATGTCAAAATAATGACACTGGCAACATCGCTGTCTGTATCTGACAGGACAGTTAACATTGTAAGCTAACTTACCCCAGGCTTGCTTGTCGAAGTGCGGTTCTTTTTTTTGGCAGTGTGTCCAGTTGTCAGACTCGCGGTGTAAAAGACTTCGAAAACAATTCTGCCCTACTCTGACTCGGATTGACTGTCAGTTTCGGCATTAGGAATAATGATTGTTTTTTTAAAACTGCGAAGATTATGGTATCTATAGAGATATAGCGGGTAAATGCTGGGCACGTAAACGCCCCAGTGAAGCCACAGTGAAACTAGATTGAGAATAGGTGCTTCTCAAATGGAAGGGTGTATCCTAGTGAGGCGGTGTCTTTCCTAGTCCAGTCCTTTGGAGGCTAGAGCCCTCCTCAGCATTAAACGGTAAGGTAAATGTTACACAAATGTTTCCCTTCATTTCCAAAAATCATTTTTTGTCTTGCATTACTTAGTAAAATAGGACAAGCTCAGTGCTGATTCATTTTCCAATCATTCTTTTTTTGTGAATTGGAATGTGTGCTAAGGATTGTGGGTGATTGCGAAGGACACACTTGATGCATCCTTAAAAAATAAGCCAAAAGGATTCTTCAAATGGATAGATCCTTTGACGGGGCTTGATGATGTGGCGGTCGAGGTACGCAGTCTTACTAGGATGCAGTGTTCAAAATAAAGTATATAAATATTTGCAATCTACTCCCACTTTACAGCAATATTGCAGATTTAAAGATTGCATTATTGCTGAGAGGTCACAACATTTCGCAAGAGCACGATTCGCATTAGCTTGCGTCAATGGAACAAGACGTGTAGTGTGAGCACACCTTAAGGAGGAAATTTAATGTCACTCGTACTGTACACATAGCCTAGCGTACGTGTTAAACCAGGGCTTAGGTTTGATGCTGGTGAGTGAATGTGTGTTCATTCCACACCAGGAAGCTGTCCAGCATGATACCTGCAGGCCTTTTATGCTCATTGTGTGTTGTCTGCCTCATACAAGCAATAAGAGTGTGAGTGTGTGTGTGTGTGTGTGTGAGAGAGCGAGCTGGTTCAGCTCAGAGGACACCATTATCATTCTCCACCATGAATCATGCTGTCAGCGGCCCCATTAAAATGAGCTCTGCAGGGACAGCAGCTCAACTATTTTTACAGAGATGCTCTCATACAGCACTTTCAGGCCAGCCTCTCCTCTACACTCAGACATCAGATCAGCTCTTGAACACACCAGTTTGGACTTATGTTTACAGGAGCATTAACAGCAATTTAGTTTATTTCTGGGAGGGAAATGTAAATGTAAGACTTGAAAATGGTTGGAGCCATGTCTTAGTGGTTGGTACACATGCACAGGCTTACAAAACCTGTTCTGCACTTTTCTCTTCATCATTTCCTGTCTTCTTTCTACTCACTTGTCAATAAATGTGTCAAAAAAGGGCAAAACTACAATAAAACGCAGCTGAGGCCAAGCACAACATTTGGATAATTTAAAGTATGAATAGATTTGTTTGGTCAAAGACATTTAAAGTTAGTTACCATTATTTACAGCTCAATATCTTTTGTCCATTAGGGAACATTGCAACCAATGTAACATGGTATTATCATGTTAATGTAACAACAATACATCTAATGTTTTATGTCAATATGCATCACAGTTGTTGTGATATTGCCTCACTTCTTCTTTGGTGTCTTTGCCAGCTAGGTTTTTATGTAGAAAAGTGTCAAAATTCAAATGTTTGGTCTGAGCCAGTTTTGGTAAAGATTAAAAAAACAATTGAAGGAGAAGTAGCAACACAAATTTGAAAAGTGAATCAGTTTAAAATTTTGAAAAGCTGTACAGCAATTAAAAAATTGCAGTTTCTATGAAATGCATGTGGTGTAGATGCATGGCTAGATATTCCAAACTTGTTTCTATGCCATTTAAAAGCTCAATTTAACTTAAGTAGCAACAGATATTTTCTTCTGTATTGTGATGTAGATCAGAGTGAAATGAATTATCGAAAATAAAAAAATTTAGGGTGGGACTTGGTTTATCCATCGACTAATGAATCCGCATACATGTCATAAATTACATGCACTCCGGTAAACTTATAACTCCTGTTTTCTGCTTGTGAGCTCCCTCTATTGCTCTGGCTGAAAGTATAGTGAGATCGCTTAAACCCCCTTCAGATCGCATTCATTTGTGGAAAACGATGTGCGAGTGATATGATGTATATTTGATCAATATTTTTCTAAATGTGTATTGCTGTGCATTGCTACGATCATAAATAAATGAAAGCAGGCACGACTGAATAAGTATGTGTTCTCTTTTTATGTAAGATAATGATTAATAACCGTTTTATTCAAAATGATTGATGTGCACTCCTGCCACTGTAACATTTGTTTTATCATAAATCATTGGTCAAACATCGATGCTGGAGTGTAACATCCAAACGTTTGCTTCTGTCGTGTTCGGTTTGCGATCTAGCTGGTTTTCACTCAGCTGGTGGAATGGTGGGGTTGTGTGACGTTGTTCTAGGGAGGTGTGTTAAGGGCGGGTTGTAGTGGGCGAAACACAGCTTGATTTCAGCCTTGCAGCTCGAGATCCAAGGCTTCTGGTCCCGCTCGGCACATTATTATCCCTGGTTCACACTGGCCCGACAGTGGAAAAGCAGCTATTGATACCATACTTGGCAGCTGGGATACTGAAACCCACCCTTATCAGTGTGCCAAACTTTTAACTACCCGGTTCAAAGCATTGTCATAGACTCCCAGCCAGGAGCAACAGCAGAAGAAAAAGATGAAAATGATCAAATATGTGCCTGCACACAGTCAGTGCCTGGTCCCTTAAAAACAACAGATGTATTGTAGTGAGTCTGCTACAGACTAATGGGCTTTTTTCCTTGAGGATGAGTTAAGTTATGATGCATGAAACAAAAGTAAAAGGTAAAGAGCCCATTCATAACGGTATAGGGATAACAAGGACATGCAAAAGAAAGTCTTGGGAATAAAAGTCTTGGGTTTGAATCCCAGGGAATGCATGAACTGATAAAATGTATACCTTGAAAGCACTGCACATAAAACTAAAGTAAAAAATAAATTAGGCAAACATTTGACGGGGCAAGAGAAAACCCTACAGTGCATATTTATAGAGAGTCTCAGTTAAGTGTTTTGTGAAGGTAATTTAACAGGGCGATGGGGTGTTTTAAGATGAGATATGACGGAGACTGGGACATTTAAACTGATTTAGGGTTTAATGCAGCAAATGAAGGGATATTGGACTTCATTATAGTGATAGAAGGCCATTAGAATCAGAGCAATCTCAAATAGAAACTGCAGACCATGCTCACTGGAGACACACTGTGTGTGTGTGTGTCTGTGTGTGTGTGTGTGTACCTGTTTGTATTCTCCAATGATGGAGCCATTCTTCTTGATCTCAGACTCAGATTTATCCAGTTCTCTCCGACACATCTCCTTCAGCTGAAAGCACAGATGTAGATGCAAGTTAAACACTCTTTTTCGCTTAAGAAGTAATCCATGATTTCACAACAATACTATATTTGACCCAAGTGTCCCCTCTGGGAGACATATCTCCTGTCTATCTAAGGACGACTGTGTCCACAGGCTGTACTAACGTACGACTTGTCTCAGAGGCACCAGAGCAATCTACTCAAGCACAAATCCAGCATACCGTGAGTCTGCTCTCTCCAGTGATCATTCCCTGATAACACTCCACACAAAATACAGACATAAATAAAATATATGAATGCAATTACATAATGGGGTTACCAAACAAAAGACATACATATTTTTTGTTTCTTGTGCCAATGTAAGAATATATATATATATATATATATATATATATATATATATATATATATATATATATATATATATAGCTATATAATTTTATTGGATGAAATACATATATATATATATATATATATATATATATATATATATATATATATATACTGTATATGTATATGTATGTATGTATATATATATATATATATATATATATATATATATATATATATTTTTTTTTTTTTTTTATTAAATTAAATAATCCAATACAGCTTAATCAGGGATTTTATGTCTTTTTAAATGTAATTTTCATTGAGAAAGCTCCACACAAACGTTTCATGGTAAAAGTGACTTCTCTGATTGGTGGAAATCACTTGAGAATTATGGGTAGTGTAGTCCTTCACTGGGAATTTGGCAATTCAACTTTTTTTAACCATAGCTGAAATCATTGACATTAGCTATTTCTGAAGCATATGGGTAATTTAACTAATTACTAAAAATATTTTACATATATTTTGCATTCAGGTGGTGTGAGAAAATATATTGTATATATTATATTTATTTTTATTATAATTAATATGTATTATTTTACATTTTTAAATGGGTGAATTGGAGTGTATAGTGAAGAAAAAGAAACCAAGAATAGTTCAACACTTCTGAACACCTTCAATATGCAGAACCTGAAACCTTTTCAGACAGGAATTTTGTTCTAGAATCAACAAAATATGCTGACCCAGGAACGCATCTAACTTGGCAAAATCAGGACGTGCCCTTAAATTATTATTTTTTTTTTTTGACCAGTAGTACAGAAAGGTTTTGAATGGTAGTGGTGTTCGACCTGTGTGGACTCTTCCTCCAATCGTCTCTTCTCATCTTCAGAGTCCACCAGTTTCTGCTTAGTAATGAGAAGCTCTTTGTTGAGCGCATCAGCTTTCTCCTCAGCCTAAAGGAAAAAGGACAGAGTGTGTTAAAATATGCACCAGAGGCCACAGGCATGTGTGAATGTCACCAACTGCTAAAGCTAGACCTGCAAAGCAAGAGAACAAACTTGTAAAATGCCCTCAAAAGTGGCAAACTGCCTGAAAGACTTACATTGTCCAGGTCTTTCCTCAGGGCGATCTTACTGCTGACCAGCTCGTGAGCCAAATCGTCATTTTCCTGTTCCAAGCGCATGTTAGCATCCTGTAGCCGCCGGTTTTCTCTCTACAGAGCAGACACAGAGCGTGAGCGGGTGTGTGACTCAGTCACTGTCTTGTGACTGTCACTATAATGGTTAACTGTGCTGGGAATACGAGGAACCTTGGAGAAGAAACCTGATTAAAAATTGACCAGTTAGAGGGAAATATGTCAGAAAGCAATTAACACACTGACTGGACTTTCAGTCCTCCAGCTATTGTACCAGTTAAATAGCGAGTGTGTGTTTGTATTGTGCATGTGTATGTGTGTTAATGCCATACTGTAACAGTCCCAAACCTGTTAACATTATATAACTGTTTGCTCACAAAACACTGTTCACATTATAATCCCGATGTTTATCTGTGCGCTGCACATTTTACGAAGAACGGCTTCCAGAACCACGATGCAGGCTACACATAAAAGCTTCTCCTGAAATGGAGCAGTTTCCACTTTGTCGGGACAATCTGTTGTTGGATCACAACTTGTAAGTATGTCTTATTATTTGTAGTTGCGTTTAATGTTGTTGAACTAGCGCAAGATCTGGGAAACTCTAGCAAACTATTATGATGCTCTAATTGTGATATTTAGGAGCCAATGTTTTTTTGTAGAGAATTCAAACTGAATTTTTTACTGTGTGTGTGTGTGTGTGTATGTATAGACATTCAAGTATGACTGACAGTTCCTAAATGATCAGAGTAATTCCTCGTGTGGTGGGCTCAGGCTAACAGTTGACTGGCAGGCCGCCATTATCAGGAATCCATCTGGCCATTTTTTCATCATCTCTGAGCCCAGCGGTAACCTCGTCTCACATCGCTGCTCATTATAAGCATAAAGCACATATGCTAATGGCACAATATACAGGATGGAAATGAAGGAAAATGAGTTTGAGCTCAGCGCTGAAGAGAAAACTAGTTCTGATTGCGGGGTAAAACGAAATCTAACGGCTAGATTAAACGCATATGGGCAAACGCACGCGCAACCTAAAGAGCCATGTAAATATTCATGTGCACATAGTCATGAATGCAGATGTGTAAATCCAACAGAGCGGTCAGACAATCAAACAGACTCAAAATAAATCTACCTCATATCTATCGATGGGCGCCTCCTGCTGTTCCTGTTGCTCTCGAATGGTGTGGTATTCTTTCTCATACTTCTTCAGCTTCTTCTGACTGATCTGTGACATACAAAAACAAAGACACAGAAGAGAGTATTGACATGATACAGTGTAAAAGTGTAACCCAGGGACACAGGGCATAGTTTAACAAGTCCACAAAGATCACATGGTGATAAGCCAAAACACGATAAGAGCTAGGGGTCGATGATATGACCAAAACCGTTATAGCAATTTTATTTCACGACTAATATATTTCATGATATAGCCATTTTTGTTGCAAACAAGGATACGATGCATACATTTTTAGATTACATTGAAATTTCACAATTCTTAATCACTTTGATACCAAAGCAAAAACTAATACTAGTCTAATAAGTATTACTCTAGTAGTAATTACTAGTCTATTACTATTCTAATAACCAATTTTGATACCAGAGCAAAACTAACACTAGTTAATCAAATCTGTTTACAATATAAAGCAATAATATCTCTTCAGAAGACATGGATTAAATAGCATGATTTATATGGATTACTTTTGTTTTTATGAATGTTTTTGATTTGTGAAAGTTTTTGTTGAGTAGACTTTTTAATAGATGAACAATATATTACAAATAAAAATAAAATAAATATGGATAACATTATAAATATCTTAAATTGAAGACAGTACACAGTCAGTAATAAATTAAGAACAATGTAACTAATTATAAATAAAATGACAAAAAATGATTTCAGTCTTACAATAATTCAAATTATCACAGAAGTACTGGGATAAAAGTTTATAGTTCGGATATAAACACTGATGTATATGGTAGCAATCAAAATAGAGTAAATCACCTTTGAAAATCACTTGACGCTTCAAATAAGACAAGTGACTGTAAAATAAAATATATATTCGTCATTGAATTGTTCATTCAAGAGATTCATTAAAAAACACTCATTTATAATTTATTAGTCATTGAATCATTCATTCAAACTGTTTTTTTAAGAAAAATTCGAATTATTTTTTTAAATAGTGTGCAGCAGTAAATTACTTGTTATTTTGTTTAGTTATGTATTAAGAATCGTGGGAGAATTGTGATCTCTATTTTTAACAAAAAAATGATTCTCAATTTATCCAGAATCGTGCAGCTCTACTACAGAAACTGAATAATGTATGAAGTATATATACAATGATTCTTATTAAAGCTACAAAAGTAATTCAGTCAAGAGTCTTTATTTTTTTATTAATATTAAGAACACAGACAGCAGCAGGTATATGATGCTCCTGTCACTTTAAGACCTAATGCATAGATCCAATATATTTACACAAATCCAATTTTTTACCAACTATTAAGTTAATTTAGGATAACCAACTGCGTTTACGTGAATACTGGCAAAGACGGACATTTTGAATTAAGTTCTCTTTCACTTCTTATTGCACTTAAACAGTTTAAAATCAATTGAAATTTTAAATTGGAAAGGTTTAAAGATTAATTAAAAGGATACAATTTTTCAAAAATGCAGCACTGCAATGTCACATAAGCGCAACCGTGATAGAGACAATAATCCAAAATCTCTACCGGTTAACAAATTTGTACCAGTTTATCAGGTCTAATGGTATATCTCCCAGCCCTAACAAGATCTTAACAAACTCTTAAAATCCAATATTATTGGCTGACTTCTACGCAATTTTACTTTGTCAAGGAACATTCGTAAAGTTGGTTACTTTACGTCTGTCAGACGGCCCCTTCCATTCAGTTCTTGGTGATTATCTGCTCCAAAGTGGACCAGACTTGATGTCGATACTCAAGAATCAACTAGCATGAAGTTTTAAAACTGTGAAAGGATCAGACTTGCCGTCAACAAAAATAAAAACTTGCTCTGAACAAGCTAATTTATCCAACTGGAACAAGACTAAGCACTATTAACACATTTAACAGGATTTCTATTCATGCACACTGGACACATTTATCCACCTGCAGCTCAATAATACCTCATTTTCATCGAATGACCCCATTTCTGTGAGACTGAGTGTGTTTTGTGTGTACAGCATGAGCCATTTCTCAGCAGAAGAGCGTGAAACCGATGCATGAGCCGCAGGTACGTGCAGGTTTGTAAATGAGCTCTATTTAGCACTGCGCCATATCTGACAAGCTCTAGGACACAGAACCGGCTCTGTTCCATATTTAATCCGTAATGCTTCCACAGATGAAATGAGATCCATATAAAAGCCCTCAATGTCAAGAGTAGTTCATCCGTCAGCGTGTTTTCAGCGACACCCCAGGGAACAATTAGAGTCACAAATGAAGTGTCGTAGTGTTGTGAAAGCTCTTTTGATCGCGACTGGTGTTAAACTGAGGAAGGGGCCGTGGGCTTCTGATTTTCTAACGCTGGGCCCCTCGTATTGAAAGAGCACACAAACGCCCAAACTCAGCAGTGAAAGTGAGCTTTCAGTGTTGTGGTGGGATGGCGTGACTGAGGGAAAAAGGAATAAAGGTTAGCTTGTATTTGGAGGAAAAGGAGCAAGACCCAAAAGAAACTCAATCGGTCATGTTTTGATGGCAGTGAGGAACTGATACAGGGATCAAAACTCAAAGGCATACAGATACAATGGTGTTCAAAAGTCTCAGAACACAGAAAATAAGGGCTTGATCACCCCAAAATTCAACTTTGGTATTCACATTTATCTCCTGTTTACCGTATTTGATGTACTCTATGTATGTCGCTGATCAATGTTTATATGAGAATAAAAGGTTAAATCTGTTTATCCTACAAAGTGATAGGGGCCTCTTCAAAGATTTGGATTAAACTGCTCCATTCATATGGATTATTTTTAGAATGCATTTATGTTTTTAATGTGTTGATGTGAAAGTTTTGGTTGCGTGGACTTTTAATGGATGGAAAAAAAAGATACAACAGAGGATTAACGAAATTCTTACTGGTTTGGAACAACATGAGGGTCCTTTTTTATGGAGATGAAATGATTTGTTATGAAAAAAAGTATATTTATTTTTTATAAATACAGTAGATGTATAAATAACATGTGAGGAGAGATGCTATAATACAATAAAAACAAGAACCAAGAACATTTTTATCATGGGTCTCTTTTTTTACCCCTGCAGTGTCCTCCGCTGGTCAATCCAGAGAATTACATCAACACTCTTACTGCCCTATAAAACACAGCACGAAAAAGCTGTGAGAATTGCATTGAGTGGTCTATTCACAGCAAGAACTAAATGAAAAGCACTAGTAAAACAGACGGTGAAGCACTCAGTACCTCTGGCACCCAGCAGAAGTGCATTCAGGAGTCCCGTCATACCATACTATAGTAATCACTGCATTTGCCATTTTTGGGACACCGATGAAGAGAAAAATGCGCTCTCATTTGTCAATTTTTACACTATACTCTTAATACATAAAAATAAAAACAGCATTTTCTTCAAATTCTCTGTCATTAAATTCCATGATCATCACATTAAATACTTAGTCAAAGAACTAAATATAAAGCCTGAACATGGGCCGGTTACCTTCATACTGCACGCTAGCTCCATGAGCTTCTTGGCATTCTCCTCAGAGCGATAGCGCTTGGGCACTGGCACTCGAAAGAACTTCAGCGCGCCCTCAAAATCTGCCTGTATCAGGTCATCTTTAGACGTCTGTGGACAGACAGAATGTTTCTAGAGTCAGACAGTAAAGCTCATGTTAATGTTGCTCATTTTCTGCTGTCGAGGTGTGATGGTGGTCACTGGTAGATTGTCTCTCTTCCTATTGGGTTGGATGACAGCACGAAGAAACATCTGATCACAATGTAGCGTAGCTACTCAATATTAGGTGTGACAATAACATCTAACATTCTTTTAATAGTTGTGACCATGGTGATGAAGCTTTGTAGGTTAATGTTCAGGAAACAGCACAGGCCTGTATATTCATTGTTTTCTTGGTGAAAAAAATCTGAGAAAAAAAGATGAAAAGTTGCAACTGATTTCGTAAGCATTTCCTTACCTTTAATAACGCAAGAGCCACATTGAAAATTACACTGATGCCCTGAAAGGAAAGAATACAAGATTAAGAAAGGGAAAAATGGGTCATTCCTATTGTGATCAAGAACATTTTCATGCCCACTTCATGATTTATTTTATTAGATCAAATACTTCAAAGAAAATCATATTCGTTGAAATTTAAAATAATTGTGTCTTGATTAGATGTTGCAGTATTGTCATGTTCTCAGGTGCTGCACCAACTTATCTTCTGACAAACTAGCAATTTATTAAATATTTCAGGCGTTTCTTTATTTTTCAGGTATTTGTTTTCTTTCTTCTATGGAAATGTTACAAGCTAAACTTGTCTTGTAATTGTTGTTTTATCTGGTAATTATTTATAGGACTATTCTTTTGTCCTCAATATTTACATCACGTTATAATAGTTTTAATGACATAAAAGTTCTAAAAGTTGACATCATCCTCCCAGAAGTGACAGATTTTGCTGAGACAACATCAGCACAAACATCAGTAAGAATTAGCATTGGTTTGATGGATTCTGTGATGTTTTTTTTTTTTTTTGTGTGATCTTCATTTGCTTTTTTCATATTCTAAAACATTGTAAAAAAAAAATATGTTAATGTTACATAAAATTACAGAAATCAGTATGATAATATCAAAAGATGGTTAAAAACTATCAAAATCAAGTTGAGTCCATAAGATAATAAATAACAGGAAACACCCTTAACTCCAAATTAACAGGTAACCTGGGTAAAGTGAGCAGTAAAAGTAACAAACGAGGTAAAGCAGGTAAGAATGAAATATTACCTCACAGAGCAGAAGGTCTATGATGTGAAAGACCATGTAAAGAGGGAATTTGGCTGTGAAGAGTGTGAGGAACCACTGGGAGGCATACATGTGTGCTTCCAAACCCAGGTTCAGGAAGTGTGCGTACAGGTCTGGAATGCATTCCTACAACACAGAGAGGCAGAAGTCACTTATAGTACTGGTCGCGGATGCTGATTGGTCAATACAACGTTCCAGTCATTCAATGTATCATGGTTTCCACAAAAATATTTCTGTCATGACAACTGTCTGAGTGTGTGGCATAGTAATGGGTATGACAATGTTGATATGTTTGGTCTTGTCGGAATAGATCTGCTACGCCGCTGCTGTTGTTTATTGCTGCTGCTGCTGCCAATTAAGTACGGGACTTGCTACAGCTAAAACACACGATACGCTGCTGTGAGCAAGTAAGACATGCTGCTGCTGTCCAATAGCGACCATAAATTACCAGTAGCAGATCTATACAGGTGGAGCTGGGGAAGGTGGAGGTTTTCTGAAAGTGCGCTGCAAACTGCTACAGCAAATGCTGACCAAGTATTTAAAGGTTGAGCAGCTCATTGGCTACTGATACAGCAGGAACCAATCAGCTGTGCCCTAGAGAATGATGTGATTGCAAGCAGACTGAGTTAACGACCTATCAGCCATCTAGAGTTTCATGACAGAACTTTGTAGTAATAAGCACAACTGTTTTTAACATTGATAACGATAATAAATGTTTCTTGAGCATCAAATCTACATATTATAATGATCTCTGAAGGATCATGTGACACTGAAGACTGAAGTAATGATGCTGAAAATTCAGCTTTGCATCACAGGAATAAATTACAGTTTAAAATATATTCAAGTAGAAAACAGTTAATTGAAATTGTAATAATATTTCAAAATAAATATTTTTTTCTGTATTTTTTATAAAATAAATGCAGCCTTGGTGAGCATAAGAATAAGAAATCTTCACAGCTCCAAACTTTTGAATTACAGTACACAGTACATGACGAAATAGACTTACATTCAAAAAGCATTAATATCTTAAGTAGTACTTCAGGAGACTTTATCTTACTTTAAAGATGACAAAATATTCTTCTTTTTTTATGTAATGTATTAGTCTTAGTGGATACATCAGAGACTATTTCAATAGGAAGAATAACACATTTGGATATTTAAACCGCTTATTTAAAATGTGATCTTATTTTGTCCTTCCTTTAGCAAATTCTGTCATTATTTGTAACCGAATATATCAACTAATATGCATAGTTCCTAACACTAACCTGCATGAGTCTCTCCAGTTGGAAGAACTTGCAGTGCAGGTCTTCAAAGTTCTGCTTGAAGAGCTCCCTGAGACCGTATTCAAACATGATCTTGACCAGCACGCTGAACGCCTGCTCCTCTGGCATCTGCACAAAAATGAGACCGCAAACTATCAATGATCACAGAGCTCAATATTAAAAACAAATCCCACAACAGGGAATCTCCACTAGATGGCACCACCTCTCATCTCAAAGGATGATGTCACATGCATTAGTTCAAACCAAGGAGTGTACTTGACTTGATAAAATATTTTGCAAGTGCAAATACACAAATATGCCATAATATTAAATGTTATAGATGTCGTAAATGTTTTGATTTAAGAGTCGTGACACTCACATGTAGTAGCAGCACAGCGGCAAGGAAGGACTGTCCTTGACAGTAACCAATTTCTTCATCATATACAGAGTATGCCTGCAGGATGGAAGATACAGAACGTTAATTATGGGTGATAATGCTATAAATTGCTTGGTAGCAATTTAGATGAAAATAACTGGTTATTATAATATGATAAAAAATAACAGACACGGAAAATCAATGCAATCTTACAAAGAATCGTTCACATTTAAAGGGATAGTTCACCCAAAGATTTGAACATTTTCATCAATTACTCACACACATGCCGTTACAAACCGGTAAGACTCTTCGAAACACAGTGCTGTCCCTCCTTTGACAGCTGCACAACGCACTTTGTCGCTTCAAAAATTTAATAAAAAGCAAGAGTCAAGCAAGCATGACTGAGCTTCCATTAACCATTTCTGATGTGTCCTTTGATGAATGGAAATATGTGAATAAAAAACTAAATTCAATCTGTTTATCATATAAAGCATTCGTGCCTCTTTATAGAATTCGGATGAAACCGCTCAATTCATATGGATTATTTTTTTGATCTCTTTATGAACTTTTTGAAGCGTCAAAGTGGTAGTTGCGTGGACTGTCAATGGTGGGACAGAAATCACTTAGACTTCATTTGTGTTCCGAAGATGATGAAAGTCTTACAGGGTTTGGAACGACATGAGGGCGAGTAAATTATGGCAGAATTACATTTTTGGGTGAACTACCCATTTAAATCTTGGCCTCCACCACAGCTCTCAAATCTAATTTGAGCTTTCGCATATTCAAACTTTGCATTTTGTGATTATGTGAGTGATTTGTGAGTATAAGACGTGAGAATTTAAGTTGTTTAGCATCACTGACACCAGACCTAGAGCAACACGTCTTCACGTGGCACGTTTGAAAATGCAGAGGTACAAATGAGATTTGAGAGCTCGACGGAATGCTTACAGATTGACCTACATACTTCTGAAAACTGCTAACATATCAGATAATATTGTGACAATCATAATCTGCAGTGCTAATAAACTTTGTGAACTTTGGATTGAGAGCACTGAATCAAACTGTGTAGTCAATATGAGAAATCTATGGTGCTCTATGAATGATGCCGGTAACAGTCGGAGAGAGGGCTGGTGAATTATTAAGAGACGCCCAAAGATGGAAACCTAACCATCAATCTCCTTATTCCCCTCATCATTTGTGGCTTTCATATTAAAACCACTGACCTCATTATTTTAGGGAAAAAATCTGAGCGTTTGTGTTTTGCGTTTGTTTAACAGGTGATTTGGGTTACTGAACTTCCACCATCTTTATATGCTTTGAAAATTGATTGTGGATGTTCAAAACATGAATACAGATTGTGATGAATCTATATATACATACTACTGCTTGCATTCTCGTGCTGTCAATCAATTAAAAAATGTAACTAACTATTCACATGTTTTTCTGTAACTAAACATGATTAATTACACCTACCATTAATTTCATTATTGTAATTAATGTAGAAATAACAGATGGATTTTAGTCTTAAAATATTTGTTTAATGGCATCTTTTTACTAAGTACTGTGAATGAAAGGCAGTATCACTGATACCAGTAGTGCAATGATGCCTCTATTCAAAATATTTTTACAGCATAATTAAAAGCCACCATTTTTAACATTAAAGGCTTAAAAAATATTAGAACAACTTTTAATTTTAATGAACTTAAAAATAATTTCACATAATCTCATTTTAATAAATGTCACATTTAGCTGTGCCCTTCTGTCAGCATCAGCTCCCTCTATTTGAATGAGAGCACATCCATAAATCCAGCGATATCTATATCAATCTCGCTATATCCATTCATACATCCATCAATTTATACACCCAACCATCTATACATTGATCTATATACATCTATTTATCTATCCATCCAATCATCTATACACCCACCTATCCATACCCATCCATTTTATATCTCCATCCAAACATCTATACATTCATCTTTATCCATCCATTCATCCATCTATATATCCAGCCATCTAGATATCATCCATCCTTCTATATCTATTCATTCATCCATCTATATATCTATCTATCATCCATCCATGCATTCTACATATCTATCCATCCATCCAACCATTTATATATTTCCATCCAAAGAATAAGATCTATATATTCATCTTTATCCATCAATCCATCCATTTATCAATCCATCCATCTAGATATAATCCATCCATCCATCTATAACTATTTATTAATGCATCCTGCTATATACCCATCCATCCAGTGTTTTTATACATGTAACATTTCCTATGAGCCTAAAAAAGGTTCTAAAATGAACGTTTATAAAGAAACTGGAACAAACTGGAAGAAAGTGCAAATTTAACTTTTCTTAATGGTAGGAAATTGATTTTGCAGAGCTGGAGATGATAAATGAACAGGAGCAGAACAAAAGTGCAGAATCTGAGCTGAGCAGACAAATTGAAAGCAAATGGCAGACAGGTCACCCGCTCACCTTACAGATCTTATAGAGAGAGTCCTGCCCATCACCGCCGGTGTCTTTGAAGTAGTCGTGTGCAGGAAATGTACGGTTAATGTCACGAGTGATGGCACTGTCCTGTGGAGATTCCTAAAAGACAAGCGAGAGAAACAGAGAAATGTTACCATAAGGCATCGCTAATATCCAATGCGTAACATCCAATATCCAGTGCGTAGTAGCCAATATAATACAATTTAAAGACAAAGTGTGTGATTTCTGTGCCACTGTCTATCATAACAAAACGGAAGTGTAAAAAGAATGACTCCCTCCATCTGTCTTTGTTTGAACGAACAGATCATCCCCTTCCCAAACTCTTTGCAATGGTAGAGCCAGGCTGGTCTCCATTAACTTTTCACTCCTATCCACTAGGGGGCAATGGATAGGGCATGGACAGAACACACATACACTATTTAAAAACAAAAAAATTATTATATTGGCATCGATGGTTCCATGAAGAGCCTTTAACATCCATTGAACCTTTTCATTCAACAAAAAGTTCATTATAGTGGAAAAATGTTCTTTAGATTGTTAAAATGTTTTTGACACTATGAAAAATATATATATTTTTAACAACAGTTCACCAAAAGGTTCTTTGGGGAACCCAAAAAAAATAGTTCTCTGTAGAGATCGATCGATAAATCGTTTCTCCGACATTTTCCCATAATCAGGTATCGGTTTTGTAATATCGGATTCACCGATAAACGCCACCATCTTATGGCCGTTTTAAGAATTGTGCACAAGACCACCATGAAAGCACTGTCTGAGGGGAGATGAGTCGACAATGGTGTTCAAAGGTAAAATAACTTGCATCCCTTAATTAATAAACTTTAAACCTGCAGGAGAGGTTGAGAAACACTGATCTACATGCATGCTAAACATGGTTCTGTGTTTGATTTGGCTAACTTACTGTAGTAACGTTAAAGCCAATGTTTAGTGTTCGTTTTGAGTTAATAGTTCTGGCGACAGATATTTGGCTACAATCGTTCTAAAAATACAAAAGTAACGGTGCCATACAGTCAGTAACGATCACTATAGATCCGCAGTCTTTACTCAAAAAAAAATCCCTTTGAGGACTGTAATGTTAGTATAATTTGTTAGAACGATTATGAATATGAAGCTTATTTTTTGTAATACTATAATAATTAGTACAATTTAATTACAGCGTATCTAAAAAGAAATGAGACAGAAACAACAACAAATATAGCTGCAAGCAGCCATTACCGGGGCCAAGCGCAAAAGACGACGACAAGACATGCCAACATGGCTGGCAGTTTCAGACCAACAGCAGCAAGGAGCAACAAGAAGCGGCAACAGATGCCAAAATGGCTGGGAGTGTCAGACCAACTGCAGCAAGGAGCAATTAAAGACATTTTAAGAGGATTTTGGGCAAATGGCAAAAAAAATCTTATACATTAAATAAAAATATGTTTTAATGGATTATCACTTTCGACCAATAGGTGGCGCAGTTACGAAATTGATGTGTTGTGGTCAGAGTGAGGTGACAATGACACAGTCTTTTTTTAATCACAAAACTGTATTGAAGTAAATGGGAATTTCACATTTTGTTGTATTATAGCGCCACCAAGAGGCTGAATCCCACCTTTTTTTTTATGTGACCTCAGAGTGAGCCCCGTGTGTCAAATTTGGTGAAAATATCTCATTTGGTTTTGGAGTTATAGACATTTATATGTAAAATCAAGTAAAAAATGACTGACACTTGACTTTGATTGGATTTTACTACCCCTTACTATCAATATTTTGACATTTGGGCATTAGCATATAGCCAACAACCTATGGTTCCGATTTTCTGACGGTGGTTTCGTCTCGATCGGACTAACGGTTTCGAAGATATCGGCAAATGTTTTTTAAGCGCTAAATCACAACGCTATACAAACCGTAAGGCAAAACGTTTTGAAGAAAATCCTATTCACCACGGAAAAAACGGGGGCAAAAAAAGCATTATACTCACCAAAACTACTGATTATGTTTTACACAAAATCCATTCTAATTTCTTTCCTCAAAAAGACTTCAATTACTCTGGTGTACAGGTTATCTGTGCGTTTCAGCCAGTTCTGTTTTTACCCGGACAGATCGATTAGAGTTCCGTGACTCTGCGTTAAGCTGGATAAGGCTGAATAAGGGATTTTTTTCCGGTAGTATTGAACCTGCTGGGGGTCGAGGAGGGAAAGAAACATTAATTTGTGGGTTGAAAAACTATTAAATCTACAGGAATGTATTTTAGTTTCAGCAGTTCGCTACAGATGCGGTTAGCTAGCTCAGCCTCTGACTACCAGTAATAGTACGTGCTCTGACCACCCAATCAAAGGACGTGAAAATGCCGATGTTATTGTATGCCTGCTAGATGGCCCCGGTGCAGTCAAATCGAAATCTAATTGGCTGATTAAATCTGACTGATTATCTGATTGGTTAAAGCAACGGTTTTATTTCCATTCATTTTAAGATAGGCGCCAGCACTGTCGATTCTGAAGGCCTCAAGGCAGATTTATTTTACCCTGGCAACACATGATGGCTAAAATATAATTGGATAAAAGCGCTAAAATAAATATACAATACTGGAAGCAGCGCAACCAAGAGAAAAGCTGTGAAATTAAGAGAATGGACTTTTGGGAATAATGTAATACTCATTCATGAAAAAAATATATTAAAGTGCAAGTCAGTGATTCTGATAGTGTTTAGGTCAGCAGAGAAGGCCTTGCTGGCCCTGATGGCCCACCACTGCCTTTAACATATAAAAACTATTAATGCACAAATGAGATATGCACGAATAAGATTTGTTACTTAAAAGCTTGTTATAGTTTAAACTTGGCGCTAAAAATATACAAACTCACAGAGTTCCCAATAAAGACGTAACTTTACATGATTTAAATAAAACAACATGAATGTGTGCATGTTGGAAATAAAAGCGCTGAATTTAATTTTCTCTCTCTGTTGTCTGTGCTCACCATTGGTCTTGTAAAATGGCATTTATAGTGCGGTTCACTCTGGGTTGATGCTCAGGAAATGCTCCATCATGGCCACAGTACAGTATACAGCTTTTAACACGATCCACTTGTTTAAAATGTCTATTATATTACATTTATTTAGCTAATAAACATCTAAATAATCACAGCTCTATAAAAAAATGTATTATCTTCGCGAGAGACGGTCTGTGTAAACGCATGGATAGAAACAGCGTTCTGTCAGCAGGTATATCATCATTTAGAGACTGACAAAAACATTAATAATTCTAATAACATGCCAAATGAGATGATATATTTGCGGTTTTATTTTATTTTTTTATTTTTTATTTTTACCATAGAATATTCCAGCGTGTTCCATTCTCTTTAGCCTATCAAACACATGAAACCTTTTAAAACTAGTTTAAAACAAATGCATATATATATTTATTTATTTGATATAAAAAAGAAAATTTGTATATATATATACAGGTCCTTCTCAAAAAATTAGCATATTGTGATAAAGTTAATTATTTTCCATAATGTAATGATAAAAATTAAACTTTCATATATTTTAGATTCATTGCACACCAACTGAAATATTTCAGGTCTTTTATTGTTTTAATACTGATGATTTTGGCATACAGCTCATGAAAACCCAAAATTCCTGTCTCAAAAAATTAGCATATCATGAAAAGGTTCTCTAAACGAGCTATTAACCTAATCATCTGAATCAACTAATTAACTCTAAACACCTGCAAAAGATTCCTGAGGCTTTTAAAAACTCCCAGCCTGTTTCATTACTCAAAACCGCAATCATGGGTAAGACTGCCGACCTGACTGCTGTCCAGAAGCCCATCATTGACACCCTCAAGCAAGAGGGTAAGACACAGAAAGAAATTTCTGAACAAATAGGCTGTTCACAGAGTGCTGTATCAAGGCACCTCAGTGGGAAGTCTGTGGGAAGGAAAAAGTGTGGCAAAAAACGCTGCACAACGAGAAGAGGTGACCGGACCCTGAGGAAGATTGTGGAGAAGGACCGATTCCAGACCTTGGGGACCTGCGGAAGCAGTGGACTGAGTCTGGAGTAGAAACATCCAGAGCCACCGTGCACAGGCGTGTGCAGGAAATGAGCTACAGGTGCCCCATTCCCCAGGTCAAGCCACTTTTGAACCAGAAACAGCGGCAGAAGCGCCTGACCTGGGCTACAGAGAAGCAGCACTGGACTGTTGCTCAGTTTTGCATGTCATTCGGAAATCAAGGTGCCAGAGTCTGGAGGAAGACTGGGGAGAAGGAAATGCCAAAATGCCTGAAGTCCAGTGTCAAGTTCCCACAGTCAGTGATGGTCTGGGGTGCCATGTCAGCTGCTGGTGTTGGTCCACTGTGTTTTATCAAGGGCAGGGTCAATGCAGCTAGCTATCAGGAGATTTTGGAGCACTTCATGCTTCCATCTGCTGAAAAGCTTTATGGAGATGAAGATTTCATTTTTCAGCACGACCTGGCACCTGCTCACAGTGCCAAAACCACTGGTAAATGGTTTACTGACCATGGTATTACTGTGCTCAATTGGCCTGCCAACTCTCCTGACCTGAACCCCATAGAGAATCTGTGGGATATTGTGAAGAGAAAGTTGAGAGACGCAAGACCCAACACTCTGGATGAGCTTAAGGCCGCTATCGAAGCATCCTGGGCCTCCATAACACCTCAGCAGTGCCACAGGCTGATTGCCTCCATGCCACGCCACATTGAAGCAGTCATTTCTGCAAAAGGATTCCCGACCAAGTATTGACTATTGAGTGCATAACTGAACATAATTATTTGAAGGTTGACTTTTTTTTTGTATTAAAAACACTTCTTTTATTGGTCGGATAAAATATGCTAATTTTTTGAGATAGGAATTTTGGGTTTTCATGAGCTGTATGCCAAAATCATCAGTATTAAAACAATAAAAGACCTGAAATATTTCAGTTGGTGTGCAATGAATCTAAAATATATGAAAGTTTAATTTTTATCATTACATTATGGAAAATAATGAACTTTATCACAATATGCAATTTTTTTGAGAAGGACCTGTATATATATATATATATATATATATATACACACACACAAATTAAAAAAAAAATGCACTCTTTCAGACTATTTATTGATGTAGAAGTGTGTTTTGTAAGGAGGGAGTGAAATTGCAAGAATTACAGCATTTAAAAAGTGTTTAAATAAAACAGTTTGTTCAGTTCAGTGCAGTTTTTATAATTGTCAAAAATAGCTTTTAAACAATAAATAAATATTGGTTCTATACATCGGTTATCAGGTACATAAACGCTAATAATTGGTATCGGTTAAAAAAAAATCAATAACGGTCGATCTCTAGTTCTATGGCATCACTTCAAAACCCCCCTTTTGAAACCTCAGTGTTGTAGAATGTAGTGCCTCAAGACCTGTCGACTGGAACAGGGTGTTCTTATTCCCAAGAGCAATATGGACAAATCGAGGTGGAAATTTATGAGGTATGAGATAGGGTCACATGTATGTTAGCCAAACACTGGAGGACATCTAGCAAAGACCAAACATCCTAGAGATTTCTCAGTTTGCAAGAACCCCATGCATAACTCAGATGTCTTCAGTCAAAGTACAGCTCTCAGCAGTTCAACATGAACGGCATACTAACATTATGCTCCCTAAAAAAAAAAAGCATTTGACGGTACACTTTCCAGCTAAATCATATTGCTGCGCTGCTCTACCTAAATATAGGCTTCTTTGAGCCTCAGAGATACTGGTCACAGTTCTTATTAACTGAAGAGACCACAATGGAAACTCAGAGCTGGTTAAATACAGATTGGTTGCTAGTCTATCTAGTGTACCAGCATAACTTTACAGGGGAAGTCGGCTAAAAATTATGAAATTTCTGCATCTCTCATACTTCCACATATTCAAACCAAGACTTGGCAAATTTGAGATTGAGGATGTGAGAGGCGTCTTTGGGCGCACGTTTCAGCTCTGTCAGTCAGCGTGAGTAACATCGTTTTGTTTACATCAGCATGATTTTGAAAATCACATATCATTGGTTCAGACTCATGCCATCGAGAATTCGCTAGGAATATTCCCAAAGTTGAAATACTGCGCTTTAAAACGATACCAAACTTTTTCTGGGGAAGCGCCAGTCGAGAATCGAACAGAGAAAAACGGCATTTTTCATGGACAAAGGAAAGGTACTCCTCTCAGAAAACACACAAATAAAGCTACTTTTAGATGTTTAATCTCTATTTGGAGCACTGGGATCGATAGACGAGGGCTTAATGTTTTTGTAAAAACCTCAAAATCGACCAAAATTTTAATTTTTCACTTGTTTTGACCATCTCAAAATTAGCCTGTGCATGGGTCACATGATAGAGACATGGAGACTCATACTCAGGAGCAGATGTTACTTTACCTGACCAGAGAAACATCACTCCACTGGAGTTCACTGTGTTCCTATTTCAATTTATCCAATTAACTTAGGATTGTACATCAATTTCCTGTGGATTTGCGTATGTAGGTGTAACCAAAGTTTGGTTGGTTCGTTCTGACAGTCAGCCCATGCTGTAACTTGGCCATTATGCAGGCAATAAGCATGTTTCTACACCAGCCCCTAAAACCCACTGGTCAGAAATCAGGAACTGCTAACATTTCAAGTCATATAATGTCCTCACCATGTAAAGTTTTCAGAACAACAACAATTCAGTCTAGAAAACTACTGTAGATCACATTCAACTAGATTGCTCTCATAATAAATAAACCATGAGCGCCTGGGGCCGCAGACTGTTGATGGGCAACCATTCCTATTTCTGTCGCACTTTAGTTTTCCCATCCATCTATTATTGTACCCGTTAGATCAAAGCCTGCTCGTGTTGGCACAAATATGCTGAATTAAATCACTTTGGATGTTAAATTTTGCTCCCAAATCTAAGAGTAAGTGTCGTAAACAAAAGCTGTGTTGTGTTATGTTTATTTCTGGCCAGCAGCAGACAGTTATGTTACTGTTCAACTAAAGCCACTCTTAGACTAGATGATTAATTAGCCTTTAAAAAAGCCCTTAAGGAGAGTTGCGGATATTTGGGTTAACATCAAATCAATTCAATTTGCAATTCACCATATTTTTAAATCAAAAAATTTGTTCAACTCAATTTGATTAACGATGATTCTGTTCAGTATTTTAATGCATTTTTGGATTCTTTGAAGAGTTTCCTTAATGTTTCTTTTTAAACAATAAAAAGAAAGACAGGCAAACTACTAAAAGAAAACACATTTTCTGCATGAACATACAGGCTACTTGTAATAAAATACACATACTGGTACATATCCTACTTAAATCCGAATTCATTCAAGTTTTAGCATTTGAAATAAAATATTGGTTAACAAACACTTTCACAATTTAAGTCATATTTTAACTTCGTATAATGCTTTTTATAATACTAATTGTATCAAAAAGCAATATTACAGAAAAATAGAAAAAAATATTAAACTACAGAAAACGGTGCCATAGCCAGCTATGAAATGTGTCTCCTTTAAAGCATAAAATTCAGAAAAAAGCAGAAACTACAAACAAAAATCTAGATAAATTAGTTCACCTTACTAATCGACTAGTCAACTGATGTGGCCCATCCTTGTTGGGAAAAGTTACTTTTCAAAAGTAAAAGTCAAGCTATTAGTCAATAAACGGGAAGACAAAGGAACTTGAGTTACTTATTTGAAAAAGTAACTCAGATTTGAAGAAGTAACTCAGATATTTCATTGTAAATGTAAAAGTATTGTGTTACTTTACTAGTTACCTGAAAAAGTAAAATCTAAAAGTAATCTGATTACATTACCCCAACACTGCTTACAATGTACCAATTACACAAAAATAGCTACAAAGTTACTGTACAGTTTAACAATACGAGTCACAAAACTCAATCTAGATTATACAACATCTATTTAAAGGTGCTCTCTCTTTCAAACACCCCCCTGACGGGAGTTACGGAAGCCTGAGGGAAAACTGCATTTTAAAAGACAATAATGCAAAATATTACATCATGCCCATGGCTGTCAGTTATTATAAACCGTAAAAGTTACTTGCACAGTACAGAAAAGACAGTGCACTAAATTCCTACATCAATTCCGGGAAGAGTGAAGTCCTACTTCCTTAATGTGCTCATAGTGTCACCCCATAATGCCCATGTCGGATTCCTGTAACCCTGCTATTTCCATGCAAGTCCTCATTTGACTTGTAACCGCCTTGGGCAATGTTAAAGACCCTTTACGTGAGAAGGGAAGTCACATGATAGAATCATACTAACTATCTATCATAATTAAAATGATTATTAAATGGGCTCATTCATATCAGAGATGTGAGAGAAGTAGAGTAATGACTCATTACTGCATGTCTAGAACACATACACACTTGCCTGAGCATGGGCAAAATCTACGACTACAGAAATCTCTACTCTCACGGTTCTGTAGATTACAATTTATTTTACTACAAAATGCAGTTACCACGATCACAGTTTGAATGTCTGACTACATGAACACCAGACAAAGCGTTCATCCTGGAAGAAATGGGGAGTCTCCTCCAGTGTTGGGGAAAGTAATGAGTTACATTATTGCATTACTCCCTAAAAAAAAAGAGGGCGCAGCTCAAACAAACCTTTGAGCTGTGCTGCCATTCTGAATTGCAGAAGAACAGGACGAAGGAGAAGAAAACTCAACACATAATTCAGCAATAAAAAACAAAAATCAAACAAAGTCCTTATGGACATTTTTGTCTTTTTCAGTTTTGTTTTAATTGTGTTAATGCCAATCGCATAAATTTTGGCATAAGTGTGTATTTTTATTGGACTTTTACTATTTTACCCCCATTTTCTTTAATAAATCTATTTTACACTAGGTACAAAAAATAGTTACACTTAACACTGGTCTCCTCCAGTTTCCCCAGCTCTCTTTGGTAGTGCACGTATGGACAGTGGGGTTCAGCCTGAATTCAGGACACCATGTTTTATTCATCTGCTCTCCAGCACAAGACTACAATCTTCACCAAAATGCATGATTAAAATCGGTCGTCACGCACTGCCTTTCTTCCATCACACAGAAAAAAAATGGTGACAGAAGGAATGAAATAAGGTGATGAAAGCAAAAGAGTTTGTGGTTTTGCTGTCATCGCCTTGTTCCACTGCTTTTTCCAGACTCTCACAGAAAAGTCGCCATATGAGTTGTAGGTTTGGGCCTCCTACCTACCTAATTCACACCATCCCACATGTAGTACAAGTCAATTGCCACCTGCTAACAAAGGTACTAAAACTAAAGGGCAGGAAATAACCTTCAGGGAAATATTCTTTCTTCCGAAGAAACCCAAAACAGACTGGTGTGGACGCATGTAATTCACTTGGAAGCGCCCGTACACTTGTGCTAACAGCGGATTCCTGCCTTAGTAAGCGTACCCCCTTTTCAAAGATTAATTGCCCTCTCTTTCTATAATTGATGCTATGTTTATGTGGAAGAGAGGAGCCACTAAATAATGCATCCGCAGCCAGCAGCTCAGCTGCTACGCAAACTCAGGCAGAGGCAAACTGACCCACTGCTCAAACAAGCTAATAAGATGAGAGGAGAATGGAAAAGGGTCTAAGAAGAAACTAGTACAGGGTTATGGTGAATCAGTGGACTAGAAGAAGCTAAACATAGCTCAGTCTGAGATCAGAGCATAGTCAGACCAGTCTGACTGGACCTCACCTGATCTAAAGCATGTCTCTGAGGAAGATCAGAATGGGTTCAGAACGTTGTTTAGTCTCAGATTAGACAAATCAATTGGGGTGGGAAAAAGGATGGAAAGAAGATCTGGACTGATGGACTTAATGCCAAAAAGTAACAAACTAATGTCTGATAAATGATGTAGGTGCCCGTAAGTACTTGAAAGGGTACAAAACAAATAAGGTGGTCAACTTTTTTTTTAATAAATAAAATAAACAAATCTACTATAAAATGCATGCCAAGGAATGTAATTTCAAATGGTTTGATATTTTTCAACAACAACAAAAAAGTGGTGCAACTATCAAGAAATAATTTTAAAAAAATAAATAAATTATTTATATATATATATATATATATATATATATATATATATATATATATTTGTTTTTTAAGGTAAAAGTATCTTTATTTTTACGAATATCATCAATTATTAATTCATAAATATCAATTAATATAATTTTTTTGCAGGACGTACCACATTACATTTTACAGCCTCACTAAACTTTTGTTATAAAAACGTCAAATAATCTGATATTTCAAGAGACACACAATCATGAGGGTCTATAATATCATTTCCTGTAGGGCTGGGAATCTTTTGGTACCTCACAATTCCCTTCAAATTGATTCTTGAGGTCACGATTTTATTAAAAATCAATTCTCGATTTTGAATCAAATTTTGATTTGATATATGGATAGATTTGATTGTAGTTTTCTATTTTGTGGTAATTTTCTTATTTGACTGCGTTAGACAGTTTAATAGGTCTAGAAGAAAAAAAATCTCTGAATTAATTGCATGCCTTTAAATTTATTTTGATTTTGTTTTCCATTTTAGTCAACCCAATATTACAAAACAAATGTCATTTAAGCTGACTGCAATTATTACATATGACTGGCAGTCCTCTGTAATGAAGCAAGGCCTGAGACAAATAGAAAAACTACTTAGTATGTAAATCAAATTCCTTGATACAAAAATAAAAAACTTATGCCAATATAAACTGATAAATAAAATAAACAATAGGACAAATTGGTACAGTAGGGTAGTTTTATTTAACATGTCTTAAGAAATACTACAGAAATGTAATGTTCAAATGTAAAAATAAAACACTATATAGTCACTGTATGAATTAAATATAAAAAGATTCATAATAAAGATACAAAAGTGATTCATTCAAAAGCAGTGAGTGATTTTCAGGTTTTTTTTGGTTAACATTAATGAAACAGACGGCAAAAGTTTATTAGGCTGCTGTCCCTTTAAGAATAAATGCATGGATCTAACATATTATTACATATCCGATTGGCTCCCAACTACTTATGTTCAAGTAGGACATAACAGACTGTGTTTATGTGAATACTCCACACGATGTGCATTTTTACATAATCGTGTGTGCTTCGGCTGTGAGTCTGTCAGCCCGAGCACAGCATTTAGTCCTTTTTCGTTTCTTATTGTGATTGATAACATTCTAACGCGTCAATAACTTAAGTAGTACAGCAAAGTTTAAGAAATGTTACACTTACGAATATACATTTTTGGAATTTGTGCATAAATGCGAATCGGCAAAAGATAGAATCGGGATTCATATGTGAATCAAATTTTTTGTATGTGAACATACAAACTTCCTGTATGTTTCGGCATGTTGATTTGGCGGACGAAAAGTTTTTCAATGTTTATAAAAATTTTAACTGCTTTTCATCCAAATAAATAGTAATAAATGATTAATCCAAAGTTGATGTTTTTTTTCAAGAAATGTATCCTTTTAATGAGCTTTTTTATTTTATTTTTTTTTCAACAAGACAAAATTCATGAAAATTTTGATACTGCACTCTAAATATAAAAAATATATAAATAAAAAAATATATATAAATAAAAAATTATACATGCCAAACATTATATAAAATTGTATTCAAGTCATTGTGTGCATTAATTGTATTAATGCAATTAATATGGCAATTCTTATGAAAGAAGAACGAATGAATGAATAAACAAACGATACGAGGATATTCTGAGCAGAACCCAAGCATTAGATCTCAAGAGGAGTTAAAGAAAAGAAAGAATGCAAATAATGGCAGGAAAAGATGAATAATAAACAAAGATTTAATGGATGATGGCAAAAAAAAGCAACGTTTTTTTTCCCTTTTCTTTCAGAAGGTATTTGAACTCTCGTTCTCACCCTCATCTAGCTACTCCAGGGAGGAGGAAAACTGAACATGTTCAGGGTTTGCTGGGAAGATAACAGTACCTGAGGAGCCATATTTATGTTCTGCCAGAATTGGGGAAAGTCATACTGGACCCTGAAAAGTGCTAAGAAAATCATGGTGACTTAAGACATCTGAGAACCTTTTTGCGTGTGTGCGGAGCCCAACTTGTGTTGGGTTTTGACTGTGATGGTGAGATTGTGTGTGTGTGTGTGTGTGTGTGTGTGGTGGAGGAAGGTTGCTTCCGCAGGAAGTTCTGTACTTTTTTTTCTGACCATTGTTTACGGTCGTTTATTCTGATCGGCAACAATGAGCGAAAATGGCATTTTGTTTTTCTTGGGGGAGGCTGATTATAAAAAGTGTAGTGAGCTTGATGAAAGGGAGTAAGAAACTGAGGCTGGGTGAGTTGGTGGGTTGACTGCAGTCCACTCTCACAGACGGAGGCGGGGAGGGTCCACATCCTTTTCCTTTCAACATCTCACCCACTGGGCACATGTCTGGGAGTCAGCGATCGCCGGGGTCTGTTAGAATACATTAGGGACTAAAGAAAGGTTTAATGAGATTGTACAATTGTACACTATATGATGTAAACAGTCTTTGAGGAAACGAAGTTAGGACACAGTGTTACACGGAACACATTTTCCGTCTGACGATGTTTGATACACGTAATGCATTTAAGTCACGCATGAAATGACTTAAAAGGGTGTTGTTGTTTTTTTAAATATATTTTTGCCTTTTCTATGATAGGACAGTAAGCAGACAGGAAGCGAAGTGGGAGAGAGAGAAAAGACGGGAAATGTCCACAAGCCGGGACTCGAACTCGGGTCGCCCGAAGCACAACCGCGCTATATGTCGGCGCTGCCCACGAGGCTATCGGCGCCGACTTAAGAGTGCTTTTAATCTGAGTAACCATCACTTTAACTAAACAGCCAGTGTAGCCAAGCAGATTTAAAATGTTTAATGCAAGAAGTAAAACACTAAGAATCTTGTTAAAATAATTAAGTAATGGTTTCCACACTTTTCTGCTAAATAAACACAAAGACAAAAAATTGATATTTTTTTCGTTTAAATGCACCAATTAAATAATGCACAGAAATACACTAGAAGTCAGTTTTAAATTAAGATTTAAAAAAAAATATATATTTTAAATAAGGTCGTCTCTTGTTCTCACCAAGTCTGCATTTACTTGTTCAAGAATACAATAAAAACAGTAATATTTTAATTAATTAATTTAATTGGAATTTATTCCTGAAGCAAAGCTGTATTTTCAGCATCATTACTCCAGTATTCAGTGGCACATGATCCTACAGAAATAATTTTAATCAGCTGATTGCTGCTCAATTATCATTAATTATTGGTGCTCAAATATGAATAATGCTTCTTATTATTAATATTAATGTTGAAAACAGTTGTTTTAAAACCATGATACTTTTTTGGTCAAAATTCTTTGATGAAAACAAAGCTTATTGAACAGCATTTATTTGTATCAGAGTTTTCACAAAAATATTTAGCTGCACAACTGTTTTCAACATTGATAATAATTGATAATTGATAATGTTTCTTGAACACCAAATCATCAACAGTCTTCTCCAACACTTTCAATAAAAAAATGGTAGTTTTTAAATGGATCTGTAGTTAAAATAAGATGGATCAAAATGTGCTTTTTTTAAGCAACGGATAAACCACAGCATGTTTAAAACAAAATGGAACAAAAAAAGTTTTTGTAAAAGAACTGTTAATAAAAAAAGAGAATATTGGATGTCCTAATCCAACACGTCCTTGACCAAAGCAGTTGGAAAAGTATCAAGACGTGTTCAATCTTAAGTTGTAGATAATATCCAACAATTTTGAAAGTTAGTCAGACTTGACTGTGATCAAGACCAACCACAATGGGAGGATTAAGCATAGAGTTGACAGTGGAGAACAGAATCTTTGGACAGTTTTGAGAAATCAAGTTTTTAAAGTATTTGGACCTTTGCACAGCAACCACTTGAAATTTGGACAAATAATTTTGCAATAGTTGGTCAAAATTAGCAATTTATCCTTTTTCCATTTTCTTTCTGCCCTTCTACACTCCTTTCTTAGAGCATGTACTTCTCTGTTAAACCAGGGCTGTTTCCTGTATTTTAGTTTCTAAATTAATCTTTAGAAAGAATGAGCAGGAAACATGTCCTTACACTCATAATCGCATGTTATATGACAAATAAGGATGGTGAAACTAGTCTAATGACATGGTCTTTATGAACCAAAAGCTAAATAATAAAATCATAAAAATAATTAATTAAACCGCTTAATTCTTATAATTAACAGAAAAACTATTGCAAATATATTGTAGATATAACACACAGCCCAGGTCCTAACCAGGACATTTTGCTGGTCGCTTGGTTTCTCTCTCTTTTGTGTTGTATTGGGTAGTCCGTCCACTGTGAAATCTCACTGCTTCAAAATTCAGCTCCGCATAATTGTATATTAAACATTTACGGCTGTGCCCGTTGTGTCGAGCAGCAGGTTAGACAGACAAATTACTTGACGCTGGAAACTTGTCACTCCTATTTAGGAAAAGTGCAAGACAAATATTACTGCAGAGTAAAAAGCTTTTTGATTTTTGTTTTAAATTTGTTTAAATCGATGCTTTGCAATTGGGATGGTGTTATAGCTTGACGAAACCTTGTCTAGACATGCAAAGAAAACCTAGATAATTGTTAAATTTGGTGAAACCAGCAATTTTATGCAACATCAAATAAGGTCATGAGTAACTTACAGCACTTATAAAAACAAAGACAATTCTGTTTTTCCAACGTCACAGAAAACCAAATGTTTAAGTTGGCAAAACGTAAAAACATGTACTTGATCAGCAGATGTTTTCCAATGCATTACATTGATTCAACTTGATGACGTTAAATTGTGACAGAAATGCATACTAGCACATACATTTACATTAAAAAGTCATTCATCACACACACACACACACACATTTCTCCTTACAATGACAAGCGTTCAAATAAGATAGGATAAGATCACATTTATTTCCTCAGTGCAGATATACCAGAATATAAATATATTATTGACAATTATTTTCTAAAACATGACATCATTACAAAATTTGTGGTACACTACACCAGTACCTCAGCTACAGCCCTACACACACCAGACAATTTGTTGAAATGCTGAAGAAAATACAGAGAAGCAGATTTCAGCAACTTTAGTTCAAAATGCTGTTAAATCACAAACACTTTGCAGTGCTTTCATATCCTCTTAGGCAAAGTGTTCACTCATGATAAGAAATGAAATACAATTTGGAATGATTTAAAGTGAAAGGCGAAAAACAAATCTCTCCAGTTAATCAAATAAAAATCGGACCCGCTTAGGAGGGCGAGATCATGAGCAATCCATTAAGGAGCCTGGCTCAGCAATTTAACAGATTGTTAAAACATACATGAATAAACTCAATAAAGATGCTTAGCACAATCAAGATGAGGTAAAGGAGGGGAGGGAGTGTGTGTGTGTGTGTGTGTGTGTGTGTGTGTGTGTGTGTGTGTGTGTGTGTGTGTGTGTGTGTACAAAGAAGTGTGTTCCTCAGGGAGAGAACACACACTGTTCCAGCTCAGCCCTCCATTTTCTGCGATGGCATGGGCCGCTTGGGCCCTGCGTCCTAATATGGCACAGCGGAGAGCAAGTCATATTGGGAGATTTTCTCCCTTGAGAGCACTAGCCCTTGACTTTGATTTCAAGAACAGAGCAGTTTTCCCACAGGAAAGAAAAAAAAGAATACTTTGGCATCATAAAGAGAACAAAAAACAAACAAACAAAAAAAGAAAAAGCTCTCTGGCATCAACATGTCCCAAAAGTTAAAATCCTTTCTCCAACTTTTACCCATGACAGAAGTACCATCACCTACAAAGCAAAACATGCGATGCTGACACCTGATTGGGTAGCATTAGTGCTTCAAAATCCATTCTATTTCAAAACGTACATTTTCATGTAGTACATAAAACCAATATACAATCCCACTTACAATATCCTTCAGACACTAAGAGGTATGTAGAAACAACCTTAGAAGACAATATCTACAGCATCTGAAAATGAACAGATACGCGTGCTTTAAGATCTGGATTTTCTCAGTAATTTATGTAGAAAACCCAACTACAATTTTGATTTCATTTATATAGAAAGAATTGACTGGCGACCAATGACAAGGTCATTGACAATGAAAGACATCAGAATCAGTCGAATGAGAGCAACAAATTGATGGTTTCTGAAAATTCAACCAATCCAAATGGTTTATAAACAAGCAAATGTTTTGCTTCTCAAGCATGGCTGTTTCATTTAATTTGATTCCTTTAGTTGAATACATGGACAGTTTCTAAAGACAAGAGAGAGGATGCAGTCCTGGGTCCAGGCGACCCAGAAGTCCACCAGGAGTCCAGAGGTCCAGGGTCATTAAAAAGTCCTAAAAGCAATCAAGACGAATGCTAAAAACAAGTCCCTGGATTAGACACGAACCTTTGTTCTGTTTGAAGCGCATACACATCCATGCACGTGTGCGCACACACACGGTCATGTGCGATCAATAAAGCAATGGATGGGTAAATGGCTAAACTGCTCTGGTTCAAAAACAGCACACAGCCAGAGGACACAAGATTAAGATCTACATTTGAACACACAAGCTAGAAAAAATTAAAAGCCCTTTTTCTTTTATGTGTGATATGTTTTCTATCACTCTCTAGTGAGTAGAAGTATTGCACAGCACCCTGCCATGACATGGCAGTTCAGACTTTACATGTCACCAATCAAAAGCTTGATTAAACACTTAAAGAGACACTTTTTTTGAAGTCATAAGACACTTCCTCACGTCACAGTATTACAGTTATGAAAACTTCAACCTTTAGGCAATTCAGTCGTTAACTGAAGTGACGTGGCATAACAACTAGCTCCATTTCTTAACCCACAGTCAAACTACTGGTTTTGGTGATAAAATTTTAGCATTTTTTCCCCATGGTTCCATACAAAATGTATTTGTGAATATTCCACAGTATATAACCCTCTCCTCCAAAGGAAAAAAAATCTCTTAAAACAATTTAAGAGAAGGCAAAGTTCATAAATACTAATAGATTAAATACAAAGAGGAATGCAGACTGTATTTGATATAATAAATGCCTTACATACTACAAATAATCAATCCATTCAATGAGTATTTTCAATCTTATTACATTTTGTGGTTCCTATATATATATATATATATATATATATATATATATATATATATATATATATATATATATATATATATATATATATATATATATATATATATATATTAAAAAAAACAATTCCATCAGAGAACATCAATAAATATTGTTACTTTGGTCAGCTATAAGGACAAAGCTATTCGCTTAAGAAAGAATTTTTAACAGTACCATCCAAATGAGTATGATTTTCAATGCCCTCTATTTTCTTGGCACCTCCACATATGAATTATGTACAGAATCTGTGTATTAGGCATCTCAAGAGTGTCATAAAGATAAATAGTACAGCGCTGTAAGATGCAGTTTAATGTTAATGTTGTTACGCTTTTTGTGTGTGTGTGTGTGTGTTTGTGTGCACATGCAGGACTCTCCAGAAGCATTTGCCATTAACATTCGACCTCTGCATCCAGATATCACTGTTTTAGTAGATTTTCTTCTGACCTCCATTTTATCCAAATGTCTGAATACACCTTGAGTTGAACACAACAAGCTTTTTTGGTTCTTGTCCACATCAGCAAACTTCACCACTGCGGTGTTGTTCATCTTAAGGGCCCAAATGCAGAATTAAGTAACTAACATCTATTACGGCCATGTGATTCTGTGTTGTGCTTAACTGCATTATGCAATATTTTAACTGCGATTGAGCGTTTGGACACATTGTAACCCATGGAAGCAAACCAAGCATGGCAAGAGAGGATTGAAAAACTGCAGGGCAGAGGGAAAGAAAGTCCTAGAGTCATTTTTTCCAGGAGACATTCAAATCAAACTGAAATCCAATTTGAATCAGATAAAATACTCCAAGTAGTTAAATAGACCTTTCAGAATGATTTGCGGGATGGTAGGCCAATAGAATAGGAGTTGATGCTGGGGTGATGCAATGTTTGTTTCAGCAAGGAAGTTCATCTCCAGTGCGATCAAGGGTTAGAAAGGAATCAGGTACAATGTGCCGTCTGTTTGCTGTTGTATTACTGTGTTTTTAAAGGATGATGTCCTCTGACTGGAGGCGTGGTTATGTAATCCCTTCATGGCTTTAAATAAGCAGAAAATAGTAAGACCATGTAATCGTGGCATTGCTTAGGGGCTAGAGTAGAATTCTGCTCTTTGGGAAAAGGGCTTTAGAAAAATTCCAATTGTGATTGCTGAAGGTCAAGACTTATCACAGATTCATAGACAAGAAACACTGCAGATCTAGCAAACACATTCCTCCACTGAGAGCAGGGTAGTGATCAGATTCAGTTTATCCTCGAAAATTACGTGGCAAGAATTGAATACTACTAGTAAAAACATAACTAAGATTATGAGTCCGAAACCAGGTCAGCCCTTGGTAATGCTCTTAATCTTTGCAGAGTCTCCGTCAGAGACTGTCAGAAGATCATTTTAACATTTAGTCTATAATTCTTCAGATTTTACATCAGTCTAGCAGATCCTTCTTTTCCTCCTACATTTAAACAGACGTGAGCAAGTTAACTGGAGAAACAGAGACTATTGGTTCCTCGCTGTGCTGACAACATGAGCAGAACTAAAAGAACACAAAGGCAGGTAAATTCACCACAAAGTCTAAAAGATCAGCTAGCTGAAAGAGCTTGAATGAACTTGTCTTCTTTTAATAAGACATTTGCTGAGGGCAACTCCGTCTTTGCATTATTGTCATAAATAAAAAGTGTTTTTGCATACAGAGAATATTTAATGCAATCTAAAGACTTCATAATTACAATTCTGTCTCACAGAATTAGACTCATCTCCTTTTCCTCATTGCTTAATTTATCGTTGTAGCAAAAACTGCTGAGAATGGTATCTCTCAAAACACCAATGAGAATATCCCACTCTCATATAGTTGTCCACTTCATCTCTAATGACCAAGGTCAAAGGTACATTTCTTCCTACTGGGTAATCCTGCAGCTATACATAAAGGGAAACGGACCGTTGTCATCTAGCCTCATTCAGAAAACCGGGACCGAACTAGGATAGTGCACAGATGCCGAAACCAATCTTCAGGATTCACTTAACTGTCAAGGCCCTTGCCATCAACATAAAGCTCACTATCTTGCCAAACGATGGCATTACACATGGCACACAGGGCGCGGAGGCACTGGTGGATCTCCTAAGGGCTTCTTGGTGTCGGTGCGTTGCAGACAAAGCAGGCAGAGGCGCTTGAGGCCTTTGCGGAAGCCGCTGTTTGACAGGCTGTAAATGAGACAGTTGCAAAAACTATTGCTAATGGCCAGCCATGTGGTCAGGAATGAGGCAATGGCATGGTGGTATATTCCTGCGCTCTCCAGTAAAAAGTAAATGATGTAGGGAAGCCAAAGCAGGTAGAACACACTGGTGATACGGAAGAGCACGGTGGAGTAGCGTTTGTCCGTGCAAGCTTGCTCACCTGGCTCAGGATCCTGTGGGCCAAAGCGAGCTCTCCGCTGACTGATCTGCCGAGTGTGTTGCCGACAGATCCGAAAGATATGGGCATAAGTGAAACAAACTGTAAAAGCAGCTGGTGCATAGAGAGCTGCAACAATAAAGGCGGTAAAAAGGGGCTGGGTGTCCCAGGAGGAGCACGATTTAAATACATCACCATGGTATCCCGGCTTGCCCCAACCAAAAAAAGAGGGCAAAAAGATGAGCGCCGAGTACAGCCAAATAAGGGTAATGCAAGTGCGAAGACGGCAGGGTGTGACCAGAGCTGTGTAGGAAAGAGGTCGGGTGATGGCAACATAACGGTCAACACTAACGCATGCCAGAGAGGCCATGGAGACACTTTTCAACACGCAGACCATATAGCTGAAGACCATGCAGGTCAGTTTCTCGTTCAAACCCTTCAGATGTTGCAGAAGAGACAAAGATGGTATAAGACAGCTGACCCCAACCAGGAAGTCTGCGTATGCCATAGTCTGTATAAAGGAGCTAGTGGTATGGTGGCTGAGTAGTGGGGCACAGTGGAAAACAAATATAACCACCAGGTTCCCAGAGATGATGAGTACTGTCAAGAAGAAAATAACAGCTACTTCCAGCAGGCAGGTGTTAAAGATCTGAGAGTAGCCAATGTCCAGTAGACAGAAGGGTTCTGAGCTATAGTTCAACTCAGTGGTGTTCATCTTGTTCAGGATGCGCTTGGGCACACAATTAGGGTGCTAGTTCCTTGGGGGCCTAGCTTAGCAAAGGCTGCCCACAGTACGGCTGTCCCTGATAGACATGGGGGGGGTGTCCTTGCCAGGTGCCTTCCATATCAGCACCAACATGAGTCGCTAGTCCTCAGCGTCCACACGAATCCTTTCACCAACACACACACAGTGATGGTATCCTGGGGAGAGACACTTACTGAGTAAAACACGCTGGATCATACAGTGACTATTGTGGGGGCAGGTGGTCAGTCTAGCTTCAATTTTGGATGAAACCACGGCAGCAGTACAGGACAAATAAACCCTCCTCTTTTATCAGTCCTTTCCTTTCCGGGGAGAAGCACAGCTGTGCCTGCGCAGGGCAGGCAGCTGCCGGCACAGGACCTGCACAAGGAAAAAAGCAGAGGAAGCGGAGTCCTTGCCACTCTGATTACAGAAGTCCCAGTCGCTCTCAAACAGTCTTTAGTCCGAAAGATCACGCACAGCGAAAGAGCACTGAAGATTCCTCACAAGAACGTAGTCAAATTGTGTATTCCTACAAATCCCAAAAAGGAGTGATGTATTTGCAGAAACTTCAGTTGTCAGTCGTCAATCGAATGAAGAGTGGGAAATCTCTTCAGCACGTGCCAGGCTCCCTGCTCCCTCACATCAATGAGGAGGAAGTACGTGTGATCCAGGATGAAGAAACAGCAAGTGGTGATTGGCATTTCAAACGGAGAAGGGGCTCTCCAGAGAGGAGCCAGCGTCTGGAATGTAAATGAAGGATAGAGTGGTGTGATGCAGAGAGCAGTCTCTCTCTCTTTTCTGTGGCACTGATGCATTCCGCTCTTTCCTTCCTTCCCTCCCTCTCTCGCTCTCTCCCTCCGCTGCAGCAGGAGCACTCAAACTCCTCCCACCCTTGGCTCTAGCCAGTGAGCAGATGTCGAAGCATGAGCAGAGAGAGGCATCCCCTTCCCTTGTCAATCCATACACTCCTCCACCCCACTCGTACCCACCACTCAATATCTTACAAATAATATTAAAAAAATGCTTTCCCTTCATATTTTTTAGACTCCCTAAACAACACTCTTTCTATTGTAAAACTCATATTACCCCATGCAGGCTCATGCAAAAAAAATGTTAGAATATTTACATTTACAAAGACAAATACATTTCTTATTAGATCAACTGAAACTTTTCATGTCATCTTACATGAAATTATACCCATTTTATGCAGTGTTGTGGCTCCTATTTATGTAACATTTCAGTGTTCTTCGATTCACATTAGAAAGCATTAAGTCAGTTGCATCATACATGCTAATTTAACCCTAAATTGGGTTCAAAGATGGTGACATAAGAGGCATTGGCATGTAGCCAACATAAACGCATGTGAGCAGTCGAAATACTAAGGCTATCGTGATATGATTTGTGCCAATCTGGTTTTAGTAAAAGTCGGCCACACAGATTCACTGAACTCTAGGTGTTTCCCTAACACAAATGTACCTGTTTCCATTTATATCATATTTATCCGTTTCTGTTCACTGTCACCATGGTAATATTAAAACCATAGCACCCTGTCAGTCTCCTTTCACTTTGTCACTGCCAGAATCAGTGAACACACACAGTCCCCACTTTCACGCATCCCCTCAGTCAAGCACAAGAGGGGCTAAAAATAGGCCCAACTTGAAAGGTGGGGAGCAGGCAACACTGGGCTCATCCATTAAGAAGAGAACAATGAGGAGGAAAGGAAGAGATAAAAAGGAATGGAAGGGCTGAATGCATGAGGCATATTTAATTTGACAAAAATAAAGCTGTAAAAGTCAGACTTACAGTTTCTTTAATAACATGTCGATCATTGTGGTGGACCACTGAAACGGTCTTCCCTCAAATTCTCTGCAGCCCGCCAACTCCAAACCACATGGGTTAGGATGCAATTTAGGTGTGACCTAGGACCATATGGTCCACAATTGTTACTTTTTAACTTTTAATTTCTGGTCCTATTGAAATAATTCAATCATGTAGATATATATATATATATATATATATATATATATATATATATATATATATATATATATATATATATATATATATATATATATATATATATATACACACATATATATATATATATATATATATATATATTAGGGGTGGAACGGTACACAGAAGTCACGGTTCGGTTCATACCTCGGTTCAGACATCACGGTTCGGTACGGTTTCGGTACAATGGAGTGAAAAGCAAAACAAAAATGCAGAAAGCATTTTTATAAATGTCTTAAGCCTTATATTTTTAAAATATGTTTTATTAATAAAGGCATAGAACCAGTTTATTTGTAGTGCACTGACAATAGTTTTATATAATTTAATTAGTTTATTAATTAAATTAATAAAAAGACAAAAAGACCTTGCGATATGTTTGGTAATTGTACCTGAATGAATTTAAAATTAATTTGCTATATTTCAGATCAATATATTTGTTTTCCTTAATTTTAATTAAGCCTAACTTTATTCTCATCTGAATTACAAATAATTGATTTCCGTATAAAATAATACTACCATTAAAAAACACATTTGATTTTCTTTTTTTGTAATCAATGTAGAATGTGTAACTTAAAAATAAAACTGTGTGTGTGTGTGTGTGTGTGTGTGTGTGCTTGCGTGCGATTTTGGTTGTGTGACAGTTGTAGGTTACCGTTTGACAAGAGTTTAGAGTGTGACAAAAGCACAATGTTGTGTTTTATTGCGAGTGTACACAAACATATGTAAACATTTTGCAGTTTGAATGATGTCCTGTATTAACAAAATGACGGAGTATGTTTTTATGTTTCCACTGTTCGATCGCGCCCGCGCCTCTCTCTCTCTCTCTCTCTCTCTCTCTCTCTCTCTCTCTCAGACACACACACACACAGTTCGATCGCGCCCGCGCCTCTCCCTCTCTCTCGCGCACACACACTTCAGCATTGCAATATTGACATCGCAGTCTGTTCATTATGCTGCTTTCAGACCAAACGCGAATTGAGCGAAATTTATCGCTATTTAGAGTTTTATTTATTTTTATACCGTGTATTCTCCGTGTAAATTCGTGCACCGAACCGTGACGCCCATACCGATTCGGTTCAATACGAATACATGTACCGTTCCACCCCTAATATATATATATATATATATATATATATATATATATATATATATACAGGTCCTTCTCAAAAAATTTGCATATTGTGATAAAGTTCATTGTCTTACCTTCTTGCTTTAGGGTGTCAATGATGGCCTTCTAGACAGCAGTCAGGTCGGCAGTCTTACCCATGATTGCGGTTTTGAGTAATGAAACAGGCTGGGAGTTTTTAAAAGCCTCAGGAATCTTTTGCAGGTGTTTAGAGTTAATTAGTTGATTCAGATGATTAGGTTAATAGCTCGTTTAGAGAACCTTTTCATGATATGCTAATTTTTTGAGATAGGAATTTTGGGTTTTCATGAGCTGTATCCTAAAATCATCAGTATTACAACAATTAAAGACCTGAAATGTTTCAGTTGGTGTGCAATGAATCTAAAATATATGAAAGTTTAATTTTTATCATTACATTATGGAAAATAATTAACTTTATCACAATATGCAATTTTTTTGAGAAGGACCTGTATATATATATATATATATATATATATATATATATATATATATATATATATATATATATATATATATATATATATATATATATATAAATAATATAACATTCCACTTGCTCTTACTCTACAATGACTCTCATTAACAGCTGATGTTGCAACCAATTATCACAACGGATAAAATCCTGTCTTACTTTTCTTTCTAGTTCAAAATACTTTTCTTACACATTCAAAAACGATACATCACTGCAGAGGTAAAACGGGTTTACAACCAGTTTTGTTTTAACATTAAGACAGAACAAGTATGCACTATACTCCTATCCCTCACATCCTTGTTTTCGTATGTGTCAAATGAAACAGTTAATCTGATCTGACTAAGGTCATCTGCTATTGGAGAAGATAAGAGAAAGGCTGTGCCCATACTGATGGGAAAGTGTTAGCCAAGTCCAGCCTGACTCAGCTGTTTGGTGAACACAGCGAACACAAACAGCACATACTCATTCGTTCATAGAGTGAGACAGCAGGTTTGGTTTATATCAGTAGTCTGCTAAAATCTCAGCCCCACAGACTTGGAGTTCACTGCTGTAGCAGAGACCTTCTGTATAGACCACCCACAGACTTCCTCCATAAACCTTCCACAATCCCCAGGGTCTAGGCCATTCAGAGTGACATTAACACAACAGAGCAGAGACACTCTTTTTGTACAGACATGTATGCCACCATTTGCTACATTAAAGGTCTCCTATTGAATGCAGTCAAGCTCAAGACTATCTGTTCCTTATTTTGTTAAGTCACGCCTGGCGCTGAGACGGATTTTTATTGTGGCGTGTTTAGAATTCCGTACTTGAAGTGCGAAGAGGTGCAGGCTGCCGCAGACTAACAGACCAGGCTTTGTGTTAGCAGTTTGTTTTTATTCACCGCATGGGGTGGTGTGTGAGGAGTGTCTAAAGAAATCGGTGTGTATGTCTGACCTCTGTGTCTGTGTTTATGGACAAGGGAACATCTGGTAATAGTATGAGCCAAAGAAATACAGCCCATAAAACATGTTCGGGTGCGCAGAAAGGTTCAGAGTGAAAGGCGGCCACAAAATAAGATGCTTGTTACCATGTCGATTGCAGACGATCTGATAAAATATACTTATCCCATTAACAAAAATAGAAGCCATATGGATGGGGACAGACTGAAATAGGCTCCATGGCAACTTCTGATTGGATTTGTGACATCGCCACTGAAAGCATCATGTAGCACTAGTTTAGAGCATATTTGGAACAATTTAAAGCAAAGTCTTAGCTGGACCATAGTTTTACACTAGTCTTCTAGTTGGAGAACATTAGATTAGCCTATTCAGGATGGAAATCAAACATCACCATGATGTTTACTTATACTTAAGGAGTTTTTGTTAAAATTTCTAACCTAACCCTAAATTATTAAATGGATAGTAAAGTATTGAAGTTCTGTCATCAATTACTCAACTTCATGTCATTCCAAATCTGTTCCGTTTTTTAGTGGGACAAAAAAGAAAGTGTGTTTCAATAGTTTTTGTCCACATAATGAGCACCAGTGGAGACCAAAACAACTTTGGACTAGAGTTGTCAAAAATATCGATATTTCGATACGTATCGATAGTGACATATCTGAAACGGTTTCAATACTCATTTTCTGCAGTCTCACTCACTCGTCCTATCCACTCCGGTTGAATAGTATTGGTGAGTTGAATAACACTTAACTCTGATATCGGTATTTTTCAAGGTATCGTATTAAAGTTGGAAATTCTAGTATCGTGACAACAGTACTTTGGACCCCACTGACTTTTATTGTATGCATATATATCAAGGCTGCACGATATAACGCATCGATATTGGCATCGATATCACGATGGCCGCATCTGCAATAATCACATTGCAGGATGTGCGATGTCAAGTTAAGGATTGTAGTTGATCCGTGCGGAGCAGCTGCCGCCCGGTACGGAACGCATGTGATTCAGGACTTAAAAACACATGCAAATGATAAACTCATTTGCATGTGTTTTTAAGTCCTGTCAGATTAAACATCAAGCGCAAGAAGACTGGAACTTGCGTGCTGTTTTCTGTGTGCGCGCACAGAACAGAGCAGCACAGACAAAACTTGAACACCGAATTCAGGCCCCTTTCTCTTCTTTTGAGCTTGAAGGCACGCAGAAATAAGTCAAAATCTCGGCGAGTAATCTTGTAAACACAGACGGTTATGTGTTGTAAACAATTGAGAAAGAAAACAGATGCGTATCATTATATTGGATCCGTGCATTTCTTCAGAAATAGAAAATGATTTTTGTAGCTTTAATAAAGATAAATTGTATTAATTAATTGTGTTTAATTTATACAGTGAAGACTATATTCAGTGTTATTTTACATTTGATTATTCAATGTCTGTACCTGAATACAGATTTAGCCTACCTGAAAAACAAAGCTTATTTCACTTGTATCTTTGCTCTATTTTATTTATACACACAAGACATTTTTCCAAATGTCTAATTTAAACATTTCACACCCAACCAGCTGTCATTTTCATAAACCTCACATTGTAACAGCACTGGTACTGTACTTTGGCGGCCATGACTCCCATGGCAACAAGTGTAAATAAATGAAAAGTTGTTGGGGTTAGAAAGAGTGGCAGTACTTGAGTAATACATGGAAAAGGTGAAGGCACTCGGTAAAAACTAAATCAAACTTGTCATCACTCAAGCCCTGGTGTTAAGACATGTCATGTATTTATGACCCAGCCCTGGTGAAAATCAACACTCATCTTACTCCAGCCATTTGTCCCTGATATTTCAGAGGGAGGCCTGTCTCTCAAAACACTGGAAATACTATATTTCTCACTAAAATGATTATTGGAAGCAGAGACAGACTGTTTCATCAATGTCACTTTGTTGCTTAACTTGCTGTAAGCGTTGAACTAGAGCAGCCTGCCAGTTCCGTGATAACAACTCAAAATAGAAATGTGGGCCTGTTCAATGCCTCCATTGAATTAAACACAATGGCAAAACTCTGAGAGCATGGCTATTCTTTGTATAACGCTTTTAAGAAATGAATCACCATGGTTCCCAGGCATCAACTACAAACGCACACATACAAAGCAAAGCATAAGGAAGATGGGAAGCATTTGTTGTGTTAAAAAAAAATTCAGAATTTGCCTGGTTCAACACCTGTCATTATTGAAAAAATATTAGCCTCAGCTGTAGCTTCTGTATTGGCTATAAGGTTAAAATCATTAATTACTAATTATGCAATGTGAGAGGAACGTGTGGCTTGCAGTTTAGCTTTCACTCAAACCCTATGAGGGATCGTTTTAGTCCTCTTCTATCAGAGTGCAGAGCCCTAGGAGGGCAGACGGTGAAAAGTGCAGGTCTGTGATAACTAGCTGAGTGGAAACAAGACCTCAATATAAAGACTGTCTGTGAGTCAGCTTAGCGAAGGCTGCAGCCGGGTCTGTCTTTTATAATCTCCTTTCACAATAGAGAATGTGTAAGAAAATGTAACAATCCAAAAAATAGTACAGTGCATGTAAAATTGTGTAACTACAATAGTAATACACAATGAATAATATAATTTAAATATATATATTTAAAAAACACTGCTTTATTATTTATTTAATATCATTATATTATATATAATATATTTTTACATGTCACAGTTAACTTTTTTCCAAATTTCATGCAAAAAAAAAAAAAGGCAAAACTGATCTGCAAGATACTATTCTGTTTGTCCCAAAGTTTGCTAGATGTTTGGGTTTCTGAAAGTGAGATTAAAGAGTTGAACGATAAAGATAATGATAAAGATATAGTTCTAAAAATCGTTCTCAATATTAAAGAGTTTACACCACAGCTATAACGATAACAAGATATATCCCCATATCGTTGGGATCACTTTCATAAAATAAAAATTCCAGCTGTTAAACGATTAGAATAAATAAAGTAGAATAACAAGAACACTATCATTCGTTGGTGTGGAAGCAAATATAGTTATCGCTATATTTATCGTTCTTGGTGTGAACGGCCCTTAAGTTTTTAGTATGATATAGATAAGAAAAATTTTAGGATAGGCTACACTATCCCTCAATGGCACAATGAATATCAAATGCAAATGCAGATTATTTCTAAGAAGTTGGTGAAGTCTTCTAAGTAAAGTACTTTTCACTTAATTGGTGCCACATTGTTGGATTTGACCATTCAGAGAAAACTCAGAACCATCCCTTTTACAAGCGATTTTCCCTAACTCACGAACAAAGAAATCTTTGAGAATTTACAGTATTCATTCAACTCCATGTGTCGCAAGAACTGGCAAAACCTGCTCTTGTCATGACCAATTCTTTCTAAACACAAATGATAACTCTGGATCACTACATAAACATGTGCAGGTCTTCGGCATTGGCAGTGTTGGCCTCAGGACATTTTCATGGATATTATTTACCGTTACGCCATACTGTTCTGTTTTCATGTAATGAAACTTTGTGTACAAGGCATACAAAACTTAAGCCATAATAGTGACGAATGGCGGAAAAGGAACGAGTTGAAGTTTTGGACGAGTTTCTTTCTTTAGAAGGCCTTTAGTGATACAAATGTGGGTTTGTTTAGCTCAGTATGGCTTGAGAAACATACATATACGTGCAGGAGCTGCTCAGCATGGCTGTTGTCCTAACAATCTCACACACACTCAGTGTGTACATCAAGTTTATTTGGACTTTAGGGTGGGTGGGAGAGAGGAACATCTTGAAGCCACCTGGGACCTCAGTGCTCAGTGCGGGATGTTTTCTTTATATAATGACAGCTGACACGGCATTGCCCAGTGAAATCACTGAGAGTATGTAGCTCAACTCAAAAAAACTGCAGCCTTTGCACCCAACTCTAGCAGGGCTTGAATTTCAGCACAGGATTGCAGGTATTGTGCATGATTTTGCTCTTTCACATAAGCTCTGTGCTTATAATGCGAGAAACACCCACAAGCATTCATTCACTATAGCAATGTGGGTTTAATGAGTAAATTAATCCACACAGATCAACTAAATGATAAAGTCAATTAGGTGAAATCTTTCTCTCAGACTGTAATATCACAAACATGCTATACTGTGTTTTCTCCCACTCTCCCTCTGTTAATACACACACAAAAATGGCTTCACATCACATATTATTTAAATATTTAAACAGCCTCCATCACTTAGGGTTTATAAGGGATGATATGCCAGTGCAAAATTATATATTGGGTCAAAAGAGAACAAACTTTTATCAAACGTCTAGCGTATAGTACAGCCTTGAATAAAGTAGAGCCAGAGTTCTTTAGAAGATGTTATCATTTATTTCTGATCACCCGCTTGCACAGCATATATCGTGAGTCTATAAAATATTAATACGGTAAACTAAAAATTGAATCCAGCCACATTTATGAGTGAAGATCATTATGAATGAATGCTTAATTCCCAAAAGACTAAACATCTGTTTGGCTCATTTGAGGTTTGATGAACAACTTCAGTTTCTTTCTTTCTTTCTTTCTTTTTTAAAATAAATAAATAAAATGAAAATTTCTCACACCATTGTATGTAGGGTTAGCTATTATTAAACGTGCAATTTAAAAAAAAAATCTAAAATAGGACACATATTAAATAACTAAAACCTAAATATTTTGTAAATGCTACAAGTTAGTAATCATGTCATTCATTGTCTCATAAAATATGAAAGTCAAATATCTTCTAAAGTCATTTAACAATGTTTTTAAATTATTATTGAAATTAAAAAAGTACTTTAAATGAGCACTTGACAACAGCAAACGTAATGTGAAAGTAAAATATGCAATGAAATATCCAATATCAGCCAATACCATTACATTTAAATACATTAAGTTAAATAAACAAATATCAGCCGGTATGGTACCAATATATTAGGCATCCCAAATGTTTCTATAATATTTGCTCACACACATATATAATTATATATATATGTGAAACTACACCTAAATACACATGATTTTAATTTCCTTTTAGTTATATTTAGTATTAATTTGTCACTACATTGATTTCTAGGAAAGAATAATTTTCTAGAGACTTTTTCTGATGGGAAATTTTCCTCATAACATTTCCATTTCACCATTTGTATTGCTTTGTTGTGAATTGCTCTGAAAAGTCGCCTCGCTTATTTCGCTTCCCATCACCATCTCTCACCAAAAAAAGCACAATTTATGGTCGCTTCTGTCGTTGCAAATTACTGCCCAGCGTGAACGTCCTTTGACTTGTGTCCAATGGGTGAAGTTCAAGCCTTTTCTAGTCACATAAAATAAAGGAAGCCATAATGAACATTGTGAAGTGCAGTAAAGAGCAAGGCCTTAACAAGGGACAACCAGCTTTCACATTAGACACAAATCACATTAAGGCACAAATGGGACAGGCTACAAGCTCACCGATTTCTGAGAATAGTGCTCTTCAATGTTGTTTGGGAAAAGGACGAAACTTTAGCACAGTAAAAGCTCCTGTTTTCATGAAAATAACCAAACCACTGTAAGGCACCTCGGGGACATGGTGAAATGATTGACAAGATACAGTACATTGACATGCATCCCTCGGGTTAAAACAAGGGGTCTTGTAGCACGGCTATATATGCACATACTGAGTTAGATAGAGTGAATACACGGTGCTTCTGCTGCTTTATTAATGTTCTCTAAAGTAAAGTGTGTACAGAATCACAGCACTTCCAATGAAAAACACCAAGGTTCAAAACATTTGCACTTATTTTGGATGCAAAGTCACATTACATTAACATGTCCAGGCTCTGAATTATGGATGTCAATTTACACAAATTCCCATGATCGATCATCATTTAAATGAACCATTGATTAATCAATTAATCATTAACCTTAATAATCCAAGGGTACGTTTACACTACAACTATATGCTTAAAACAGAGAAGTTTTTCCTTTGAGTTTTCCGCGTACAGATGACACCATTGTTAAAATGATCCCCATTCACACGGATCCCCGAAAACGACTAAAAACGCAGTATTCTGCTGCCAGGACATTAGATGGCGATAGACTGAACATGTAACACACATGTGCAAGACGTCGTCGTCTTCAGAGTTTCACGTTTTTGTTGTTTACACAAAGACTTGCACTTTGAAACCCGTTTTCAAAAGTTTGCATTTTCTGGCACCCAAAACACCGTTGTCATGTAAACGAACGTCAAAAATGCATAAAAAGTTTTACATTTTTAGTTGAAAACTGTGTCCAGTAAAGATTCCTTCCCCAAAGATTCATCTACTGCAGTGGCATATAGTCACCAGTATGACCAGATGTACAAATGGCACTCAAAACGCCAGCTTCCTCACTTTTAATATTTTACATTTATATTTTTACCACAATAAAATTAAGCGATTGTGCCTAGTTGAATTTCCACAAATTTTACAATATTTTCTGAGGTATTTCACTGAATATGGAATCTTTTCCAATGGTTTCTTTTACCAAATCCTTTACTGTGGTAAAAAAAGGCTGTAGACCATATACCTTTTTACTTGCCAAAACAACAAATAGCATCGTTAGCTTAAACTAATCTGACTATTTTATATAAATAGACAATCTTATCTTTTGGGTTTCAGTTTTTATCTCTCCTCAAATTAAATTTTAACACAGTTTGTGCTTGTTAGACAAGGCAAGTCACGTCAAGTGTATTTGTATAGTACGGTACCCTGGACATGATATACCAGGGGAAATGTAAAATTGTGTGGCCACGAATAAAGAATTTGTTCCAACGACTTTATCAATTAGTTCCCTCGTTTTAGTTAAATCATGGCCACATTTGACTAATGTGTTCCTTAGTTTTAATCCGTCCAAAGACACGCCTCCTCCAAACACATGAACGCGCACAGACCAGAAGCGAGACGACCAGAGACAACGTTATTGGATTACATCAGGTGTCATTCACCGGTGATAAAACTTTACAGTACAGTGAGTAACAGTACTACAATAACCAACGTAAACAACTGTTTGTCTGCCATTCTCACTCTGTCTGACGTATGATGTCTGCGTGAACAGGCTGTGCATTGGTATGCAAACACATGCTATCATTTCTTTCAGACCAAATGCAATGATTGAACGAACATTTTATGGTCCTACGCCTTCCACAGATGATAATATAAAAGTCTTGCTCGTGCAGAAGATATAATTTACTTTTCTCTCCGTTTACAAACAGGTTTCAGTTGCTTTGAAATATTGGGAGAAAACATCCATGCATGAGACAAGAAATGGCCTCTGTCCTCTTGTGTCCCAAAGCCCTTTCAAAGCGCAGAGCCCAATATATGATGAAATAATTATTTTTGTGGGGAAATATAATCAAACTTGACATGCTTACTAAATTTCGATTGCTTTCCGTGTTCAAAGACTTTGTATTGTTTCAATACGACAAATAATCGATCATCGATTAATCGTTAGCATCCCTACTCTGAATAGACAAAAGAAAAGAAGAAAGAAAGAAAACAACCCTGCTTTCTCATTCACATTATTCAGCCATTTACAATCCAATGCTACTGCTAATCATATAAAATGCATCAGCCATTACTTGGTTATCGAGCGGCTCTCAGGATCTCTGGGCCGTCTCCATTCTTTAATGCAGAGTACCTCATGATAGAGTGTCATGTGTCCTCTATCCTTCCTTGTACAGTGGAAACGTAATTATAGCCTTTTTCCAAGAAACTGTTTTGACGTCCAAACCAAATTCTTTGAATCTGTAAAGATGGCACTTCATTTTGGAATGGACATTTGATGGTCAGATTAAGTACAAATATGCACAAATTCAATGCTAAAAACTGTAAACAGCATAGTCAAAAATACTTGACAAGCCTGTTGGAGACATGATGCCTTGAGCTGTAGTGCTCATTAGGATGACTAGAGTCTGAGTCTGGCTTGCAACATGTACTGATGCCATCTCTATCCTCTTGCTCCAATCCTGTGGCCTCTGCAGTGCAAACTTGCTTCAAAAGTGTCCAAATATGAAGGAGATGTTTAGATTAAAGATAGGGTCACATTATCAAAATCAAAGCAACGAATGAAGCACAGCTTACATGCAGTCATTTTCAAACCAAGCAGCTTTCTGTTCATAAACGTAGAAAATTCTTTTGACCAACTTGAACCTTTCTCGAAATCTGCGTGTGGAAATCTTTCGCCCTCACACGAAATTCCTGATCACGTGGATTCCTATTAAAATGACTGGATTTTACAACAGTCATGTACATGTACAGTACATTATTTAACTGGTAACCTCATCTAAAAATACTGGAGATGCTCTTGCCATTTATTACAATGAACTTAAGTAATTTATGACGGTATTTTAATCATCCCAGTTATTCTCAAACAAAAATCAAAAGTCCAACAGCTTAAAAAAGTTATATCACATCTCTCCTCAACAAATAGCTTAAGGTATAGACTCAAGGTTAGAGGTTGAAAAATCATTTGGATGAATTATTCATTGAATTATTCATCCAACCAAACAAAATACTGATAATGGAGAAGATACATTAGTATCACACCTTTGCATTGCCTCATTTGATGAAATGTGCCTCTGGTGCAATGAAAAGGAGGATAGGAGCTGTATGCCTACCTTAGTGATAAGTGTACGGTACTCCTCCACCAGATGGTCATTGTTATGACATCCAGCCAGTAGCTGCCACACTTCCCCTCTCAAGGCCTCCGGGACACCACTGCGGACCAGCGCCGGCAGCTGTTTAGGTCGCACAGCCAAGTTCAGATGCCTGATGAAACATTACAAAACCAACAGGGACTCATGGTTACAAATTAAGTACAACACTTACATTTTAAGACAGTCCATGTTGTGTCTGCACTGTGAAACAATGAGGCTATTTTTTGTATGTGTTGTGAACTTATAACTTCGTATTAACCCACAATGGGCCTCATTCATTAAAGGAACTTGGCATTTATCAATATGGATGTGAGCGGTGACTACAATCAAATCTCACGTCAGGTCTCAGCTCGTGTACGCAAATTTGTGAGTTGGCGTGAACTTGCGTGCAGCATATTAAATCTGGTGGAGAATTGTAATGAGAGCATTTTGTTCATTTTCATTATTTTCCTGACCGAGTCCGACAACCGAAGCTCATTATTCGATTATTAACCATTAAACAACAAGATTAGTATTTATAATGTTTGTAAATATTTCTGTATTATACATATAAATTAATTTAATTGTTTGCAATTATAAGGTTAAAAGGTGTTTTTGGAGTAAGACCAATATCTCTTTCATGAGATTACTTCCTCTTCTTGGTCATGTTACGTTTCTGCATGTCGTAAACTCTAGGGTTACGTTTCTGCATGTCGTAAACTCTAGGGTTACGTTTCTGCATGTCGTTCTGTTACGTTCAGTTACGTTCTGTTACGTTCTGTTACGTTCTGTTACGTTTCTGCATGTCGTAAACTCTAGGGTTACGTTTCTGCATGTCGTAAACTCTAGGGTTACGTTTCTGCATGTCGTTCTGTTACGTTCAGTTACGTTCTGTTACGTTTCTGCATGTCGTAAACTTCTAAAACGTGATTTTTTAGGGGCGTGATATTTGAATGCCGATTGTTTTCAGCCACCACATTTATCAACGTATGATCATTCATATGATGGGATTGGCGGCATACAACTGTTTCATGCATCACACGTGAAACCTGTCGTATATTCTGATGTTTTTGTCCATGCAATGAAAATCATTGGGGTCCAAAACAACATTTTCATGTATAGTGACCCATTTATACTGTCTGAGAAAACTATTAAGCAGAATATTACACTAAGGCTTGGTAAGATTTAATTTAAGATTTAATGTTTTTGAAAGAAGTCTCTTACACTCACCAAGGCATTTATTTAACCAAAAATACAGTAAAAACAGTAAATATTACTGCATGGAGACTATATAAAGTATGAATTAGTGATACTTGTTCTGCCACACAGACAGAAGTGACATTCTGATGTGTAATTTATTCCATATAGGACCTTTTACTAAAGATATGCTTATATAAGACCATGTTAACCTGCTAGAGGCACAATCTCTGAATGTGGTCTGTATGTTTACCAGCATTTATTTGTATTTGTTTATGGAATGTCTTAAATGTCGCTGGTGCCCATTTTCCTTGCTGATTAAAAGGAAAGTGCATATTTCCATTGTGTTGTAGTGTGCACAAACCTTCCCACAGGGATTTTATATGACAAATTTTATACGCCAATCATTCAAAACTGACAAACTCAATCGGGATTATAACTGCAAACTGTTTCCTCTAATAAGAACTTTGTTCAGTGCACATTGTTTTACACATTGTTTTATTTATGACATGTCATTATACTGTCATAAGCGTGAGACACGTGTTGTACAAACACAAAATCAGTAGAACAGTGTTTTTTTTTTTTGTTGTAGAAAATAGCAAATGTGTTTATTAATGCAATATACACCAGGTCCATAAACCAAATATTCTTCAACCGGGAAGCACTAACATCAAAGGCCGGGGTTCCAGCACTGTACAGTCACTTATTTGACCTATTTATCTAACACAAAGTGATTTTATTCACAAATGTCATGTGTGTGAATCGATTACTATGAATTTAATGTATTTAAATAACTTGACCAACCAAAACGTTTTATGCCCCAAATTCGATGAAAGGCATCTGTACATTTTCATGCATAGTGACCCATTTTTAAGCAGATTTGGAAAGTTTAGAGATTTTTTAAATATTCTTTCTAAGAAATCTCTTATGCTCACCAAGGCATTTATTTAACTAATTAACTTTTCTAATTTATTTCTATGATTTTTCAGTAGCCATTTCTTCGGTCTTTAATGTTAAGTTAAGTTGACAGCATATCGTTATTATAAATACTAAAATTAGATAGATAAATCAGAATAAAAAACATTTTCAAATGAAATGTATTTATTAACTATATAAAATATACATACATAAAATATACATATATAGTTACATTGAGATATCCGTGACATCACACGGGCAAATACATTAGCATATGACCGCCTCCAGAGCAAGACATTGACGAATAGTTACACATCATCACACCATAGGCCCCGTCCACTGTCACTCAGTCGCTTAGCCGTTGACGTTTGCCTAAACCGGACGTGAGCATCACGTCAAAAGCAAATAGAGCCATTATATTGGCTGACGCTGTCTACACCGGATACAGTATACAGATGCGAGTTCAGTTTCTGATGGACTTCACACACGTGTGTCTGCCGACAACAGGACAAATAGATGAGTGAAAGAACAATCGCTTTGACGCGTCCAGTTTAAACAGCTTGTTTGTGTCTCTGTACAGACTCGAGAAGGATCCCAGAGTCAGAAATGAGTGTATTTTTTATTTTAATGGCGTCCCGGATCTTGTCGAAGGAATATATGTTTGTTCAGAGCATTTTGTTTTGTATATGAGGCACAGTGTAATGGAGAGTTCGCAAAGAAGCTTTAGTTGAAAGATGAAGCAGCAACTGCACTGAATCTGACAGCAGCTGCATCACAAACCATAAGCACATGATTTCATAATGCTTTGTCTGGAAATTACGGTTACATATGGATAATGTTTTCAAAACACTTACTCGCGTTCAATAGCGAGTGTGCGTTGATACGGTTTCCTATGCAATGACGTCAAAATGAAGGTTGAAAATAATTGTTTTTCCGCATTTATATAAAAAACTTCATTAACATAATAAGTGAACCTCAAGGAACATATTAAAAGAATTAAAAATCCATGTCATGAGCCCGTTAACAACAGAATGACTGTAAATCTCAGCTTCCAAACAAGGAAAGCCAAGGGCTTAAAGAGGAGGAAAATTAGGGGCTAGATGCAGATGTGAGCACAACACACACAAAGAGACAGCTGTGTTCAGGGTGCAGAGACAGTCGCAAGCCTGTAATTAAATTCCTGGGGGTTTTAATTGAATTCATCTCGAGGTTTTGATTAACAACAATAAGAGTAATGGGAGCGGAAAATAATCTTAATAAGACCCTTATCTGTATTTGACCATTCCCTCATCCCCCAGTCTTTTCTAGTGCTCTACATTAAAATATCTCTCTCATTTCCCTCCCTTGAATGACTTCTTAAATTAGAAATGATGTGTGTGTGCATGTAGAGATATTTTTATGGTTGGAGATAAAAAAAGAAAGAAAAAAAAAAGAATGTGTGGGACGGGAGCTCTTGATTTTCGGCCTGTTTTCTAGCACATCTCTGCATAGAAGGCATACGGCAGCAGTTCAACACTGTCAGGAAGAAAGAGGCGGACAAGACAGCCTCTAATTTAAATGTGCATGCTAATGTGCAACTATTAATCTCTACAGGAATCTGTACAAGCTTTGTATCCGTGCCACGGCTCTTAAACAACAGCATTGTGGCTAAAAAGAATTATTTTTCCAGCAAATAGTTTCATAAATGTACACCTGTGGCTTGACTAAAATTAACACCTCACAAAATGCAAGTAGATAAAAAATAGATTTACTACTTTTTTGGAGTGATTTTTTTTGGGGGGGGGGCAATATTTTTATTCAGCAAAGTGCATTTTTGCACAAGTTTATCAAAAGTGACAGTAAAGACATTTAAAATGTTTCAAAATATTTCTAATTTCAAATAAATGCTGTTCTTCTGAACTTTCTGTTCATCAAAGAATATTGGGGAAAAAATGTATCATGGTTTTCACAAAAATCTGAAGCAGCACAACTGTTTTCAACATTGATAATAACATTGAAATGTTTCTTGAGCATCAAATTAGGGCTGGACGATATGGGCAAATTTTATAATCACGATATATTTCTTAATTTCGGTCGATACGATATAATTCCGATATTGATATAAAAAATATAAAACCCTCAGAAAAACTGCCAAGAACGCCCACAACAGATGTCTGCACCTACAATCTTCTGAAAAATGAATTTGCCAAGTCTATGAAACCTGCTGGAGTCTTTCGGTACTGCACCATTACAAACTACATGAACCAATGAAATAACCCATCATAACAATAATATTCTCTTCTCAATACCTGCTACAAGACTATGGAAGCATATGGGTAGTAATATTCAATTTGAAATATAATATGCAAAATGACAATGCAATATGTAAAATGGCAATGCATTTCTGTTTTTAAATTTACATTTGCCATTACATTTGTGCAACGTTTGGTGCAACATTTTAATTAAAATTCAATAATATCATTTTCCATTTTCCATTTCATACACTAGTTTTAATATGTAAATTGAATACATATTTTAATGCTTTGTAAGTTGCAAAATTAAAATGTATTACAGCAATGATTAGATATGTTTAACATGTTCAAGCAAAAACTATAGCAAAATGATCATTTAAATGTTATTTTTCTTAACTGCATTTACACTCACAGTTAAGACACTTGCGATTGCATTTTCATTAAATGTCCTGCAATGAATGAAGCAAAATTCAATGAAAATGCATTCCGAGCCGATCACGCCCCCTCCCGCCCTATCAATCACTGTGTGAAGTTGGCCCCGCGCCCACCCAATGCAAAACACCAGCAAAAAGGTTCAATCGTTTTTACTTTGATGGGCTGTAATTTTTATTTTTTTTTTGTGCTGATTCAGTTTTTTAGATATTAAAATAATAGTTATATGTCATTCTGAGGTCACCCAGCCCCCCACGTGATCCAAATAAAATTGTCTCGTTCGTTTGTGCCGGTTAAAGTTTGGTTTGTTAGATATTAAAATCACATGTATTGGTCATTCTGAGGTCACTCAGCATCCCCACATGCTCCAAATTCACGCAAAAAAGTCTCGTTTGTTTGTGCTTCGTTTGTGCCGGTTAAAGTTTTGTTTGTGCTGCTTCTATCGGGTGGAACTGCTTCAGATCGTGGAACAGATTTGATGTTTTCCACGCTGCTAGTCGGCACCACTCTCCGGCATATTTTGCAGCACGCTGAAACCTGAAACTTATCAGATCTCAGATAGCCGAACCACTTCCATACCACTGAATTAGTCTTTCCTCACTTATCAACTATTTCATATTCTTTCTCTTTACTTGTGGAAGCTCGTTCAGTCACATTTGTATTGCGGTCAGGGGCGCTCATTTTGTAGCTAAAACTTGGCGCGTTGGAGATCAGCCTACCACTGCTGAGCACTGGCTGCGTGTCTGTGGTGTACGTCATCACGAAAGTAGCCAATTGTGTTCTGCTCTTTCTGACGGCTGCGCGCCTAACGTCAGTCAGTGACAAATGTGGTTATGTATATTGAAATATCGAAAATGTGTTTACAAATCATATCACCGTTATTGAAAAAAAAAAAAATATCGCGATATATATTGATATTGAATTATTGTCCAGCCCTACATCAAATCATATTAGAATGACTTCTGAAGGATCATGTGACACTGAAGACTGAAGTTATGATGCTGAAAATTCAACTTTGATCACAGGAATGAATGACATTTTAAAATAGAAAACAGTTACTTTCAATTGTAATAATATTCACATTATGTTACTGTATTCTTGATCAAATATAAGCAGTCTTAGTGAGCATAAGAGACTCTTTCATAAATCTTATCGAACCCCAAACTTTTGAACGGTAGAAACTTTTGCTAATGTTAGTTAATAAAAATGTGTATGTTCATGTTAGTTCACAGTGAATTAACTAACGTTAACAGATACAACTTTTGAACTTTGGAAAATCTATTAGTATATGTTTAGATTAACATTAACTAAGATGAATAAGCGCTGTAGAATCATTGCTCTTTGTTAGTTCATGTTAATGTAGTTAACTAATGTTAAAAATTGAAACCTTATTGTAAAGTGTTACCAATATGGCCATATATTTAATAATAAAACATTTCTGTTGTAATTTCTGCACTTTCACACATTTCAACCCTGAGCCTTCATTTCCACTTGTTTACAAAGCACTCACCATTTAGACAGTAAATCTCCCCAAGTTTCCAGAATTTTTTCGCCACATTCCTTAGACACGTCTCCAGATCCACTCAATAACGGCTCATCATTATCTGTGAGGACAGTGGGAGAGAAAGAGGCTCAGTCAAATCTTTACACATGCTAAAGTATATGAATTCCTGGAGGACTCTTGAGGTCATGTACATGACGATGTGAATGACAGCCGAGGGCCGCTCACCTTCCTCCTCATCATCCTCAGGAGGGGAGGGCACTATAGAGCCGGCCGTCAGGATGCCGGGGCTCGCTGTGGTCTTCCTCCTCTCTCTCTCCGCCTCGCTCTCTAGACTCACCACTTCATACAGCGTGTCTGAGTTACTCTTCCTCTCCTTGTTCTCCATCTGAGAGCAGAGTGAAGGCTCCGTTACACACAAACCAAAGTCTCCATATGCTCATTCATACTATGTCCTTGTCTCAAAACCTAGCGAGCATACAGTCCTCCTACTGTGAATGATGGCTCCAATTGTTGAAAGCAGAAATGTGACATTTTGGCCAAAACTTGAGTTTGTGTGGGTTTTGTGGCACATATTTTTGGGTTCTCCAGTAAAAAGCCCTGATCTGTGCTCGTCCTCACCTGTCTGAGTTTAAGATAGTAGGTCTCAGTGTAACTGCGTTTGCTGAAGGGCCAGAAAAGCCTCTCGTTGGGTGAGCAGACTCGAACCCGTGTCTCCAGCAGGAACCTCACAGGCTCCTCCACCTCTGTGATCACCAGGTCCACCGCTGTCGTCATGTACATGAACTTATCTGTGTCACACAATCAAAACAACAGCAGACGGTCATCAAAGCGTACTCATATTAGATAAGTTCATGCATCATTCGCAATCATTTCTTGAATTCCAATAAAGTTTGTCTAGTATTAATAACAATAATAATTTGCATTATTATTATTGCTGTAGTTGTTCTAAGAAAAATTTAATAATAATTATACAAAATTATAAAAATTATTTTTATTATTAAATAAAACTGTATTCTATGTGAATAGAAACGTTCATGGATTGAATGCAGATCAAAGTACTTCAAACATCAGGAGAAAACTAATTGTTAAAATTATTATTATTATTATTATTATTATCATCATCATTATATATTAATTGCATCAACAAAAACTAAATTTTAACAATTTGTTTTTTTTTCTCAATGTACAAAATGAGCTAAACAAAATAAATGTATTTTTATTCATTATTATTATAATTAATTAATTAATAATTAAGAATTATATCATTAAGTACTTTGAGCTGCATTCATTGCATGAAAGTTGCTATACAAATAAAATTAATTTATTTAATACAAATAATTATAAGGAGCTATACAAATAAGATGTATATTTCGTAAAAGTAATAATTTTATTATTACATATTAAATGTACATTTTATTTGTTTTGCACCTATCATACATCGAATACAGCTAAGACTACTTCAAACCTTAGTGAAAAAACTTTAAAAAAAATAACATTTAAAGTGACAACATTTTTAAAAAAAATTTTAAAAAGATACTAAAATAAAATAATAATAATGCTATTATAAAACAGATAGTTCTTGATTCTGATTGGTTGAGCCAAGTTCGAACATAAACCTGTATGGTAACCTGTATTGCTTTACTGTACAACAGTGCTCTAATCTGACTGGGCAGGCAGCGCTCTAAGAGTGTATGATTTTAAAATCTGAATGTTTGAAGCCCGTCTAATTTTAGTAGGAATGTTCCACATTTTTGGGCCTCAATGGCTAAATGCAACTTCTCCAGATGACTTATGGTTTAGATTCCAATTTTCCAAAAATCAGCATCAGAAGACCTCGAACAATGATTTGGAAAATAATCTCCAGCAAACTGAGCATGTGTATGTGTCAGTACCTTTAGCCGTCTCCTCATTTACAGCCTGAAACTGAGGAGTGTTGGGATTCCAGCTCCCTGTGATGATGTAAGACTTCCCATCAGAACTCTTGCCCATTGATTCCTAACAGATGAGCGGAGTGAGGAGAGCCAAGAGAAAGAGAGGATAAAACAAAAATAAAGTCAAACATGATCATGAGTTCACAGAAACTTAATTTGTTGCTGTGGTTCATTCACAATGAATTAACCGACTGTGGGCAGTCCCAGCCAAAATCCAAACTGCTGATCACTGGCAGTGTCTACAGAACTAACATGATGGAGGACAACACTTCCAGACTCATGAGAACATGATCACATGGGCCAAGCAAAAGCGGTTTCACAACTGAAATGTTACACAGTTTAGTTGAAGCTATAAGACGGATTTCACCTAAAACGTTTTGTCTGTTTGGCCCAAAGAAATGTTTGGCCACTTGTCTCCCATGTATCCTTGCTTGGTCACTGACCACAGAAACAAATACACAGAATTCCAGGGAAATGGAATGTCTGTCATTCATAACATTTTACAAATCAAGAATCCTGCAGACTTTCCTAAAAAGTCAGTGAAGGATATGCAGGTAAAGGTCGACATATTCGGTCAGGGCCCTGAAATTATGTATCCTGATACACTCATTTGGCTGCAGATTGATAGATAGATAGATAGATTGTTTTATTTAATGCCATGTCAGCATCAAAGGCTATTTTCATGGCAAAAATTAAATTACAAAAATACAAATATCATAAAAACTTTATTTTCATTTTCTTTTCTTATTTTTTTGTAACTAATACACTTAAGGTTCTCTGTTTTAAGTCACATTTGGTCAACTTAATACAGAATTAATTTAGAATTTTGCTATTTTTAGCAACAATTTGTAATTTCAGATGTGTTAATTGACATTAAAATATATTTTAACATGACAGATTTACAAATTTAAAAGATAAATGGCTTTTTTAAAATTAATCATTTCCTTTAGCAGCTATAATATCACAATATTTTTTTTTTCATTTTTACAGAAAAAAATATTACTGTGAAAACCTGTTAATTGGTGGTTAGCATAGCATATACAAATGAAAAATAGATGAACATTGCATTATATGTAATTTTACTTTAAAAAATACTGTTTTTGCAAGTAAAATCTTTGAATTACCATATTATTTACGGTTTAAAACAGTAAAAGGACATTACCAAAAGTCCACATATGATTACATTTTATGCAATTAGTTTTGTTGAATGCAATGTACGTTCAAATGTTTTGCTACATTTTATGTTATTTAGTTTATTTTTAAATTATTTTAGTGTCGTGTGCTATTTGATCTACATTGTGATCAGAGTTTGATTCAAATCTAGGATAAAGCAGTGTTTCTCAACCGGTTTGCAAGACTGATGCGAGACTTTTATTTTGAAATGCATGCGTAACAGCTATTCTGTCAGACGCAGTTTAAGTAAAGAGTGCCTGTCAGATGAGTTATTTTCAGGCTATATGTTAGTGTCATTATTTTACGGTATTTTTTTTTCGCAACTTCTCTCACCTCAGAAAAACGAACTTTCTAATCCTTTCAGATGTTATTCTGTGTTTGCTGTGCGCAAATGCGGAGATGCACTATAATATATAAAGAGCAAATGTAATTACTAGTTACGTTGTCAATTATTAATTAAATTGAAATATAAAATTATCAAAAAGTACCAATAAATTATGTAACGGGTACGTCGTGTGTTAGCTGGGAAGGATTTGCATTCAGGTATGATGTTTATTATATTCTTCAGGATCAGTGTTCATATGTTTTATTAACAACTCACGTTAGTATTATTAGGTCCTTGCACACCGAATCCGAAATTCTCGTCTGAAATACGACCTCGTGACCTCATGTCAATCACGTTTACGCACTGCCTTCGAAACTTTCGTCAGTCATAAAGAAATCAGATCGGGTTTGATTTTCTGAGTTTTTTGCATCCGTAGAAAAGCATTTTGAGAGGTGTTTTGAAAATTCATCTCATTGGTTGAGATGCTGTCTGCACACGCAAGGTCTCTCGCTCGCTTACCCAAAGAGTATAGAAGTAACAAGAGGCGAAAATCCGTTGCAGTTTTGGTAACAATCGCTAGATGGCGCTGCTGTCGCGCTGACGCCATTTTGGACTGAACCAACGGTTTTACCGTTAGCACAAATGTACAGCATTATGTCTGGAAATAATTGGAAACAAAGGAAACAGTGTTCTGCCATCAACTGCAACAACTACCAGTGTACAACCAATCAACTAGCATTTCATAGATTCCCCAAAGATCCAGAGAGGTAAAGTAGAAAAGGTTTTTATTAACGTTAAAGTGCGCAGCGTATGTACGTCTCCATACGTAAATAGAGGCATGGATGTACAACAGTGAGTGCAGGGAAGTTGTGTGTGACAAGGAAAAGTGCAAAAACACTCTTGTGCACATGGTAAAACTATTCAATAGAGTCAGAATCCATCATATATTACGGACCCAAAATCGACAACTCTCACAGCCCAAAACAGAAGCGCAACAGAATTTTTTTAAAAGCTAAGTTAAGTAATCTGTAACGTTACATTAACTCTCTCTCTCTCTTACAGTTTTTATCAGTCAAGATGAATTAAATAATAAAACTAAAGACTAAAACGTACTCGGTTACTAACGTAACCTCGGTTCTCTCTAGAGAGGGAACGAGTACTGCGTAATATCTTACGCTATGGGGAAAACCTCTTTTCCACGAGATATTGAAGCCAAAAATTATCCTTAATTTTGAATTAATGCAAAACGCTGTGCAGCAGCATGCAGACATAGGCAAGACGGCTTGCGTGCCTATTGGCTGCCCTGCGGCAACAGCAGCAGCCTATCGAGAGTGGCCCTGCGTGACACATACCCAATGGGGGCACTTCGCGCCCATTTCGTCACGTCCCGCCAGAAAGGGCGTGGTCCCGCCCTATAAATATGGCTCGATTAGGCTGGTACACTGGTTTTCATCGCCGAAGCGAACCAGAGCTGTGTATGCACGGCAAGATACGCAGTACTCGTTCCCTCTCTAGAGAGAACCGAGGTTACGTTAGTAACCGAGTACGTTCTCTTACGAGAGTATCTCTCGTACTGCGTAATATCTTACGCTATGGGGAACACAATGCAAAACGCCGTGCGTACTGGGATCCGACACCAAAGTCCCAAGGGCAGTAGCCCGGGGCTCATATAGTGCATAATCACCATAGACTCACAGAGAGTCGGAGAAGAGAGGCTGCAAGCATCATTCCCCATAAAATAGCATCATACAGGAGCTAGTTATGTTAACATAACAGACAGGGTGAACGTGTTCAGCCTGAACTGGGTAATAGTACGGGTTATTCAACACCCATGGAGCTGTTTCTATCGCTCAGTGAGCGATGCACAGACAAACTCAGCATCTGGGCCGCACTGCGGGGCAGATAGCACTGAATTCTAAACCGACAGAAGCTTGGCTTGTAAGGCGGGAACCTCTAGGTTATAAAACCTTATAAATGTAGACGGCGAGGCCCAGCCCGCGGCCGTACAGATATCTTGCAAGGTAACCCCACTATACCACGCCCACGACGAGGCCACGCCTCTTGTGGAGTGCGCTCTGACACCCAAAGGACACTGCAGGCCCTTAGAAGTGTAAGCCAGTGCTATGGCGTCGACTACCCATCTGGATAGGCTCTGTTTTGATGCGGCCAGGCCCTTGGAGCGTCCGCCAAACAAAACAAAGAGCTGCTCGGTCTGTCTGAAGACAGACGAGCGGGACACATAAGCTCTCAGTGCCCTGACAGGGCAAAGGAGACTAGCATCTTTCTCCTCATCATGAACCGAGAGAGCGCACAGGGAAATGACCTGGGCCCTGAACGGTGTGTTGAGGGATTTGGGCACGTACCCGTGCCTCGGTTTGAGTATGACCTTAGAGTCATTAGGCCCAAACTCCATACATGACGCGCTTACCGAAAGCGCTTGTAAGTCCCCTATGCGCTTCACTGAAGCGAGAGCCAAAAGGAACACCGTTTTGAAAGACAGATGCTTCATGTCTGACAAATGGAGTGGCTCGAACGGGGCACCTTTCATGGCTTCCAAAACCGTAGAAAGGTCCCACACCGGGACTGAAGGAGGTGTGGGAGGGTTTAGCCTCCGAGCTCCCTTGAGGAATCGCACGACTAGGTCGTTCTTCCCCAGTGACTGGCCAGACACAGGTTTTATAAACGCTGCTATGGCCGCCACGTACACTTTGAGCGTGGATGGGGACCTGCCCTTATCCAGCAGCTCTTGAAGGAAGGAGAGTACTTCCGTGACCCCGCAGTCTACAGGTGAAAAGCGCTGAGCTTGACACCAAGCAGAGAACACAGACCATTTCGAGGAATAGAGCCGTCTAGTAGACGGGGCCCTTGCCTGCGTGATCGTGTTTAGCACTCCCTCCGGGAGGCTAGCGGGTACCCGTTGATGGCCCATGCATGTAGGGACCATAGTTCCGGGCGAGGATGCCAAATCGAGCCCTCGGCCTGAGAGAGGAGGTCTTTCCTCAACGGTACTGGCCACGGGGCAGTGCTGGTCAGCCGCATCAGGACTGGGAACCAAGTCTGGTTTGTCCAGAGCGGAGCCACAAGCAGCACTGGGCATCCATTTTCCCTGATTCGTTCCAGCACTTGAGGCAGGAGCGAGACGGGGGGAAAAGCATAGAGGGGACGGCGGGGCCAGACGTGGGCCAGCGCGTCCTTGCTCTTGGAGAAATATTTCGGACAGTGAGCGTTCTCGTGGGACGCGAACAGGTCCACTTGCGCTCTGCCGAATGTCTCCCACAGCAGTTGGATCGTCTGCGGGTGCAGCGACCATTCCCCTGCTGGGACATTGTTTCTGGACAGTCTGTCTGGTCCCAGATTCAGGTGACCAGGCACGTGCGCCGCTCTCAGTGAAAGCAGGTTGTGCTGAGCCCAGACCAGGAGGCGTTCCGTTAGCCTGTAAAGGTTTCGGGACTTGGTGCCGCCCTGGCGATTTATGTATGCCACCACTGACATGTTGTCCGACCGGACCAAGACGTGGTGACCCATTATCTGGGGACAGAAGCGCCGTAGCGCGCTGTCGACTGCCATCATTTCCAGACAGTTTATGTGTAGGAGCTTTTCCTGTTCTGACCACTGGCCAAAGAACGGTCTGCCCTCGAGCAGCGCTCCCCATCCCGAGGTGGAGGCGTCCGTGGACACCACCTTCACACTCGAGGGAGTCCCCAGACTCACACCTGACTGATACCAGTCGGTTATCTTCCAAGGTTCCAGAGCTGAAACGCATTTCAGATCGACCCGGAGGCGAAACCGACCAGCGGTCCATGCCCTGGGAGGAACTCGCGCTTTCAGCCACAGCTGCAGTGGGCGCATGCGAAGCAGACCCAGCTGGAGCAATGAAGCTGCTGAGGCCATGAGGCCCAGCATTTTCTGAAACCTTTTGAGCTGGACAACCCAGCCGCGGCGGAAGGATTTCGCGGCGCTCTGAATGTCCCGTTCGCGCTCTGGCGTCAGACGCGCTGTCATGGATAGCGAGTCCAGCACTGTTCCCAGAAAAGAAATTTTCTGGCTGGGAAACAGCGAGCTCTTCGCCCAATTGACTGTGAGACCCAGATTCTCGAGATGCTCGAGTAATGTGGCCCTGTGTTCTATGAGCTCTGATCGTGATCGAGCTAGAATCAGCCAATCGTCCAAGTAGTTCAAAATTCGCATGCCCTGGAGTCTCAGGGGTGCGAGAGCCGCGTCCATGCACTTCGTAAATGTACGGGGTGCCAGGGACAGGCCGAACGGCAGGACTTTGTATTGGTATGCCTGGCCCTCGAAGGCGAATCTCAAGAATTGCCTGTGACGTGACGCTATTTGTATTTGAAAATAGGCGTCTTTCAGATCTATTGACATAAACCAGTCTTCCCGGCGAACTTGCGCGAGGATTTTCCTGGTTGTAATCATTCTGAACTGGCGCTTCGCGAGCGCTCTGTTCAGCTGTCGCAGATCTAGAATGGGTCTGAGACCCCCGTCCTTTTTGGGTACCAGAAAATACCTGCTGTATAAACCCCCTTCGCTCTGAGCCTGAGATAAAGGTTCTATCGCCCCTTTGCTCAGTAGTTTCGCTATCTCGGCTCGAAGTAGATGAGATACTTCGTTTTTTACCGTCGTTTCGACTCGCGCCGCACAACAGCGGGGGCGTCGAGCGAACTGCAGCGAATAGCCTCTTTTTATAGTGTTCAGCACCCATTCTGATACCCCGGGAAGCTTTGCCCACGCATGTGCGTGAATAGCTAGAGGTAGAATGAAATCTGGGCTTAGCGGCGGCATAGCGGCGGCCGGAGAGCTCCGGTGTGCTGAGAAATAAACACTGTGTTTGCAATGCGCGAAGCGGGGGGTGCGCTGATCACAGCGGGCAGCCCGACCGCGCTCAGCTTCTCTCTGACAGATTGTGGAGAGAAGGCGAGCGGGACGAGCCCCGTGGGCTTCGGCATGTCTGTGAGGGAATGTGGGCGCGGGATAGCGGGCACACTCACTGCACTGAGAACACTGTCGGCTCGCGCCGACTGAAAATGTGTTGGTTTCGTTTTTACAGAAACCGTGGGACATGCTTCGTGTAGTGTTTGTGGGCACTGTGTCGTGGGCACGTACACTACATTCATTGCACAATCGACATGAGTCGATTTTATTCGTGCTAGCCCTGTATTGTGGTGGGCTATGTCTGCGTGTGGGAATGGGCACTGAGACGTGGGCATTCTTACAACACTCATAACACCATCGGCCGTGGCCGGAATACCAGAAAATACACTCTTTTGGGATTTATCTGGGTCGCCGTAAAAATGGCATTTGTGTGCAGGCAAGCGGGCTGTGGTGCCGGCTTGTTTACTGCGAAATACACTGGAACAGTCACATCGTTTGGAACTGAACGAGCGAGAAGTTTCGGTGGAGTCTGGCCGCGGCGAGACTTAAACACCGTGGGTTTTAGCTGACTGTATGTGTGTTGGTTTCGTTTTACAGAAAACGTGGCACATGCAGTGTGTAGTGTTTGTGGGCACTGGGTTGTGGGCACATTCACTACATTTAATGCACAATGACATGAGTCAATCTCATTTGTGCGTGCCCTGCACTGTGGCGGGCTGTGTTTGTGTGTAGAAATGAACACTGGGCTGTGGGCATTTTTATTACACTCATAACACCATCGGCTTTGGCCGGAATACCAGAAAATACACTGCTTATATGATTTTTCTGGGTCGCCGTGGAAACGGCATTTTTGTGCAGGCAAGCGGGCCATGGTACCGGCTTGTTTACTGCAAAATACACTGGAACAGTCACATTTTCTTGGAACTGAACGAGCGAAAAGTTTCGGTGCAAGTCTGGCCGCAGCGAGACTAAATTTTTATCTGCTGCGAGACCTGGGATCGAACACGGGTCTCCCGTGCGAAGGGCTTTGGGTTTCGCCACTGAGCCACAGGGGGAAATGACAAAAGCTTAAAACAGCTCGAGCAGATAAGAGAGCGTCATCACAGTTTGTGTGTGTTGGCGTTTGTTTGCAGGCGTGCGTGTTATACAACAGGCTCATTGCTGCAATATTGACATTTTCAGCCGCTCAAACTAAGAGGAGCTGAGAAATGTTTGAGAAATGGAGATTGGTCCGACCTCGGCGGGACTAAAAACACACTCTTTCCTCATTTCGCCGGTGACGCATGCCCACGGGGGGCGGGGGTGGGGTAGCTTTCTTATAACGTAAAGAAAGCTAGCCGCGGTTTTGAAGCTGGCCTTCTCTACAGATGCAGCTATCTCGTCGTCATAATGGCGGAAGCGGCGGCGCGCGGCGGCCGTTGTCCGTCAGCGAGCGACTCGAGTGAAGCTGGTGAAGCTGGCGGGCGAACCGGCGAGCTATCACGGGCTGGAGAAGGCTCGGGGCTGTTTCGTCGACCTCAATGGCGGAAGCGGCGGCAGACGGCGGCCGCTGTCCGTCGGTGAGGGACTCGAGCGATGCCGGCGAAGCTGGCGGGCGAACCGGCGAGCTTTGGCGGGCAGGAGAAGGCTCGGGGCCGCGCTGGGCACGGCGCTTTTTACGGCGCGGCGCTACAGCGGGTTGAAGTGCAGGCTCTGAGAATGATGCCAGGCGAGTCCTCAGAGTCACCATAGGCAATAGCTCACAGTGAGGGCATCCGCCGTCGACGAGAGCGAGAGCCGCGTGATCCTCACCCAGGCAGGAAACGCAGAATGGCGATCCTCTTCACTGAGTGTGGCTCGGCACGAGCCGCAGGATCTATGCATCTTGAAAAAGACGCAGCTTTTTTAGGAGAGAGAGAGACAGTGAAAAAATGTGTGTCGCAGCGGCGAACACACACACACACTTGCAATAAAAGGATATGACGCCGGAAAGCGTAGCAGGTACGGCGGCTAAAGGCGGCGATGCCAGCGACTTCAGACTCAAAGGCTCGTCCCGCTGTGTGCTTATCTCAGACGGCGCGGCTTCTCACTCCGGATCCAGCGATGCGTGATGCTTCGCTGAAGAGATGAAAATCAGTGTACCAGCCTAATCGAGCCATATTTATAGGGCGGGACCACGCCCTTTCTGGCGGGACGTGACGAAATGGGCGCGAAGTGCCCCCATTGGGTATGTGTCACGCAGGGCCACTCTCGATAGGCTGCTGCTGTTGCCGCAGGGCAGCCAATAGGCACGCAAGCCGTCTTGCCTATGTCTGCATGCTGCTGCACAGCGTTTTGCATTAATTCAAAATTAAGGATAATTTTTGGCTTCAATATCTCGTGGAAAAGAGGTTTTCCCCATAGCGTAAGATATTACGCAGTACGAGAGATACTCTCGTAAGAGAACATATAGAACAGCTAATATACTTACAATTGCCATTCTATTTGTAGTAAAAGTGTGCACTTGCACAAAATGTTTGATTTGTTGTGTGTAATGCAGCCAGAAATTATGTGATCTACTTAACGTTACCATCACCAATTTTATTACTGTTCATTTTGTGATGATCTTCTATTACTATTAAATATTCTCTCTTGACTAATGTGTTGTCCCTTTCACCTAACGTACTCACTTGTGTTTTGGCTTTTTCAATGAATTTGTCAATCATTTCATGAGGAACATGGGCTGTTGTTACTGGTGTTGTAAAATTGTGCTGTGTAGGAAAACGGGAGTTATCCCCAAAAGTTATTGGGGTAAATAAATAGCCTATTTGACAGCTTCATGCTCTATGACGAAATTGTTTAATTATAAACCGATCCATAAACATTATTTTGTTGTACATTATTCAACACGCCGTTTTAGTTTAGGCTATAGAGATATTAAAAACTAGAAACTACTATTTAGTTCCATTAACCGCTTTTGAATTGGAACCGGTGTCGTTCAGTTCTATGACAGCTGTGTTGCATTCAGTCCAAGATGGCGGAGCTGCAGCTCTGCACATGGGCGTGTTTGTTGCAATGGAACGTTCTATTGAGTTTCGCCTCTTGGTACTTCTATACTCTATGGCTTACCTCTCTGCCGTGCGCGCGCGGTTTGGAGCACAATATCTGTCTCGCATGCACGCTCGCTCTAGATTACGGGATATTTTACCGATTTTCTACTCTGCGGTATAACGACTCGGTTACTAACGTAACCTCGGTTCCCTGAGAGGAGGGAACGAGTATTGCGTAAGTACCTTACGCTATGGGGAAAACTCCTTTTCTCGAGAATATTGAAGTCTTTATGTAAAACGCATTGCAGCTGCACAGCTGACAGCAATGAGCGCAGGCAGCTCGGTCATTGGCTGTGCTGCAGCAACTTGCTCGAACCAATGACGGGGCGACTCTGACTGCGCGACCAATGAGCGCGCTTCGCGCCCGTGCGCGTCAGAGCCCGCCAAGATGGGCGTGGCCAAGAGCTATATACTGGGCGCCCCGTCATGAGAGTTCTTTAGGTTAAAACGACTGAAGCAAACTAACCAAGCAAAAGCACGGCAGCTTACGCAATACTCGTTCCCTCCTCTCAGGGAACCGAGGTTACGTTAGTAACCGAGTCGTTCCCTTTCGAGAGGTCTCTCCTATTGCGTAAGTAGCTTACGCTATGGGAACACCATGCAAAACGCTGTGCGTGCTGAACTTCGCCTTATGACAGCCAGAGGCAGGTGCCTGAGCTGAAAAGCAAAGTTATCATCCAACTAGCCGGCAGAGGCGAGCTTTATATGTGGGAGAAAAATACAGAGCGGCTAGAAGGCGCTCAGTGTGACACAAGCACATACATAATCTAGATACGAACTCGTAGTTCAACTAGCATCATGCTGATAGTACATTGGAATGCAATGTCGGGACCTGTAGGTTGTAAAACCTGATAAATGTGGACGGTGAGGCCCAGCCTGCCGCCGCACAAACATCCTCGATCGGTATCCCGCTCGACCATGCCCAGGAAGAAGCCACACTCCTGGTGGAGTGTGCTTTGACTCCCCAGGGGCATTGAAGTCCCTTAGCTTCATAAGCCAGAGCTATAGCCTCAACTATCCAGTGAGAGATGCTCTGCTTTGAAACGGCGGAATCTTTCGTACGGCAGCCGAAGCATACAAACAGTTGTTCTGTCTGTCTGAATAGGGCAGAACGCTCCAAATACACTCTGAGAGCCCTAACGGGGCAGAGAAGATTAGCGTTGTGTTCGTCTGCTGGAGACGATAGCGCAGTTAGGGAGATAACCTGTGCTCTGAAGGGAGTGGTGAGCACTTTAGGAATATACCCATGTTTTGGCCTAAGGACGACCCTGCAGTCGTTAGGTCCGAATTCTAGGCAGGCAGCGCTTGTCGAAAGCGCGTGCAGGTCGCCCACTCTCTTGACCGAGGCGAGTGCCAGCAAGAGCGCAGTCTTGAGCGAGAGCTGTTTAAGGTGCACGGTTCGGAGTGGTTCGAACGGGGGCCCTTTAAGAGCGTCTAGGACAGTAGCTAGGTCCCAGATCGGCACTGAGGGGGGGCGTGAAGGGTTCATCCTCCTAGCGCCCCTTAGGAAACGAATAATTAGGTTGTTTCTTCCCAATGGACGTTCCATTACAGGGTCGTGTGACGCTGTGATGGCCGCCACATATACTTTGAGCGTGGAGGGGGTGCGGCCCGCCTCCAGAAGCCCTTGTAGAAAAGCGAGTACGTTCGTAATCTCGCATGTTTCAGGATTCAGGCCCTTGGCATTACACCAGTCACTGAACACTTTCCATTTCTGGGCATATAAGCGTCTCGTGGAGGGCGCCCGCGCCTCAGCGATGGTTTTTAGCGCTCCGCTCGTGAGGTTCCTGGGAACCCATTGAGGGACCATGCATGAAGGGCCCACAGATCGGGGCGGGGATGAAATATCATCCCGCTGGCCTGACTGAGGAGGTCTGGTCTCAGTGGAATCGGCCATGGTGCAGATTGCATTTGCATCAGATCTGGAAACCATGTTTGGTTCTTCCAGAGTGGGGCTATCAGAAGCACTGCGTTTTTCTCCTCTCTGACCCGACTGATGACCTGTGGCAGCATCGCGATCGGGGGAAAGGCATATAAGGGGCGGCTCGGCCAGCTCTGGGCGAGCGCGTCCGTGCTTTTCGTGAAGAAAAGAGAGCAGTGCGTGTTCTCCTTGGAGGTGAAGAGGTCGATCTCCGCTTTGCCAAAAGTTTTCCATAACCACTGAATCGTCAGCGGGTTGAGAGCCCATTCTCCTGGGAGAATCTTGTCTCTGGATAGCATGCCTGCCCCCTGGTTCAGGGCGCCTGGCACATGCGCTGCTCTCAGCGAGCGCAAGTTGTGCTGGGACCATAAAATGAGTCTTCTGGCCATTGAATGCATGGAGCTCGACCTGAGTCCACCCCGGCGATTTATGTACGACACTACCGTCATGTTGTCCGTTCGGACCAGGACGTGTTAGTTTTTTAGATGTGGAAGCAGGGCTCTGAGAGCCAAAGCGACCGCTTTCATCTCCAGATAGTTTATGTGTAGGCGCTTCTCCGGGTTTGACCAAAAGCCGGAGACAGGCCTGCCCTCGTAAAGGGCCCCCCAACCTATTTTGGAGGCATCTGTCGTGATCATCTTTCTCCTTGTGTTCACACCCAGACTCACGCCTGACTGGTACCAGTCGGCGGCTTTCCAGTGCGTCAGGGCTTTTATACAGCCGTGGTTCGCTCAGATTAAAAAGTGGCCCGAACGCCACGCATGAGTAGGGACGCGGCTCTTGAGCCAGCGTTGGAGAGGGCGCATATGCAACAATCCTAGCTGGAGTACGGCCGATGCTGAGGCCATGAGACCGAGCATCCTCTGAAACCGCTTGACGGGGGCGCGCGCGCCCGCCCTGAATGATGTTGCAAAGCGCCGGATGGTGAGCGCGCGCTCTGATGAGAGACGAGCTGTCATTTGCATCGAGTCTAGAACTATTCCCAGGAAAGAAATCCTCTGGCTGGGAGATAGTATGCTTTTTGCAAAATTGATTCTTAGACCCAGACATTCTAAATGGCTGATAATCCAAGATCTGTGTGTTATTAACTGACTCTCTGATTGTGCTAGGACCAGCCAATCGTCGAGATAATTCAGTATTCGCACTCCCCTTTGCCTCAAGGGGGAAAGTGCTGCATCCATACATTTCGTGAATGTACGGGGAGCCAGGGACAGGCCGAACGGAAGTACTGTGTACTGGTAAGACTGTCCCTCGAAAGCGAATCTCAGAAACGGCCTGTGATGAGGCGCTATTGGAATGTGAAAGTAAGCATCTATCAGATCCACTGAGAGAAACCAATCTCCTGGGTGTACTTGCGCGAGGATATGCTTGGTTGCTAACATTCTGAACGAGCGAATCATTAGTGCTTTGTTCAGGTGTCTGAGATCTAGGATGGGGCGGAGACCGCCATCCTTTTTCGGGGCGAGAAAATAGCGGCTGTAAAAACCTGCCTCGCTCATAGAGGGGGGAACAGTTTACACAGCGCCCTTTTCTATTAGTTTGCGCACCTCGGTGCGTAGAACATGTGAACACTCCTTTCTCACTTTCGTCTCGACCACAGTCGTAAAACGTGGTGGTCTGCGAGCGAACTGGAGCGAGTACCCGTGCTTTACTATATTCAACACCCATTTCGGCATATCTGGAATGTTTTCCCATGCCGCTGCGTGTACAGATATGGGCTGAATACAGGCTAGGGGCGGGCCGCTGTGACGTAGGGACCCAGCCAGCGAATCGCCTGAGCTCGTAGCTCTCAGAGGCGCGGGCGCGCGCTGAGCAGCTGAGTGAATGGGCGCGTGTGTGATTACAACAGCGCGCCCTATGTCTGTAAAACTCGCAGCCTGAGCTGGGGTTGTGTTTGACACTGTAAGGACAGTGTTTATAAGTGGGGGTGCATAAACAGTGGTAGGCACACGCGTCACAGTTATAATGTTTCCCGCTTTTACTGGGGATGAATTCATAACTGTGTGAACAGTGCTTGTGTGTAGTGGTGCGTACATGACCGTAGGCACGTGATCTACATTCATGGGGCGCGCAGCCTGAGCTGGGATTGATTTTGGCACTGTTTTGACAGTATCTGGGAATGCACACTTTGTGGACATGTGAACCCTTAGTGACACAGGCAGAAAAAGACTCTTTTTGGGTTTCTGTGCGTCGCCGTAAAAACGGCGTTTGTTTGCAGGTGAGCAAGCTCTGTGACTGGCCCATTGACTGCTGTATGGACATTTCCAGCCGCCTGTAAGGGGACTGGGTAATGTTTGAGATTTTGCAGAGAGAGTGGTCCGGCTTTTGCGAGATACGCATTCTCTCTTCTCATTCCTGTGGCTAGGAAGGCTTTCGAGGCTCAGGGTTCAGCACAATCTTGGGCTGAGGACCCCGTCGCTCAGGAGGCGGTTTGCGGTTGTGGGAGCGCGAGCGTCAGCCTGAGGCGCGGGCTGAGAGGCGGTGGGAGCTGCTCTAGCCGCTGCGGCTCTGGCGGTCTCTGTCTGCTCTGCGATGAGCTGGAGCGCTTGGGCAGGAAATGGCGCATAGCTTGTGAAGCGTTCTGGGCCTCAGTGAAGCGTTCAGCGAAACCTTTAACCACCGGTCCAAACAGCCCGCTGGTGGAGATAGGCGCGTCGAGAAATGGCGCCTTATCCGCGTCCTTCATCTCCGTCAGAGTCAGCCACAGATGGCGCTCGAGAACAGTCAAATTAGCCATGGCGCAGCCAATAGACTGGGCGGTGGCCTTCGTGGCTCGCAGAGCTATATCAGTTGCGCTGCGTAGGTCCTTAAAGGCTTCGGGTTCGGGGCCAGACCCGTCCATAGAGCGGAGAAGCTTGGCTTGGAACACTTGAAGTACCGCCATTGAGTGAAGCGCTGATGCAGCTTGAAGTAGTGAAGAGCAGAAGTAGTGCGGCAGGGCTTCGAGGGGTGGGAAGCTTTGGCATTCCATCCAGGTGGTGGAGGGCGGGCAGAGATGATTGACCACGGCCTCCTCGAGGGGCGGATTTCCCTCGTAGCCTCTTTCCTTCGCGCCGTCCACAGAGGAGAGCGACGAAGAAAAAGAAGGCTTCAGACGCGCAGAGTGGGGGGCTTTCCATGACTTGGTGAGTTCGTCATGAACTTCCTGGAAGAAGGGAGAAGGCCTTTGCCGAGGGGCCTGCTGGCGCCCCTGCAGAAACCACTCATCCAGTCGGCTTCGGGTTGGTTCTTCGGGAGAAGACCAATCGAGGCCGAGGTCCTCCACGGCCTTCGAGAGGACGCGGATAATCTCCGCATCCATGGTGGAGCCCCCACTCATGCTAGCTAGCGTCGACGGGGCGGGGTCGAAAGTGGAGCCCGGCTAGTCATCAGATGCAGCGTCGATGGACAAGCTGTCATCCACTCCCCCGTCGTCCTCGGACGCGCCGAAAGTCACAAGGCCCACCGCTCTGCTAGAGGGGTCTGGGTCCGGCTGAGTGAACTGAACCGGCGGTGGGGAAGGCAAGAGTGGCGGTGAAGCACGCGGAGACTGGCTCGGCGTGACGTCACTGAGCTCAGGTTCAGGAAGCCTCTGTGAGCGGTGCTTTTTCTTAACACGCGGCTCAAACAGAGGGGTGGCGGCGATGGGCTCGCACGCGGCGAAAGCGGCGAAGCGAGCCCGCAGTGTGGAGAGACCCAGGTCGTCACATTCCGGGCATCCGCCCTTGGTCAAAGCAGCTTCTGCGTGGTCCCGGCCCAGGCAGCGAGCGCAGATGATGTGACGATCCCCGTCCGGGAGAAGGTCTCTGCACGACGCGCAGGACTTCAATATTCTCGAGAAAGGGAGTTTTCCCCATAACGTAAGCTACTTACGCAATAGGAGAGACCTCTCGAAAGGGAACTAGTCGATCACGAGTGGCTCAACAGGTAGATGTATAGATAAACTCATCTTTCAGGCATTTGACCGACCGGGTTGACACTTCAGCGTGAGAAATCGGGGGTGTGGCGTGAGAGCGTGAAAATTGGGTCAATTGCGTGAGTCTCAGGCTGAATGTGTAAGAGTTGGCAGCCCTGCAATCTATTTATTTGGAATAATCCAACAATTCTAACCCCATATGCATGACAAACAAAGTGCGGAATATAAAGACTCTTTAAACTGAGCCACTGACATCCTGAAGTAAAATTTGAATCGCTCGGGATAATCCCGCAGCTCTTTGATGAGGATGTGAAACTCTCCTTCCTATCTACGCAATCTCAGGATTGGATGGACCCAATATTTCCTATTTTTTCTGTTTTTAATAAGAGAGAAGACAACGAAACCATCCTCACTGCTAGAAGACTCCATTTTGGATTGTTTTGCAAATTTTTCCACAACAGATTAATTAATACGCATGCACTCAGTGTGCAACGGTTTCTGCGTGACGAATTTTTAGGATGACTAATAAGAAAAAATGCATACTAAAATTTCAGACTTTAAGTCTTTCTTGGTTTACCTCTAAAACTACTTTTTGGCTGAGAAATATTTAGCATTTTTCTTATTTTATATTATTTCTGAGTATATAGGATAAGTTTGTACAATATTTCCCTTCATATTGCATGCATATTTTCTGCAAAGATATTATTTGTTTCACATTTAAATCATGTTGATCACTTCGGGTGTGATGCATTTTGAATACAATTTTTATTTTTTAACCAGATGGTTAATAAAGAGAATGTGACTTGAATCATATTGTAGTTACGAAATCGTGAATTGGTCAATCGTTCTGGAAAAAAAAAAAAAAAAAATCTAGATTTGATTATTTTGCCATATCGCCCAGCCACCTACCAGGTCGAGCAGGTGCATATCACTGTTCTTTACGTTCTTCCCCGGGCTCAAGAGCAGACCAAAACACCTGAAACACAAACACGTTCCTCACTGCAACAGAACCACAGAGGAACTCCACATATTAACTGTAAAGCTGCTGAGCTTGAGGAAACGTATATAAACAGAAAAGCACAGCTGTGCATTCAGGAAGGGTTGGCTTCAGTTCAACATCAGTCACCATGGAGAAAAACCATCCTCCATTTTCTCATGGCCCGAAAGGAACACTTGAGCTCAGAAAACACATAATTCAGTGCATGTTTATCATTAATAAATGAATTATTGGCTGTAATGGGAGACACAGGGCTCTTCTGGATGAGGATGTCCTCTCTGTGTCACTGTGTAAAGCACGTACCTCTCGATTGCCAACTCTTTGTTGGACGTCTGCTGAACGTAGATCACAATCTTTTTGTCCATGCCTGGCCGCAGTTTAAAGCTCTGTCTGTCCTTGTCCTTTGATACGGCACTGATGGACACAAAGAAAGTTTTTAAATGCGCTCTAGGGTGAATCTTCCAGATTTCACCTCAAAATGTTAAAGATTTAGTTATTATTTTGATGACGTTTAAGCATATTTTCCAAATAACTGGAGACTTCACATTGTTCTCAATGGTGATTCTCATCAGATGCTCATTACTGTTGTAAAACAATTTTTTTTTTTTAATGAAATGATCATAAATTGAAGATAAAACCTTGTTGTTTTTGTTGTTGAAAATGATGTGAACTTTTGGTCAAAATTATGATTTGTTTTTATTAGGATTATAAAATTAGATTATTTTTAGTCAATTGCAGTTGATAAGATTTTTTTAATGTTTTAGAAAGAAGTCTTTCACTCTCACCAAGGCTGCATTTATTTGACCAGGACCGCAGTAAAAAGCTGCTTAATATTTTTCTGGAAACCGTGATACGTTTTTTTTTTACATTTTCTGTGATAAATAGAAAGTTCAAAAGAACAGATTTGTTTTATAATGTAAATGTCTTTAATGTCACTTTTGATCAATTTAATGTGCCCTTGCTGAATAAAAGTTTGTTTTAAATTTAAAATATAAATGGCAGTACATATATATCTAGAATATTCTTAGCAAAAGCGAAGACTAAAACTAAATATTTGTAAAACTGAATGAGTCTCTTGCATCCCAATGGAGCGAAAGGACCTTTCAAGGTAATTCTGTAATTTTTTCCTGTTGTTTTTATCCAAAGTGACTTGCAGACCATTTATAACAGGGACAGTCTCTCTGGAGCATCAAGCTCATGCTGATGGAGACATTGAGGTTATTTTGGGCACTTTAGCCCTTTCTTTAAATACTTTTCTCTCTTTTTACCTTTTCTGTGCACCACTGAAAAAGCCAGTGTAAACGCACTATATAGGCTGCTAAAAGGTTTTCAAACTGCTCCATTTTTAATTTAACTGTAATATTATAATTCATATTCAAAATTATAATATTCCACACATAGGGATCTGTGTGTCAGTGCTTGTTACACTGAACAATGCTAATTTACAGATACGTTAAGTAGTAACCTACAAGTCAAGAAAGGTAATCTTTCCTTTGAAGCGAGTTGTTTCCACTGCAGGTCTGCAGCAAATCTGTGTTAATAGAACTCTGTGCAGGGCGGAGGAATGAGGCGAAGATGTAAAGGATGATAAATGACAGGAAGCATGTGTCGACACTTCAGAGAAAGAGAAGAAGAGGTGGAGGAACTGCAGATTTTTCTATTTTTATCCTTTCCTTCATCAAAACAGGGCTGATTACTTCCGAAGGCTGGATAGCAGAAAATAACACCTAATTTAATTATGCAGTTAGAGACGAGACCTCCGGGGTTAAACACGGATACGTACTGGGAGGAATCTGGAGACCTGAATGAACTTTAATGGAGGGAGTGAAGCAAGGCGATTCACCTAAACGTGCCCTTCCCATCATCCTCTTTGATCTCCAGACTGACGGTGAAGGTGAAGACATCGCTGTCTGGCGTAAGGGGCGGACCCTTGGCGGAGAGTGGCGCTTTATTTGCTGATCGGCGGAAAGCTGTGGCAAAGCTGTAGAGTATCCGGCTGACCTACAAACACACACACACACACACACACATCTCAGTGATTGGAGTCAAAACAGTCTCCAGTGACACAGGCTGTATTACAGTGACTCACAGTCGCTCTGTTCTCAGGTTATCAACACACTCATTAACACACAAAGATAGAAATAGAAATGATATCCTTCAGGATCAGTGTTCATATGTTTTGGGATATTGTTATGGGATACTCTGGGTTCCAAGGACAAATTAGTGGAGAACCACAGGACTAGCTTTTCTCCACTGGTTTCGAAGTCAAAAAATCTTAATTGCAATGCTTCAGTGTGCCAACAGAGGCAGCAGTACTGTAAAAAACTGAGAAGTTTTGCCTTTTAATTCATCACCTCCAACACAGCCATCAAATATGTGTGTACATATATTCATCACTGTTAAACATAAATTACCAGCTATAAATATTTGAATGTGAAGTGAGAATGAGTCTAATTGCTCAGGTTACATTGAAGCGCATCATTCTACGTCCAAGATGTGCATAAGCGGTTTTGCGTTCTATGATGGCTTTAATAGTTTTGTACTATAAAAGGTTTGTTATACAGCCTATTTATTTGTAGAACATCTAAGTTACAACATTCAAGGCTGCATCATATCATGCATAATAACAAAATGAATGTGAATTTAAATAACAATAACGGATTTGTCTGCATGGCTGTGTTATCCCTAAAGCTAAGCATGTCTGTACAAGAGGAACTGGATCATTTTGGGAGCATTTCGGGGATAAATTTGACTTCACAGCTAAGCTTGTCACACAGGGAGGAAACAAAAGGTTTGATCACAGAACAAATACTAAAAACATGTGCGCCCCCTTTAGAATAAACCAAAAAACTGCAATCATTCTATCAGCAAGAAAAAATTCATGATACAAGCACATATATCATGGAGAACAGGTCTAGATTATATTTGACCCCAAAATCAAAAGAAAAACATATGCATATTTTAAGATTTTTATTGTTGTGATTTTTATCACAATTAAAATACATTGTCCCCCAGTATCCTCATTATTATAATTTTTCAAATTACCATAATACCAAAAACCTAAATTATATTTTTCTAAAAGCAGTATAAAGTAAATACAGTAAAACAAAATGCATTTTTCAAATATTTATAAACTATTTTTTTTCCCCAGTCATAACAATATTGAACATTGGAAAATCTGCTTAATTGTCATGAAATTGTCACATTGCAAATAATTCTTAATGGTCCTAAAAAGGCTACATTTTTACTATATAAAATTAGTGGTCAACCGATATATACTTTGTTAGACAGAACTGGTAAACAAATAAAGTAAATAGTAAGCCATCAAGTAAAGCGTTTGCTTTTATATTATTTGTAACAGAAAAGGCAAACAATCATGCTAAAATAATTTCTCATTTACCGTCAACATTCAGCAAATGCTCATCTACATCATTTAAACAAATCTCTGAATATCTAATAAACATTTAATTTCACAAACCTTGCAAATTTAATCAAATCCAGCAGTGATATCTTGTGAAGTGTGCATTTGTAGCCGGCATAAACGTGTTCCTGCGAGTGACGGTTGGTCCGTGCGAAGAGAGTGAATGCGAACAGAAGATCAGCTTCACAGTAGAAAAAATGTAAATCCTTCATTTTATAATATGCTGTGCTATATCCAGCTGCCCACTGTGTCATATTCATATATGAAGTATATGGACAGCAGAGGGAGCTCCCAGTGCTAAGGAGCACACTGTAATGAAACCAAACAGAGTGAGTGAGCAGGGCTGGAGCGAGGACTGCACTTTATAATGTGATAACTTCCAGCGCCTGTCTCAACAAAGATGCTAGCTCTGGCTTTGCCATTGTTAATGTGGCAGCCAACGTGGATGGCAGAGCACGACAACTTTCACTTTGAAGAGGACGCTCTGCCAGTGTGCTCCTTAGCACTGGGAGCTCCCTCTGCTGTCCATAAGGTGCCTCTGCGCTAGGGATGGGCGGATCGATCCTGTGGTATCGATAGATCGATATGTTCACGCTACTCATTTGGCATCGATTTCCTTAAAAAAATATCGATATAAACTAAAAAAATATATATAATTGGGGGTGTATGTATCACTTTCAGCTGTTTTAGATTACTTCCTTAAATTACTATGTGCCGCGACACCCCTGGCTGTACCTGGCGGCGTATTGAGCTGGCCCATGTCACGTGACAGGAGACGAGCGAATGAGCGACACAGCCGACGATTACACTATGATTACACACACACACAGTCCAGTACGAAAGCGGGAGTCGGAGTCGGAGGGAAAGAAGAGTTACAAGAGTATAATATTATGGCAGACAAAAAACGAAGCGTGGTGTGGTGTTATTTTTCACCAGTCGATAAGGTCACGGCAAGGTGCCAAGTGTGTGATAAAAAATTTTCCCACAGCAGCAACACAAGTAATTTATTCAAACATCTGAAGTCGACGCACCCCGAGTGCCACAGTGAGCTTGAAAAAAGACAGGCTGCTGTGAAAGTCCAGTGTCCTGCACCACGCAGTCCGGCAGAAGACCCTGCACGAGAGTCTGCAAAATATCCAAGTGTATCCAGGTACAGACTTGACAGTGAAGTGATAAAGTACATAAATACCGGTATTACGATCACAATCTAATTTTAACAGACACTTCAGGTGAAGGGGATAATTATATCCAGGAACGTTATTGTCCAGATGTTGATTAATAGTCTAGTTAAAATAGGCCTTGGTTTTTAGTAATGTTTACTGAATATTTTTAAGTAAATATGTAAGTAATTATCCGAGATTCTAATAATTTCCACACCTTAAAGGGGAATTTATTGAAGTTTAAAATTGCTGGCTCCGGGTATTTAAACAAGATAAGAAAATATGAGATACAAATTTTTATTTTATTTTTTTTTATTTTGTTTTTTACGTCTTTGCATGACAGTTTTATTTTTTCCATTGAAAAGAAAATATTAAAAACTATGATGTTGGGATATTGGTTTTAATCTGTAACATAATTTCGTACATTGGAAAAACATAATTTCATATTTCATTAATTATATCACAAACTTCTGCAGTATCGGTATCGATATCGATGAAAATTCAAGAAAAAGTATCGGTATCGTATCGAATCCTAAAAGTGTGGTATCGCCCATCCCTACTCTGCGCACCAGCCATTTCAAACCCAGCCTCCAGTATTTGGCCCACGCCTCCTTATTTGCATACACTCCTCAATCCTCAAATGCCCAATCCTAAATCCCCAAATTCCCAATCCTAAAGCCTAAATGGCTAAATGACTAAAAGCCGAATCCTAAATACCAACTGCCCAATCCTAAATACCAAATTCATTTTCGACTTAGACTGTTAGCTTTCGACTTAGACTTTTAGTTTAGACAGGGCTCAACATAAAAAAAAATCCCCACTGGCCCCCAGGGCCAGTAGATCAGAGTTTTACTGGCCCCTTCAATATTTTTACTGGCCCTGAAATAAATATAAGGAAAGGCACTTTTCCATTAAACTGTATTTATTGTGTACATTAGGATTCATTTTTAATTATTTTTTTTTTATTCTTGTCCCCTCACAATGACAGTAAACTATTTATTACATTACATGAGTGATGAGTAACATTACATAGGTCTATTTTCACTTCAAAATGGTGAAATTAGACAAAAGTATATTAGTTTGCCTGATTATTTTTGTCATTCGTTTAACATTTATGACCTAAAAAAAACTTTCAATGAAGAAAAAAATTAAGAATGCGCTGAATCTGATTATAACAAGACTGAAACGAACACGAATTTGTGTAGCTTACACTTAATCACACATTTTTAGGGGGGCTAGGCAGAAGTTTAGGGGAATTTGATTACACTAGTTTTAGATAGCCCGCAGGCATGCAGTTATGCATTTTGCATAAAGGCTCGGTCGGCTTTTGTTGGAAATTTCCGGCAAACGAAACAGTACATGCCCTCATCTCCACCCAGGTGTACTGTGTTTTCCATGACACAAGGAATTAGGGCTGGGCGATATGGCCAAAAATAATTTCTCTGTATTTTTTGGTTAAATGACGATATACGATATATATCTCGGTACGTTTCTACGTTTTTCTATTTGGATGAAGAAAATCTGTATTTATTTAAAAAAAATGTTATTTCACATCCTGCTCAATGATATCCAAACAATGTTGATATTGAAGGATATGGAAACAAATATAGGGAATGTAATGTAGGCTATGCAATATATTATGTGCAAAAAGGTGGTTAAAATCGCATTACATTATAACATTACAATCTAAAAACAAAAGTAATGCTTTTGTTTTTAAAATGACTAAAGGCTAAACTAAAAATGAAAATAAAACAAAAGCACAAACTAATTATAGGCTATTAGCCTGCATTTGATTACCCCATTATAATGGTCTCTTTCATAAATACATACTTGTAGGTTTAAAATTCCACATATGGCACATTTATTGTCTCCAACAACAAATATTTTAGCAATTTGTATATTTTAGTCAGAATTATTGCGCTACTATTCTATTGTGCTCCGTCTGTTTGGCGCGCGTGCTCGCGGCGGCGCTCATTAACGGAAGCTTGAATTTTAGCGGAGATTCACTTGCAGAAGCTCGTCCTCTCCTGACAGTGAAATGGACATATTTGTTTGACTTTCTAACATTTACAAATGGAGAATATACCTGTGAAATGTAAGTTAAGCACTGAGGAAAGCACCACGTCTCAAACACATTAAACAGCGGCAGTATTTATCTGTCAGTCAGCAACAGTATCTGTCAGAGTATCTGCTGCTTTTAACTTGTTAACTATATCTTACCAGTTATTTTAAAGCACTTAATATAAGCTTGTGTCATGTTTAGGACAAATTGTACTATGTTCTTTCACTGCAGGAGCTCGACACTGCGTAACGTTATTATTTTTCAGATGTGCTCGTATCAAACTACTGTATTGATATATAAACGGTATTGCCTCATTCCATATTGTTAAAAAAAAATCGATATAACCTATTGTACAAACTCGATATACCAGCCATACTAGGAATGTCCTTAGTTCTTTGACATTTTAACACGTTATGAATAACCTGAAGTAACATAGACACTCTTCGCGCCACCGTGTATGACGTTTGCTGTTTGTTTTGCTGATGGCCATTCACTGGCCCGCGCGGGCCAGTGACTGGCCAATCAACTAGCCCGACATACTCTTTTACTGGCCCCGGGCCATCGGGCCATTGCTTATGTCGAGCCCTGGTTTAGACTTTTAGTTTTCGACTTAGACTTTTAGTTTCAGATTTAGACTTTTAGTTTTCGTTTAAGACTTTTAGTTTTAGACTTTTAGTTTTCAATCTGACCCAATAATCCCTCCATATCTGGCTGAAGTGATATTGTAGGGACATACCTATAACTGCACTGACACATCACGCAGTGAAAGCAAGCATGAGAGACAAATGCGATGTCAGCTCGCAGTGCCAATGATTACAATATCATAATAGACAATACACATCGCACACCACTACGCACATAAAGAATGAACTTACAATTAGTGGTCGACCGATATATCGCCACGGGCGATATATCAGCCGATATTTGGCTTTTTTTAAATAAAGGCATCGGCCGATAAGTTTTTCTGATTGGCCGATGTGTTGGAAGCGGGACTTTTATTTTGACGGCGCAGCAGACTTTTATTTTGACGGGCGGCGCTGAGAACACCAGCACCTGAGAAGAGAACGGCAGCGCCTGAATCTGATCACACAGCGCGCACTCACATTCTCTGTCTCTCTGTCAGTCATATCTAATAGTTTGTTAGACAGAACCGGTGGCTACAGAACTGGAAATCAAAGAAAGTAAATGGTATGCGAAAAGTAATGCGTTTGCTTTTATATTATTTGTAACCGAAAAGGCAAACAATCAGGCTAAAATACTTTCTCATTTACTGTCAACATTCAGCAAATGCGCATCTACATAATTTAAACAAATCTCTGAATATCTAATAAACATTTAATTTCACAAACCTTGCAGATTTAATCGAATCCAGCTGTGATATCTTTTGAAGTGTGCATTTGTAGCCGGCATAAGCATGTTCCTGCGAGTGACGGTCCGTGCGAAGTGAGTGAATGCGAACAGAAGATCAGCTTCACAGGAGACGCGATCGAAAAACTTTAAATCCTTCATTTTAAAATATGCTGTGCTATATCCAGTTGCCCACTGTGTCATATTCATGTCGTTTTCACTGTGTGCTGTATGTAAAATTAGCGTTACCTTGTCAAAAGTCAAAGTAAAATAAATATGATTATCAGTGCGCATGAAATTACCAGATTACTGAGTGCCCTGTTACAGTGTTTACTTCCTTTTTATTCACATATTCATATATTTTTAAACAATTACTTTATTTGTGAAAAATACTGTAATAGGATTGCAGATTCAAGAAGTTGCCATCTAAAGTATAGGGCCTAAGCATGTTTATTTTAAATATTTTTAAATATTTATTAAATGTATCTAATTTATTAAATATTGATTTATATAAATATAAAGTGTGTGTATATATATATATATATATATATATATATATTATATATGTGTGTTTGTGTATATATATATATATATATATATATATATATATATATATATATATGTTTGATATATAAATATAAATACCGGCTTTATATCCTGCTCTCTAAGATATCGGCATCGGCCATCAAAAAACCCATATCGGTCGACCACTACTTACAATTGAACTGAAATTAACCAACTTTCTTCTCCTTCTCTCCTGGTGTTTCGAGGGGAGGAGACAGACGTAATGCTGGCGCCAAAGTGACGCGAAATGTCACGTGAACAAGCAAATCCACAAAGAACGAATAATAAATAAGAAAGTACGCTAATTAGATAGTTTTAATTTAGAAAACATTTAGATATGTCTAAGTCAAATTGCCATCGAAAATTTAAGACCTTTCATTAGTAAAAATAAGACTTTTTAAGACTTTTTATGGCCTTAAATTTAAAAAATCGAATTTAAGACTTTTAAAGGATCCGCGGGAACCCTGTTTATTTGAAAAAATATGTGCGCATGAAATTACCAGATTAATGAGTGCACTGTTACAGTGTTTACTTCCTTATTATTGACATATTCATATTTTTTTAAACAATTACTTTATTTGTGAAAAAAACTATAATAGGATTGCAGATTCAAGAAGTTGCCATCTAAAGTATAAGAATGTTTATTTTGAAGATTTGTTTTCTAATTTATTTCTAATGTATTAAATATTGATTGCAATAAATATAAATACCGATCGACCACTATACAAAATATATTTTAAATAAATATATGTTTATACATTTTTTTATTATCATTATTTTTTATTTTATTTTTATTTTTCAGAGTGAAATATGAAAAAAATTCCCTCACAAACTTCCTTAACCAATCCATGTGTAGAGTGCAATTGTGTTTGTCTCACCGCCTCCTGGATCTCACAGCGGAAGACGTGGATGCGGAAGATCTCGGAGTTGTAGTGGCTCTCGGTGAAGGCGAAGCAGTCGCTCTCCGGCGTGCCGTCATGGCCGCGAACACAAAAGAGGATCTTATAAATGGGGTAGTTGGCAATCTCAGTGCTGGTCTGGGGTTCCAGCAGCCTGGTGGAATATTCAAGAGCAAGATGCTTTGATGGATCATCTCTTGCAGTGTTTAAACCAATGTTTTTCCAGTTAGATTCACAACGTACCTGACGGTGCCCTCTGAGACTCCGGGCACGGAGAGGGTGACGTCTAGGGGCATCTGGCACTGGCTGCGGAGGATGCTGACCATACGCAGGGCCTCCACTTCACTGCGCGGGGCGTTCACTGATGCACAGCCTAAATACGTCAGCTTACTGAACACCACGCTGTCCTCGTCCGGGACAGGGGTACCAGGACTCGAGTCAGAGGGCTCATCTACAGGAAGAGACACACTCAATCAAGTACATGTCAACGTTTTGGAAACACTTAATCTAGATGTTTCTGCTTAAATGTTTAAAATTATTTTTGTACACCAAAATAAATAGTGCCTTAATATTTATGTGTCATAACTACAATTAAGCAGGTATATTGTATATGCACATCAATAAATGACCAGCAGATGGCACTACCTGCATATGCATCACACAGACTACTTTTCTCTGTATGACAAAAAAACATGACAATATTTTACTATTGGCTATTTTTGAATTTTCTGAACACACACACAAAAAAAATGGCTTTGAAATGTGGTATCACAAGTGATAACAGACGTGGTTGTGAACAGGCATGTAAAATCAACATGAAATCAAAATGTACCCCATTTAATTCCTTAGAAGTAAAATGGATGGGAAACACCATGTCATGTTCAGGTATTCATTTCACTAGTTTGCAGATGGTCTGTACAGAACCAGGGTAATTTTTTTTATGTTTTACCCCTGTAAGATCTCTCGTTGAGTTCGCTCTCCTGAGCTCCCTGAACGGGCAGCACTATCTGAAGTTTACGGGGCATTGGGCCGGACCGTGATGGCGCAGCTGTAGTGGGATAGCTGTGGTCACCCCCTGTCAGTTGGTCTGGTCCGCCCACCAGTTCAGTTACCGAAGGGTCCATCAGCACATCTTCCAGCTCCTGCTGTAACTCCTGCTCACTGCCGTTCCCCACGATCTGAACACACACACACACACACACACAAACACACACACACACACACACACACACACCCATCAGTACAGTCATTCCACGACTCATCTGAAACACATATAGGCTCAATATTCAAAATTTCGTAAATAAAAACAAGGCTGTGAGGGACAAACATGTATGTTGTACTGTCAGAAGGTTGTAGCCATTTTCAAACACACACACACAAAAAAAACTTTATTGCTCATTAGGAGTTAAAATAAAAAAAAAAGTATTTTCATTGTGTCATCTGCAATGGACGACACATTTAAGTAACCCACTGAACAGAATGTAAGAATGTATCTCTCACAGTCTTGTTTTCATTTGTAAAAAATGAAATAGGCCTATGGTCTCTACCGCGACTAACACCAGTTACACCACAGTGTCAGGAAGTGACAAAGCAAACCTTCCAAAACCATTTGTCCTGTTGTAGCGCAAGCATATGGAGTATGTAAGAAATAGAACCGGGCATCAGTGTCCTGTCGGTGACTTGTCCCGTCACACCGCGCTGCATCCAGTGTAGACAGAATCACTGATTGTAATGCTTTCTATCTGTGTTTGTCACTTGCTCCACTCGTGTTCAGTGTAGACATGGTGTAAAACCTATTAGCTGAACATTAGGGCTGTCAATTTAACATATTATTTATATATTATTAATATTAATTACATGATTAATTATAAAAATAAAAAAAATAAAAAATGAAGGCAATTAAATTAATTACACCTTCTGACCTGACCTGAGGGGTTTCTAAGATGCATTTTTAAAGGTGAATTACTTAGTTTGAAAAACAGAATCAAGGACCAAAGTTGTGAGTCTAAATGTGCATATTTAAGGCCCCAATATACTCACGGTTAAGTTCTTTTTCGTTCTTCACTTAGGGGTAAAAAGAAGTTTTGAGATATCTGAGCAGCACTATACTGTCAAGGAACATCCTGACACGAGCATATTTACATATTCATCTAAACATGGCCCAAGTTCATCTGACCTCGACGGACTGAACAGAAGAAATAAACCAGAAAAAAGATTTCCACAATGGAGGCGGAGCCTCAGAGCCACACTCTACTACTACATCATGGACCAACGGTAGTTTGATGGTGTTTACCACTCAGGGTGAACTTTTCTAGAAAGTTTATTTTCTCAAGCTGTTTCAAACTCCTGAAAACAAACTTCGTTTTGGCCTGATTTTGTTTGAAATGATGTCACACCAGTTCATTCCTCAATTTTACATGAAGTATTTTGGGGCCTTTACGGGCTGATATATGATTAATTGCACTTAATTCATTCCCATATGTAATTTATTCAGTCTAAATATTTAATTGATTGACAGCCCTTTAAATACCACAAAAATGAAAGCTCTTTTTATTTCACATTGGATTTAATATCAATATGATCAGTGTAAGTTTTTGTTTTTTATTTGGTTTCACTTCAGGAAGTTTGTAAATCAGCAGATTTCTTCAGATTCCTGTTATTGTGATTAGCTGAAGAGACAGAGGGTGTGATTTGTGTTCATTACAGCCAAGATGACGGTGACTGGAAGGAAAGATCACTGAACAAGCAAGAATTGCACATGCCAATGCCAGGAAGTTCAGCGAGAGCAGATGATTTGGCAAGTGACCTCCACGAAAAAACTTAAAATATGCATTTCCGTCAATTTTCTTTAAAAATTGCTAAGTGTGACAAAAGAGATTTAGCACACAAGCCAGGGGTATCTAGCATGGACTGCTGTACACTGTTGGGACTAAATGGCAACTGGACTAAGAGGTAAACAGTGAAAGCACCAGACACAAAATAACAGCCTATAAACATTCTACTGAGCAGCACTGCACAATCACATTATCATAGTCCCGCTTATATCCCACACGCAGCTTCTGTACAGGCCAGTGAAGCCGCCAATCAAACTGATCAGCCAATCAGAAACAAGACACAAAGACACAGTATCACCACAGAGAAAGAGATAGAGGAGTAGATAAAGACTGACCTTAAAGCTGACCCCTTCCTCAGAAATCACCTGTGTAACAAACAGAGTGTTTAAGAGATGCCCACAGGGGTGAGAGAATGGTGATGAATGGGTTAACTGAGAGAGAACGTTCTCCACATCATGACCGACAGACTATAAAAGAAAATGACAACCAGAAGAAAACGTCTTCGCTTTTACCTGCCACAGTGGAATAGGAACATTGCTACATAAAAAGTGATGATGCCTCTAGTGGCGATAGCCAGTGTTTCAGACAAATTTACCCACACTCATGTCATTCCAAACCAATTTGACTTTTCTTTCTACCGAGGAACACACACACACACAAAATGATTTTGAAGAATACTCACACTGCTCTTTTCCATGCATTTTAAGTAACTATTTCTTGGTAGTCTCGGTAGGGGCTTTTTTATAGTGAACAAATAATTACTGTAAACAGGTTGTAAATGTTGAAGTGCTCATTTTGGGTGAACCATTCCTTAAATACTGAATGTGACAAATGAAGACAAGCACAACAGGAAAAAGAACAGCATTTTAAAAGTTGGCTGGTCCATAGCCATGATCAAATGCAAATATGATTGAACAGACTTGAAATAAACAAATCCATTAGCAAAAGAGTGACGGTGCAATGAACATACAAGCATTATGACCGCAAGATCTGAAAAGAGGGAAGACTGGAGCGCCGTAGTTGAATTCTGGTCCAAGAATGAATGAGACCTGTATAGATGCAACATTCTACTGTGGGCCACCATGACACTATGGAATTAAGGAATTGAGCATTTGTACATATGGCTGAAAGTACACGTGTAGAAAGTGAGAGGTGGCCAAAGAACACACTGTAGTGCCGTCACATCAGATCAGCGGATTAGGAGTTTGGAAAAAATCAAAAGAGACACTGGAGAACTGGACATAAATCTCGGCAGCATTCATGTGGTGTGGTGAGGCGTAATGTGAGAAATGGAGTCAGGGAACAGGCTAAGCAGAAAAGCAAAACATGGAATTAGGGTGACAAGATAAAGTGTGTAGTCTGCCTGTCCTCTTGACAGTGACTGTCAGAATAGATGTGAACATTTAAAATCACATCATCACCTTTGAACTAGAAAGGTGGGGCAAACTTTACTCGCGAATTACCTTAATGAGGTGATTCTTCAATCAGAGGAACTTTTCTGTCCCCTAAGATGATTTTTAAACAATCACACTAGTTCTAAGGATAGTTAATAATAGCTTAAATTTGTTATTGTCAGTTTAAATTACTAATTTCTCATTTTTGTCTGTCAAAAAAAAATTCTGTTTTGTTTTTTTTAGGATTTTTTACATCAGAATTGTACGAAACTTGGTAAAGGTTTTGGCACTTGTTGTATGAACACAAAAGAAAATCATAGACATGATTCATAAAGTGGCTTGAAAAAAATAGTCACACATTCAATAAATGAGCGCAATGGAAATTAATGGGAGATGAATTTCATCTAGTGGAAACTGTTGGTACTGCGGCCAAACAAAATCTGACTGAAAGTTAAGATATCAAGCTCAAATTTAGAAGACAGCTCGTTTAGAATTATGGCTTTGATTTTGTTGCAGTTTTAGAGTAAAATGTCTTTTTGAAAATATATATTTCATATAAAAATTGAAAATAGCATTTTTGTGCATTTTTCATAACAATAAATGTAAAATTCTGTCATTTTTTAAACTTTTTTCATTTCAGCAATAATCTGCCAAGTGTCGTCTTTGAGAAAAGATATAACTTAAGTCTGTGCTCTAAAGCATTCAAGATTTACGACAGTTTAAGTTGGAAATATAATTTTCAGGTCTATGCTCAAAAAGTGAATAAATGGATAACTACAGCATAAATATAATTTAGTACCATAAAATCCCCTAAAAATACAAAATATTAAATACAAAACATTATCAAACTAAAATATAGTACATTCATTGCATTGAAATAAAAGAAATTTTGACTGACATTTTTGACTGACACGCGGAGATCACCAGAGGTTAAGAGTGTCGAAGTGTTGCAGTTTTCTATAATTTCTCTTAATTTTCAATAATTTCTCTACATTAGGCTCATCCCCCATTCAGACATTGTTTTGATAAAGTTGTTTGATAAATGTAATAAAGTGTTGTCAAATCATGTTACAATTTTCCAAAGATTAATTTACTGAAAAATCAGAAAAATTAATTTACTGATTTTGTGAAAAATCCCCAATACTGATGTCATTTCCATCACACGAAGCAACCCTTAATTGAAGAATCACACATCAATAGTTCCCAAAGCAGAAGATCTCCCTCTCCATTTTCTGTCTACTCTTACCTTCAGTCCTGTCTTTTCATCATCGCTACCATTATTAGTGGAGGGGGTGTCATCCCCCAGGCGGGACACCAGGACAAAGTCCTCACTGTTGAGGGTGGACACAGAGTCGGAGGACACGCTAATTTTCCCCACCGAGGCCTTGTCATCCATGACTGCTAAATCAAGCCAGACGCGCTCATGAATGGCGGTTTAATGAGCAAAATTACCTGGAAAACAAAGAGATGAAAAAGCAATGAGGAAAGGAAAAAAAAAACTTGAACTACAAATAAAGTTTGTGGTTCTTCACGCTTCAAGTTTCAATCATCTCAAACTGTTCTACAAATGGCAGGATTCCCATGCAAAGCTATTTATGGACACATGGTGTCTGCAAAGCAAATTAAACTCAAAACCTTTACAAAAAGGCTGGCTAATGGCAGAGATGTGTGCGAGGAAAATATTGTAAAATGATAAAAGAAATGGCAGATAAAGTTTGGTAAATGGAAATAGGTACTCATATTATGGGGATACAGCAAGGGTCCAAAACGAACAGTCACCAAACCAACCGGCAAGAAAATAAGTGTTAATTCTATTAGACACTGCAGCGCTATATGTGTGTTTACTCAAACTTGTGAGTGATTTGTATTATTTAAAAAATTAAAATAAAAAATACCCAAAGTGTTTGTTTTTTGCATTATTTTCATGACAATTATTTCCCAAATTATGATTACAATAAATGTATCTATTATTCTCAATGATATTGTCATTCTATAAATTAATTACTGTAAGAGTACATTTTACTTTATTATACTGATATTACATATGAAACACTGTAATACAATTTTTGTAACAAATGCTAAGTATAAGCAAGTGCATTTTCAGTCTTGTACAGTCATATTAATGTATTATTATTATTTGTATACAGTTTATTAATATTGTGAATTAGCTGTCATTTTATTTGTATAATTTGTATTTTAGTTCAGTCCGTCTGGTGTTTTTGTTTTGTGCATGTGTGTCTTATGTAGCATAATTTAACAAATCTAAAGTCAGACCACTCTGTTTTGGCTTTAAATCATACAATCTCAAATCAAAAACTACTGCTCATGCTTCATGTGTGTAGCATCTTTGTTTGGATGATTATGATGATTAAATTCAGTGCTTGCCTCTAATTTCAAATGGCTACAGATATTTTTAATAAACAACAAATTAAAAAAATAGGAAACGGCCATGAAAAATCATGATCATTGCATCCCTACCTATAGGCCTAACTATTGGCGGAAGTACCCAGCTTTTGTCGTGTTTGCGCCGCTGGAACTAAGAACGACTTTAGAGGGACTAAATTAGCTCCTACCTCAAACTTTACTCTACGGAGTTGTTGGCGTTGTTGAATGCTGTGCTTAAAGGGGTCATGAACTAGCTTTTTAAAAAATGTTAAATTGTTGTCTGAGGTCAACTTATGACGTTCGCTTGGTTTTTACATTCAAAAACATCAAAATGAATACGTAATAGGCTATTTTCTACCCTAGTTTTGAGCCTAGCTCAAAAACGCTCGGTTTTTATGGGCGTCTCGCATTGAAGACTTGGAAGTAAACGCCCACTGCTGTGAGTGGATAACAGTTTTGCATATTATAAGGAGTTTCAACTCACTCGTCAGTAACGATTAGACTGATACACATGTACACATAATTATTAGATATCAAACGATCTGTAACAATGCAATACTAGCCTATCAGATTATTATTATTTTTTAAATAAAAATTTTACTCACATTCCTGTCGGATCCAATATAGAAGGCACAGCACCGTTTTCTAATCTTAATCGGTCTGCAAATCCAGTCTCGACCTGTGTCTTGTTTACAAAACAATCCTCAGTGAAATGAAGCGAACAAACGGACAATGTTTTACCCACATCAGCTGGAACGTCATTAAAAATAAAGTTTAACCAAGCATTCCTATTGGAATCCAGAGGAAGCTTATGCAGCGACTGTCTTCTTCCACAACCAGGCACTGCACAATATTTTGTAAATGTCATGTTTATTGCTCGGTAGCTCGATCCGGTTTGTCATCACGAGGTAGGCCCATGTTATTTAGCTATGCGTGTAATGCGCGAATCGGTGGGCGGGGCTAAAGTAGCCGTGTTGAAGTAGGCGTTGATCTTCTTCAGCGGGGGTGGTGTTTCATCCTCTTTGACGTCATAGTTCCCCAGTTTGAAAAACGAGTCGTTTGCTGAGCCTGGTGTCAATAAAAGCATTTGTTGGACTAACAAGGATGTTTTCAGTTCTGAAATTTACAGGATATTCTTATAATATGATGACCTCTTAGATGTCAAAAGCTCAAGGAAAATTTGATTTCTCAGTTCATCACCCCTTTAAATGACGTCGCTGTCGGGCGGCTTAAGGCTGTGATATAGCCTGGTTAAAACCAGAGCATTCTCAGTTGTAACTGAGTTAGGGTCTGGCAAAGCTTCATAGACAAATCATTTCCAAAGGGGCGTCACCAACGGAAGTAGTTCAAATGCCTCTTGGAGCAATTGGTTAGACCTAAAACCAATCAGAGCGATGAAGATGACGTATGCAGAGCGACGTTCGTCTGTTATAGAACAACTTAGTTTGAATAAACGAGCAGACACTGATCAGCTACTTGCTCTACGTTTATTTAAAATTAACAGCAAGACAACTGGAAGTGAATGTGCTTTCCATTAAATAAATCACACACAGTAAACAAAACCTTAACAAAAAAAAATTTGCAATTTAGACGCGCAAACTGGGTGCCGGTGGTGTGAGACGAACGGCTCGGGCAGATTCGGCTTGAAGTCGTCCATCCTCGGATGCGGTGCCGTGCTCGCTGTTACAAAATACCCGTGCACACAGGCAAGCGAAATGGGGTCTTGCCGGTCTTGCGCACCGAACGCGTGATTTTTGCCCCGCGCACCTAAAGCCCGCCCCAACGTTTCTGATTGGTGCCGCGATTTCGACGGATTGGAAATGGACTTCAATGAGCTCTTTGCCAGACCTACTTGCAGAGCAAATCTAAATTTGCCTGAAGTGGTCTGGGTTTTCCCAGGCTAGCTGTGATATACTCATGGCGAAGTTCTTTTACGTTCATCACTTAGTGGTAAAACAAAGTTCGAAATACGTGAGCAGCAATATACTGTTAGCAAACATCCGACGCCCCTCACACTCCTGAGAGCGACCGTTAGATGATGTAAATATGTAAATATGTGCAGCGCGCTTTCCTCTCAATAACAAAATAAACAAAAGAAAATTGAGAAAACAGCAAGAATTTTAATAAAGCATCTTATCAACGTGGATATGTTTGCACAAGCTCTGCAATTCGTCACTCTAGTAAAGTCGCGTCACGTTTATTTAAATAACACTTTATACAAAAGATTTCTTAAAATCAAGAAGCTTTACCATATTAAACATGAACAACTGTGTCCGTCTCGTTTGAGTAGTAGCCTACATTTTTAGTATGTTTGAGTAGTTTGTTTACAAATAAAACTTTTTTCTACATTTTCTACAATAAAGCAGCTCTCCAGAGTGTTCATGTTTTCACTCACGGACAACTGACCTCGGCGGCTTAAAAAGGAGAAATGAAGCAGAAAACACTTCCACGTGAGAGAAGACGGAGCCTCCGCGCACACGTACCCATTACATAATCACCACAGACCAATGGTAGTACAAAGGTGTTTACCAGTCTTTGCTAATTTTTCCGGAAAGTTCGCTTTGGCAAGCTGTTTTGAACATCCAAAACGAACTTCAAACAAAGCTAATTTGGACCTGATTTTGTTCAAAATGACATCACATCAGTTTGTTCTTCGATTTCGCTTGAAGTATATCGGGGCCTTAAGTCACTTCAACAGTTCCTATTGGTGGTGCAAATGCAACCAGCAAAAATTGGCCTAAGGGAACATTTAGCTCTCGGGGGACCGCCCTAATGGCTAGATCCTATAAATGAGTTCTTATAACTTACCGATGCAAAAGACCCTAGTCAATCGGCTTTAGTTACGTCACAGCAATGAAACAAGATTTGCTACACTATTGCTAGTCTAAAGTAGGTGATATTAGTCAAGTCACCTTTATTTATATAGCGCTTTATACAATACAGATCGTTTCAAAGCAGATTTACAGTGGTAACAGGAAAATAATGATTCAATGATGCAAACAGAATTCAATTCTGCTGTAAAGAAGCTCTAAAATACAAAAGTAAACAGTCATTATTCAGTTGAAATCAGTTCAGTGTAGATTCACTTAAGGTTCAAAAACTATGTAAAGTACATCAATTATGAAATTAGTAAAATTCAGCTATAAAGCAGCTCATGTGATGTCATCATCCAGCTAAGTTGAGTTCTCATCCAATAGTGTCAGCACAGTCAAATCAGTAATATTGCTGAATATTAAGTGTCCCCAACTAAGCAAGCCAGAGGCGATAGTGACAAGGAACCCAAACACCATCAGGTGACTGAAATGCAGAAAAAAACATTTGGTATTAGTGATATTATCTCATTAACATGAGCCATTAGCATTTTTGATACGTTTTCCTAAAAAAATAAAGAATTTTAAACGTGTATATCTGCCAAAAGTTTGTTAGTCAATGTTAGGATGGAAATAGTGGTGGCTCCGTTCTACAGCAGCCAACTGTACACAAAATGCAAAAATCAATGTTATCTCCACGGCAACAGTCAAATGACAAACAAAGTTGGTGCTGCTGTGTAAACTGTGACGCCGCCCGACCCCAAGTGCTGTTTACATTACCACACGTGACCGGGTACAAAACTTTAGGTTAAAACAAACGCAAGATCTAAGATTGACGTTATCGTTATGCAAACTTCTTAAATTCCAAAGAAATAGCAGCAAACTTTACAGTTCAACTGCAAAAGAAGAGAAAGCTGATGAAAAACAGTTGTGTTTATGAGAGCTGTACCTGTGTGTATATCTGGACAAGCTGAGAGGGTTTGGCAGCGGGTCAGCGCTGAACTATATTTGGATATGGAAGGGAAATAATGGGACTGTACAGGTTCAGACATGAAAACATGAACAAAAGCAGCTGCGCCATTTGGAGGAAGTGTGGAAGAATGAGCAGAACCTCTGTGTGATTTACACAGAAACACATACAATGTGCTCCAATGTGATACAATCCCAGAAGTCCTGCACAAAGGGGATGTTGGAACAAATTCGAGGCACAACAGTGAGTTACAGGCCTGTGACAAGTGTTTCAAGATCTGCAGATAACAGTCAGTTCTCCTGAAGACATTCAATGGGGCCGTCTCAGAGAATTTAGGCTACGGCTAGAAATAATTCAGGAGACCAATGCTTCTCAAAAAAAAAACAATGCTCATATTGCTCCATAAAGTAAAGCCACGTTTAAAGAAAATGCCATTTATGTTCATGAAAGGCTTTGGGTGTATACTTCTTACTGTTCAGAGTTACACTACCATTCAAAAGTTAAGGTTGTTGTCAAATGTATTTGAGGAGTCTCTTATATTCATCAAGGAGGTCAAAATAATTTTTTTTTAAAACAGAAATCTTTTGTTACATTATAAAAAATATTTACTGTCAAATTTGATCAAAAAATGCATCCTTGTTGAAAACTCCTTTCAAAAACAAAATCTGACCCAAACTTTTGAACGGCAGTGTAGCCTATATTCAGAACACAAAAGATATTTTGAAGAATATGGGTAACAAAACAGTTGATGGGCCACAGTATGGAAAAAAATACTATAGGCCCTGGGCCTGTTTGGTTACCCATATTCATTTGTGTTCAGCATAAGAAAGAAATTCATACAGGTTTGGAACAGCTTTGAGCCATAATGTTTATTTGTTTTTGTTTGAGTGAGATGTGTTGGTGTCTGTTTTTGTTCTCTCTCTCTCTCTGTGCTCACTCCATTTCTTGTTGCCACTCAATTCCCTGCTCTGATTGGCTCTGTTGAGGAGTGCTGGAGTTTAGGGGTGTATTCACACTTGAGCAATTCCAGCGTTATGGACGTGACATTTGCAGTCAAAACGTAAAATATAAATTCTCAGAAAATGCATTTAATACCAATATATTTAAACGTCTGTCTATATGTTTATATGTCCAGATGTTAGAAAAATATCAGTCTACACATGCGTTTTATATTTAATATGAGGGAAATACACATGCGTTATGGACGTGACAAAAAAAGACGTGAGTTTGTGGGAGACAACATACTTTGTAGAAATTCTGCGAATTAAAATGCACAAACCAAAAAAAATAATACCAACCGAAGGGATGAGTGTTGGCTCTCTATACAACAAATTATTTTTTTTATTTTATTTTTCGTTTTTTCATTTATGAGGAAAAAACGTTGTTACGGACGTGACATATTTTCGTTATGGACGTGACCGTTCCGGAAACTTGAACAGAGACCTATTTGTGTGTCTCTGTTGGGTATTTAAAACAACCAACATGTGAGACATCAGTAAGGTAAGGCTGCACAATTCATCAAATTTAAACTGAAATCGCCGTGTTATAGATTAGCCTCCGTTCACGTATATCTCTCTCATGCTGCTAAAATTTAACCAGCGTGGGCATGTTCAAAACTCAATATGGGCATGATATTGCTTGATAATATGGTGTTTACTATAGACCCCGAAAGATACGGAATTTCTAAGATACATCAGCAGCTATAGCATAGGGCGCGCGTGAGAAAGAAAGTGAGTCGTCATCACGAAAGGCGCGTCTCATATTTCTCTCGCTCGCTCGCTCGATCTCTCTCTCTCTCTCAGAGACTGTAATGATGCTAACATTATGGTACTAGTATTAATTGTTTTCTAAAATGTTCTGATTCACAGTAATAGAGATATGTTCGGGGTTTTTTTAGCAGTAAGTTTGACTTCTCCCCACTCCGTTTCAAGCAATAGATCGATTTATGTTGTAAAGTTGATGAATTTATCTTTTCGTATTGATTTAATCAGAATGCTTCTTGATTTCTTTTGTTATGTGTCATTATATTGCTCGAAATAAATTAATTCATTCATTCATTCAACAAATATGCGCTGGTCAAATCATGCATGATTTAATATGAAGCGTCCGTAACAGTCACGTCCGTAACGCATAATTAGGTTGTTTAGAGCAAATAAGTGATATGAATTGTCAATCATAACTAGAATGGATATATTTTTGCTTTGTACATACATTTTCAAATTAATTGTAATAATAGTTATTATACAATATAAACTTATTCTTTAAATCTTTACGGACGGGACACAGCACTGAAGCGTCGTGACTTCCTAAATATAGCCGTTATAAATTTAAAGGGCAATGCAGTTATAACAAAGTTGGTGTATTTACATCTCAGTCATGCTCCCATCTTTCTGCAAAATGCTTACTGTCAACAAAGTATTAAAAAAATTGTCTTTGATCCCTCTTTTTAAAGCATGAAATATGTTTGTTTGAAAAAGCAATTTTAGTATCTGTGTACACCTTATCTGAGGCGAATAAACACAGACATTTCCTTAAAATTTATGACAGCACATCAATACAATAAAATACAGACTCAAATGGACAACTTAGAAAGGATTTTGATATTTTGATAATAACTTTATTTTTTCATGGCAAGGTTGACATTTGCATGGAATCGCCCACTTGTAGTTCAGTTCAGTTCGCTTGGTTCATTTGGTCTGGCCCAAAAAAAAAAAAATGTAGTCCTGGTCCGCTTAGCTTTCACAGTGGCATTTTTACACCGAAACTAAAGATACCGAACTTAAAGGCATTCACAACCTGATCCATCTTTTATTACATGTATTTCAAGAACTTACGGAACATCCAAAATAATGCTGTGTTCTGGGATAAATGCTCTCGTTGTAAATGTAGCAGCATGTGAAGAGACGCGCTTCTGATGCCTGTACCGAATTGTGATGGGAAACATCACGACTATGACGAGAAAAAAATGCTTTAACATTTTGTCCTTTTAAGGTTCTCATCTTGTGACATCATGTCCCATTTTTGGTTAATTTTCATGTCTTTGGTCTGTGTTGCATTCATATTTCATTCGAACCGCATCGGAGTTCGTTTGGAAGTGGACCGAGACTCATTTTTTTAGCGGTTCTAAACAAGTCCTCTTGTTTGGTGTTCACCAGGGTTTAGATCGGATCGGAGCAGTCCCGACGTCCTTCCGAGCAGACGAGAGCACTCTTAACACACCACACACGGCAGGAATATCTGATCAGATTATTTTACGATAATCAGAGCATCCTTAAGATTGTCGGAAGGGGTAAATCTTGGCTAAAATCGGCCTAATTATCCTGCCGTGTGAACCAGGCTTAAGGATATTTCCTTCACACAGAGATCATCTGTCTCCAGATCCCCAGAGAGAGCTGTTGATCACTCTAACTGTTTGTTGAAGTGTATAGTGAAAGTGGGTTAGTGGCTAACATTAAGTGTTCTCATATTAAAACCTGTTATATATATATCTTTTTTGTGGAATGCATTTTTGGTAGGGTGGTGGATGCCAATTTTGTTTGTGAATATACCTGTTTTCACCTGTTTATTAGACAGTAAGTGACTAAGGGAAGTATATTGTATTTTATTTTGGTTTTCTTATCTTTTCTAGGTAAGTTATTTCTAACACCCTTCTAGGAAGATTGATCTTTTGTATGTTATTTTGGCCTTGTTCCCTTCCCGAAGCTTTATGTTATCCCCACTTATGATTTTGAAAAACAAACATAAAATATTTAATTTATAAAAATAGAAAGAATCTACTTTTTTTCCACTAAGCCCTTGTGGACTTGTTTGTTGAACAGGGACCGTTTCTGTGTTCTCTCAGTTTTTGTTACCTGCCTTCTTTAACCCCTAGACTTTTAAGAGAGCTCGTAACATTAGCTACGTTTACATAGACACCTTTTGGTTCAATCGGAATGAAATCAATCCGATTGATGAATCCGAACACGGTGTTTACATGAACGATAAATAAAGTAATCGGGTTGATGTGGGCGTTTATATGTCACAAGCTTCAAATCGGAATAGATTTTTTGACATGCGCACACTGCACGAATACTGCCGCTGTTCGCGCAGAACTATTCTCCTCTATTGCTTCTTTATTTGTTTTAAACAGCAGACTTAATATTTATCCGTCTCTGGTCATGATTTGGAGACAATGAGCATATGAACCTTTTGCCGTGCTGCTTATATTTATCACGCAGTAAAACCCAGCGCCCAAAACCAGTCGTCTGTGGATGAGAGTCTGAAACAAGGACTGGTGGGATGTTGTCCTGCTCCACTTCAGATGCTGTTCCCAAGGCGCTCCGAAACAGACCGTAACGAGACAAGCAAATTATACTTTGGGTTTCATGTGCGTGTCTAAACTATCAAATGTACACAAAAATATGTCAAAATGACCGGCTTGTATTCACAGCTCTTGAATTAATAACTTCAGCTTTAATAAGCATTATCTATCTATGATAAAATATGCAGTGTTATTTTACATTTGATTACTTTATTAGATTTCTTTTTAGACCATACTTGAACAGTAGCTAATGTTAGTAGACCTTCCTGAAATTAAAGCACTGTGTAGGCCTATATAATGTGCATCTTTGTTTAATTGTTTATCTTTGTTTATAAAACAAAAAGAACCGATAAGAATACTGTTAAAGTACCGGATCGATAAGCAGTATCGGTAAGAGTAGTAATACCGTTAAAACCTTATGGATACCCATCCCCGGTCAATGCTCCGACAACAGCCCAGACATGAAGCTACTTCAGCCACCAGTCTCCCCAGTCCCTGTAAGATGCCAAGCCCTGGTCCTTCGTCGGAGATGGCATCCGACTCAAGAGGTAGAGCCTACCGAGCCTGAGCTAGAGACTCAAAATAGTTAGTTTGGCAGCTCAGTGAAGTACTTTAAAAAAATAAATAAATTTATATACAGTATAATTGTGCTTCAAATAAAAAAAAGTATGTACCTACACCTTATTCTTGTTTAAAATCATTTACATAATATATATGAATGTATATGGAGCATGATAAAAAGCTGAGCTTGAAATTGTGGCGTTAAAGGCGACGAGAGCCGAGGAAACATTTGGGTGCACCTAAATTTTGTGCTGGTGCACCTAAATAAAAAAGTTAGGCGCGCCAGTGCAACCAAGGCAAAAAGTTAGTCTGGAGCCCTGGTAAATGATGACAGAATTTTGAACTATCCCTTTAATGTTAAACTATTAATGTTTGAACTTGAGATGTTAACAAATATGTCCAAAAATAGTAAAACGTATATTACTATTTTATGTGAGCTTTTGCATAAACTAATGTTGAGAAAAATATCCTTATTGTAAAGTGTCACCTAAAAAATGTTTGTTTTTTGTTTTGTAAAAGTTAGAACATTTGTTTACTGGAATTGAACGTAGTTGACACCAAAGCTTTTTTTTTCTTCTTTAAATATATATATATATATATATATATTGGCTGATACTGCTAATTATGTAATCCATTGTTAGTGATGAATGTGGAAAAATAGAAATCCGTTCTTTGCAGGGAACATTTTGGGCACACCTGTTTTGACAGTTATACTCAGTAGGAAACTAAAGAGATCCACCCATTTTACTCAACCTAAGTCAAATATATTTTAGAAAAATGCCACTATAAGCTTTCACCACCAGAATGCCAGGCAAATAATGGCATTTTGTAATTCTTGTCCAGTCCGGGTTGGTTAAAAAAAACTGAAACAACTTTTGCTCAGCTTTGCCTTGACAGTTTGACTGACACAACCTGCATTAACATGACACAAATGTTTGTTTTTGCAGTTGTATAATTGCCTCTGTTGATCACTCGTCAATACCAACTTATGCAAACTGAAATGAAACTGAAAACCTGTTCAGTACCAGCGGGATCACAGAGGATACTGCAACACAACCAGTGGTGCAACAGATCACAAAACTCACTGTTCGAGTTAATGTTACGGTTCGGACTCATATTGAGTCACGGATCGGCTCATTTTTCGTATTAGCAAAAAAATCAATTAATAAAAAAAAAATGGGGCAAATGTAATTTGCTCTCCATTTATTATTTAAAGCACACTTTAAGTACTTACAGCACAAGATACCACAGCACAAAAAAACTAGCCTAACTAATAAAGTTCAAATATTATTAAAGACAAGTGAACAGTCAGTAATAAAATAAGAACAAATACACTAATTACAAGCATACAATCTAAAATGGCTAACAGTAGTATTCAGATACAGAAATGTAATAATTAAATGTAAAATAACACTGTAAATTAAATATAGATCAATCTTTGCTAAAGTTGTTTTGTTGTTTGAATAACATTTATGAAATAAAATGGTATTATAGGCTGCTGTCATTTTAAGACAGAATGCACTGATCCAATATGATGAAACCTATCTGATTTCTTTATCAACTGTTTACATTCATAGACTGTAAAAAAAGATGGACGACACCCCTTCGCTCTCTTCCATTAGTGAGAAGTGAAGCCGCCAGTGTCCCGATATGGCGCTGACATCTTGGGACTTGAGTCTGCGCAGTTGCGATCTCGGGACCAGACCTGCGCAGTAGTGAGCAGGAAGTAAAGCCGCGAAATCAACGCCCCGCCCTCACTCTCACCGAATGCACTGACAGACAGTCCCTGCACTTTTTTTTTTAAGTGGCCTATGTCTGCTCCGTTCCGCTCCAATTCTGATGTCTGTTGATTTCAGTACGACAAGAGGCTTGTTTAAAATAAAGTAAATACAATCTCCTCAGTCCTCCGAAGATCCCGAAGTCCGTTGGTGCTTCAGTGACTACTTCGCTCAGAGAACCTGTCAATCATGACGTGACGTCACAGCACCGTTTTATAGTATCAAATAACTAACCAAAAACAAACTTATTTTAAAAACAAACACTTGAAATTACATCAGCGTGATAAAAACTACAGTAAATTACAGAAACTCTCTTTGGAAAAAAAGATATGTGAAGTGTAATTTAATTGTTTAGTTGGTCTCACGTCCCGTTGAATAACATGGGGAGTCTGGGTTTATGACCTATACTAGGACCAGTCACCGGGGGGGCGATCGAGACGCTTTGGCTTCACTTTTCAGGGCTTGTACGGCACGCTTGTTTACATTCACTTAAGACATAACCGACTGCGTTTACAAGAATACTTGCAGAGACGGATATTTTGACAAAAAAAAGCGCAAAGAGAAGCAAAAGAGGAATCAATTCGTTGTTAGCACACTATCTGAAATGCGGTTCTCTGTTTGTGCGGCTGTGCGCACAGATAACAGCGCACAAGTTCTCTTTCGCTTCATGCGCTGGAAATCACTCAAATGTGTAAACTGGCAAGACAAAACGTGCAAATGAATGATAAACTTTAAATCTATGATGGTTAAACTTAAATGAATCTTTAAATCACATGTGTGCCGAACCGTGTGGCTTGGTCTGTAAAGATCACAGTTCAACTACGATCCGTTTCACCCTTAAACACAACATTATCACAATATCCCAATACCAGCTCTGCCACAAAATGTAGTGACCATCTAGACAACATTTCAGTCCAGTGGTCATACTGTAAGAGAGGATATTGAATGGCAGGTTGTTCCTTTGTGAACGAGCTTTGGTTTTCCTGACTGGGCACATTATACTCTGTCCTAATGGAGACCAGGCTCAGTGCTTCACCTTGGGGAGCAATGACCAGAAACCAGCAGTACACAAGCCTCAAAGAGCTCCTACAAAGAGTTGTGTGGATTTGTGCTACTAGTTAAGATAGAAGAGTGGCTCCTTACACACACAGACTAACAGCCAGACGACTGACTTCATAGCCATGTTCGCTGGCATGGATTTGTGTGTAGCAGACACACAGGATGCTCCTTCACACTGATGCTCTGTTCTCGCGCTGTTATAATGGATGCCTTGTCTGTCTTCCCTTCTCTCTCTCTCTCTCTCTCTCTCTCTGCCTCAGGACGCAACAGCCAAATGAGGAGTGAAAAACAATATGGTGTTTTAGACTCTCTTGGGGCAAAACAAAGAGGAAAAAGAAAAGAGGAGGAGAGATAAACAGAGGCAAATTGATGCACAGATAGAGAGAGGTGGACTGACTGAGGCAGAGAGAGCAGCTAAATAAGGCAGAGAGAGACAGACAGGCGGACTGAGGGAGGGAGAGAGAAGTTAAATTAAGCAGAGAGACTGAGATCCAGGCTCTGACTACAGGAGTTTCAGGCCGATTTATGCCCGATTTACCCTTCCCGACATGCGGAGAAAAAAGAAATTACGTCCAGGGCAATAGCCAACGAGGGACACGTCTACAAGGAGACATAAGTGAAGGAACTTTTGAAATGGCGACAGCGAAAAACCAAGCAGCTGTACAGGTCCAGTGGACAACAGAGATGCAGGAACAGCTGGACGAAATGTGGCAACACGACTGCCTCCTCATACAATGTCTAGCAAGTTGCCGCAACACAGTGTCCATTTTGTTTACATCTGCTTTCCCGTAAGGTGCTAAATCTGGCTTGATAATCTTAAGAATATCTTGGAGTGTGTAATGCACCACAATTTTCTAATCTTGTAGTGTGTGCGGGTTTGAGATTTTAAAGGAGAAAATCTGTGAAGATTCTCTTATGCGTGTGATGCAACCAGATTTCAACATTGGTTAAGATTTAAAAACTCCTGTCCTGTAGTCTGAACCCGGCTTGTGGCTGAAAGAGAATGATGATCACACTGAGGCAGAAAGAGACAAGTGGATTGAGGCAATGAGAGAAAGAGAGACACAGAGTCTGAGTCTTATGGCTCGTTTCCACCAAGCGGTACAGTACGATTCGGGACGGTAAACCCTGATCCAGCTTGCGTTTCCACCGCCAACAGTACCCTTACTTGATAGGCGTGGTGTAACCTATGCCAGAAAGAAGTGATCAACGTCATTTTCGCGCGAAGAAGAAAGCAACATAGAAAACAACAATGGATGACATACAGCAGATCTTGTTCTTGCTTCTTGGCATGTGGATGTTTGTCACAAGAAGACAAGCGCCGACATTAGGCGTTTTTCAATACCAAGTACGCAAAGTTCGGACTTGCCAAGTAAGACTCAGGAGAATGACTCCCAAGGACGCGAGTCCGGTAATTCTGCAAATGGAACAGCAGCGTGAATCTTACTATAGATTCACGAGACCAAAGATCGCCCATTAGGTCTACACAAGACGAATTATATCTCATGTTTAACCACTACAGAGATGTCAGAGTCAGCGGCAAACGTCAGAACGACTAGCCAAGGAAAGGCTGTTCCAGGCAGGGGTACATTAGCGCCGAGCACCCGGTGATTGCCTGGAATGGATCTCACAACCTGGATCAAATTTTCATAAATCTTTACACAAATTTGAGCTTTAAACAACTAACTTCTCACCTGAAAAACTCTTAAAACTACATTTCGTGACACAGTAACAGTAGTATTATATTTCAACTGTATTTAAAAAAATGACGCTTCTTATGTTGTCATTCCCCTTGTAGCACGAGCAAGTGACGATTCTCTATAAACCAATCAACATTCTGCAGTGAGTCTAGCTCCACCCTTTAGGTACTGTACCACTGTGCTAGGTACTCCAACGGAAGGGTACCGCAAAGTGGTACGGTACGGCTCGGCATTTTAGTACCATTCACAACTTTTGACAGTGGAAACGGAAATAATTGCGTACCGTACTGTACTGTACCGCTCGGTGGAAACAAGCCATAAGAGTAAGACAGAGAGGGGCAGGATGAGATAGTCAGGAGGAGACATGGTGATAAAAAGATAGACTGTGGCAGAGATGAGGCACTGAGAGAAAGACCGACCGACTGAGAGACAGGAAGATCAAGGCAGAGAGTGAGGCAGACTGAGACAGAGGTGAGACTAAGGATGATTTCACACTTGAGTTTGTTTCAGAATCTGGCGTTTTCTCTCTTGGTTTGGTCAGTTTAGGCATGTGTGAAAACGGCAATCGCGCTCGGATCCGCGCCAAAACAATTGCTCCGAGACCGGGTCTCGGCCAAATTGCAAACACACTCTGGGATGGTTCGCTTGAGGTGTGAAACTCAACGGAACAGCGAACCAAATGGTTCTGTGAGTGAGCGCAAGGGATGTTAACAATTAATTGACAAATTGTCGATAATACACTTAATCGATAAATCTTATCAATCGTCGATTAAGCAGGTTCATGCGCTTGCATGCTGCTTAACCGCTACACATGTAAAGCGAGCGTGCCGGAGCTACGTTTGGGACCATTTTACACCATCATGACTATAAGTTTGCGTGTGCATTTGCAGTCTTTTGTTTTGTGCAAATGTAAGTTGTAATATTGTGTTTATTTTGTGTAGGCCTATCTATATATGATTTATCTTACGTAACTTGGTTCATTCTCGTCATTTTGTGCAGATATAATTTGTAATATTATTTTTATTTTGTATCTGATTAATCTCATATTGGATGGGTTTTTTTTAGTTAAATAACGCGCTAGCAAAGTGCTCCAGTTTACAGGTGTTCATTTAGTGCGCAGCTCTAGCAGCAATGCACGGCTAATAATAACTATGATTGGGACTGTCATATTACATAACATGAGAACACTTTTTTTATAATAGTTTAATAATATTGAAACTATCACATTGTCGGCACATTGTTCCAGGAAGAGCGACACACATTCTGACAAGCACGCATCTGTTGGTGACGCGTTGTATTAGTCGTTATATTTTATATAGTTATTTCATTAAATGATCAATCACATCGAAACATTTTACAATCCTACTAGCCCTTTATTTAGATTAAAAACCCTTATCATTCATTTGGTAATGGACATAGCGTTTTGAGCAACATTTGCAGACCCTGTCATGCTGTTGGCCAAATGCCAACGCATTTTGCTGTATTAAGGCTAACGATTAATTGATTGTTAAATTAGCCGACGATCAATCATGGGAATTTGTGAAAATTGACATCCCTAGTCATTAGTTTTCACAGTTATCTCTCTTTCCCGCACATTTGCAGGGTCAGCTTCACACACACATGATTTGGCAAAGGTTTTACGTCGGAAACCGGAGCACCTAGAGGAGACCCACGCTGACACGGGGAGAACATGCAAACTCCACCTCAGCCGGGGCTCGAACCGGTGTGCTACCCACTGAGCCACCATGCCGCCCACATTAGTTATCACAATTGAAAACCAAAAGAGCACCTCTTCATTTTAAAATGTTGTGATCTTGTCAATCATCTTGATGGATGAAGCAGAGGAAACTGACCAATAAGAGGACAGTTGTACTCTCATGTGACTTGCACATAATGGTACACTTTGAAAGATTGCCTTGTGAAAGCGAACCAAGAAGAAAATGCAACATTGTAACAAATTAAGTCCCTGTTTCCGAACAAAACAAATGATCTATAGGTGTGAAAACATCCTAAGGCCGAGAGAGAAAGAGAAAAAGTTATTATAAGACTGCTGCTAGTTTGAGGTGAGACTGAGGCAGACAGAGACAGGCAGACTGAGACAGAGGGTGAGATAGGAGACTGAGGCAGAGAGACAGGAGACTAGGCAGAGAGAGAGACAGGTAGACTGAGGCAGAGGTTGAGACAGGCAGACTGAGACAGAGGGTGAGATAGGAGACTGAGGCAGAGAGACAGGTAGACTGAGGCAGAGGGTGAGACAGGAGACTGAGACAGAGGGTGAGACAGGAGACTGAGGCAGAGAGAGAGACAGGAGACTGAGGCAGAGAGAGAGACAGGAGACTAAGGCAGAGAGACAGGAGACTAGGCAGAGAGAGAGACAGGTAGACTGAGGCAGAGGTTGAGACAGGCAGACTGAGGCAGAGGGTGAAACAGGAGACTGAGGTAGAGAGACAGGCAGACTGAGGCAGAGGGTGAGACAGGAGACTGAGACAGAGACAGGAGACTGAGTTAGAGAGACAGACAGACTGAGGCAGAGGGTGAGACAGGAAACTGAGACAGAGACAGGAGACTGAGTTAGAGAGACAGACAGACAGACTTTTATCATTCTAGGGTGGTTTTGCTCACACACTGCCAACACACATTTATGTTCAAACAGCATGTAAAAGTGAATTTTGCATAATTTTGCCTTTAATGAAGTGGTCAAAATGATGGGGTGGTGATGGCGCAGTGGATAAGACACATGCCTTTGGTGTGAGAGACCCGGGTTCGAATCCACTGTGAGACACCAATGTGTCCCTGAGCAAGACACTTAACCCCTAGTTGCTCCAGAGGCGTGCGACCTCTGAAATATAGCAATTGTAAGTCGCTTTGGATAAAAGCGTCAGCTAAATGAATAAATGTAATGTAAATGTAATGATGTGTCTCGATATTGCGCATCTTATGATTAGGCTACTCACGCTGTTCACTTTTCATATAACGAACATATATGAAATGGAAAAAAATAACATAATATTTAAACATAAATATGAAACTAACTTTTCTTTAATGGCTACAACATGTAGGCCTACAGTACAGAGAAATTTAATGTCAGAGTGAACGCCGTGTTACCGGTGAGCATGAGGGGGCAGAGGTGCGTTTTTTGAATAATAATAAAATAATTCCCAGCCATCGTTGAATATTATTTTTGCTTGAAATGCCCATCCCTACAAAATACGAAATGTCTCAATCAGACAAAATACAAGCATCATAGCATAAGAAAGAAATATAAATAAATAAAGAAGTAAAATAAAGAAATAAAATAAAAATACATTAAAGTAGGCCTAAATAATAAATAAAGAAATAAAAGAGGCTCAGTAGCTTCTGAAGCATGAACTCAAGCAAGTAGTCGCAGTTGTTGTTACTGATTTAGCGTGTCTGGCTAGTCGACACGTGGGGTGATGACATCATTGTTTCACAAAATATACGGATTGGCCGTACACACGAAAACACGAGAGTGTCGTTTTCAGATTTATCCACCCTGGGACCCAGTTTAAGAAAATAACGGTTTCAGTCTCCCAAAACGCTGGATCCGTCTGGACGAAACGCCGATCCGATAAAAAATTTGTACGTATACAGCTAAACGCGTCTCTGTATGGACAGGGCCTGAGGCAAAGAGACAGGCAGACTGAGACAGAGACAGGAGACTGAGGCAGAAGGTGAGACAGGAGACTGAGGCAGGCAGAGAGAGACAGGAGACTGGGGCAGAGAGAGAGACAGGTAGACTGAGGCAAAGAGAGAGGCAGACTGAGGCAGAGGGTGAGACAGGACACTGAGGCAGACAGAGACAGGCAGACAGATAGACAGGTGAGACTGAGGCAGAGAGAGAGACAGGTGAGACTGAGGCAGAGAGAGAGACAGGTAGACTGAGGCAGAGAGAGAGAGACAAGTAGACTGAGGCAGAGAGAGAGACAGGTGAGGCTGAGACAGACAGATAGACATGTGAGGCTGAGACAGACAGATAGACAGATGAGACTGAGGCAGACAGAGAGACAGGTAGACTGAGGCAGAGAGAGAGACGTGAGGCTGAGTCAGACAGAGAGACAGATGAGACTGAGGCAGAGAGAGAGAGAGAGAGAGAGAGAGACAGGTGAGACTGAGGCAGAGAGAGAGACAGGTGAGACTGAGGCAGACAGAGAGACAGGTGAGACTGAGGCAGACAGAGAGACAGGTGAGACTGAGGCAGACAGAGAGACAGGTGAGACTGAGGCAGACAGAGAGACAGGTGAGACTGAGGCAGAGTAAGAGACAAGTGAGGCTGAGGCAGAGAGAGACAGGTGAAGCAGAGACAGGTGAGGCTGAGACAGACAGAGAGACAGGTGAGACTGAGGCAGAGTAAGAGACAAGTGAGGCTGAGGCAGAGAGAGACAGGTGAAGCAGAGACAGGTGAGGCTGAGACAGACAGAGAGACAGGTGAGACTGAGGCAGAGAGAGAAAGACAGGTGAGGCTGAGACAGACAGAGAGATAGGTGAGACTGAGGCAGAGAAAGAGACAGGTGAGGCTGAGGCAGACAGAGAGACAGGTAAGACTGAGGCAGAGAAAGAGACAGATGAGGCTGAGGCAGACAGAGAGACAGGTGAGACTGAGGCAGAGAGAGAGACAGACAGGCAGACTGAGGCAGAGGGTGAGACAGGAGACTGAGACAGGCAGAGACAGGCAGACAGGCAGACAGACAGACAGACAGGTGAGACTGAGGAAGAGAGAGGTAGGTGAGACTGAGGCAGAGAGAGTGACAGGTGAGACTGAGGCAGAGAGAGAGACGTGAGGCTGAGACAGGCAGAGAGACAAGTGAGACTGAGGCAGAGTAAGAGACAAGTGAGGCTGAGGCAGACAGAGACAGGTGAGACTGAGGCAGAGAGAGAGACAGGTGAGGCTGAGACAGACAGATAGACAGGTGAGACTGAGGCAGACAGAGAGACAGGTAGACTGAGGCAGAGAGAGAGACGTGAGGCTGAGACGTGAGGCTGAGACAGACAGAGAGACAGGTGAGGCTGAGACAGACAGAGACAGGTGAGGCTGAGACAGACAGATAGACAGGTGAGACTGAGGCAGAGAGAGTGGCAGGTGAAACTGAGACAGAGAGAGAGAGACGTGAGGCTGAGACAGACAGAGAGACAGGTGAGGCTGAGACAGACAGAGAGACAGGTGAGGCTGAGACAGACAGAGAGACAGGTGAGGCTGTGACAGACAGAGAGACAGGTGAGGCTGTGACAGACAGAGAGACAGGTGAGGCTGAGACAGACAGAGAGACAGGTGAGGCTGAGACAGACAGAGAGACAGGTGAGGCTGTGACAGACAGAGAGACAGGTGAGGCTGAGACAGACAGAGAGACAGGTAAGGCTGAGAGACAGACAGAGAGACAGGTGAGGCTGAGGCAGAGAGAGAGACGTGAGACTGAGACAGGCAGAGAGACAGATGAGACTGAGGCAGAGAGCGAGAGACAGGTAGACTGAGGCAGACAGAGAGACAGGTAGACTGAGGCAGACAGAGAGACAGGTAGACTGAGGCAGACAGAGAGACAGATAGACTGAGGGAGGCAGTGGGGTTTCTCTCAGAAGTCATCGTCTATTCTGAGAAAGCATTCGTTTACCATAGCAACCGCACACCTGCCTGGTTAAAACAATACCAGCAGTTCGATTTCTCAACTCTCACTGCTGGACTACAAACCAAACAGGAAACACTTTATTAAGTTAAAGTAAGGACATTTCATGGTTTTAAAAAAAGCTATTTCATAATAAATCAATTGTATTATAATCACTGAGTCTGTCTACAGTGCCAGGACAGTTGTCTGTATTTCTCCACTTGGTGTCAGATTTCCACATTATTTTTCCCTACTCCCAATAATTTCCTGTCCTCTCCTTGTACTGCACTGTACTCTCCTCTGTGATGTACTGAGAATAAGAAGGGAATTGAAAGGCAAGAACAGATACAGTATAGAGCCACACTGTATCATTAAGCAGAGAGATCTTGCTGTAAGCCCTGTGGCTGCTAAACACCAATTCACTTCCCATATGGAAAGAAAAATACAGGAGAGAGAAGCAGGTAAGATCAGTAAGAGTAGCTGATGAAACCGTATTAGGTGTGTGAAAAATGAGATCCACCTATTTGCCAAGCCTGTGCTATGCAGGTATGGTCAAACGCTTTAGTAATACTGTAATCCTTTACAGTCACGCTAATAAAACTTTGTTGACACAGACTCTGGAGGGAAAAAAAGTAAAAGACAAAACAAAATAGGGAGAGGCAGAATGAAAGAGAAAGAGGGTAATAATACAAGGAAACAACTAGTGATCCACATTAAGTGAGCAGTAAGTGTTTCGAGTTTGCATTATACTGTCTGCACCAATAACCTTCACCAGTGCCTGTCATCAATAACTAATAGTATGAGGATATTTGCCTACATAAAGCTGCACTGAACAGTTTAATAAGCAAAACAAAAAGAAACACCCATCAAGATGGGTTTGCAATGGATAGTTCAGATGTCCAAATGAAGCATGTGCCTCTGTCACTGATATTGAGTCAGGGTGCGGTTGCACACGAGCCAGCTGTCTCACATTCCCAAGAGATGAGAAGCATCTGTCATTGTGCCGTTAGACACATGGTTATCAACTGGGTTTTTTTCCCCCACTTACTCCTCCACTTACACCTGACCGACTTCCCCACTCACACCAAACTTGTGATTTAGGATACTGTTCTACATGATGTCGAATATGTGATTATGGAAGCAGTGGTGCTGCAAGTCAGTTATTTTTCCCATATGAAGGCAAAGACCCTTGAGCGACTCTCAAATGCTGCCTTGGCAACATAACATCAGCTGAGGGGGATGTTTATTATTGAGGAACACAAGTACTGGGAATTATAATGTATTTAGAATATAAAATTATTCTTGAGCAGAACTTTTATAAGTTGTGTGGCTCACTTGAGAATGAGCGGATGAAAACATGTTGAGTAATAATGGCAACAACACAATAAGTAGCCCAAGTAAGTAGCCTACACTACTTCACCTGTCAGGGAAAAAAGTTACCAATCTGGGTTTAAATCATAAGGAGTGGCTCTTTATACTAGACAAACAGTTCATCCAAAGACAACAAGGCTAATGTTATGCAACCTGAATTAATGTCAGCAATGTTATGATAGCTGAACTAACTGCTGTCGGTAAGAAATATTACAGAGTCTGCCTCTGGGTGGAGAAATATTGTTGTGTTACTAACTTTATAATAAAATGTATTCTTAATCAATAACTCAGTGTTTTTGAGAGAAACTTTTGAATCAACAAATTGTTACCAGGGCTCCAGACTGAGACGAAATGGTCACACTTAGGGCTGGAACTAACGATTATTTTTTCAATCGATTCTTTTTCCGATGAATCAACTGATATAATAGTTATCTAAATAATAACCATAACTAATATAAGTATTAACTTTTACCTAATGATATTATTTATCACAAAAGATAAGGTTTATGCAGTGTAGGCCTAATTAAAAAAGGTGTTTACTATGGCTCTTTTTGGAACTTTGGGGAATTTACAGCAGCAATTGCTTACACGTGTGAATCCTGAAATGTTTTGTTCGTTCAGGAGATTAAAGTAGTTGCTTAAATATGTTCATTAAGCTGTGTGAACAAACAGCTGAAGTCACAACTGCATTCTAACCAACTAACCATAGCGAGAGTATCAAATATGGTTGTGTCCATAAAACCGTGAAATTACGTAATCGTTTAGACGCGTTGTTCCAGCCCTAGTCACATTTTTGCACCATGATGATATTTTTCCGCATTTTCAGGAAATATTGCCTTGAAGTCGTTCATTGTTATATGCAGCCGTTTATGTTGAAGGTATAGTTCACCCCAAAAATTAAAATTATGTCATCCTTTACTCACCCTCATGTCGGTCCAAACCCGCAAGACTTTTGTTCATCTTCAGAACACAAATGAAGATATTTTTAATGAAATCTGAGATTTCTGTCCTTCCAATAACAGTCAACGCAACTACCACTTTGACACTTCAAAAAGTTCATTAAAAGATCATAAACTAACCCATATGATTTGAATGGTTTAGTCTGAATTTTATGAAGAGATACAATTGCATTATATGATGAAGAGGCTTAAATTAGCCTTTTATTCACATTTAAACATTCATCAAAGCACACATCAGATATGGTAAACGGCAGCTTGAGCATGTTTGCTTGAGGTGTTAGAACCAATGAGGTCATTTTGTGACAAACAAATATGACATACCATCAACAGATTCAAGCCATGATTATTGCAGCACGTACCTTGAACTGGTCACAAACAGAAACATTCATTTTATAATTTTAGACAGGATTATTCATGTTTTCTTTTGTGTTAATTTTCAGCTATAAGATAGAAATTGATAGGGGAAAAATGATGGTCTCTCCCTTGATGTCTCTTTCCTCCCTCACCTGCACTACTGATCTTTTTTTCTGTAAAACACTTTAACACTTATATACATCATGTAACCAGTAGCCTACTTTCATTTACTTTATCCTGTAGACATTTTGAACATTAAAATCCAAATGAAACTTTTCATTAGTTTAAAAGGCGACTAGCTTACATAGCCTATTTTACTTCACTACCCTCCAGGGACGTGCAGAGAGTTCAAGAAGTCTTATACTCATCTAGACTGCATTTATTTAATCAAAAATACAGAAAAAACAGTAGGCTAATATTGTGAAATATTATTATATGATGTTCTTTTTAACTTTTTATTAATCAAAGAATCTTAAAAAAAAAAAGTCTGCTTTCTTCTTTCCACAAGCGCTTGCTCTTTTGTGGCGTCTGTCGTTGCTATGCAACCATGAACAGAGGCGAGCTTGGAAAAACGAGCGCGCCGCGTCGCTTCTATTAAGAGCGCGCATGCCGCATTTGAAATAACGAATTTGCACGAGCAAAAAACGCTTTCTCTTTTCTTGTCATCAAGTGGATTCAGAGCCACCGCATGCAGCGCCGCCGGTCGCCATGTCTCAGTGTTTTTAGGTGTGGAAGTGAATGTCGCGATATTACTGATCATGGATAGCGCTGCGCCGCTGCTGAATACATTGTAGGGGAATATATATGTATATATATATATATATATATATATATATATATATATATATATATATATATATATATATATCGGCTTTATATTGGCCACCATGCTCTCTAAGAAATCGGCCGTCAAAAAAACACTATCAGTCGTCCATCGGATTTAATATATCGGCCTAATTTACTTATTGGGTCGACAACGATTACATTAAAAATGAACATATGTTGCCTGATAGCGATATGGTGACCGATATATTGTGCATTCCTAAATAAAGGATAATAATAAAACGTGTTTCGGTCATGAACGAAGGAATCACTTGAGTGTATGATTCAATTACTTGCTTATTCCACACAGAAAGACAGTCAATTGTCGCCACCTATTGGCAGAACAATGAAAGATATTTTTCGTGAATGGATATCGATGAAACTGAATCAAATTCCCCATCAATAGCTACTGCAATCAAACACATGATCATCAAAGCACATCCAACGAAATTCAGAACAATTACATCCTCAAATGCGCTAAAACTTAGAAATACATCAATGTTTGCATCTATCGCAAATGATGCATTTCTACTGTGAGAAGGCGAAAAACTCCTATAATTAAATCTTATATGGCTTCCACGTGAATGCACAAACAATGTCCTTGATTTTCTATTATTCTTCGTACAAAACTGAATCTGACACAAAGATGGGTATGTGAGCTGTGCAGACAGCAGATCTTTGCAGGTTTTGTGTCATGCAGTGAAACAGATCAGTACACGGCCTTTAACGGGCTAACACACTGCAGCATGCTAGCATCAAATCATAATCTGCATATATGGTGTAATAGTTTCCTCTTAAAAAGACACAACTACTGAATAAAGAAACGGACGTGTAGAGTAGATAAAAGCACGGTGGTGTGCATCGCTGCCACTCATCCTACCTGTTTCCACAAAAGCTTTTTATTCCAGAGAGGCTTGACATAACAGCGCTGAACATTAGCCAGCAACAGTGCTGCTGTAAACACAAACCAAACCCCGCTCGAACTGCGCATGCGCTGCCGCACTCTTCGGCAATGTTCGGGATGGAGTCGAATATCAGCGTATGCAAGGAATTTTGCATTATGGTATTTAATAACTGTAGCCTATATAAACAGTTTTGTGTAATAAAAATAAACATTTCAACATGCTACATTGCTGTCAAATGAAATCGCTATGTGTTATGTTTACCTGACTGAGACGTTTATCTCAGTACGTTTATCCTGTACGTTTATCATTTAGAAACAATATTTTTTTAATGTAATGTGCATAAAATTTCGAAACATTTGACTGTCAAATTAAGCAATGAGTCAAAAACAAAAAAATTGGTTAAAAATCAAAGCTGATATGATATTAAATGTAAATTGAGCACGTTACATTGTGGGATTCAAGTTTGCATGCAGTGTGCTTTGTTGCATACTGCACGTTTTAATGAAGTAGCTCATCCGGGCATTCTATGCATACAGTAGGCTACAAAAAAATTGCATACTATGCAGTTTGCATACTATATATTGCAGAAACAAAAGAGTAGGCTATGTTACAATGCTATTCTAAACATATCACAAAACGTTGTAGGCTACGAATACATTTTTGAAAAAGTAGCCTACATTTTGGAATATGTAGGCTACTTTGTCAAAGAGGAATATGTACTTTGTCATAAAGATAACCCAAGTGTTCAGAAAATCTATATCTTGTGTATAGAATGCATGGATCATGCAGATATAAGTGTTAAAAAGTGGATATACTTTCCTACTCATATTTCCTAAATTTAATATAACTATATTAATTTGATTTTGAAAGTGTAACAGAACATATATTAGCTGCAAAAACTATAGCCGAATATGAATGTGCAGGCGGTTCCTTTCAACTCTCCCAGGTTATGATGTTTCAACATTGGCTTGGATCAACTTTCCTTCCTCTTTAATCATTTGTTTGGTTTCACAACATGATAGGAAGCTTTGGTTATACTTTCATATTAACCAGATATTTAACTGAAATGAACAGGGTTTTTTTTTTTTTCACTGCTACAAACTACAAGGAAATCTATTTTAAAGTTCTGAGCATTGTGACGCCTTCTCATTTTCACACCACATAATCACAATACATTTTTTCTGAGCTGGATTTTCCTATATAAGTTATATATTGTCTGACCTCAAATGACGTTTGCTGAAATGTAAAAAGAAAAAAAAAGTTCCCTTCATCTAAATGGCACATGACTTGATGTCATCAGGGTTGACCCCTGCTATAGTTCCACAAACAAAAATTAAAATAAATTGGAATGATATTGTATGTTGATTTGAAAAAAAGGCCCTCTCAGGATGTTCAGGGTCTCCAGGTATTTTTTTTAATTTATATAAATAAAAATATATTTTTAAATTGGATGAATGGGGAAATGAATAAGTGGGATTACATTACATATTACATTACATGTTACAAAATCAAATTTTATTGTCTGAGTGTACATTAAAAAAAAAAAAAAACTTACATGGGTTAATCTTTAAACAATTTGACTATTTCAGACTCTTCAGTTTGTCCAGGTGAGGATATTGCAGTCAAGAGGCCAACCATAACACGTCGTACCACAGCACACCAGCAGATGTCCTGCTAATTCACAAAACTGCATCCTTGTGGTAAGAAAGAGTCTGAACACTCAAGTGATGATGTAACTGTTTATTATCTTGGCATGCAACTACATGTCATGACCTTTAGATTCATCTCAGCAGCCTGCCCTATATATCAGAGCAAAGCTTAGCCAAGATACAAGAGCAATAACAAGCAAACAACCAAAACAGTAAGAATCCACTGTGCGTTGGCTACATTTCTATATAATCTTTCTTGCATTGCCACAAGCAAAAAGGAAATCCTTGCCCGGTGGTATTCAAAAAGAAACAAATGCAATATAAATAATCTCTACTATTATTTCATCAAAAGATATTCCTGACTTTTAGAATCTTTCTCTCTGTGACCATAAATAGCCTTATATCTGATTATACATCATAAAAATGTGCAGTATGTCCATCTAATGATGGCTCTGGTTTTATAAAATGACGGATGCCCATCTTCTATTCATTTACAATTGAATCGACAATAGATTTGCAAAGAAAATGTCTAATACAGACGTAAAAATATCCAACACATCAGTTCGTTTTTGCAGTTGCGCACAGGACAAAAACAAGCATCATCACAACCAAACACGTCCTGCCCCATTATTACAGCTAAGCAAATTTTAAAAATTTAAATGCAAACAAAAATTACATTTCCAAGGGAAAAAAACTACAGAACTATGGATATAAAACAACAATCATAATCCTGATATTAATCCATAAGAGCAGACAGTAAGCGCTATAGGAAGTGAGCATAATGTAAGATACAGTGCAGGACACTCACAGCGCTGGGATGTTGTGTGACACAACTACACAATCATACTTCCTTTGCCAAAGAACCTCTTTGCCAAATGCAGCATGCATGATACAGGGCTGAGCTGGGCAGATAAACGAGTCAAACGTGTACTAATAAGGCTTTGCTGTGTCGCAAACGGGTGATAAAAAAGGAAAAAGTCATGTTTTTGACAGCTAGCGAGGAAATTAAAACGGAAACTCGTATCGTTACCAACCCAGCACCATTTTTTTAAACTCTCTAAAAAATAATCCAAAAATAAAGGCAAAATTCTCTACATGAACACTAAATCAACAAGATGTTGCGCTTGCATACACTAGGACAGAAAATGCAAAAAAAACCAATATTTTTGCTGGAAGGTGCAGCTGTAACTTCCCCTGTCGAAAAACACTTCCAACTGCAGGAGGCAAAATGAGATTTAATGACCAGGAAGATTTCACTCCTCATTACTCAATTCAGTGGAAAAACACTAATATACCACACAAGTAAAACCGTGATTAACAGTCTTAAGTGATAATGCATTCATATTCATATTTTGTTCAGGCTTAACAAAGACATGTGCACATTCATACACAAAGAAAAAACAAATACATGTACACTTAACTGGTCCAGGCAATACATTTAACAAAGGAGAAGTCAGTGACCGGAGAAAAACATTAAACAAAACAATCCAGTCATAAATTAGACACTGAATCAAATAAATGCGGTTTTATATAGAAGAGATGTGATGTAACACAGTTTTAATCTCCTTTCAGGAGCACTAGTCCACAGAACACCAGCATTGGGCTGGGTTGATAGTACTTTCAAAATGCTGACCAAACAATTAAAACCGGATACAAAATATTCCACCAACAACTTCATGGAAGTTAGCAATGTTTTGTAATAAAATAAAGGAAAACAAGAACTTTGGGGGGGGGAACTTAAACTAAGTCTAATTGTCTGTATTCTTTAACTGAAAACTTAACTGAAACTACAGAAGTTACGAAACAGAAGCAATGAAAATGAGGTGACCTTTGGACCACTGTAAACAACAAATGGGAACTGTCACTGTAATCAGCATTTCATACACACTAAACACAATCTCACATCTTCAAACGAGACTGAACTCTAAAATTCTATTGTGCTGTTTGGTGCTTGTAGCGATTAAAGGAACAGTTCACCCAAAAATGATCCAAATTCAGCATTGAAGTATTGACTTGGACTCAACCCACTTCTGGTGTCTGTCTTGACTCTAACATGAGCCTGTCCTGTTCTTGGTCTTGACTCAGACTAGACCCTCTTCTGGTCTCGGTCTTGACTCAGACCTTTTGTGGTCTCTGTCTTTTTTTCTCTCTTTTTTTAAGATTTGTTTTTGCCATTTTTGCCTTTATAATAATAGGACAGTAAGTAGAAAGGAAGCGAAGTAGGCGAGGGGGACAGGATCAGGAAAGGTCCACGAGCCGGGACTCGAACTCAAGTCGCCTGAAGCGCAACGGTGCTATATGTTTGTGCACTGACTGTGGTCTCTTCTGTTCTCAGTCTTGGCTCAGACTCGTCCCTTTTGTGATCTCAGTCTTGATTCAGTCTCGCTTTTGTGGTCTCTCTCTTGACTCAGACTCGACTGTCTTCGGGTCTTGGTCTTGTCTCGGGCTTGACCTTTTTGTGGTTTCTGTCTTGATTTGGACTCATCCCTCTTCTGGTCTCTCTCTTGATTCAGGCTTGACCCTTTTGTGGTCTCTGTCTCGACTTGGACTCATCCCTCTTCTGGTCTCTGTCTTGACTCAGACTTGGTTCTCTTCTGGTGTCTCTCTTAACTCGGACTCATCCCTCTTCTGGTCTCTGTCTTGACTCGGGTTTGACCCTCTTCTGGTCTCTCTCTTAACTCGGACTCATCCATCTTCTGGTCTCTGTATTGACTCGGGTTTGACCCTCTTCTGGTCTTTGTCTTAACTCAGACACAACCCTCTCCTGGTCTCTGTCTTGACTCAGACTTGAATCTCTTCTGGTCTCTCTGTTAACTCTGACTCATACCTCGTCTGGTCTCTCCCTTGATTCAGGCTTGACCCTTTTGTGGTCTCTGTCTTGACTAAAACTCTAGCCTCTTCTAGTCTTGCTCTTGACATGGACTCAATCTACTCAGGTCTTGGCCTGGACTCAGACTCAAATGAGCTGGTCTAGACTACAACACTGCAAAGTGAGTTTTCGTGACCAATCGACATTGTCAAAGCTGGTGAGACACATCTTAATGCACTGTATTTGAATGTAGAATAACACCTGAATTTGGAGAGCCTTTTTCCATTTATTTTCATTATATGGAAATTACATTATTTGAATCATACAGGTTTGGAACGATAAAAAGTGAGTAAATGATGACAGAATAAAAGAGTTTTCGTTTTTGGGTGAACTGTTCTTTTTAGTAGTAATACAAAATATTGACTGATTGCCCATGAAATGTCTCTTAGAGATATCAGACCTATACCACAATCTATACATACATTTAAACAATGATCAATGAATGGTGGTTTTAAACAATGATGCCTGACAAATAATTCATGCACATTAACATTTCAGTGGCTAACACTGCAATAATATTAATAATGCAAGTACTATAGATTCCAAGCACCTTGGTTATTCTTGATAAATACTGGAAGAGTCCACTATATAGTTTTTATACAGTAGATTATGGTTTCCACAGTGAGCTAAAAGCTAGTGAGAACCGTCACTTCTGTACAGAGTTACGGGACATGTGTAATTGGTTTCCTGGCTTGGAGAGGGTTCTGATTGGCTGACATCAAGAGTTACCTGAGGTGGAGTTGTGACTCAAAGTGAACATTCATCCACAAGCAGTGATTAAGAAAAACTGACTCTGAACAGATGATGAGTGATTACAATTACAGGGCATAGCTAGCTCTTATGAAGAGAACACATGAATACAGAAGGCTTTCGGCTGCGTCTTGCTGCCTCGATTGACTCCTATAAGGGCAACTCTACCTTCTAGCTAAGGAGGATGGTGGATTCTTGGCATGACCCAATGGAATTAGAACATGAGGAGGGCTGGTGTGTCCAGCTGGCCTCAGTTCCCATTTAGCAGCATCTCAGGTCCTGGCCTGGGTCGCGGGGGGTCTCCGGGCCTGGGCGAGCACGCCCTCATCTGCATCTTCCCCATATTGAGGCCTCCAGGAGAGAGGGTCTTTCTGTAATGTCATAAGAGAAATAATAAATTATAGCTCAAACTAATATAAATAAATAATCAACTATTAAAAGGGAAGAGAAAATGCTTCCCACAATTATTTGTTGATGATCGCAAAAGTTTTTGCATTCACACAATTATAAATTTTCCCTTTAAGCTTCAGTCATGTTAACTCTTTTCCTGCCATTGACGCAATTTTCCGGGTTTTTGTGTTTTCACTGTTATATGATAGGGGGCGCTGTTAGGCATCTTCTGAAAGAGTACAGAATTTCCTGATCAAAAAACAGCTGAAGAAACAGAAACAAGCGATTGCATATGTAATCATATGCATATGTAAAATAACGGATCATCAACATTAAACAGCATATAAATCAAAACTGCCTAATGCTGCCGAATTAAATGTCAATCCATGATGAGCTATAGGACTGTGCAAGCATTAGGGGTGTTGATGAACTTGATCTACTCCATCTATGTTTCGATCATCGTTCTGAATCCGATCTTGATGTAGTCTTTGACAAAAACACGATTTTCTCAGCTTTTTGCTCAAAATGTGGCTTTTTTTAATGAAACTTATCCACATTCAAGTGTTGATAAAAAAGAATGCATGAAGCTTGAATAAAACAGTTTTTTTGTTTAAAAGCAGAGGGTCTGTTCTTTCTTTTGATACAGCATGTTCAGATATTCATACAACTAAATATTCTGGGGGCCATAAAACTTGTATGAAAATTATCAAAAATGCTGGTGCTGGCTGGCAAATTTTTTCAAAAACGCGGGTGGGGAAAGAGTTAATTATTTTACATATTGTTAGGTCTATGCAGTAATAATAATACATTTAATTTTTTGTGTTCAGACTTGGTGTGAACAGATCATTAATCCGAGCACAGTTGCTTCAAACTTGTTCCAAAACATGTTCAGTTGTGGTGTGAGATTTGATTTAAATATGTTTGCAATGTTTCTCAGCCAATCACATCAAATTAAAACAAATTCTAAAATAACAATAAAATCTATAACATAACTCGGAAAAAGTGAAGATAAAATGACAATAAAATGACAGTGCTGAGAGTTGTTGTATGCGAAAGAATCCTGACATTGTGCAGATGCTTACCTCATCACAACAGCAACCGATGTAGATACACGGGATATTGACTACAATCAAACTGATCTGATTTCATTACTTGCAAAATGACAAGCAAACAGTCAGCCCTAAAAATAGGGATTTGAAAACCGAATCAGATTTGTGTGCAGTGTCAACAAAGCTCTGCTTACCTGAATGCCATCTTCTTCATAAGGTGGTTGTCCATTCTGTCAGGCAGGTTGTTTTCCAACTGAGAACTGGATGCTGGATCACCGAAGACTGCAGAGAGGTGGATGTTCTGGGAGTGGCTTTGCGTTTCAATTGAGTCCTTTAGATTATACAAGCAGTTAAGCACTAAACAACACAAAAAACGGCAAATGCAATCAAGTCTGAGTCTAAATGTTACCTCAGAGTTGCAGTCCTGTGTCTCAGTGTCCTCCATGTCCAGCGCGGAAAGCTCCAGCTCGATGTCTCTGTCAGGCTCACTCTCCGTCCCATCCTTCCCCAGCAGATTTATGCCCTGCTTTGACCTGCTGCTGAAGGAATTACGCCTTACATGCAGCCCGGGCACGGCCAGCTGATCGCTAAGAAACACAGACACACACACTGAGCTCTGAAACATACCTACACTTAAGTACAAAAATAGTCGGCTCTGTTGTTTGGTGTTCTCAGACTAGAAACTCAATTTTAAGATCAGGTGAGAGGTGTTCTCCCACTCAGAATCTGCCCTATGAGTAATCATCATTGACACCAACAAAACAATGTTAAATTATTAGAGGACATATAAGAGGAAAAACAGGATTTTTTCTTTGGAAATTAAAGGTAGATTCATCTATAAGCTATAAAATGAAAAAGTGTCTGAAATGCCTGTTTTATTTTTCATCAATAGTTGTATATACACTACTGTTCAAACGTTTACATCAGTAAGATTTAGGTTTTTGTAAAGAAATACACATATTTATTCAGCAAGGATGCATTAAATCAATTAAAAGTTACATTTATAATGTCTTATACTACAGGGCTGTTGAATGCTTGAATCTGATTGGTTGACTAACATTCTAAGGCGCAATTGTTTTCAGGGAAATGCACGGCTAAAGTAGTTCCAGGCAGGCAGATCTACGGACAAAGAATCCTGAAAAAATATCATGCTTTTTCAAAAGCATATTCATTTTGCATGTATGTGTTCACGGTTTGCAGAGTGTGTGTGTGTTCACTACTCATTACTCCTAATGTGTGTGCACTTACTTGGATGGATTAAATGCAGAGGACAAATTCCACCCTGGATAAGGACTTGTATGTGTTAAGGAGACACTATTAAATGTAAGTCCTCACTGCTGTGTGTAAGAGCTTTGCAAACACAAACGAGTGGAGCTGTGTTCCGGCTGCTTCTCTATTTTTAGAATGGTACAGCGATACGACTATGGCGGGGTGGGATGGGGGTGAAGACTGGGAAACACTTTGAAGACTACTTGTACAATGTTCCCGACAATACAGTAAAATGAATGTACAAATAACACTAATAATTATTTATAAAATGCATGACATTGCTATGTGGTTGTTCACTGGACCAAGTCAAAAGAACCCACTCCCAAGTCTCTATATATGGCTCAGGTGCCTCCTTCAATGCAAATCTATGAGATTTTTAGTTTGGTACCTCTCTAGAAAGCTGGAGTGACTAGAGGAATCAGAACCACGAGGGCCCCATCTGAGGTCACTGTGACCAATATGGCAGCCATAGTCTGTAAAGAAAATAAAACACGAATCACTCTCAAAGCCAAAGAAATTCAGAGTCAAAAGCATATCAAACTAAAAAAGGTCTAACCTCTGAAGTTGATTGATGTGGTGCTGGCGCACCCCTGCGATGCGGTGGCCTGGACCGGGTCAGTGGTGTGAAAGTCAGTGCGGGAAGCTCGGGAGATGGCTCCCCATTTAGAGATGATGGGCCCCTCTCCAAAAGGAATGATGGGATCTTCTTCTTTCAGTCGCCTGTAGGGTTCGAACATGTGGAGCCACCGCTTGCCACCACTCTCCTCGTCCTGAGGACAGATAATTACAGTAGATAACCATTAGGAGCCATATCACAATCACATTTATGAAGCACTGCTTTATGTAGTGTCATGATATTGAGGTAATAAAATCTGAAACTGGCCATTTATTTACAATTATCACAACAAAAATGTGAAATATGCTATTTAATTTTACAAAAGGGTATGTAGCACTTTGTATAAAAGTGTCTCCCAAATGTGTAAATTTACCTGCTGCACATTTATTTCTAAATCAGTTTAAGTGAATCAACAGAAATGTGTTGCAGAGTAATCAAAGAGTGATTCATTGTGATGTGCAGTGACTCTTTTATATCTGCTAGACATTCATTTTTAATTCAGTGTGAATGTGATGTTAAGTGACTCCAGTTGTGCCTGTTTCATATTCATTTTTAATTCAGTTTGAGAAAATGTAAATGTGTTATATGGTAAGCATATTTAAGTGTAAATCAGTGCAAATGTGATCTGAAGTGACTCCACTTACACCTGTTACACATTCATAGTATTTTAATTCAGATTGAAGGATATTGATTCAGTTTAAAGGAATTAACAGGAATGTGTTACTGGGTAAGAAAATTTGAGAGTAAATCAGTGTGAATGTAATTTGAAGTGACTTCATTTGTATCTGCTAAGCATTCGTTTTTAGTTCACATTGTGTTAATCAATAGGCAAGTGTTGTAGAATATGTAAAATTAGAAATAAAGCAATGTGAATATTATCTAAAGTGACTCCTCTTGTACATGCTACAGTACATGTTCATTTTTTTTATTTAGTTTGGGAGAATTCATACTAAGCAAATGTATAAGTAAATCAGTGTGAATCTAAAGTGACTCCACTTATGCCACACATTTATGTTGATTCAGTTTGATGGAAACAATGGAAAAGTGTTACTGAGTAAGCTAATTTAAGAATGAATCAATGTGAATGCGATCTGAAGTGACTCCAGTTGTGCTCTCTACACATTCATTTTTAATTCACTTTGAGGGAATCAAAAGGGATTTGTTAAAATATATAATTTGTCAAATTTAAAAGTATAATTATATATTAGTAAATTTGTAATTATGATCTGAAATGACTCCTCTCATACCTGTTTTATATTCAGTTTGATGCACTTTAAAGGAAACAACAGAAATGTGTTATTGAGAAAGCAAATGAAAAAGCAAATGTGTTCTAAAGCGACCACTTACTAGCTGTTTGGAACAGGAGTGGGTTGACAAATGATGGGGCACTGACTCAAACGGGCTGATGGTGCTGCACGACCAGGGCGAATAGTGGGCAAGACTCTCTTCTCCGCCATGACACTTACAAGTCATACGCCCACCACCTACACCCTCAGGATGCTAAAGGAGGAGAAAGAGAGAGATGACAACATTCTATCTCTCACCCACCCGTGTGCAACAGGCTGCCAGAATTAAAAAATGTGGGTGGAAAGAAACAATGCAAAGTGACTCAGCCTCCGTAGTGCCAAATCTTTCTCTGAGGGTTCATGCGTTTCAAAGCGCTTGTGCGCACACACAATTTTCAGGACAGAACTGCTTCTTGCTTTGGATTTATCAGTTGCTGAGCAACAGACCCACTTAAAATAAGCTTAACACACCTCAGAAGGGCGACTGCAGCTTTATTGCCAAAGATATTATTTGAAGAAACAACAAATTTGATTTAACACCGCTTTAGCACGGTGCAGACATGTGTTGTAGTTTTCCCAGGATACACACCTCTAAAAACAATATATCACTGGGCCGTACCTCTGGACACACATCCACAGTGAAGACTGGAGAGGACTGGGAGGGCCTGTTCATGTTGCCATGGTGATGTACCCACTGTTCCTGTTTATGGCGATAGAGTTCCTCATAGCCAAGAGGAACACGGGCATATGAGTCCTATATACAAAAGACAGAAAATTAGTTTTAAACTTCTCTTTTCTCATGATGAAACAGCATAATCACCTATTTTACATTTAAAAGTGAAGGGTGTAATTTCTGAGCAACCAGCGGTCGGCAAATAATGTTTTGTTTTTTTACCTATCACAACAGAAACCGAGTGACTGGCAAAATGTCTTGTCACAGTCAGCAGCTAACAGTTGCCATTGGACACAACTCAAATTAATATGGAATAAAAATTTCACCTGACACTCTTTTTACATAGAAGTAAAAGCCAATGAACAGTGTTGGCGAAAGTTACTTTTAGAAGTAATGCATTACAATATTAAGTTACTCCCTATAGAAGTTACTAACTGCATTACTAAGTAACTTTTTATGGAAAGTGATGTTACGTTACTTTTGCGTTTTTCTCACCTGGGCCCGAGCTTGCTAGTTTAATAACAAAAAAAAATCCAAAATGTAAAATGTTTTTTCCAAATGTTAGGGTAGTAGAAAGTTCAACCCTCTTACTACATTTGTATGGTTAAATTTGATCATCAAAAGTCAGCATCAAAGACACTGAGACAGTAAGATTAATTACATAAAGAATATTTGTGTTATTTAACATTCAATTACTGCAGGTGTTCGCAATATATTCTGAGTTTGCATTTCACGGTTTTTATCCAATTTTAGGAATACTAAATCTATTTTTGTACAAGTGAGATGAGTAAATGCATGCTCACATTTAGTCTAGAACTAAAATAACCTTAATTTCTGTCATGACAACTATCAGAGTGGTAATGGATATAACAATGTCGATATGTTTGGTCTTGGCGGGACTTGCTACTACCAATACACACACGACACGCTGCTGTGAGCAAGTAAGACATGCTGCTGCTGTACAATATAGCGTACATGAATTATCCAGTAGCAGATCTATACAGGTGGAGGTGGGGAAGGTGGAGGGTTTCTGAAAGCGCGCTGAAAACTGCTACAGCAAATGCTGAACAAGTACTTGAAGGTTGAGCAGCTCATTGGCTACTGATACAGCAGGAACCAATCAGCTGTGCCCTAGAGAATGATGTGATTGCAAGCAGATTGAGTTAACGACCTATCAGCCTGTGCCATCTAGAGTTTCATGTCAGAACTTTGTAAGTTTACACAGTGCACACAACGCCTCTACACTTACTCTACAATTTCTCTCAATATGGGGACAGGAGAGGTGCCAGTCAATAAATGAGAAAACAAAGTAACTTGCGTTACTTATTTGAAAAAGTAAGTCAGATATTTTGCTGTACATTTAAAAGTAATGCGTTACTTTACTCGTTACCTGAAAAAAGTAATCTGATTATGTTACTCACATTACTTGTAATGCGTTACTACCCCCAACACTGCCTATACAATAAGACATGAGATAATGAAACGTGCCCTGTGCATTGCCGCTCTCTGCTCCGCTGTGCTGCAGTAGGTGCTGTCCAGCGAGTTGTAGCGCTCCCGGAGCGGGGGCTGGTAGACGGTAGAATGGAAAACCTCAGGAGGGAGAGAGTTACTTCTCCCCCCCTCCCTGGGATACAGCACCGGCCTCCATGCGCGTCGGCTGTCGTAGACGGGGGTGTACATGCCGTGTGCGTGAGCGGGGGACATGGAGGTGTAGGTGGAGGGGGGCCCATAAGGGCCGGGGCCTAATCTGTCCGGAGGAGGAATAGAGGGGTGCTGATCTGAGTACAGAGGGCCCATTGAAGGGGGTAACATGGACTCAGGCACGTTGATGGAACGATGAAAGCGAGCACTGCATGACCTGTGAGGAGGAACTGTGGAGGAAAAACAGAAGTGAGTGAGTGTAATGGAGGATATTATGCCACAAGAGAGATACAGGGTTTGTCGCTTACTGGCAGGTTGGTGGTAGGGTGATAGGTCATATGCTCTCTGGTCCTGAGAGTGGTAAATCTCAGGGTGAGCTCTCGTGAGGACAGGACCGTGTTTGAGGAGACCTTCCTCTACCTCTCTTCCCAAAGCTATTACAGAAGACTGGCTGTGATTGATGGGATTTCTGGGAAAAGAAAAAGCTTCCATAAGAATCAAAGATGGACAAAGAACTACATTTTAGAAAATCTAAATGTAGAGAGAAATGTCTCATTCATATTTGGCTCTCAAATCATTACATTTTTTACATTCAATTTTATATTAATTAAAGATTTTTTCTTTATTTTTGTTACCACATTCAGTTCCTTTTTAAAAAAGGAAACTAAATAACAAATCACTATTATTATTATATTCAATTATAAAGTTAAACAAAGCAATACATAAATATATTACTAGATTAATAATTTTATAGTACTGTGAAATAAAAAATAAGTATTTATAATAATAATAATTTTTCAGACAATTTTTACAGTAAAATTACAATATTAACATTTATGACTGTCATGTCCCTGGGCTGATCTGTCTGTTCTTTCCCGGTCTCTGTCGTGTGTTTGTTTGGAGTACATGGGTTCGTTTTGACTGTTCACCATGTGCTTTGCTGTCATTGCGGTGTCTCATCCCGCCCTCTTTTTATTCCATTCATTACCTCGTTATTGTTTCACTCACTCCACCTGATCCAGTATAAATTAATTCCTTCTATCTCCGATTTAGGCTACGTTTACACGTGGCCGGCTATTTTCAAAAACGGACATTTCACCCTCTCCGTTTTCAAAAATAACATTGTGCACACCTGTCAGTTTTCAGAAAGTGTTAGTTTACACGAACCCGTGTATATTATGCCGTCAAGAGCATGCCAAACTTGTAGGTGGCAGTGTAACGAGAAGCTCAAGCCCACGTTAGGCAATCAGAATCCCGAAAATAGCAACAACAGCAACGAATCACTTCCTCTGTCTCTTTTGAACAAAGAGGTCGCACTTTTGACGCAGGAGTAAGTTCTGTCGCATACTGTGACGTCAGCTGCCTAAAACTTCGTTTTTCTCAGTTTACATGCAAACGTCCAAACGAAGTTTTCCAAAATCAGAAAGAATTGTTTTCAGAGACGAATTCTCCATTTGCGTGTAATCGAAGGGCACAAATGAAGGGAAATGTCTCCGTTTTTCAAAATAACCATGTACGTGTAAACGGGGCCTTCGTTATATTTAATGAATAGTCCGGCAAACTCACTCTCCCAACAAAGATCTGTGTAACTTTCCCCGAAACTAACATCACAATGAAGATTCTTTTGCTTAAACACCCAATGAAATTACAGATTCAAATGTCTTGCCCGAACACAAAGGGTCGTAAAATCTCCCTTCAAAGGGACAACTTCTTATTGGGTGTGACATCTTCATGCTTTAAAAATCACTGATCAAGATCAGCCCCTCTCTTAGCACTCTCTTAGCTCCCTCTCTTTCTCTTGGTCCTTCCTGAGAAGTCCTGATGTGAAGATGATGCTAAACTAGAAGTTTTCTAAGGACCCCCAAGCTTGTGCCAGGCTGCGGCCTTGTCTTTCCATTCACCAAAGATCCTCTGACTCCAACTGGTTCTCTCTCATCAAGACCACGTCAGCAAAGACCAACAGGAGCCTCAACAAATTGCATCAGGACAGTTTAATTTAAATGGGCGAGACATTCAAGTATCAAACTTAGTCTCATTATCAGATACATTAAGTATCCTAACCCCTTTTAAAGAAGGGCGTGTTAGAACTAAACTGATGGTTTGTTCAAGGCTGTTGATCTGCTGAATTTCAAACAATGCTATAACTTCTTGCTTTCCTATATTCTGCTTCAGCTCTCTTCCCCTTGGTAAACTGTATGCATGTATGTATGTGTATGTTAGAGTAGTTTAAATGTTTAGTCTAGTTAATAAAGTCTTGTTCATATCACACGTAAAGTTGTCCGTATCTCAAGCTCATATCTGGAGTCACTAATCATATAGATCTTGACTACTTGCTCTTAGTTGTACTTAGTAAGAAAGACATTTCCCATGCCCCGGAAATGTACATTTCTATTAATAAATTAATAACCAATATTGAGGGTTCACAGGATGAACTGTGTAATTGGTTTTAATGTTAATGTAGCTACATCAAGTTAATCCGATTAATTGACACAAATATTCATAATCAATTATAACAAGTTATCATTGGTTATTAATATTTCATAGAGCTAATTTGCTACACAGATTTATAAACATTTGCAGATAACAAATTATCTACACAAATCACACAAATTCCTTATTTTGGAATCAATAGTGTGACTTTCGCCATAAAAGTTTGCAACCCTGGCGATTGCAAGTTCAACCGCGTTGAAAAGAAACAGTACACCTCTTCTTAACAATGATTTGACGCATCATTCAAGGCTGTAGCACAAATGCTGCCGGCGTTAAGCACCAAAGTTTGTTCATATCTATTGCGTTACGTATGAGCTTTAGTAACAGTGATGCTTGCCTTGGCAAACAGAACTTACTGTTCTAGGCTGATAGCAGGCAGTCCGTTAGCACCATTGAGGAGTGTTTTGTCCTCCTGGTGGTCTCCTCCTCTTGGGATAAGCTGAGTGGGAGATGTGTCCTCTTTCACCTCTGACCCTGGGACTACTCCTTTGGTGCTGGCTTTTGGCATAACTGCTGGAACTGACAGAAAGGGCCTCACCACCCCACTGGCTTTCCTATTCCTCATTCTGTGCCTAAAAGAAAGATGTAAAGAGAACGTGAGGAAGAGATGGAGGGAAGGCAGATCCAGGCACAATCATGCCAGAATTCTGCAAAGAGTGCTGTTGTGTTGATGGGATTGTGTGGGTGAGCTTGAATAAGAATGAGGAACAGGCATGGAGGTTCATGTGTTTTTTGTGCATTACAGCACGAGACTGGCTGGATATGGTCATCAAACGTCTGTGTGTGTGTGTGTGTGTGTGTGTGTGTGTGTGTGTGTGTGTGTGTGTGTGTATGTGTATGTGTGTGTGTGTGTGTGTGTGTGTGTGTGTGTGTGTGTGTGTGTGTGTGTATGTGTGTGTGTGTGTGTGTGTGTGTGTGTGTGTGTGTGTGTGTGTGGTCCTGGTAAACCCACTCTTAGCCACCGTAAACCCACAAAGATTGCAATACCTGAAGTCTTTGGGCAGGGTTAGGGAGTATAATATACAGTTTTTACAGTATAAAAATCATGAAAACCCAACGTGTGTGTGTGTGTGTGTGTGTGTGTATGTGTGTTCTCACTTCTCAAGCTCTTCCTGCGTGTGGGCAAAAGTGCAACTGGCCCCTCTCGGACAGCCTCCCTGCTGCCGTAAGTCCCTGCACATACTCGTCTTGTACTTGCTGTTGGGTTGAGCCTGAACAAAGAGAACCGTATACTATTTCAGAAAACTTTCAGGATCAGTCAAAAAAGAAACTGGTAATAGATTGCTTTTTCATAGCTCAGGAAACTTAATGGATATTATTTATTCAAGTATCAAAATTGTGTTAGAAGCTTCTTTCAAAATGCCTTTAATGAAATAATAATAGATACAAATGGGTCAATTGTTGACGTACTGTATAAGTATAGAGATATTAAATTATGGCTGTGATAATTTGTGACCTGCTCCATCATTTGGAGACCCAGAAATACATTTATACACGAACATACATTCCTAAATACATTCAATACATGAAATCATTCATGTTTTTACTGTAAAACCAGTCAAAGGTTGCAAGGAAGGGAAAAACGGATGCTGTGTTAAATTTTTACCGCGTTAAACAGAAAATATTAATTGCAAAAATTAACACATTATTTTTGACAGACCTAAATGTTTACATTTTGGTAACCTTTACGTTATATTTTAATAAAACCTCTATAGAGGTATGACTGATATATCTATCATCCACTACATTAAACAGTATTTAATGTTTGAATTTCCTGATTAATTTGACATAATTTCAAAGATTTTTGCATTTCGGGAAGCTGTACTTAAACAATGTTATTGTCACAGTTCTTTTAGTTTGGACTTTTAGTTTGTTTCATGTATCCCGTCTCCATGGTCACGAGCATTATGAGTTAGTTTAGTTCAGCTGTGTTTAATTAACACCTCGTTATCTGCACTACTTAAGTTCCTGCTTGTCTGATGTTCATTGTCTGGTCTCGTATGTTTGGTTGTGTCTGCACTAGCTGTCTGTATTACCTTGTGGATTATTAAAGTATCTTTGAAACCTTTCATCTTCGTCTTCGTGCCTTCATCGACAGAGCAAACGTTACAGTTATATGATTTTTTGACTTCTGTACTTTTTCCCAAATGTTTTAAGCAATGTTTAAATCCAGAGAAATCATCAATTTTAACCAGTGTAACAGCCCGTATCATTGCGTCATCTGTCAATGACGTCATAGCCACGATTTCCAGTTTTACTTCCGTAGGCTATTTCATTCAAATTAAATAAAATAATGTGATTTTAAGTGATCAAACGCAATTGTAACAAAGTTCAAGTTATGGGAAGAATGAGGCGGGAACCGGCAAAAGTTAAACTTTAATCGTAAAATAAACATAAACAACAAAACGAAAGGAGCGGCAGCGGGCGACTGCGGCATATAAGCATAAAAACCCTCCAGAGCCCATGTGACTCGAGACTGGTGTGTCACGCTGGTATCTGTCTCTCATTAGCATTAATCCACCGGCATCGTTCCGCTCCCACGGCTCTCGGCCCAGCCCTGCTTCATACCACAGTAACATTAATAAAACTTTAATACATTAGCTCATCCATGAACGTGATTTCTGCCTGAGTCCCTTTGGATTTATTCCCATTGGCTGTGGAGGGGAAGACGACAACTCCCACGATTTCCTGCTCATTCACGGCGTCATCAACCTACGCCTTTATTATTGTTTTAAATAAGTGACCTCTAGCGGCGAAACTTACATACTGTGCATTTAAAGTGATGTAGAATGAATGTATTGAGCAGAATCCATCCTGAAACAGTGTAATGAGAGATCAGACTGTACCTGAGGGCTTTCATTGCTCTTCTTGCTGAAGTTTTGGATGAATTCCACCAGCCCGTGGACAACAATCTTCACGGCCAATAACACACTCTCCAGCTCTGCCCAGGATGGAGCGGCTGCATCTACACAAACACACATACACACAGGTTATTGCTCTGTAATCTGATTGTGTTTGCACCCCTGTGGAAGTGCGAGTGAGCATCCTCACCAGGGTTGTGGTCGATGCCGGCCAGCCGCTCGAGAGGAGCTCTGAGGCTGTTGAGGTTGGCTGGGTCTCCTGTTCTCTGCAGGATTATGGTGAGCTCCTGCACGCTCTTTGCAAAGGATTCTGGGGATTGAAGCTGTGGCGTTGGGGTGGAAAATGACAAATGCATTCAGATTTCCACCAAAGAGACAAACGTGCCAAACATATTCAACTAAAACATAGAAATATTTATATATACTATGTATATACAATATTTGTATAAAATGTAATATTACATTTTAATGATTTAATTCTTATTTAATTATACATATATACCAAAAAGATAACTATTTATTAAAATTTTTATCAACTATTTATATATCTACACCTATAAATATATATTCTATAAATTCTAGTTAGCTGACCTATATTATAAATAATTATATTTTATTATTATTATTATTTAATACGATCAAAAGTTTGGAATATTTAAGGTTTTTTAATGTTTTTGAAAGAAATCTCTCACCAAGGCTGCATTTATCTAATCAAAATATGGTAATATTGTGAAATATTATTATGATTGAAAATAGAATGAAGAAAAAAGAAAGAAATGAATACTTTTAATCAGCAAGGAAACATTAAATTGATCAAAAGTGACAGTAACGTAATTTATATTGTTACAAAAGATTTATATATTTTTAAATGCTGTTCGTTGATTTTCCCATTCATCAAAGAATCCTGAAAAAAAACTTTTATTGTGGTTTCCACATATGAAGCAGCACAACTGTTTTCAACATTGATAATAATAATAAATGTTTCTTGAGCATTAAATCATCATATTAGAATGATTTCTCAAGGATCATGTGACACTGAAGATTGGAATAATGGCTAATACTCCATTAAATATTATATTATATTATATTATATTAAATTATATTATATTATATTATATTATATTATATTATATTATATTATATTATATTATATTATATTATATATTTGATTGTTATATTATTATTTTGATGATTTGTTCAATATACACGCAGTACCTTGTCTATGATCGACTGCATGTGAGATTTGTGCATGAGATCCCCGTACAGCAGAGATGACCACTGCTCGGGTGAGATACGCAGTCCCGCTTCCATGGCGATGTGAACGATCTGAGCGTCGTGTTCGCGGCGCAGGGCTTCGTAAGTGCGAAACTCCTCTTTGAGCTGCATGAGTGAGGAGTCTTCATCACGTTTGGTCACCTGACAGAAAATAAAGAGGAATGGCTGTTTGTGTACAAGCCCTTATAATTAACACACTTGAATTCTCCAAATAAGCAACACTGATTGATGTTCGATGTAAATGATCTCATTAAGATGGTGCCACAGTAAATCAAGCCCCAGTGAAATATTCCAGCTCATTTACAAACATCAAACTGTTTAGATGCATATCAAGACTGTATTAGATATTCCCATTGCCAAGCACTTTATATCCACATAATATCAAGTTACGTCAGGCTTAACACATTAGATGACTCTTTTCCTGTCTATTCATGCCATCAGGGGCTTCATACTTAGAGTAATGGCTGTTAAGTGATCAGCGGTTTTAGTGCAATCACTGCATGAAGCTGATTTTAGCCCTGACCTTAAAGCAGGAGGCACGGTACAGCAGCTGAACCACATGACCAATGCTGGTCTTAGACGCCTGAGGGAACCGCGCTTCCAGTTTCTGCACCACAAACAGCACCAGAACCTTCCGCGAGAGAGCCGAGCCGTCCTCCAGAGCCAGCAGCACCAGCTTCAAAGCATCCTCCTGCATGGCTGCAATATATATATATATACATATATGGACAAAGACCAATAATTAGTGCCGTGATCAGTGTGTGCTTGGTCATGTCGAAGGAATGGATTTATGCTTTGGATGTTCTCAGACTAGAAAACTCAAATGGAGATCACATGTTTTCACATTCAGAATCTGCCCTATGAGTAATCATCATTGACAGGCAAGCACAAATGCATATTTGGACATTCCCTTCACATACTTTAAAGGAATATTTTGGGTTATTTACAACTTTTTTTGCATCTAGTGACAGACTGCATTATCAGCAGGTTGATTAATCAAACCATATATGGGCATTTTGAGATTATTAGAATTGCCTTTAAAAAAAAAAAATATATATATATACAGTATATATATATATATATATATATATATATATATATATATATATATATATATATATATATATATATATATATATATACAGCACCGTCAAAAGTTTGAGTTCGGTAAGATTTTTTAATGTTATTATTTTATGCTAATCAAGGCTGCATTTATTTGATTGGATTAAAATAGTTGTTTTTTTTATTTTAACATATGGTAAAATGTAATTTATATAATTTATTGTTCAAAGCTGAATTTTCAGCATTATTACTCCGGTCTTCAGTCACATGATCCAACAGAAACCATTATAATATGCTGATTTGATCATCAAGAAACTTGTGCTTCATATTTTTAGGAAACCATGAGGATTCTTTGATTCTTTTGATGATAGAAAGTTCAAAAGATCAGCGTTCATTTGAAATATAAATCTTTTGTAACATTATACAGGTCTTTACTATCACTTTTGATCAATTTAATGCATCCTCATTGAATAAAATTATTAATTTATTTTTTTTAAACAATCTTTCTAACCCCAAACTTCTCATTGGGAGTGTATATATTACATTATTTTAAAAAATAATATAAATTACATAAAAACTATTAATACACCATAACAACTTGGGAAAATGGGACAAATAGACATTTTCCCCTTATCTTACTAACCTACCGACAGACTTGTCAATGATTAATAAACCATACCTGTTTTTCTGAGATGTGTAAATCTCATTCACTGTCATTAGATTTTACTATGCGTTATCTGCATTATACTTTACTCTCTAGACATAACTATCAGCATTGGCCTTTGAAAAACAAAGTCGACACAGACAGCCACTACCATAAAGATAATGTGAAGTTGTCTAATTGTCCTTTTGGGAAAACATTTCCAAAGCGTCTGGTCATATTATTCAGAACACAGAAGAGTCCTTTATGGACAGTTGTCACATCCCTTCCGATTCCTTCACAGTATCCTCTTGCAGATAACTGAATTAAAGGAATCAGATTGACTTTTTTCTGGTCATGTCATAAATTGAAATATTGGATATAAATTGTATAGAAAGTTGTAAATAAAAGTTGTAGATAATATGAAATATGCAAAAAAATAACCACTTCTGTATCTTTAATGATATATCTTTAAAGGGGTCATGACTTGGATTTTTTTTTAATATGTTCCTTGAGGTTCACTTACGTAATATAATATGTTTTTTTTCACAATCATATGTAGAAAAATTATTATTTTCAACCCTTTGTCTGAAATCATCTGTTTTTAAGGGATGTTTTTTTAAGGCTTGTCAGTAAACGGCTACTGTTATGATTGGCTAACGTCCTTGCATAGAAAACAGTATCAACGCACACTCGCTATCGAATGCAAGTAAGTGTTTTGAAAACCTTATCCATATATAACCGTCATTTCCAGACAAAGCATTCTCACGCGTGTGAAGTCCATCAGAAACTGAACGCACATCTGTATACTGTATCCAGTGTAGACAGCGTCAATTAATATAATGGCTCTATTTGCTTTTGACGCAACTGTTGTGGGACAGAGGTGAGTCAGTGTTTTATATATCGGCCTCATTGCGCTGACTGAGTAGATTATCTGAACATGTTCCTCTCAAACTTTGTTAATAAAACATCATTTTTGGAGCTTGATTAAATAAATGCTTTATTTACAATAAGGATGTTTTAAGCAACGAAACTTGCAAGATGTTTAATGGTACAAGACCTCTTATATGTCAAAAGATCAAGGCAAATTTGATTTCTCATGTCATGACCCCTTTAATGAGGACTAATAAAATGAAGCAGTGCTAGAAATGTTACACACATGGTAACACAGAACTCACCAGGTCCGAGGAACTGGCAGCCGCGTGCCCGCACGGCGGCCCATAGGTTGGCGGAGAGCTGCTGTGGGTTCTGGTGCTGCAGGATCAGTTCAGTGACAGTGCGCTCTCCCAGAGACCTGCATGCCCGGACCGCACGCATACGCCCCTCCTTCTCAACCAGCTGACAGTTCACCAGGGTCACCAGCTTCCTCTGCATGGGTCTACTGAGCGCGCTCTGACTGAGGGTCACTACACCTGTGGGGGAGAGCAAAATACAGTTACATTGATATGCATGATTCGAAGCTATATGTTTATGATCTTATCAAGAAGTCAATCCACAGTCCATAAATATAAAGTATTCTGTGCGGCTGTAACATGCATATTTAACTTACATATTTAATACTGTACTACACTGCACAGGGCATATTTTAATGTGCTCTTTGATCTATTTCTTTTGTTTGAAATCATTTAACTGTTTTTAATTAGGCATTGCTAAACATTTGTGCATATTGAAAACATTTACTATTTTTCAGTGAATTTCATGCATGCTTTTTTTTATACATAATCATAAACATATACGTATACAAAAGACACATGTTGGTCTGAAGTCAAAATAACCTTAATGCAATTAAATCTTTTAATGATTACGTAGTGTAGTCAGTTAATGATTCCAAATTACATGACAAAATTTGTAGTTGGTAAAGTAATTAGATTACTTATTTTAGGTCATGTATTCTGACTACTTTTTGATTACTTTTGACATAACTCGTTTATCACATTGATTTGAATAGGGTAATCTGGTACCATATTGATATAAAAATACAAAGAGAAAAAAAAATTCCATTCTTTGTTATCAACAACATGAAGTGCATTAAATATTACATTACGTCAGGGTTTCCCAGACTGGGGTTCGTGAGTTTAATGAAAAGCTATTTAGTAATTAAATCATAAAAATTTAAAAACATTTTTTTTTAATAAAAACAATCAAAATAAACAATTTACAAAAAAAATGTTTTGTAACTTATTTACTTAATTTAAGGGCTTCACGTAAATATATCAGGGAAAAGAGGTTCAGTTGGGGAATCTCTGCATTGCAAGTAAATATGAATTTATGTGAATTTGTACATTTAAATGTTTTTGAAATACAAAATATGTGTGCAATTATTCTCACAAACCTGGAAGACCTTCTGAGCGTATATAAGCAGTAGACTTTTATAGAAAGGAAAATTTTAAATATAAGGAAGAAGTAGAAACAATGAATTATGAATAATTTACTGTCATTCTAATTCAATAGAAAAGTAACTGTATTCTGATTCCCAGTATAATGTAATTGAATCTAATTACAAGTACTTCATTTTTTTTTTATCTGATTACGTAATCCAGTTTACATGTAATCAATTACTCAGCACCGCCTTTCAGTTTATAGTTTTTTAGTTAATCTACAACTAATGTAGCCTACTATCTACAACAATATCTACTATATTCTTTCTTCCAGGAGCTGCTAAACATCCCGAGGGTGAAAGTCCCGTGAGTCTCATGACTAAAGCACACAGTAATATAGTGGAGGCTTGGCAGAGGAGCCCTGATATGAGCTCAAAGCTCGTCAATGAGGAGTTTAAGAGCTTTAGCCTTTGGCGCCCCGCTAGTCTGCTGTGAGGAGTAACTTTTATTGTTACTCAAATAAAACAGTCAATTGAGTCCTTAAACAGACTTTTCCACCAGTTTCCTGAAGCTTTACTGCTCACGGAGACCAAGTGTTTTATTGGCCTACAAAGAGCCGTTCTAGTGTTCAATATTCAACACAGCGTGAAATTATTCAGTGAAAAATAAGTGACTGATATGTAAAAATGCACTGGGTGTGTTTTTCCTGTTTACTGCTTTTATTAAGAATTGCTAAACATATGTGTATACTGTAAACACATCAAATAGCAGCATGCTTTTCTTTTGTTAAGAAGTGGCCTTTTGGGTTTCACAGTTTTTTTGTTTTTTCCCACTGACGCAAATATCTCCAACCACAGAAAGATCAAGCACACATACCCGCTGAACAACAGGAAACGTTGCGCTATTCTAATCTGAGCTCATTCAGCAGCAAGACTCAATAATGCAGCACTAACAGGCGTTGTTCTTTACATCGTACCTGTATCATTCTCTTCAAACTCTCACCTTTTCCTCCACTGATTGGTTTGAGATACAGCGCCAGCTCCTCCACACACATCCTGCACACTTCATAATGTCTCGTGTCTTCAGCACTGCCCACACTTACGATCTCTCCCTCTGGAACCTGCAGAGAAAAAAAAAAAACATTGGCAGATATGAAGCCCTGCCAGCAGATTTCTACTGTGTGTCTACATTGTGATGTCACTGTAAAAAGCATAATTTTTTTGACCACTGAAGAAAATGACCTGAAGCTAAATTAAAATATTGGATTGTGGTAATGAAAATTAAAAAAACATAAGAAATTCATTGGGATTTGATATATATATATATATATACGCATATTAGAATGCTTTCTGAAGGATCATGTGATGCTGAAGACTGGAGTAATGATGCTGAATGATGCTATTTTTAATCGTCATAATATTTAACATTACCATTTTTTGTTGTTGTATTTTTAATCAAACAAATGCAGCCTTGGTGAGCAGAAGAGACTTCTTTTAGAAACATTAAAAATCTTACCGATCCAAAACGTTTGACTGGTAGTTTATGTATGTATATATATTATATATCATGTCCATTAAAGACACTGAAAATAAAACGATAAAAATGTCATTTTAAGCTTCACAGCCCTGAAAGGCAACAACACTGGATTGACCTGATCTACACAAAAACTCAACAGCAATCCTATCAATCTCCCAGCATGCCTCACTCACCGGCGCCCCCACCAGCTGCAGGAGGGCACAGTTGACAGGCAGCACATCAATGTCAGTGCTAATGGCCGTCTGGTCAAAAGGACAGGCCTTGCGGTGCAGTTTGTGCAGGCAGGTCTTGCAGACGGTGTGCGAGCAGCCCAGACTGATGGGCTTGTGGCTGCAGGCGTCAAACTCATTGTAGCAGATGGGGCAGGATAGAAACTCAGTCCATTGAGCTGCCTGCACCGGCATCCTGTGACCTCCAGGGGGAACTATCACGCTCGGGGAGATCACATGCTGCCACGCCCCAGTGCCTTAAACACACCTGCGGAGAGAAGAACACATCGGGTCATGATGCTTTCACGCCATGTTGTAATCACTGTAATTTCGAGATGAAACACGTGACGTTGTACTCCGAGCTGTTCACATCCTCGGACTGGGAATCAGGCTTTTTTATGGTAACACTATCAACGCCTAAAATGAATCTGCAGTAGTCAGCGGGTACAGCAGCAGTCACATGGTGTAGGAGCTCTCAGAAAATTTCCAGTTTACATGTAATTGCGCTTTTTTCCCGTTGGAATCTCGTAACTATGGTACTTACAACATGGCGTGAACCTACTGTACCTTCATTCACTAATCGTGCATTCACACAAATCTGTGCATGAAATTGGTGTAAAGAACTTTTTTTTACGTTATGTAGCCTACAGTTCGTACTATTTTTTTTCTGAATTTACGGAAAATAACAGAAAGTGCACAAACATAAAATCACAAATTCTTTGTGGCCTTAAAATTATGATCTTTCATCATTTCATTATATACTGTACTGTGGAGCTACATGATTCTGGATAAACTGAGAATCACGACAGAGATTCAAACAGAGATCACGATTCTCCCATGAGTCTGAACAGACATCTAAACAAAATAACATGTAATTTACAAGAGGTTCTGACAACATGTTAATTACTGCAGTCTATTTAAAATGTTTGATAAATTTGAATTCATTATTTAACAGAATCTGTTTGAATGAATGATTCAATGACTCACTCGTAAAATACTTCATTTGTTTCAATACTGGATGAATCAGACTTTTTGAACGAATCTCTTGACTAAATGATTCAATGAAATAATTTTTTTAACAGCCACTTGTCGCCACCTACTGGTGTAATGATGTGATGATACAATCGTTATTTGAAGCACCAAGTTTATTAAAAGAACCAATTGAGAGTCATTTGTTCGTGAATCGGACTACATAGGTCATGCTTTTTGCTTTTGCGTGTAACCGTGATTTTTTTTTTACTTATTCCAGTAAGCAACCACTCAAAACATCTTAGCAACCACATAGCAACCACCCAGAACACCATTAGCAACCACTTAGCAACAACATAGCATTATGGCACTAATTTTATCTTTAAAAGTGATCTTTCGCTCTCACTTCCCCCTTCTCTGATCTCATTTCCTATTGCCATCACATGTCAGCTGCACCGCAGGAATAAACTGTCTTGCTCTCAGGCTCATTCATGTTCTTCACATCTCCATTCACTCAAGCCCTCTCTCCCTTTTTTTCTGGATCCCTCTATATGTTTCTGAACTGCTCTCAGCCTGTTTGCTGCTTTTCAGGGACTTCCTGAAGGACAGAAGGTGGAGCAGATAAGAGTGATTTCCAAACAGCCATCAACAGTATGTTGATTAAAACTCCATATTAAACACATTTCACAAACGCCGGGCAAAATGTCAGTGAGAGGAACATATAAAAAGGACAGCTGACAATGGAATTTATCTTCACCAGCTGCTCATTGTCGGCAGGTGTAAAATTACAGAGGTAAAATAAATCATTCATTCCCCTACTTGGGCACTACACTCCAGCTAGAGCTGCACAATTCTGGGAAAATTGAGAATCCCTTTTTTTTTTTTTTCAAACAGAGATCACGATTGTCTCACCATTCTGAACAGGCAACTAAACAAAATAACAAGCAATTTACTAGAGGTTCTGACAAAATGTTAATTGCTGCAGTCTATTTAAAAATGTTGCATGCATTAATTTCAATAAATTATTTAGAAAAAAAAGGATTAAATTAATGATTCAATGACTCATAAAGACAACTTGTTTCCTCACTGGATGAATCAGAGTTTTTGAACAAATCTTTTGAATAAATTATTCAATGACAAATAATTGTTTTAAAAGTCACTTGTCGCCATCTACTGGTGTAACAATGTAACGATACAATCGTTATTTGAAGGGTCAAAAAGGTGATTTGCTTTATTTTGATCGCTTCTGGAGACATCAGTGTTTATGTCCAAAGTATAAACTTTTATCAGTAGCTACATCTGTGGATAACTTCTCTCTCTGGATCAGCGAACACAGAGCTGTATTTTAAGGTTGTATAGATCGTGATCATTTAGGAATAAGATCATGTGGGTGTTTGAATCGAGATTGCGATCTTTTAATGATTAATCGTGCGGCTCTAACCCCAGCTTACAGGGAACTTTCCCATAACTTTTCTTTAACGTTTTTTAAAGGTTATGTAAATGTTTGGGCATAAAGTTCTTAAAAGAATGTTTATGGAACATTCTTTTAACACTATTAATATATGATATATGTTCAAGTGATGTAGGCTAGAGAGGAAATGTTCTTGGAATGTTCTCCGAACTTCCTTATGATGTTATTAATATTTGCTGAATATTTCTGTATTATTAGCAGAAAACAGTGTGTCAAAATTGTTCATGGGATATCTGTATGATGTTATTTGTTTTTGATGAATATTCTTAAAAAGCGTATTCTCCCAAGATTTAAGTAGGATTTTGTTCTAAGAAAAATTATATTACAATTTATGACCATTATTCTCAGAAAGTAATTTAATTATTATAAGGATCAGCCAACGGGGAACGTTCTCAGAAATAGCTCAGAACTATGTTCAATAATGTTCTTCAAAAATAACAAGAGAACGTTCTCATAACATTTTCAAAATGATAGAATAATCAAGAAGAAATGTTCTTGGATAATTAAAAAACTAGATGTTTAAAAAACATTCAGAAATATTGTTTTCATAACTGAAAAACTTTCATAACATTTTTATTTTATTTTTTTAGAATTTCTTAATTCATCGGAATGGTAAGCTACGAAACTTGGCAAAGTGTTTGGCACTTGCTGTGTTCACACACACACACACACAAAAAATCATGGACATGATTCGAAAAGGTTAAATGGTCCTGGGGGAAAAAAGGTCACACATGTATTGGAAACTAATGGGTGATGAATTTCATCTATTGGAAACTTTTGGTACTGCGCCCAAACAAAATCTTACTTTAACTTAATTTTTTGAGATATCAACCTCAAACTTTCATGTCCATTCTCAAAAAAGTGAATAGATTATAACTACTGCATAAATATAATTTAGTACCATAAAATTCCCTAAAAAAAAAACAAAATATGAAATGAAAAACATTATCGAACTAAAATATAGTACAATCATTTCGTTGAAATAATAAAAAAGGTCATTTTTGACTGACACGTGAAGACTACCAGAGGGTTAAAGGGAATGTTAGCTAAACGTTCTTATAGAGTATATTTTTGCTGGCTGGGACAGAGCTTCAGCTGTCACATAACTGCTGTTCTAGCACCTGCTGCATGGACGAACCCCTGTCTGTTCCTCCAGGAAAAGCGTTGGCTACACTCCACACCCGGTCAGGAGTCAGGACTATGTCATGCAAAATTATGCAAGGGTCCCCACTGCTGTTGGGAATCAATCATTTGTCAGGGAGAGACTCGTGCATGTGGCCATGTGGGCACTCTTCTCTTTCAATACATTTTATTCATCACACTCTTAAAAGTACAAGCAAAACAACAGCAATAGATAATCTAAGGCAGTGGTCTTTACAATTTTTTTCATGAGAGCCGCACTGATAGGACAAAGTCAGTAGGAGAGCCATTTTTACAGGAAAGTATAAAAAGTTACATCCAGTCATAAATACCATGTCTGTTTATTAATCTGTCACCCCTGAACATACAATATGCAATGCAATAAATACCTTTTTTAAATGATTTACCAGTCAAATTTGTAACTGAGACAAGATGATTTCCCTTAATGACAAAAAAAGCCGGATTTCCAGAATATATTCATCCCAGAATGACATTAAGTTATTTTTTTCTACATTATTAGCCCAATCCCATCATGTATCTAATCATCCAAGAGCACATGCGGCGTTAAGAGCTGGAAATACCGCCATAACTGGCAACTCCGCAGAGACTGGATATGTTTACATGCACAACTTTTGTTTCAATCGGTCTGAATTCATTCTGATTAATTAATCTGAATGTATTGTAGTTTACATGAATGCTTAACATCGTGATATGATGCATGATCGGGGTGATGTGCACGTTTATAAGTCAAAAGATTCAAATCGAAATAGGTTTTTTGACATTCGCACACTGCACAAATATACAAAGTTTCCCGCTGTTGTTGCGTAATAACCATTTTCCTACATCCTACATCTTTATTTGTTTTAAACAGCAGACTTAATATTTATCAAATTCTGGTCATAATTTGGAGACTATGATGAACCGTTATGCCGTGCTGTTTGTATATTTCATGCAGTAAAAATGCCCAAAATCAATCGTCTGTGGATGAGAATCTGAAACAAGGACTGGTGAGCCGTTGTCCTGCTTCACTTCACAGATACTGAGTGAAAGGAGAATTATAGAACGACGGGACACTCGTTTATACGACACTTTCATCAGAAGAACAGCTCGTTCAGCGCGACATACGGCGTCCTTTCAGTTTCGGTTTTCAATCGATCAAGTGTTTACATGTTCTCTCGATAAACCACCCCTTTCAATCCGATCGAAATTATTTGAAAATAGAGCTGACACTTTGAGTTTTTAAGGGGTTATGTTATAGTCCTACTTCGTTTTTAATGTTTTTATGAAATATCTGTAGTGACTGCTTGATCATTTCACTGTATTATTTACCGCCATGAGAGCCACAAATGAAAGCTTGGCGAGCCGCGCAATGAGTAACAATGATCTAAGGCATCACATTTTTTTATAAACTGTAAGGTAAAAGGAAATCGTCGCAAATATTATTAAAAACGTAGTGAAGTGAATCATTAAACACAAAGCAATATCCTAATAGAAAAAATGCAATAGCCTGCATTACTTTTAAACACTATACAATTCAGATGCAACCATTAGAAAATAAATACGATGAATAAAGTAACACTTTAAGATAGTAAGTTGTACATAAATAGGCTACATTAAAAAAAAAAATTCAATTACGCACCATGTAAGTGACCGCGCGTGTGAAACATCCACAGCTTAGCTTGAATCTGCTCGCGCGAGTCATGTTTCCACGCTGCTGCTGAATTTAACGTCTCTAGGTTCACGCGTGTGACAAAACGTGTCCGTGGGGTCTGAATATAGTTGCGTTGGAGGGTTAGGGGGCGTGATTCAGTTATTCATGGTCACGGGGAGCATCTGCGCGAGGGAATTCTGTTATTTAGCTACGCGCCCACACAGACACCCGAATCACGCGAGGGAACATCATCGACACAATTTGCATTGTGCGCGTGTTACACACGTTACCTTTATAATTACAATATAATTACATATCAATAATTTTGCGACTCGATTCTTATATGTAATGAGGACAAAATGATGCAGCAGTAACGTTACATTTTAAAATAACAGGCTAAAATGGGTTTGTTTGAACTGAGCACGTGTGGAACATGTTGCAAAAGCCAAAAAGCCATAAACAGGAAATAACTTCACTGTCTTGTGACCATGTGACTCGCGGGGGCTGAAGAAAATAGAAAATCTGACCTCAAACAGGAAAACACTTGAAAGTAATTTACTACTGTACTGTAAAACACAATTTTATTCATACCTACATTCTTGGGCTAAACGTTAGGGGGAAGTAAAACTGCGCACTGCTGAACTCCTAAATTGTCAGCTAAATAATATGCAAACTTATAAATATTTAGAGTTATTCCAACCCTCCGATTTAACCCACATCTCAACCAACATCACCGTAATAGATCACAACTCAGCCCAGGATAAACCATAAAATGACCACTTCAGCCCAAGCCAATTTGCATCAAGCCAATTTGCACCTGGTGTACTAGTCCCTTGATGGATGGTCCCTTGTGCTTCGTGAAGAGCACTTGCTCCAATATATCGACAGGCTCAGAACCTGAACCCCAGGAATGCTGAGGGGTAATTTGTGCAAATGTGCGCACCAGTATATCTTTAGGTCACTGGGACCTCAGAGTTGGAACATCCTATCCTTGTCAACCCCGATACCTTCTCTGTCTTCATACTTCTGTACATACACAGTCGTCGTCGTCCCGTCCCGTCCCGTCCCGTCCACCGTCCCATAGCATATTTATTTTTATTTTTATTTCATATTGACTTGTTGCTGTTTGCCATGGTGTCATGTTGGCTATGTCTCCAAATGACCATCACTGTAAAAAATTATATTATACGGAATTATATCAACTAGTTTTATTCAAGTCAATAAATGATTATTGTTTAATATTACTTTCTAAGAATTGAATAATGTCGATCACTAATCTTAAGGTCATAAGAGTGCATTTGCAGCTGTTACAGTGAATAATGAAACTGAAACTACGTTTAGTCTTTTGTCTACTGTCTGAAATGTGTTTCTTTAAACTGTATTTTTTAAACGTGAAGAAATGCGAGCATCGTTATTAGTTTCAATGAAAAATGAACATTATCTAATACTTTGGGTGGATCGAATGAATGAAACGTGGAATTAATTGTTCTGCAAGACGCGGAAGTCTTTTTGAGCGCGAATTGTGCTTCATGGTGTTGTAGCCTATAACTTTACTGATATCTTTGCACCTATAAACTTATACTAGGCCAGTGCAGATAAACTCTATATGATACAGGTGGATCGTCTGGTTCACAAAACCATCATGAAAATAAATTATCTTTAATTAATATTCTTGACCAAGCATTCTATTAGACGTTGAAATAAACGAATGAAATTATATCTAATATTATATGTAATGCGCATCACTCCAAACGAAAAGGCATTCGCGAAACTTCTTGCGCAAATAACTAGATGTGCAACACACTTAAAACAAGGCAATATCGGCATGCTGTTGCTCATGCATCACTGACTATTTGCTTTCATAGAAAAAAAGTTTGAAAATAATTTTATTATAGGGATGATGATGTTGCATAAGCATTTCGCGCGCATCTCGAAAACAGCGCGCGCCACACCAGCAGCGATCCTCAATGATATTTCCCAATACAAAGTAGCGCGACTTGCACTTACCGTAGGCGATACAGAGTATCATCATAACCGTCCATAGTTTATGTGCACTTCGCCATCAAGCCCAAATTCTTCATCGCGTTCAATTATTCACAGCTGAGCCGAACTAGTTTTCCCGATTTTTTTTTTGGCGTCCTTTTATTCCGTCCAGACATCACATAAAAAAACATATTTAATTTCCAGAGATTTGGGAGCGCATTCCCTGACAGCGCGACATGTTCGGCATGAGCAGGTACACTCCCATGACCGTCAGCGAATATACCAAAACTACTATGACGAAGTGTTCCTTTTTAATATTAAAAAGCCAGGCCAGTGCCATTGGAACACAACAACATGACGTCTGCGTTATCTAATCAATATTCATGAGCCAATATTCATGGATATTTTTCTTACTCAACTATTGAACCATATTACGTTCGTCATTTACTATTGGAAATGAATAATGTAATTTTACTGAAACTTGTAGGCTTACGTGAAGTGATACTTGAGGTCGTGAGGCTGAAATCTGTATTGTTGAACCTTGTTGAATATGACAAGGTGTTCAAGATATCAGTCGTACTAATCAATATTATTTAAAATAAATAAATAAATATGTATCCACGTTGTTTGTTTGTTTAGCATTTGTTAAATCCCCCCAAAATATAAATAATAAAATAGTGTTAATGGAACATTATCAAGCAACCTTCTTATTTCCTAATTAATATTCATTAGCTAAGCATTCGCCATAGTAGGATTCAAAATTTCAAGAATCCATCAAGCAGTGAGATTCAGAATCGATATCACTCCGCCACAGATGCTCGCATACTGGATGGATTGAGCTGTGGATGTGCTCGTTTAAACGTAAAATGACTCGGTTAGATCCTGAAACAGTGCTGCTTTTCAACAGAATATGCCACTGGATGTTGTTGTTGATTATTGTGCACGGTACTATTTTAATGTAGGGGGCAAGGATAAAGATGTAAAGGGGCAAAGCCGGAACAAGCCGCTTTTCGAGGCGTAGGCTGCATGTATTTTAAAGAGACAGAAATGCTTTAGTTGAACGTCAAGAGATCATGTGAATCTGTTTGTACATGCACCTTATATGTCTCTTGGTGAAATAATGTAATGAGTATTGGATATATTAGTAAACTCGAAAATATTTTTGAAATGGTTAATATGCCTCATTTAGACAAAGAGCATCCTAATGGGAATATACTGTGTTCTTCCTCGACTTTTGCCAATGAAAGAATCCTTTGACTCTTTTGCACACTGATGTTTTTCATGCACACTTTCTGTTCCTGCTTCACTGCTGATTTGAGATCACTAGATTGAGTTATTGATGGTCTATACAGTAGTTGTGTGCTCACATAGACCCCATTTATACAAAGCAACATGGCATAAACTATAGTGCACAATACTGGGGAGATATGTGATGCAAATGTATGTTATAAATAATTTATGTTGTATTTTATAAAACCCTGACAAAAGTAATATGGTCTTTTTTTATGCAAACGGCCTAGCGGAAGGGTGTCTCATGAACCCACATGTATTTTGCATTAGTCTACTGTTCTAGTTGAGGATATTCATATTTTGTGAAAAGAAAAATACAGTTCGCTCTTCAAGACAGTCACCATGTTAACACATTTACCCCCATTCACTCACTTTTCATTTGTATTACAGAAAATCCCAAGTGAGGGAGACATTATTGATAAGGACGTTGGCGACACCGTCTGGACAGAAAAAGACACAACGGTAATATTGATTAATTACCGCATTTAAAGGGATAGTTCACTCAAAAAATGAAAATGTTGCCATTACTTACTCGCCCTCAAGTTGTTACAAGCCTGTATGAGTTTCTTTTGTTAAACACAAAAGAAGATATTATAGAAGACATGTCTCTGAAAAACTTCATTGAATTTGTACTTAAAAAATATTTAACAAAATGTACACTGTGTTTATAATTTTAGCAGTATTGTGTGTATTTGTGTAACTTTCTTGTGAAAAATATTTTCCAAAAAATAATTGACAACATATTTTACAAAAACAGACTATAATGGTATGTCCCTTAGTCCCTTCCCACTAAACAACATGATGTCCAAAAGACGTCTTTTCAACGTCTTTGTTACAAAAGTCGGACGTTGAAAAGACGTCCACTGAGGAGCCAGAATGAACGTTTTTATGACGTTTTTTTTTACGTGTTCTGCACGTCCGATATAGACGTTCATCGAACCTTTGTACCAGTTTAAAAACTAGTACAAATGTGGCCATTGTGGACATATTTTCAACATCATTTATGGTTTCATTTAGACAATTTATACTGTTTCTGGACCAAATAAACACTCAGGATGCAATTAAATTAAAACTCATGTTTATTTCAATGTAATTTCCTTACATTGTTTAGATGAGGTTTAGATGTTTGATATTTGTTTCATTTTAAATCACCATTGTGGTGATCAGTGTTTGCTTTAGTTGGGCTCTTGGTCCCAGTTCTTCTTACTTTAGGTATTCTTTGACTGTTGTAACTGTGTGTTTGTATAACACCATTGTTGTGTCAGCGAAAGCCAAGAAACGTAAGATTGGCTGTCATCAGCTCCTTGTTGATGACAAAATCAACACTAAGTGAGCATTTAACGTTGTGTTTAGACTTTTGTCTTTATATCTGGCATTTATAACCACCAATCTTGTGGAACTGCATTATTTGGACCAGTAACATTAAAATGATCACTTATTTGAAGGTGGATATAAAGCATGTTTTTTATCCACACAACATTAAATGCTCACTTAGTGTTGATTTTGTCATCAACAAGGAGCTGATGACAGCCAATCTCACTTTTTCTTGGCTTTCTCTGACACAACAATAGTGTTATACAAACTCACAGTTACAACAGTCATAGAAAAGCTACAGTAAGAAGAACGGCCAAGAGCCCAACTAAAGCAAACACTGATCACCACAATGGTGATTTAAAATGAAACAAATATCAACATCTAAACCTCATCTAAACAATGTAAGGAATTTACATTGAAATAAACATAAGTTTTAATTGAATGCATCCTGAGAGTGTTTATTTGGTCCAGAAACAGTATAAATTGTCTAAATGAGACCATAAATGATGTTGAAAATATGTCCACAATGGCCACATTTGAACTAGTTTTTAAACTGGTACGAAGGTTCGATGAACGTCTATATCGGACGTGAAGAACACGTCAAAAAAAGACGTCATAAAAACTTTCATTCTGGCTCCTCCTCACTTTTCAACGTCCGACTTTTGTGACAAAGACGTTGAAAAGACGTCTTTTGGACATCATGTTGTTTAGTGGGTTCACACTAAACATTTTAATTTAGACTCCACCCATATGTGACATCATTTACCAGAAATTACATTATTCAGGTCTCTTTAACAGTGGTGCAGATGATAAGTAGTTTCATACTTTTTATTTATATATTTGAGGGTACTGCAAAGCTTAAGAACTCAACCCCATCACATAAAATTAAGATGGAACATTATTATTTTTCAAATTTTTATTTTAATCCATAAGTACTGTATGTACAATATACATATTTAATTGCTGCCATATGTGGTCTACTTTCCTACACTACATGAGGAGCAGTGGCCATTTTGAGCAAAAAACCTCAAACCTGTCACTATATTGAATTTTCTCAGTTTAAGTTTCAGTCAAATTATCAGTCAAGTTTCGGGGTTGAAAACTTGTGACAGGTTTTTTCACTTTATTTTTGCAAAATTTTATTACAAAAAATATAAAATAGTCATGGTTTTAGTAAAGATATGCTTACCAAAATCATGACAACTGGAATCCACGTGTACCAGATGTGGGCCAGATCTAGGCCGACACTATGAAAAGAAACACAGAAAGAAGGGCACAATATGATTAAAAATATAAAATTGAAGGCAATGTCTCTCTTCAAACCTGTCTTCAACACCGTCACACTATCCTTGTCACATTCTTTTTTTGGAAAAAAATTGAGAAGACGATTAATAATGAAGGCATTTCTTGCTGATTACCACCTGACATGTTAAGGACTAACACAATAAAATTGTGGTTTTTAAACTTCTAAACTGAAAACAATTTTTTTTTTTACAAAAATAAAGAGCACAGACATGCACAATTTGTCCATTTTAACTTCAGTCCCATAAAATGTGAAAATTATCATAAATGTCTCATTTTTTATTATTAAATTTTTATGAGGGACACATGAGCATTAGGTAGATGTTTGTTTTACAAGTTTTGTGCAAAATCGTTTTTAAACCAATTCCATTTCGTCCGTTACAGAGTTGAGAATAAAAGTTTTAAAATTTGTTTTAAAATCTAAAATAAAAATAAAAATAATAAAAGGTCTTTAATGCCTGAGGTGGAAAAATAATATCTGTTTGGAGGTTTGATATGTGCTTAATGATGTGGGGTATTTAGAAAATTAATTTATGTTGTTTAAAAGAGTTAAAATATCATCAAATCCCAGGAATTACCCAAATAATATTTTAGAAAAGTTTGAGAGATGTTTTATTTAAACACAAGAGGGCGCTCTTCGACTATGGCGACCTTACTTTATGGTGAAGAATACTTTATGTAGTAGCCTAAGTATACTAATATCAATGTACTAGAAGAATACTTATAATTGTAAATTTACTTCTTCAATACTTGGGACTAAATATGCCTACTTTTTAGTAGCCTATATAAAAGTATAGGCCTACTTTTAAGTATGCTTTAAGTAGTAAACTTTCAGTACACTAGTTTACAACTACGTTTTTTTTTTTTTTTTTTTTTTGTACTGCAATGGGACATCCAGTCATATTCTATTTTTATATATTACTTTATATATTTTACTTTATCTTTAACCTTCATCCTATAACCTTCAGATTAAAAAAAATAAGAAATTATCTCAGGTGCTCCTCTTTTGGGTGTAGCTCTTTGGGTGTAGCTCTTCCTGGTCAGAGGTGACCGGACACCTAAAAATGAACTTCCTCCACCCCAGTAAAACCAATGTAATTTATTTTTGTTCAATAATATTTTTGTATTTTGAGAGGATTTGATAGTACTTATTAATATTTATGCAATAATTAGGCCTATGGTTAGTTTTTTTCATTGAAAATAATAAAAAAAAAAAATTCTAATCTTTTAAAAATATATTTTTTTAAATTAATGCAGGATTTCAGATTAATATAGAGACTGGGCCTTTTAAATCCAATTTTTGAAGTCAGATTAGCGCCATCTGTTGATAGAAAATAAAATAAAACATGTAATTCCATGGTGTTAGAGGCTTGTGAATTCTCTAGTTGTTTTTGGACGAAATTACTTACTTTTAAGATGTGGATTAAAATGTATTTTTTAGAAAATTCTCAAATAATACTTTTTGTCAAGGTTTATAATAAAATAAAAATAAATTTTGACGTGAAGTGTACACGTTTTTGCAATATTATTAGGTACAGTCAAACCTGAATACAGAGTAAGTTCTAATTATTATTATAATAATTATTAATTATATGAATTATTATTATTATAATTACAGCTTAATCCATCTGGATCTGATATCATTATAGCCCCACCAGTTCATTTGTGTTTATAATTGTGTATGTGTGTGTGAGTGGGTGGGTCTATTTTTCACTATTGATGTTTTAGAGTTTCACTCCTTCATTGCTGAGCAATTTATTTTTCTGCATCGTGGCCGATTTGTAGAGAATTTTTGTGTTTTTGTCGATTTCCCCTTTCATTTCCTATGGTCGGTCATTTTTGACCGAAGAGCAAAAGTGTGACTTTTTTTTTTTTACGACCACTTAGCCTGCTCGAATCATGCCCTAATTTTTTTTGTGTGCTCACATTCCAAATACCATAAAAGTCAAAAACCATTCCGATGAATCCTGTGATTTTTAAAAATTCAAAACAGAATATCCTCCGGTCAGAAGTGACCGAAGTCACCTATTCCATTTTATGATAAAATCCACATTTTGCATTATCATTAAAGTTTATTTTCTTGTTTGACTAAAAAATGTTTTAACGTTCACAATTAACCTGAACATTCTGGGCTCAGATATAAAAGCATCAGAGAAAACTACATTTCAGTACAAGATTTGAAACTTAATAAAAAATACTTTGTTTTTCTGTCAATCCCTCTCGTGACCACAACCACTTTCCAAACCCATTATTCATCTGGAATAATATTTCAATGACAATGTGTCATTAGCTGAGCAAAGGCATTCACAGCTGGACAAGAGATAATTATAGGGCCACTCAAATCAGTTGGAGAACAGAATGTCACTGGAACGCTAATGACACACATCTACTGTGTTTGAAGACAATCGCTTTGAGGAGTTGAGTACAACCTGATTTGACAGAGAACACACCTTTGCATTTGTTGTCTTGTGCTTGACGGATGTGCACTGCCACAGGTAAATCATTAGAGCAAATCTCTCTAATCCCTTGCATGTATCTGATGGATTGCTATAGATCTTTCTCTTTTAAACTCCATGATGAAGAGACTCTAGTTGCTATTACTGGTCCTTTGTGTGATTATGCGAGGGCACCTGGTTTTCTTGATTTCCATTAAGCCCTTCAGGACAGGTTTTTCAGGTGGGAAAGCATCTGAAAATATTTAGGAACCCTTACAGTACGCAGAGAAATCAGAGTTTCTGAATTCTGAATGAATACTCGCTGCCACTTTTATTTTATTAAATGTTAGAAGAACAACAACTGTTCAGTTATTATGTGTTTTTGTAAGTTAATTCGCTGTTGGTTCCAGTAGGTTTGTGCTTCAGCGGTTTTGGGTTAAAATAAGGTTTACTTGCAAGTTTTGGTCACAAAATAAATGATACCTCTGACTTAAAGGGATAGTTCACCCCAAAATTTTAATTCTGTCATCATTAACCCTCACCTTCAAGTTGTTTCAAACCTGTATGAATTTATTTCTTCTGCTGAACACAAGATATTTTGAAGTCAGTTAATGGGCCCCATTGACTTCCATAGTATTTTTACTCCTCCATACTATGGAAATCAATGGAGTATCTTATATATACACTCACCTAAAAGATTATTAGGAAGACCTGTTCAATTTCTCATTAATGCAATTATCTAATCAACCAATCACATGGCAGTTGCTTGATTCAACAAGGTGCTGAAAGCATTCTTTAGAAATGTTGGCCCATATTGATAGGATAGCATCTTGCAGTTGATGGAGATTTGTGGGATGCACATCTAGGGCACGAAGCTCCCGTTCCACCACATCCCAAAGATGCTCTATTGGGTTGAGATCTGGTGACTGTGGGGGCCATTTTAGTTCAGTGAACTCATTGTCATGTTCAAGAAACCAATTTGAAATGATTTGAGCTTTGTGACATGGTGCATTATCCTGCTGGAAGTAGCCATCAGAGGATGGGTACATGGTGGCCATAAAGGGATGGACATGGTCAGAAACAATGCTCAGGTAGGCCGTGGCATTTAAACGATGCCTAATTGGCACTAAGGGGCCTAAAGTGTGCCAAGAAAACATCCCCCACACCATTACACCATCACCACCAGCCTGCACAGTGGTAACAAGGCATGATGGATCCATGTTCTCATTCTGTTTACGCCAAATTCTGACTCTACCATCTGAATGTCTCAACAGAAATCGAGACTCATCAGACCAGGCAACATTTTTCCAGTCTTCAACTGTCCAATTTTGGTGAGCTCTTGCAAATTGTAGCCTCTTTTTGCTATTTGTACCTCAGTTGTAACGAGTGGTTATTTCAGTCAAAGTTGCTCTTCTGTCAGCTTGAATCAGTCGGCCCATTCTCCTCTGACCTCTAGCATCAACACGGCATTTTCGCCCACAGGACTGCCGTATACTGGATGTTTTTCCCTTTTCACACCATTCTTTGTAAACCCTAGAAATGGTTGTGCGTGAAAATCCCAGTAACTGAGCAGACTGTGAAATACTCAGACCGGCCCGTCTGGCACCAACAACCATGCCACGCTCAAAATTGCTTAAATCACCTTTCTTTCCCATTCTGACATTCAGTTTGGAGTTCAGGACATTGTCTTGACCAGGACCACACCCCTAAATGCATTGAAGATGCCACGTAGAATTAAGGCAGTTCTAAAGGCGAAAGGGGGTCAAACACAGTATTAGTATGGTGTTCCTAATAATCCTTTAGGTGAGTGTATATATATCTTTTGTGTTCAGCCGAAGAAAGAAATTCATGGTGCTCAATGTTTACACTTTTGGGGAAGATACACCCATGAATGTCATACAAAATAGTAGTCATTGAACAAAAAAACTGGATTAAGAACATGTTTCTTTTTTAAAGTAAAATAAAAAAAACACACACTTAGGCCTAACTGTGTTTAAAAAACAGGTTGGTAATAAGTTTCTATACATTAATCAAGCATGTAAACTCACATGTGTGTGGTACTTGTTAGCAATTGAATTTTGCAGTATGTGAATCTCCTCAAATAGCTAATGTCGCTATGTTGCTGTGGTTGATAAAAATGCTAATGCTCATTTTTACTCAAAAATCTAAAACTACTAGCCTATGTGAAAAACCCATGAGAAATTTCAGAGGGACCCTGGCTAGAAAATCAAAAACTGTCTAGTAGGTATTTGCTAAGAAACGCATTTTGCTACTGTTAAAAGTATGGCTGAATTCGGAACAGCATTCTAGCATGCTACTCTTACTATTTTCACCAAATATTTCTAGTACTATGAATATGTATAGTATGAATGAAACCCAGACATATACAGTTGTGGTCAGAATTATTGGCACCCCTGGTAAATATGATCAAAGATGGCTGTAAAAATAAATCTGCATTGTTTTATCCTTTTGATCTTTCGTTTAAAAAATTAGCAAAACTTCAACCTTTTATTGAAGTAAATGAATTTAAAGTGGGGGGAAAATCCCATTATGAAATAAATGTTTTTCTCCAAAACACGTTGGCCATAATTATTGGCACCCTTTTATTAATTATTGCCTTTTTGCAACCTCCTTTTGCCAAGATAACAGCTCTGAGTTTTTTCCTATAAAGCCTAATCTCTCCAGATCCTTCAGATTCACAAGTTCATGTTGGTGCTTCTTCTCTTCAGTTCAGCACACTCATCTTCTATAGGGTTCAGTTTAGGAGACTGGGACGGTCATGACTGAAGCTTCCTTGCTCAGTGACACATTTTTGTGTTGTGTTTGATGTTTGTTCTGTCCTGACGGAAGATCCAACCACGCCCCATTATAAGATTTCTAGCAGACGCCATAAGGTTTTGATTTTTTATCTGTTGGTATTTGCTAGAATCCATGAAACCATGTCTCTGAACAAGATGTCCAGGACCTCCAGCAAAAAAATAGGCCCACAACATTTAAGATACAGCAGTATATTTAACCGTAGGCATGGGGTACTTTTTATCCCTTTTTGCACCAAACACATCTGGTGGGTTTGCTGCCAAAAAGCTCTTTTTTTAGTTTCATCTGACCATAGAATCCAGTCCCTTTTGAAGTTCCAGTAGTATGTGACAACTGAATATGCTGGAGTTTGTTTTTGGAGGAGCGAGGAGGATTTTTCTTGAAACCCTCCCAAACAACATGTGGTGATATAGGGGTTGTTTGGTATATTTTTTTAGGCTTTATGACCCCCGAGACTCAAGTAATCTCTGCAATTCTCCATCTGTGATCCTTGAAGAGACTTTGGCCAATGACTTTCCTCCTCACCGTGCATTAAGACAATATAGACACCTGTCCTCTTCCTGGCAGATTTTTAACATCTTTAGATGATTGGAACTTCTTAATTATTGCCCTGATGGTGGAAATGGGATTTTCAATTCTGTAGTTATTTTCTTACAGCCACTTTCTATTTTGTGAAGCTCAACCATCTTTTAAAGCACATCAGAACTTTATTCTTTGGTTTTACTCATTGTGATGGAGGATTAAGGGAATTTGGCCTTTGAGTTTCCTCATATTTATACTCCTGTGAAACAAGAAGTCAAAACTAGACAATTTCATGATAAAAAATGTAAATATTCATGAAAATATTCTCGAGATATTTTACTCATAAAAAATTCAAGGGGTTTCAATAATTGTGGCCAACGTGTTTTGCGGCCAACATTTATTTTATAATGTGATTTTACCCCCACTTTCAATTCTTTTACTTCAATAAAAGGTTAGAGTTTTGTGAATTTTTTGAATGAAAGATCAAAAGGATAAACAATGCAGATTTATTTTTACAGCCATCTTTGATCATATTTACCAGGGGTGCCAATAATTCTGACCACAACCTTTGCAGTGTCTAGGCCTTTGTCATTCCCAAACCTTTGCAGTGTGTAGGCCTACTTCACCTATGCTTTGAAAAGCTGAGGTAACTTTTGGAACAGAGTTACAGAGTGGACCTACAATTTTCAGAAAAACATGAAATAATGGTTTATCCTGCACATCTGTCTAGACTGTGCTTATGTAAGACTGTTATCATAGCGTAAGCCTGTGCTAATCTTAGTGGCGGAGCTAACAACTCCAGTGGTTTTTAAAGGCTTAAAGCTCTTTAGCAACAGTCATTTGTGGGTTTTTTGTATTATAGTCCTTATTCTACGTCTTGTTTTGACAGGGCAATATGGATAGATGTTGGGTATTTCCCTCATAAAGTTCAGCACTTTCTTTTAGCAAACCGTAATAGTCTTGACAAACACTGTTATTGTCTCATTTCAGGGCCGCAGGAGAGTAAATGATTACAGTACCTGTTGCATCTCATGCTTGCTTGTGTCACGGTGAGTGATTTTATTTAACGCGTATTAATTATGCTTGCTTCACTGGTTAGAGTGCGTCATTTAGCTTTCATATGAAGTTTGCAGCTGTGCTCACATGCTAGCTAAATGTCTCCCTCACTCTTGCATATCATATTAAAAAAAGAGTCATAGCACATATTGGCAGAAGTTCATACAAGCGCATTATACTAAACAAGATGACTTAAGAAAAATGAGGATGGAATTATTATTACCAGGGTTGCCAACTTTTGAGTTCAGCTTGGAGTGACAATTATGGAGGGGGGGGGGGGGGGGGGGGGTGCAAAAAGATTGCTTCACAATAAGTGTATTGTGATTGTCAAAACATTTGGTAAACAGAATTTCATTAAATTTAGTGACAACATGTTACAATGTTTACATCGTACAGTGAATAGCCTACTGTTTTTATTAGTCCTTGACACAAATTTCACGATTTCAATTCATAAGCTTTCGATTTGATTCTGATCTTGATTCAATGTGATTCAATTGGATAAATATCAGGTAGTGGCTAATTTTTCTCAAGGAAAAATCTCTCACCTAATAATGCTGTAAACATACAGGGAGGCATGTCAGCTGTTATTATTATTAAAGGTTAAAATTAACAACTCAATTTAAAGGACAATTCTGGCGCAAAATGAACCTAGGGGTTAATAACATTACAGAGTCGACCGTTCTCTGGGATGTGTTTTCATGATAATCGAATGTACCCAGTCGAACCACGAACGCCGTGCTACGTGAGCTGAACTGTGACTATCGACCAGCACGTAGCACGGCGTTCGTGGTTCGACTGGTCAAGACTGTTTTCCAAAGATGGCTCCTGCTTGTATACGTGAAGTGTACTGTCTTTATAAAGCATCTTCTTATTAAACTGTCTGTACACTTACAAAGTTCTCAATGCTTCGGTTTGCAGGTAGAGAACCTAATTATGCTACCGTGTTAGTGTGGGGCTATTTTGAGCCTTGTTAGTGGTATTAACTAGCGATTTTTATTTGTACTTATTCTATGCCCTATATACTAGCGTTATAAACTAATCTGTGGTAAAACTAAAACTAAAGCTAAAACTGGGTACATTCGATTATCATGAAAACACATCCCAGAGAACGGTCGACTCGGTACCCATGTGTTATTAACCCCTAGGTTCATCTTGCGCCGGAATTGGCCTTTAATAATGTGGTATTTTATAATGGGCCTAACATCATTATAGGCAATTTTTTAAAGATATGAGTAAAAATATAATAAATATGCAATATTGTGCATATATTGAGCAAAATACTTCTCTCTCCAGTTAATTTTTCTAGCTAACTAACATGCTATGCTCATTAAATGGCTTTCCTGAGGTTAATGTTATATTGTTCTCCGGCTGTTTTATTGACCTTTCCACGGTCGAAAAACACTGACTGATTGATCGATTACATGCTAAATTTCGGTAAGTTGTACTGTATCTTTCAACATTCCTTCTAATGTTCAATCATGTTTATTTGGTGCTGTAGTAGTAAAGATTTTAGAGATAATCAGTTCACGTGCAGCTTGAACTGAGGCGCTACAGCGATCTGTCACGTCACATTAAAGTGCGCCAAATGGTATTTGTTGCTTAAATTTCGTAATAAAATTGATAGAATTTGAAAGTTGAGACTTTGTTTCATTTCAAAAGTAAGCTGCTCCATATTGTCCATCGGTGTCAGTGTCCTCTTTGCTTCGGGATTTTTCACTGCGTAATGTACGTGTTACGTGAGACAGTGTCAATTGCGTGAGTCGCTCCCTGTTATTACTGTTGTTCAAGTCAGACTTTACAGAGTCAATTAATAGCTAAACAGACAGCGTTTTAGTATGAATGCACATTTTAAGGACACAGACTAGCTTCAAACGCACCCAACCCAATCTCCTGATGAGAAAACATAAGTTAACGAGATAACATCAATGAATGGTGATTACATCAAACAGGAAACATAAAATATGGACCAAAATCTTAGCCAGGTTTCTTCGTTTCATGTAGGCCTACTGTATATCCGTGGGTTTGCTGAAACACATTTGAGGCTTACAATGTTTTTACACCATCTTGAATGGATTCGTGTACCATTTTTCTGTGACAACTATTGTTAAAACAAAGTAATTTCTGTGTGTATTTGAAAGACGTTTAATAACCTCTCATACTGTCAATTAAATACTGCTGTATATGTTTAACTAGTAGATTAAGCTGGATCATTTTGAACACTCAATATAAATAAATAAGAAATCAATGATTTAAGTAGAAGTAACAATTAAATAGGGGTGGAATTATAAAATGTTTTATACTAATGTAACTAAATAAAATTGATTAAGTTCAACTAAATGTGTTAAGTAGACAGCAAAATCCCCAGTGTTAAATTAACACTGAGAGTGTGAATTATATAAACTCTGAGCAGAGTGTTAAATGAACACTGAAGCAGTGTTAAAGTTAATGAGACAATTAAGTGAATAATTGAGTGAGGATTGAGCATTATTGAAGACACCTGATGTTAACAAGCAGAAGCACTGAAGGAGAAAACCGGAATTTTTAAGTCACCATTTTGGTGATCAGTGTTTGTTTTAGTTGGGCTCTTGACCATTAAATCATTATCTTTAGATTTTGTTTGGCTGCTGTACATGAGTTATAGCAGCCAGATGAACAAATAGAAAAGGTGATCTGATGGTGTTGGTTGTGTTTTAACATAATCATTATTTCACAATCATTTGACCTGAATCAATGAATTCATATAGAGCCCAATTTCTGAGTTAGGTTTACTTTATTAATTATAGCAGCACTGTCCTTGTACAGCATAATATTTTTAACTATTACAATGTAATCCAAATAAATTTTTAAAAGTTTCTCTTATACAAATTTTTTTGTTTGTTTTTTTAGACACACAGACATTAAGAATCAGCCTGTGAATCTCAACAATGGGGACAATTATAAAGCATGTTGCAGTGCATTCTGGGTGCCACCAATCAAAACTCATTCATGGCTCCCATCATGCATTTCTGCATTAATAAACAACGAGCTTATGTGATCTGAACATGGTTTGTCACCATTGCTGAGATTCATACGCTAATTCTTGATGTCTGTGTGTGCCTATAATTTTTTTTTAGAAGTTTATTTTTTTTTATTGATTTGATCATTTGGATTTCATTGAAAAGGCTAAAATTGGTATGCTGTACAAGGACAGTACTGCTATAATCCATAAGGTAAACTTAACTCAGAAATGATGCTCTCAATGAGTTCAGTGATTCAGGTCAAATAGCAATTATGTTAAAACATAACCAACACCATCAGATCACGTTTTCTATTTGTTCCTCTGGCTGTTATAACTCAGGTACAGCAGCCAAGCAAAATCTAAAGATAATGATTTGAGGGTCAAGAGCCCAACTAAAACAAACACCGATCACCAAAATGGTGACTTAAAAATTCAGTTTTTCTCCTTCAGTGCTTCTGCTTGTTAACATCAGGTGTCTTCAATAATGCTCAATCATCATTCAATTATTCACTTAATTGTCTCATTAACTTTAACACAGCTTCAGTGTTCATTTAACACTCTGCTCAGAGTTTATATAATTCACACTCTTAGTGTTAATTTAACACTGGCTATTTTGTAATTAAATAGGTTAGATTGCAACCACTTACGATAAAAAAATTGATTAATTTCAACTAATAATTTTTTTCAATGAACAGTGGTGAATTCTTCATTAAAATTGACTCTCATTATTTTCAGACTCACAAAAAATTCACCTAATGAATTTTTAGTGTTTGATGCTGAATCTTAATTAATACATTTTCTGACAAAGATGGCAATCTAGAATTGAGGCAATATCTAAGATAAAGCTCTTAGGCCTACATATTGACAAACTTTCAAAGGTTTGTGGACAGTAAAATGTTTTTTTTTTTTTCAAATAAATTAATAATTTTATTCAGCAAGGATGCAGTAAATTGATTCTATAGATTTCTATTTACTGTTCTTTTGAATGTTTTAATCATTTTCTATTCTATTTTTATAATTAAATTATTTGAAACTTTTGAATGGGAGTGTATAAAATCATTGATACATATATTCCCCCAAATTATATTACAGTGCGGTTTTAAATAATAATGAATCCGTTCATAGCCTTTTCTTTGCTGTGACCATAAACATGTACTCAACCCATAATGTGCATTCATTGATGTGCTTGGCCCTGTAATTGCTGCTTGCAGCTGTATTATTAAGCATGTACCTGTTTATTATGTTTTCATGCTTAACATTTTTTCATTTGCACTCCCCCCCCCCCCCCCCCCCAAGTTTTGAAAAAGTCAGATTCAACAGTGCACCTACAAAAATCCCAGCATATAGGGAACTGACAAGCTGTGTGAAGCTATTGGAGATGGAGGAGTTTGACAGATGTGTAAGTCAGCTTTTGAGGCATCATGGATGTCAGTTTGTATGTTTTAGGATCAGGTTGTGTAAGGGAAAGTACATTCACTTCATTCCTACAAATCCCCTCTTGAAGAATCATGTTTCAATGGATGTTTCTTCAAAAGAAACAAGACAGTCTTTTGATCGTGATTGCACTGATCATTTTTGACCATGTTTAGTATCCATAAAGACAGTGTCAGTGTGGGCAAGTGTTGCTTTGAGTTGGAAGTGGTTAGTGAAATGCATGTTCTCAGCCATCGGGACATTATTTTTCCCACTCATTTCCACGGCTGAACTGTTGGCTAACGTTCCCTGTCCTGTTTCCAAGAAAAGTTTTTTTAGAACGTTACTATGATGTAAAACATTAAGAATTTTTAAATTCACTTACAAAAAAAAATGAGTGGTGTTTTCCCATGCCAAATTCATCACCAAAATGCTATATGATGTTCTGAGTGTTTGCAAGGGTTTCTATGTGGTTTCTAAGGTGTTCAAAATGGTTTTGGCCATTGCTGTGTGGTTGTTAGGTGATTGCTTAATGTCAAAAGAACTGGAAAAAAATGAGAAAAAGCTAGCATTGCTATTAAAATAAAAACAAATTTTGTAAATAAAAGTATATATATATATATACACTGTAAATATAAATATATATAATCAATTAATTGTGATTAATCACATCTAACAAAAAGTTTTTGTGTGCATGTATACAATCTTTTATGTTATGTGATTATATAGTATATATAGTATAGTATATAGTAATATAGTAATTGACAGCACTAAAAAATTAGAAAAGTAAAAAAGTAAAAAAGCATGAATAAAATAATAAAAGTAAAAAAACAGGTTGTATGTGAACATATATGTACAGTATATATATATATATATATATATATATATATATACTGTACATATTTAACATAAATAACAATAATTGCAGTAATATAAATAACATTAATCAAGTAAAAAGTTAAATGGACTCTCGTGGACCTATAAGGCATTAAACAGACCGTTCCAGTAGACTCCTAAATGGATTCAGGACAGGCTTCTTAGTGAACATCCTCTTGTTCTGCACTGACAGATCATTGCAGGGATCAGTTCACATTGCCGAAGTCTCTAGGCGGCCCAGAATGCCAAACCGCTCTTCAATCCTCACCAGCCTATCCACCGCTGCGTTCACTGGCCAACAGATCAAATCATCTGAATGAGTCCATTTAGGTGAAGCTGAGGACAATCAGGATGGCGTCACCAATCAGGAAGGGGGTTTCACAGGTCCAATTCACCATAATTCTCAAATTGTGCCATGTGAAAGAATAAGAAGCCTACAGCCATTTTATTTCTGTGTGGCTCTGAGATCATTACATTAAAATTTCTATAGTAATACAGTACAAGAGCAAATGTCAAGTCCAGCACAGTAAACTTTGACAGGCATAAATGAATAGCTTTGTTGTCCTGATGTGAACCAACTACTTGATTTACAGGTTTGCAAGGTTTTACATTCAAATCAAAATTCAAAAGGGATTTTGGTTTGCAAAGTGAAAGTTCCTGGAACGCGCAGGTATTTCTACATCGAGGTATTTTCTAGTTCCATCAATTTTTGTCGAAGTACTCACAGTACAGTATTTTGTACTCACAGTACAGTATTTTGTATTTGCCTAAATTAATTTTTTTCCTACCCTGCCATGCAAATCCATACTTTTTATGTATTCTACAGAAGACAAAGAGAGGAAGATGACCAATGAGAATGAGAGTGTGAGTGTGTATTTTTTGAGTATGAGTATGAGAATGAGAAATTTCACCCTTGTGTTGTCTTAAAGTTGCCCTCGCTGTAGACCCCCGAGGTGAACGTGATTTCACTAAGTACCACATGTTCCTGGATCAACATCTTTGTTGATCCTGGAACAACTTTCAGATCAACCAATCAGATTTGAAGGACAAGTTTACAGTTTATGTCAAGTTTAGGCTTAGAACCAGGGTAAGGTGCTTCAACATCAGTGTTATTCACCTTTCATTTCCCTCTGATTTTAGGGAAAAGTTCTGGGTAGGGTTAGGTTTAGGGGTAGGGATAGGGATAGGGTAAGAACTAAATTTGTAACAACTAATGTTGTTCCAGGATCAACAAAATATGTTGATCCAGGAACATGTCTTACTTGGCCGTAAACCCGACCAGGGTATTAACCAAATGAAATTAGTTTATTTCACTCAAATATTACTGAAAGTTCCTTGTACTTAATAGAAAAAAGTTAAGTTAACTCAATAACTGATTATATTAAACTGAATGAGTGCAGCAGGACTGCATGAGGAGAATAACATTTGAAATGAAGTGTTAGTTTGTGTTTTTGCATAAGATTAAGATATATGTTAGTGTTAATCTTCTGTTATGTTGGGATTAATAGGTTAATATATATATATATGTTAATAGGATAATAATGTTATGTTTTTGAAGGTTACCATTGTGGTGAAAAGTAGAGGTCAAGGAAGGGCTGCAAAATTGACATCATGTAGATACTCTCATGTAAACTATGTCGTCAACTTCACATATTAATCCTCTCCTGTGGCCTCATGGGAAAGTAAAGTGTCCATTGTATTAGTAGGTTACCAAGTAGTAGGTTATCTGGGTAATTTTTGCCAACTGTTTTTTTAATACTATGTATGCATACATAGGGTCTACTGCTCATTTGCCATACTGTTTTTCACATACTAGTAAGGAAGTATTCTATTTCAGACACAACAAAGGTTAAAGGTCATGGTGTATGTGTAGTCTTGCTTTCTTGTTTATTAAAACTAGGGTTTATTGATAATCCGTCATGCATCTCATTCTTGATCTACGGATTAAGCTGGCCACGCTTGTTGTGACAGATATTATTATTATTAGCCTACTACTTTTTTTGAGCAGGAGAAACATGAGAACCTTGCCTTAATTTGACAGAATTGAAACTAATGAAGAATAAATAAATTCAAAATGGTAAAAAGGAGACCGAAAAATGAGTCCTTGTTTATTATAAAAACATAATGAACAGTCCATCTAAAGATAACTTCTCAGAACATGTTGAAAAGTTGAAATTATTGCCAATGATATGGTAACTTTACATATTATGTAAATTAATATTAATAGTGTTTCTGCAAATAACTGTATCCTGAAAATGGATGCAAATAAATATGATACATTTAATTTTGAAATATTATTATCTGGTGTTTATATGTGTGAATAAAGACACCTATAAGCCATGGGTTCAATTCCCACTGTATACTTTGGATAAAAGTTTTGTGAAAGTCATAAATGGCACAACAAACGCAGTTTCCATGTAATGGTTTTATTATGGATAAAGAATGAAAGAAATGACAGATAAGCAAATTCTTAAGGTAATAAATTCCTCCTCACTCTACTCTATTTAGAAATAAATATTGCATGCAGAAAGAATAAAGTGTTTTGGTCTGATAAGTTCCTAAAAGCAATAACAGGAGCACTTGTTTCATCCTCAGTTTCAGCTCTTATTATGATGGCTTTAGTAATTTCAGCTCTTTTGTTGCTTGAGAAAGGAAAGACGATCTCTTTGAAAGACTGGGAATGAAACAAAACTCAGGGGCCCCATGGGGCCCAAAGGTAATGTGGCTCCTAAATGGACAATAGAGGCTTTTATACGGAGAATCACACAGACGGTCTTGTTCTTGTTTTACTTCTTTGTCTCTTCAATCTGTTCAACTTCACTGGATTCATCCACCACTTTACCATTGATCATGGTTTGCGTTACCACCTTCACTATCTTACGGGTACGAACGTCAGGCTCCTCTGTGGATAGAAAGACAGAGACAGAGAGAGATGTTAGCGATATGTCAGATTCCTTTCGCTCTGTGTTGCTGTGGACGGCTCTGTTATGAGAGGCTGCTCTGTTTGGCAGTGTTTAATGTGTCATTAGTTTTCAGTCACAGCCGCTGTGGAGCCCAGGTGAGAGGACAAACGCACTCCCAGAACATTCCAGAGCCACGCTCGGATATCTGATGAATGTTTACCCAACAGTTCAAGATAGCTTAAAGTATACTAAAGCATCAGACTCGCTATCACACTGCTGCTGAATATCAGTCTTTCTGCTGAAAGGGGGCCTTTGTATGTAAGCTTGTTTCCGCCACTGAATAAAAAATGAAAAATGTAATTGCAACTTTTTAATCTCGCAATTCTGACTTTATAACTCGCCATTGAGAGTTTATATCTCACAAATTCTGAGGGAAAAAAAAGAATTGAAAAAAAGTCAGAATTGCGAGATATAAACTCACAATTGCGAGAAAGTCAGAATCGTGACTTTATATTATTATATAACTGTTTTTCTCGCAATTCTGACTTTTTTTCCTCGCAATTCTTTTTTCTCACAATTGTGAGTGTATATCTTGCAATTCAGATTTTTTTTCTCACAATTCTGACTTTTTTTCCGCAATTCTGACTTTTTTCTCACAATTGCGAATTATAATGTCAGAATTACGCCATATAAACTTGCAGTTGCATGAAAAACGTCAGAATTGCGAGAAAAACGTCAGAATTGCGAGAAAAAAAGTCTGAATAGCAGGGGGAAAAGTCAGAATTGCGAGATATAAACTTGCAATTGTGAGATAAAAAGTCCGAATTGCGAGAAAAATGTCAGAAAGGTAGTGAATGTGTACAGTATATGTAAATAAAAGCTCACATTTTTCTTTATTTTTTTCTGTATGCAAGATAAAAAACCTTTATAATAATACATCATCCAAAGGCCTCCCTTTTTATCCCTTCTCTTGTGTTTTGTGATGTTTGTCAGTAGAAAACAATCCTGTTACCATGACTTTGTAGTTTCACGACTTGAAGAAAAGATATCCATTTCTGTGTTTTGGCTGCATGAGGCGGCAGGTACAACAGCACTATTGTGAGTGTGATATTGCTTATAACAATTTTATTATGGCAATATTTGTTAGAGCTATGCAAATTTTCTTAAATGTTTGTTGAATGCAAGATTAGTTGTGCATATTTGTTGTAGTGTTTGCTGAACGTAGCGTGTGACAGTGCAGTACTCACTCTTGGGGGGTGGAGGAGGAATCTCTTTAACCCTGTGAAATAAAACAAGAAACATGCATTAAGTATCAAAACAATCATTAAGCTGCAAAAAACAATATCAGTCACAAAAAATACCAGTATACAGCTGACATTACGGTGAGTAAATAAGGACAATTTAAATTTTGCGATTATTTTTAACGCATTGTAATTTTTAACACAATTAACACAACATCCGTTTTTTCCTGCGTTATATTACATAGTCACACTATCATTCATTCAAGTGCTATTAAACCATTCAAGCGTGATAAGACGCAAAAGAGAACTCAAATCTGTACTGGCGGCTCACTCACCCGAAACACGCACACAGAAAGCCGCTTCAGAGAGAGAAGTTTGAACGGACAAAAACAATTATGTCAAAATTTCAGTTTTTGGTGAGTATCCTCACCTTCATCCTTTGCAGCGTACAGCTTTAAATTAGTTTTAAATGTCTGAAATGAACATAAAGAGTTGTGAAGGAATCGGAGGCATTTCAGATCCGCGTCATGTGCGTCAGCTCTTAAAGTGACAGCAGCCTAATAAACCTGCTGCTGTCTGTTTCATTAATGTTAATCAAAGAACAAAAGACAAAGAGAAAATCACTCGCTGCTCTTGGCTAAATAACTTTTGTAGCTTTAATAAGGATTATATTCACTTTATAGTTTATGCATATACAATGTATAGTTTATGTGAAGATTGTTTTACGTTCTCTTAAATTAAAAGTTGTTATATTTATAAAGTCTATTAAATGTTAAAAATGATGACTTTCAGCTAAACTGTAATGTTGAGTAGTTAAGATTAATAGCTAAAATTGAGGAAAAAATGTATTAAATAGAGACATCAGTAGCACTATTGATATCAGTGATACTGGCCTTCATTGGGAAAAGATGCCATTAAAAAAATATTTATACCGTCTTTATGTTGTTTCTACATTAATTTGGAAATTTAATGTGAAGTTATTACAATTTAGAAATAATATTAATATGCGATTAATCGCTATTAATTACAGAAAATTTGTGAAAAAAAATTGATTGACAGCACTACAAGTTAAGCTAAAAGAACCCATTGCGCTCACGTTTCCTCTCCCTCCAGCAGCCTCCTGTAGGTGGCGATCTCCATCTCCAGGTTCTGCTTGATGCGCAGGAGCTGCTCGTAGTCCGTCTTGTTGCGCTGCATGTCCAGGCGCAGCTGCGACAGGTTTTCCTCCAGCTGGGCCAGGGTCGCCTGCAGTCGCTCCATCTCCAGGGTGTACTTCTGCCCCGTCTCACCCAGGTTACCCTCCAGAGCCGACACCTGTCAGGGAGGTCACAGGGGAATTTGTTAATTGAAGGCTAACAAGAGTTGGTTAGCATGGAGCAGTGGTGGTCAGGTGGGAATTGGATATCCTGTTTCCATCTCTTTTCCCAAACATTTTCTGTCTTCCCTCTATTATCAAGCAATTAAAAATGAATCTAATAAATTAATCAAAATGAAAAACGAATTAACTAACAACTAATTAAAAATTCAAATTAAAAAGTTTAAAATTAATTAAAATTAAAAACGGATTAAAAGTCAGAATTGTGATATATAAACTCTGACTTTATAACTCGCAATTGCGAGTTTATATCCCACTATTCTGAAGAAAAATTGCGATAAAAAAGTTAGACTTGTGAGATAAAATGATAAAAATTACCTTTTTTATTTTTTTATTCTGTGGCGGAAACAAGTTTCCATTCAACAATTCTGCTCTGGAATATTTCCGTTGGAAAATTGAGCAAAAGCAGACAATATTCTGTCTAAAATATAACACAATATAAACTTCTTATTTATTAAACTGTTGTGTAAAATCAGTATTACATTTGCATTCGTGCAATTCCGGACAAAAACAGCACTCGTATGATATTCCACTCTTTCCTCGTGTGATATTGCTTAACTATATCACATCATATATAAATACGATCTGAAACTCATATGGGGCATTTTTGTCCTGATATCTTGAATTTTAGGGTCATTCTAACTGCATTCTATAGTCTCCATCACACAGTGAGCATTGCTTCATATTTGTCAACAATCTAAAAAGAAATTTGGTATGAAACTTAAGATGACATACTAAATATGAAATGAGTTTCCCCATAACTAATTAAATTAACACATTAAATCAATAGCCCTAACATTATATATTATATATAGCTTAGCTGTATCCATTTGGTCGCACATAATTTTTAATGCTTGGTTTCAAAAGGAATCATTGCATGTTGTAAATTGTTACTTCTCAAAATACATGTAAATGTGGGTTTGAATGTAAATGTGGGTTTGTGTTTGGTGAATAAATACCATGGAAATGAAGCTATTCCATCAGTAAATACATCAATACTATTTATTTTACATGTAATCATGTTTAAACTGCCAACCACCAGTTAGTGATAAGGTGAACCGTCCAGACAATGAGGCTTCTTTGACTACTGCTCACATGTTGATGAGGAGGAACATCGTTATACACTTATACACGGGCCACTATTCCTGCAAAACTTTAATACACTATCTGCTTTCATTGTCCTTTTGTGATTCACAGGGGAAAGAAAGTCATACGGGTTTGGACAGAATTAGGGCATTAAAAGGTACAATGGCTTAATGCACCTACTTTCACCCCTAAAATATAACAGTACCAGCAGAGAAACTACAAAACAACCCCCACGTGAACTCACATCTTGGCTTATTTACACAAGCGTGACCTGTTGATTGCTACTACATCTGAGATGCTGGAAGTGATCCTGGACTGGCAAGTGACTCAAAGGTCATGAAAACAAGCAAACCTGTTTCTGATTGAACGTTCTGATGGAAAAGTTCCTCTTTGGCGATCTAAGAGTGTACTACTTTTAGTAGGGTTTCGACATAATCCAACAACAAACTGTGTCTGTGCTTCTTGCATCGCACATTTGACTCGTGAAAGTAAGTAATGGCATGTGATGGAGCATTTATGGCCAGGGGTCATTCAAATAGCCTCGACATAAAGGGCAGGGTTTCACTTTCCAGTGGTAAGCTGTAACTGTATCTGCATTGGCCACGGCTCTAGAAGTTCACTCAGGGAACAGAAATGGTACTTAAAAGGTTCCTCCTGCCTGGTTCTGACCTGTTTGTGAAGGCTCTCCAGTTCCACTTCTAGTGTCTGCAGAAAGCGCTGCCTCTCGGTAAGTTCACTCTGAGACCCTCTCAACGCTTCATTACTCTCACGCACCTGCATATGCACCATCTCCAGCTATACACACACATATACAGGGAAATGGGTTACAATAGTTTTCTGCATACTAGGCCACCATGCAACAGTCCAAAGTGATATATCCTGTTGAAGGTTTGTTGCAATGCAGCACCAATTCAGTTATAATAACATACCATTTACCATAAAGATGATTATCATATTCATTTTCAAATTTTATGACATATATTCAAATAACACCATGGTTCCATATCCAAAAGTATTTTTGAAGTACTTAATGTAAATATCTTGGTTAAACGTACAAAAGTATTTTGGAAGTACCTTGAAGTACCATATTAATACCATGCTTTAGCTTACAAAAAAAAAAACAAGATATTAAAGTGTCTCTGTATAAAAAAATAAAAAAACATTGTAATATCACAGTATTTTTGAAGTATCTTAAAATAACTCGTAAATACCATAGTCAACATGTATTTTAAAAAAACATTATTTTGGTTCCGTATTAAAAAACATGGTGATAACAGTATTTTTTAAACACCATACGTAAATACTGGTTACGCGTACCAAAAATACCATGGTATTGCATGGTTTAATGTCATGGTAATGTATTTTGGAAGTACCTTAAAGTACTATATAAATACCATGCTTTAGCTTACAAAACACATGATATTAAAGTGGCTCCATATTCGAAAAACAGTAATAATACCACAGTATTTTTGAAGTGCAAAGACAAAAAAGGTTTTGTTTTTGCAATTGGCCTCTAAATAAAGTATTGTTTTGCATAAGTACCTCACCTTCACTTTCCAAACACAACATCACATTACCATGGTAATGTCATATTAAATACCTTTTAAATTTTAAATACTTTGGAGTAACATGTAAATACCATGCTTTAGTGTACAAAAATACCATATACCATTAAACCTGTACAAAAGCACATGTTTGTACCAAGATGTTTTTGTAAGTGCAGTGTCATCTGGGTCTATAGGAAACTCTAAATGGGGGCTGACAGACAAGGTACTGTTTATGACCCTGTTCCCATGGGAGCACCAACCTTTTTACGGTACCAGTTCTCAGCTTCCTCCTTGTTCTTCTGGACAATGCCTTCATACTGAAACCTGAGATCGGAGAGAACCGTCCCCAGCTCTGGCCCACGGGCCGCATCCACCTCCACACTGACTTCCTCTTGAGCAACCCGGGCCCTCAGGCTGTCCAATTCCTGCAGAGACAGTGGGAAAACCAGTGAGAGAATCATAGAGACAAGAATGTGGCACGAGTCACGACTAAACAAATTGTGTGATAATATTCTGTGGAACTAATACCAACTGTTAGTCTTGGACTAATGAGACATGTAACGAGTTTGTGTCTGTTAAATGTGCGTGAATTTTGTGTTTGAACACTGGGTTGTGGTTTGTGTGGTGATTTGAGACTGCAGAGTGAATTTTGGGAATTTGATACCACGTGGTGGCACACGGTGGGTGGAAGTTACTTCATTATTAAGTTCTTCTCAATGAATATTTAATAGAGTTGATCTTATGTTACTCACAAAGGGAGCATGCAATATGCCTCTCACAAAAGCAGCCAAACACTCCAGATATATTTAGAATATTCTACAGCCATGACACCACACCCTTCTGTCCAAATATACCCTAAATGTACAGTATGCGTGAGAAAGTATGAGAATGGTACTGTACTTCCTGAATATTATTTATTTTCTGTCAATGCACCAGCGATAATTAAGGCTTAAAATGTACTCTATGCAAGTACAACAAACACGTATCATTTCCTAATGCAATTCACAACAAAACATAACGGCCATTATCACAGACTGTAAGTAGTTTTCTTTTTCACGTCAACTATTGTCATTTCAGAGCTACAGTTTGAAGAGAATCTTGCAGAGCAAGTTAGTTAAACTATATATGTTTATAGCTAGCTACCTGAATACATTAATCTGGTTTAATGGCACAGATCTTTAATGGTAGGTCTAAAGTACTGGGACTTGTTACTTTCAAAGTAACACAAGAATTCAAGTTAGTACTTGTACTGCTTCTTTGCACTTGGCCAAGCATTTGCATCTTTGTGTATTTGTGTAAAGCAAGTTTCAGCATTTGACTTCATGCCAGGAGGTTAGCTACGAGGCACATCTTAGATTTCCTTTGACAAAAGAACCACATGGATTAGGTTACAAGTGATTCCTTGTCCTTGTCTATCAAAGACAACAGAGGTCACCGCTTGACACTCTTCAAGGGTTTGAGGCAAGCCTGTCACGGAGGTAACCATCCATTCCTACATGAACGTATGCAGAAAAGGGGCATTACATTAACAGAAAGTTGGAAGGAATGGAAAACCACTGAACTTTGGACTGGCTCGTGTCCTATTCTTAATGTACACTAACATGCTAACTCTAACCAGTTTGTAGACTGTGAAGCAGCAGTTGCTTCTCTATATGGTGCAGGATTCGTCACTCTGTTTCCACGTCCTTACCTCCTCATGATTCTTCTTCAGGAAGTAGAGTTCCTCTTTCAGGCTGTCCAGGTCTCCACGGAGCGAGGCGATGATCTGGTCATGGTCTGACTTGGCTTTCTTCAGGGCCACACAGTCCCGCTCCACCGACTGACACATGGCACTCTCCGTCTCCCATCTGCAAGCACACATCCAGTACATGCCTCCTAAAGTTCCTCAACAGATGTTTAGAAGAGGTTTTGGGAGGTGCGGGCACTCACTTGATTCTGAAATCATCTGCAGCTAGCTTGGCATTATCGATCTCAAGCATGATCCGAGCGTTCTCCAGGGTCTTCTTCCTTAACTGTAAGGTACAGCATGAGAAGATTACTACCTTCATTTCAAACACATTATTGAAAGCACAAATCAAATTAATTATTACGCACGGCACAATTACAACTAGGGGTATCCAATCCTGCTCCTGGAAAGTCACCTTCATGCAAGGTTTGGGTGCTTCTCAATATTCAAATGGATGCTTCCATGTTTCCTTGGTCTAGCCTGTGACCCGGAAACCAATCAAAGTTAGTCAACTTGAAGGACATCTTAATTCTCTAATTGCACCACAAGGAGGCGAGAAACGAGGAGTGAGGAAGCTTCCAGAGTAACTATGAGTGAGGATCCACAGGTGTATCCTATGTAGAAGTCTTTCTTGTCAAAAAAACTGATGCATGTATGATTTCTCCTCCCCCTTCACATCTGTCCCAATAATTTTAATTGATATTTTACCTTTGCAGTTTATATAAACCTACATCTCACATATTTCAACAGGGCATCTTGCTTTATTACGGTATTATTTATTATGAATTTCTAAACCAAACATTAACAAAAGAAAGTGCAGATCCCTTGAGCACAGCTGATGACGCTCTGAAGTGATGCTTGACTGATCGAGAATATTCCAATATACAAATAGGCTTTCCTTCAATTAATCCGTCCTCATTCCTCATTTCCCCAAGGGGAGTGGAGTAAGGAAGTGAGAAAAGCAAGTGAGGATAAGAAATGAGAAGCACCCCTCGTCTCCACCCCTAATTAAACACAGCTGAACCAGCTAATCAAGGTCTTTAGGTTCACTAAAAACCTTCGGGCATGTGTGTTGGAGCACATAGAAACAAAACCCTGGGGGAAGGTTCCCCTCCAAAAGCAGGATTGGACAGTCCTGTCATAGATGCCACACATGGAGGAACTCAGGATTATGTTGCTTTTCTAAAGGGACACAATGGTGAGGGGAACTTAATTCACCAGTTCATGGTGCTGTTTGAACTTAGGACCATTGGGGAACCGGCCGAGTGTTTCAACCATTAGACAACCCCTTTTACAAAGCTATTTATTCAGATTTAAGTATTAGGTACTTTCCTTCTTTGTTAAAAGGTAACTGTTTAGTCTGACGGTAGGTAATCATTTAACTATGTCTGTCTGTTATGGCTAATGATCAGAGACATTGCTGAGCAGAATTTCAGAGCATGTGTATATCTACACATCATGAGCCGTGCTAACAAACTCTGTTTTTATGGAGTTTTAAAAGGCCTTAAGGGCATTGTCTACATACTTCCTGTTCAAGGGCATGGGCTTGGGCCATCATGGAATCAATATCGTGGCCTTTCGGCACACGGTCCAGCATCAGTTGTTTGATCCTTAGCTCCAGGTCAGCGTTGGACTTCTCCAGAGAGCGGACCTTGTCTAGGTAGCTGGCCAGTCGGCTGTTGAGGCTTTGCATGGCCTCTTTCTCATTGGTGCTGTTACCATGAAGGCCGTTGTGGGACAGGTTGCTCAGACCGTTCAGATCTGACATGCTCAATGACGACGAGCGAGACAGGGGCTTGGAGGCAGCGAACGAGACGGAGGCTTTGGACCGGGCTCGTCCGCTGTCCCTCAGGGACATGCTGGAGAAAGAGGGCTGCCGGCCCAGAGAGAAACTCCGTACTGAGAAACTGGATGCCATGACCTCTGAAAGGAGAAATATTACAGTATGTCACACCCGAATTGCTCAGTATTTTTGATGAATGTCTATCACCAAAAAGTTACATAATATCCTTGTAAAATATCACCATATAAGAAATGGATTGCACAACATTGTTTAATTTAAAGATACTTCCACTAAATCAAAATGTACATTAAGCTATACAACAGTAAATGTAATATGTGTTTTTAGGATAAAAATAAGCCTAAAACCTCCATCATAGCCAGAAACCTTTTGCTGAAAAAAACTAGTAACAACATTATGCAATGAAAATCATATTTGATGTAAAAGAACATCACACATCTCCACCTAACCTCAAGACTTCCAGCTTAAAAATGCTCTTTATACAAATGGACTTTTCAAAAGAAGCTTTTTAAACCAAGAATTTTCCATTGCTCCCCCATGCTGGATTTTACATCTAGAAGTAAACGTCCAAACTCAGTAAAAAATGACTTCTCAACTCTGGGCTGCTTAAGAGAGTTGGTTCACACCTTCCTAATCCATTTATCTCCTGTCATAAAGTGATAACCGTCTGACAGCTTGCTTCTGTAAAAGAGCTCTGGGCTGAACAAGTTTTTCATCCTGATCTGGGACAAGAATCCCAAATCAGTAATGTCAGGGGTCGATCTGACAAAGAAATGTCCGGTTATATTTCACCAAAAAATCTAGCCTATTTTTAGGATCATTAATATTGTGCATATATATAAAATATAAGACATTTTGCAATGTGACATTATTAGCATGACAATTTACCACATTTGAAGTCCCAGTAATGAGATTATATATATATATATATATATATATATATATATATATATATAAATTCAAATAAGTAATGTTCAAATCTTATAAGGCCATAAAGTTCAAATGTTCCTTACATTCCTTTTTTTGTATTTCTTTTTATTTTGGGGTGAAATAGATCTCAGATCAGTAGCAGAAACTGAACCAATGCTGAGGAAACAAGTCTTACCCAGTCCAACTATAGCAATAGACATCAGTTGTTTTGTAAATACTTCCGTTGAAATGCTTGTACAAACATTTAACCGTTCATGTTTTCTACTTAGTGAAATATTAAGGACATCAAGCAATGCACAAAACTTCACTGAACGTTAAAGATCACATGACATGTAAATGGACACTCTATTGTTATTTTATGTTGGCACATCAAACAATTAACCTTCTTCAAATGTAAGGTTTGTATAACACCTAGATATCAATTAAAAATGAAACTTTTTCTCAAACCATGCACCCAAGAATTTGGAATTACATAGTCACTTATAATTTCTTCAATTTAAATCTATGTAGGCTAAGTGAATATTAATATAAGAACCAAATTTAATGTGAATCACAACATATACAGTCGTCAGCATTTGAAGTGGATCAAAACCTTTCATCAAAGTTCTATATGAATTTTGAACAATACCCGTTTTTGTCTAAGGACAACTTTGCTGAACTTTTTTGATCCACTTCAAATGTTGACTACTGTAGGCCTATAATTCCAAAGTCCAAATATATAATATTAAAATTAAAAGTTGATTTATATGTGGTTATTTTTTAAGAGAATAAGTTTAAGAAGATTCATACCTGTTGAACGGCTGCTGTGGTGAGGGATGTGTAGAGCGTTAAGCTGTGGTCAGTTCCTAACGGTGTCCTCATATAGAGCTCAGGACAGGGGGTGGGGCTTACAGCACCTGAACACCGGTGGGCGGAGTCAACCTGACTCTCTCTCCAACTGCAGTTCTTTACATCGCTGTAACTCAAGACATCAGAGATCATGGCATGAAATATTCAACAGGTTTCTGATGTAACGTGAACAAAGAGAACAAAAAAAGGCCTGCAGGACAAGATCTATGAGCCAGAACAGTGTTTACTATACTATATTATACTATGCTTATCTCTCTGAACTAGATCTGAAGGATAGCCTATCTTTTCAGTAGTTTACTTATCAAACTGTACTCTACTGAACAAAAGTGATGGTGGCCTGGCCTAATTTACAGAGGCTACGTTCACACAGAAACTGAATATGGCTGTCCTGTATTTATTAAAATAAAAAAATAATTTAAAAATTCTGTCATCATTTTTTCACCCTCTTGATGTTTCAAAGCTGTATGACTTTATACCTTCTGCTGAAACATAGAACATATTTTGAAGAAAGTTGGTAATAAAACCATTTTGGTTACCATTGACTTCCACTGCTTTGAAAAAAAAAAATATTGAGAAAAATAATTTCTCAAATTGTCTTCTTTGGTTTGTACAGTATATTAAAAATCTGCAAGTTTTGAACAGGAATCGTGGTTCAAAATCAAGCTTTGAACAGCTATCATATTCCAAAACAAAGATATTTTTCATCAGGGGAAAAACCACTCGCCTTTTCTTAAAATTTGCAATAAATATAGGCTATATGATACGCACAGTCCGATTAAGTCAAGCTGGTCTGGTTAACACCTTTTAAATGTGCACAACTCAAACTGTGTCATGGGAACAGGAGCTGAGTAGCAAACAGAGATCTTTTGTGTCAGCTCTAAACACAATGAAGTATCCAGATCTCTGGATTCTCTGGACTCTCAGATGGCACCACGATTGATTCGATTCACAAATCCATGTGTGTTTCAGGTTACATGTTACCTATAGTCCATTTCCTACATGCCTGTAAACACACATTCTGACATGCACACACAACGCAGTGACATTCCTGATCCTCTCACTCACACTGAGGTTCAGGGTTTCTGCATAGTCAAGTATGAACAATGGTGAAAGTATGTAAAGGTTCAGTACAGTATAGATTTTTACATTATCTTAAGCAGTGTTGGGTGTAATTAATTAAGTAATCTGATTACTTTAATTTAATTACTTTCCCCTTGAAACCGTAACGGATTACTTCTGGTGTAATTGCATTAAATACTGCTAGACTATAGAGCAATCTATATAAAACTACACTGGATTTAACATCAAAATTGAATGTTAAAATGTATGTTTTTGATGTAACCTTCTCCCTTTTAAATACTTTGGTCAGTTGAAGAATAACTTATGCAGTTGTATAATGTTTATTTAAAATAATTAAAAGTGTACTTTCCTGTGTATCCTTGCATTGTTCAACTGGTCGAGGTTGATAAGGATTTAGAAAATAATTAGTAATAATCCAATACTTTTCAGAGAGAGTAATTAGTAGAGTAGATAGTAATTGATTACTTTTTTAGAGTAACTTACCCAACACTGCATGGTCTTGAGAAAAGAAAAAGCTTGTTGATGCAGACCTCGCCTATAATTTGATTGTAATAATTTAGTTGTATTTATAATATTTTATTACAAATTATTTATTATAAATATATTGTTTATTATTTATTTATTTATTTATATTATAATTGATCTTCGGGCATTTATTAAAATTTACTTCACGTAGTCCATAAACATTTTTTCTTAATATTTGTAAGTGATTAAAACTGATCCAATTGTAATGACTAAATTTCTTTTTATATACAGGGTATTCACTATTTGATCTTCTCTCTTGCTCTTTTACGGCACCATGGGTGGGCAAATAGATCCGCAGCATGGAGACATTGCAAGGGATGGAAAAGAAAGACAAATTAGCAGCAATTCATACAGTATACAAGCTTTTCGAGCAGCTTAGCTAGATCACAGGTTCTTTCTGTCTGAGTAATTGCTCAACATATGTTTGGCTCACATTTATCCCAGAGTCTTTGTTCTGTAATGCCAGGAGCTTGACTTATTTGTCATATTGAATCCCTTCCTACAACTTTTACTGGAGTAGCTACAACATTTCAGCACAACAACGAAAAGAGTTTTGACAGTCCTTAAAGGAACGTCTCACACAAAAATAAAAGTTATCTGAATTTTTGAAGAATATTCTAGCCACTTTTCTCCATATGATGAAAGTAAAGTCTGTCAGGCTCAAGTCGTTTGAATTTCTCAGTATGTTTATGGTGCTTTCTGTCTTTGTGAAGCTCGAAAGCTCCAGTCTCCATCCACTTTCATTATATGGAAAAGAGTGCCCAAGAATTTCTTCCAAGATTCACCTTTTGTGTTCCATGGAAAAAAAGAAAACAGGTTTGGAACGGCACAAGCATGAGTAAATAACTACAGAATTGTCATTTTCAGGAGGAGCTAATCCTTTATCACATATGATTCACACACGGTATCTCAACAAGAGATGGGACACGGCTTATGATGACAGGTTAAAGACAAACATGATGTGAGAGACAAGATAAAGCAAACTCAATACAGAAGTGCCATAAAGAGTCACTACAGGAGTGAGCCTGAACACACACACGCAAATAAAACCACTCTGTGTGTCTGTCTACACTTCTTTTTAGGCATGTCCCTGTTATATTTGCCTCACATTTTGGGCACACATTTCACATTTCTCTGAAAAAGGACATGTTTTATGCTGATGTAGATTGATCGCTCAGTGTTGAGTTATGAACTGTCTGTCCACACCTCACATTTACATGTTTATCAGTGAAGTACAAGAGAAAATGTAAATGATGTGGGTAGGTTGAGGAGTGGTGAACTGTTGAAGCAAACGCTTCATGTTTTTAGTCTCAGCTGAAGGCGAACAGGGTAAATTTACCATAGAGGGAGTAGAGAAGTCAAAGATCACCTTGCTTTACTGTGCCTGTATCCAGTGTTAAATATCTGGCAAGAAGTCATACTACACTAGTCACTTTGAATGTCGCAGGCATCAGGTTATTGTATAAAAGGAAACAGGATACTGTGCTTTTGACATCCAACAACTTTAATTTGAAGATAGGCCTATTATTTTAAGATATTATACAAGTGGAGTTTTTCGAAGTATTCAGTAAAAGAATATAATATAGCATAAAATATAGCATAATATAATATACATTTTCGTGTACATAAATAAATTGAACTGGGAAGAAATGCTCAGGACAACAACGCCACCTTGTGGATGAAAGAAATAGTGCATTCTATTTAGTGCGTTTTTAATTGCCTGAAATATATCAACAATAGTCTAATTTGGTGGGCACATATTCATTCATTCACTGTTTGTTAGTTTTATTTTGTAATCGCCTTCATGCACAGAAAGCAGATATGTTTGGTTTTGTTTAATCTGAAGTGCTTTACTCAAAGACACAATGATGATTGGTTATGGCTCACGCCTACATTTGCATAGTAAGATCAAGACTTTTAATGAATAAAGAGTTAGTTCACCAAAAATGAATTATTCCATTATTATCCCAAAAATTATCTCATAATTTACTCACCCTCAAGCCATCCAAGGAGGACAGCAGTCATTCTTAAGCCGGAACTCGACTCGCGTAAGTGATTAAAGTTTATAAAGATATAAATATTGTTACGTCCCATGACGTAATATTTAGAGTTTGTGTGCTGGCGATGTTTTCTCCCCTCCTTCTGTGTCTCTCTCTCTCTCTCTGCCATGCAGCACCCCAAATCACCTGCAGCTGGCACTGATTAACAGGAGTGGGTATAAAGCACCAAAGACACAGTGTTCAGGAGGAATCCCTCTTCGGCTATCCCAGACGTTGTGGTGTTACATGTTGTTAAACCTGATCTGTGTGATCTGTGTGATCTGTGTGATCTGTGTGATCTGTGTGATCTGTGTGATCTGTGTGATCTGTGTGATCTGTGTGATCTGTGTGATCTGTGTTTGAGTACCACGAGCTCTTAGACTGTGTGAGTTTAAGTTGTTCAACCGTGTAGGGAGACGGGTGCCAATTTGTTTCGAGTATCTACTCCTGAACTTTTCTCCTGTTTATTCTTTGTTAGTCAGGGAGAGAGGTAAGATAATTGTCTTTGATTTCATCATCTTTTTATTAGGAAATTTAATTGGGTTTAAACTTTAGGAAGCCCCCATTTTGTTTGTTATTTTGGCCTGGCCCTCTCCTGACGATTTGGTTATTTAAACTTGTTTATCTGTTTACTGATCCTTGCTTATTTTGTAAATATATTGAGCAAGCCTTTGTTGGCCTCTATTCAAGAAAATAAAAACTACTTAATCATTCTCTCTCATTTTCCTTTTGTGATCAGGTAAAACTCAAAGGGTGTTGTGTAAATCTGTTAAATATAAAAGTGAAATACAGATAGAGCTGGGATAGAGGGAAAGGAGATTTCTCACAGTTATTATTTTTACATGTTTAATTTATTGTTAGTCCCTCTTTTCCCCTAGACTGGGGAGGGAATGTAACAATATGGATATTTTTCTTACAAAAATGCATCACTGTGCTTCAGAAGGCCTTTCTTAACCCCCTGGAGCCATATGGATTTCTTTTATGATGGATGGATGCACTTTTTGGGCTTAAAAATCTAAATTCACTCCCATTATAAAGCTTGGAAGAGCCAGGATATTTTTAATATAACTCCGAATTTTGTAGAATGGCTTGAGGGTCAGTAAATTATGGGATCATACATTTTTGGGTGGACTAACCCTTTAATATAATTCATAAAAAGCATGAAAGTGTACAATTATTAGTATGCTTTTTTCTATTTAACTTTCTTTTATATTTTTTTTTCTTTTTTTTCAGTTATAAAAAATTAAATGCTGTTGGATTTTCAAGAGAATTGCTGTTTGAGACTAATGTTTTCTGATTTTCTAGACTTTGAGTTTAGCTTTCAGGAAATTTATTAGTTGTAATTATGATACATTGCGATTATGTTGTTTTAAAAATCCACATCTTGATCTGTAGGCTATCAGACATGTATGGTGCTGAAAAAGTACTTAAACTGTGTTTTATAGCCTACTACTACTACTACAAAAAAAGTCAATGCCCATTCAGAACCAGCAGGTGTCACTCACGAGCTTCAGTCCTGAAGCTAAACACACTCACAGTGTTCATGTCCATTGTGCTGATCCAGCATAATTTGTATAATAATCCAGCATAACTGTTCAACAGTCATGCAGCTCATATTTTTGTCTGAAAAATGCAGTGAAAAAATCAGGTTGTCGGATGTTCGTGGATTATGTTCATAGTTAACGTGAGGAACTATGAACCATAACATGAACTTGAGGAGAACTTGACTTCATACATCCACTAAAAATCACCTTGACATCAGCCATTAATAAGTCATTGCAAAAACGTCTAGAAACGACTAGAAAAAGTATTGGTTTGCAGTCAATACTTTCCATATTTATAATGCAATGACATTTGCTAAGTGTGACTGTGATTTGAAGGGATAGTTCACCCAAAAATGAAAATTCTGTCATCATTTACTCACCGTCAGGTTGTTCCAATCCTGTGTGCATTTTGAACACAAAAGAAGATATTCTGAAGAATGTTGGGAACCAGACCGTTGATGGACCCCGTTGATTTCCATAGTATTTTTTTCCATATTATGGAAGTCAATGGGGTTGACTGTTTGATTACCCATATTCTTCAAAATCTCTTCTTTTGTGTTCAAAATTCATACAAGTTTGGAACAACCTGACCCGTTTTTGGGTGAACTATCCTTTTAAGTGTCCAAATACTTTTTGGGAACATGGTATGTCCACTAAGAGTAGTTTCAACCTGATCTCACAGAAAAACGAATAAATTCGTAAGATAATTTTTAGAAAAAAAGTAATGATGAAGGACCACACCTTAACCCCACCTCTAAACATACCCGTCACTGGGGTGTGAACAGATCGTACAAAAACTTAACAGTGAGATCGTGCAAATTCATCAAAACATCAAATAGTTAAGAATTGCCATTAGATTGTGATGTTTTCATAGGAATGCAAAAAAAATAAACAAAGCAGAAGCATTATTCCTGGTGGGTCGTGTCAAATAATGCCACCTAAAAAAAGAAAAGTGGACACATCAAATATATAAAAGTGCATCAGTGTGAGGTCAGTTAAATCAGCTAAATCAATAATAGACTGATCAGTCAGTGCAAAGTCAGGATGCAGCCTTTGACCCCACTTGACCTCTGCTGACCTCTGTCACACTTGATTAGCCCGGACAGACCCCTGTAGCCTCCCTCTCACTTTCCCCCTCTGACCAATAACAGTGTTTACTTCAAATCAAGAGATTGGCCACGGATAGTGATGAAACTTGAATGATGATTCACAGGATTAAGATGTTCTTGAAAAGTTTGGACATAGGGTTTAGTGCAAAAGACTAAGGCCCTTTTTTACATTTAAAGATGAAAGCTTTGGGATTTTGAACATATCAAAAATATGCAATGTTATAACTTATGACGGAACATGAATACGAAATGTTTCTAGGTCTTTAAACCTAATTCGTATGAATCCGTACAATCTCATCCGTATGTTTTCGTACAATCTAACGGTTAGGTTTATGGGTGGACCTTCATGCTTACTTTTTTCGAATAATTGTACGTTTTGTACATTGTCATTAGTACAAGACAGAGTTCAAGATACATCTTTTCATTACTACTGGAGCTGCCAGTTGGCTAAGTTTCAAATGATTATTTAACAGCACAAACTATGCAAAAGAGGCCGCCCTTCTGGCACACTCAGTGTCTAAATTCACTCACTCGTTTTCATTCACTCCGTCAAGTGGACTATATTAATGGACAAATGCAGGGAAGGGTGAATGAGGGTATAGCGGGCGATTTCGAACACACCAGACTCGAGTGACATGACAAAAGCAAACCTATTATAATCAGTGATGATGTCCTAAAGCGACATGACAAATTCCCGACAGTAGACTGATGTCCCATTTTATATCTGATGTACACCCTGTCCCAAATGGGACCTTAAACACTCTTTGAGTCTGCACTTTTGTGACGTAATGCCGCTTTGACTGTCGGGAAGAAGTCTGCTGCGGAGTTTGCTTCAGCGCACGTCGAGGGCGCTTATCGGCCGTAAAGGGGGGCGCTCTCGAGCACCCTTCTGAATCCTAAAATGACAAATGGGACACCCTACGGTCTCATGGACATGTGAAGACGTGTGACCAATAGAAGATCAATACCTCACTGGCACTGCCTGACCTCTTGACTGAATTAAAAGAACACATATTTTTGCAGTATAGTCGAGTGGATTGTACATTTTTACATTTTCAATATACTACTATGTGGACATATTCTGATGCAGCAGAGTGTGACGTCATTTCACAACCGTTGCAGCGTCCGTAGAAATTTTGTGTCCGTGTCATTTTTGCTTATTAGTAAGACATTGGTTTATAAAGTGAGATTAAATACATAAAGTATTTTTGTGTCATTTAACATATTTAATTATTGCTGATTTGCATAATATATTGCGTTTCACTGTTTTTATTCATTTTGAGGAATACTGAATCTGTGAGATGAATAAATGGATTACACAGCAGCACAAACACCTCTGCACTTTCTCACGATTCTCTCAACATGGGGACAGGAGGGCTGTCAGTCAATACATGGGAAAACGAAATAACTTGTACTTCTTATTTGCGAAAGTAACTCAGATATTCTGTTGTAAATTTTATAATAACCTGTTACTTTACAAGTTACTTGACAAAAGTATTCTGATTACATGCATACCCCAACTCTGGTCACGAATAGAACGTTGTACGTTTGCATCAAAATATAGTTTGTAATAAAACATTGTGTATTCAATTAGAAAAAAAGGCAAAATAGAGGCACTTTCACTAGAGGTCTCAGGCTTTTGGACCCTATACATGGAAAGCATTATCAGCCTCTCTTCCACTCTCAATTTCGTGGCCAAACTGTTGTAGTTAGTGATTTTTTTTCTTATCTTTCCCCTCATTTTATCTTAAGTCATTCTTTCCTGTTTGACCGGCTGCAGCGTCCCAGTGTTTACGCGCACAGATGCTGCCAGGGTGTTTACTGTTTGTCTTCCAAACTGCACACAGTGACCACTTAGCAGAATTAGTCTGCTGATATCCAGAGCCCATCGAGGGGGAAGTGGAAACGTTTTCACAGGCTCAGAACACAGTTCAGGTCCTTTGAATAGCTGCCAGTGCGATCGGCCAGGAAAGCCCGAGCCAGAGACTGCAGTTCATAGCTCAATTGATAAAGATCACTAGTGGTGAAATTGCAAACAGATACGAACAGATTTGTATTACACTGGGGGTCAGCACCTGCATTTGCCTTTCGCTCATTACTTTTTTTTCCTTCTTTTCATGCAGTTTGTGTTTCCTCTCCCAAAGCACAGGTTGCTTTTGTGCTTCAAAAGGCCCAACAGAGGCAGTCAAAATGTGAATGGACATGTCTGAGGGAGAGATCGCTATCTAGAGAGGGCCCGTGTGTGAACACTTTAACCGCTGGCCAGCTTACAGCTGCTTTAAAACCACTGCTTTTAATATCATTTTCCATCCTTCGAGCGATGAGAACCCTGGGTACGCACGCAGGCGATAGTAAAAAGCTTTGGGAAATTGTTAAAAGACCGAGAGAGATAATCAAGGAGAAGTATGCCTTCAAAAAATGGCCTGAAGTCAAAAGGAGAAAAATTTGAGTTGCATAAAATATGAGGCTATAGTTAATTGTAGGATTTTTAGGGTGATACGGCCTGGCCAAGTTATTCTTGTAAGCTTCCAAAGCTTAGCTTTGAAGATGGCATGTTTGTTGTTTCAGATAAGAATTGAATGAGCAAATGACAATAGCATTATATTTAGAGCTGGTTATTTCTTTAATTTCCTAATATTTGTGAAAAATGACACCTATATTCATGCTGCCTTTAGAACACTGTAAAAAATGATTGCTGTGCATTTGAAACTATTATTTATCACAACTTAAAAATTAACAACAGAATAAGAAATAATATGTTGTTTCAATTTTTTGAGATAACTTCAATATCCAACTTAACTAAACTTAACTAAGTCAAGCACAAACACATACTTTTTTAAGTTGTTATAACTAATTGCAACAACATTTTTTACAGAAATTGGCAATATAACATTAAAAATCACTCTTTAACATGACAGTGAACAATGTTTCTTTTATACTTCAGAACAAATATTTTTAGAAATGCTAATAGATTACTGTGGAAACATAGAAGAAGTGTTTTTATTTTCATTAAATATACTTTTAAATAGATGTGTGATATCATTACAAAATTAGAAAATCAATACAAATTAATATTTTTTAAATATGAAATGTTATTAAATAACATTTCAAAGTGTTTAAATACATTTTTTGACTGTTTTTATGTCAGGCGGTACAACCAAATAGTTGTATAGCCTATATTTACTAGTTGTACCACCTGACATGGAAAGTGTACCATACTTTCATACTTGTACCTCCATACTTGAAATCAGAAGCTTTTACCAGTATTTGAGAGAGATTTACAAACCTTTTCACTCTGCCACAAGGATCAGTTGGGCTCATCTTGATGATGCATCTTTACCTTGTAAATTCATAATAAAATAGCCATGTTTGCATTTGTGACGTTTGAGAATATACAAATTGCTGGACAAAAGGTTTTCAAATGATCTCATCAGCTTTAAAAAAAAAAAAAGGATATTAAAAAAAGTTATGACAATATATGTTTTTACATTGCTTCAACTTTTTATAAGTTATACAAGATTAAACTCTTAAGTCCGTTTAATGTAATTTAAGTTGGAATGACTTAAACACCCAAGTTGATTGTCCTTAAAAATTTAAGGCAACAACCTTTTTTACAGTATACTGATATTCAAAAAAATTGTTTTATATTAAAAGTTTTAAATCTATTCAAATCTAAATTTTATTATTAAAACACCATTTTAAATAGTTTTCGTAATCCGTTCATTTGTTCGGACTGATGTTGCACCACCTGACATTTTGTGAGTTTAAGATAATAAAAAATAAAATAATATGTAGGTTATTTAAATGCACTAAAAAATGAATTCAAACTAAATAGGTTGTATAGAATAGAGTGATATGTCATGAATTTATTAAATTATTTTAAAAGGAAATAATGCACTTGGACTCAAAAATAAGCACGTCATGTCATTGACCCAGATGTTGTTTCAGGAACCGTTCTAATCGATTCAGTGAGTCATTCAGTGAAGGATTTGTCAGACTGATTCAACCTGACAGGTAAGCCGCGTGTATGCGATTCTTTTTGAACGATTCAATATTCATGAGTGAATCGGACTGACTACTTCAACTCAACTCGGGTAAAATGGCATTTCTTTTGCTGTGTGCATGGAGATTCGTCGATGCAGGAAACATCAACACTGGGTGTGATGATGAATGTATGAATGCAGAAACTAAAAAAAATCCCATTATGATATCTGTAATTATAACCAACCACATTGTTTTAAAGCCTGTTCCCAACCAAGGCTACTGATTCTGACTAGATTGCACAATACGGCTCTTGGCAGCATTTCTACTTTCCCACTATTACTAAATGTTTCCTCAATCTATTCTTTCACATTTTCATATTGAATGTATGACTTTTAGTGACTATGTGGTGTGCGACAACTAAATCGGTGTATAGAGATTAATCATTTTTTCTTGGTTTTAATCCATTTTAAATCGGCCTATACTGCAGAGGAAATTAAAATGTATAGTTTAAATGAGAAAACAACATTTCTACTTAGTATTATTGCTAAGCCAGAGTAGCAAAGTCAAAAATAGCATTATAGCTAATGTAAAATACACAAATCGAATTCGAATTCTAAGTGACAACCGTGAAGAATGTTTGAATTGCCTGCAAATGAATAGCCTGATCCAAATGATTTATTTTTGCAGGCAATTTTTAAAACACATTAGTTGGTAAGATACAGTTCTGAAGATAAATGTGCACCCATCTAGTTGCTTTTTAATTTCATTATGCGTCAACTACAAGTCACATTTGCTATTGTCAACTTTATTTAGTAAATAAAATAATTAACTGGTGCCAAAATTATGTAAGCCTATTGTAACTGAATGCAGGCTAATTGTGATAAGAGCATCATTTGGTTCATAAATGTTTTATATTTAAACTTGTAATGTAATACAAGTGAGTAGCCTAACTGTTATTGTGCGTGCATATTTGGACTGAAATAATTGTGGTGCGCTTCTGAAATATTTCTTCACAGTGACCTGCAATGTGCTCATTAGAAGCGTATGGAAAAGAGCTGGAACTTAAATGTGGCATGAAACAGGCTTTGTGGGATGCAAAAGTCTTGTTATCACCAATTATGAACCCCAGGAGAAATACCTTCGACTTCCGACCAAAGAATTCTTCAAGTCCTTTCTAGCTGTTGGTGGGGAGAGATGAAGTTGTTGATCAATATGCAAAACAGGGTGATGAATATGCATGAAGGGGGGCCGGTAATTGCACGTCAGCGTGGCGGCACTGCTAATTTACAGCTCGGGATCCTGCAATCAGCGCGCTATTCATTAACACTGCAGCCGTTTCATCCGCGCGCACTCGAGTCTGCCAATCACCGCCGCAGACACAAAAGCCGAATAAAAAAAGTTTCAATTACCAGCCAACAACACTAAACACTATATTTACGCCGCTTTATGCTCTGAATGGCTGTTAACGCATTGTGAAAGAGAAGGGAGACGAACTTAATGAAACAACATAATCTTATGCATTTATATCACCTTTTTCCCTCGGCGGGCGCGTGCTCGTTAGAAGCCGCTTGTCTCGCGTGGAGAACAATTACCTCTCCGTCATAATGGGAATATGAAAAATGTCAAATGGGAAGCTATAGTAGGCTACGGTCTATGGTAATTCCATAGGCAGCTTGTGAGAAGGGTGGACTTGAGTCGCTTCTTGCCCTTTGGGACCCCCTCAACTCACCCCAAAAACATACAGGCTATGCTATCATTTAGCCTAATGGTTAAAATTATATAGAAATAGGCTACAATTAGGAATTATTCACTTTTAGACACAAATTTACCACTGACATTTTTTTAAAGAAACTGTCTGCATTAAATGTGATTATGCTGTGCCTCTTTCTACGTGAATGGCATAATGGTAGCCTACACTTTACAACATTATGATCCCATGCCATAGAACTGCATTAAAGTCCCCATGAAATCAAAAGTTTTTTTTTTATTTTAGTATGGATATGTTAGGTTTAGGCTACTGTTATCTATAAGCTAGTGTGCTCCAAAACAGTGACACAATTTGCATATAGCTAGAAGACATAAGCATTCACATCTTACATTCTCTCACTACCGCCAATATGGATAAATGATTTTGATGACATCACTCTGCACTTCAACTTCTCATCAGATTTTCTGTCCAATCAAATGCTCTCTAGAATCTAAAGCACCCCGCCCCCTTCATTATAAATTGATGCGGAAGCTGCGGCTGAAATCGGTCACTTGTTGACACTATTACTATTTTCTATAGAGAATGGCACATAGTGCACTATAGGGATAGGGGACGAGTCAGGCAGTGTAAATATTCTTTACATTGGGGCGAATGAAGTCTGGTATCATGTTAGTGTCACGTGAACCTCCGCTGCGCACACAGTCTGCTCTGGTCAAGAGATACAATAGCACAGAGCAGATCATATGAGCGAGTCGGCGCAGACCAGAAAACGTATCGGACACATTTGAATTCTGCACAGAATGCTGTATTTTTAAGGGAGATTAGGATGAGAAACGGTTAGAGATTAGAAGGAAACTGCGGCTTTACCGAGCTCAACGGCTCTGGTCGAGCTATGATATAAACTAAATGCTATTAACAATTTTTTTTTAAAGGGGAGGAGCTGTTCAATATGTGCCGCCCTGTCTTCCTGTTTCAGTGGAAATTACATCAGCACATCGAATAATTCTGCGTGTTTCATAGTACTTCAGTGGGCCTTTAACTAAAATTAACTAACACTGAGCAATACTTTTGCTATAGTATTTATTAATCTTTATTAACAATATTAAAAATGCAGCTGTATATTGTCCATTAAAGGGGTGGTATAATGCCCCTTTTTACAATATGTAAAATAAGTCTCTTTTGTCCCCAGAGTGTGTATGTGAAGTTTTAGCTCAAAATACCCCACAGATAATTTTTACAGCATGTTAAAATTGTTCCTTTTTGAGGGTTAGTAAAAACGCCTATTTGTGTGTGTGTCCCTTTAAATGCAAATGAGCTGCTGCTCCCGGCAAAGAGGGCGGAGCTTCAAGAGCTCATGTGTGTTAGCAGGTCCGATTACCTCACAGACAAGCACTAAAATGTCAGAAACTGTTCTGCCTATTATGTTTAAACTGTAGTCGGACAATTATGGAGTGACTGCAACAGGACGTTTCTGAATGGTTAGTTGATGAATTTATGTTGCTGATGTGGAGTTAACTATCTTCAATTAGCATATTCTGTCATTATAATCTATAAAATCGCTCCTGTGGGAACTGTTGTAAGATGCCTACAGAGTGATGCTATTGCATTTGTGTTACATACTGTATTGCATGTGAAAAGAGGGATGCGACATCTTGAGCAGACTCACAAATGTGCTCTATACAACAACTATACAACTTCTCAACATGGACATGTTCATTTGTAAATTTTAGGCTTGGTGATGTGACTAACCCGGGAGGAATCTCGTGTAGTCCCTACCAGCCGTTTGTTGTAGTCCTTAAAAAATGATTTCTTTAAGCAAATATCTTCCTTTGCTTTGAACTTTGAGCATTGTAACTTTGCAGATGTTGTTTATGCTCAAACAGCAACATTACACACTAACTAAAGTTAGAAAAGTGAAATCATTAACCACCCCTTTAAATAATTTTAACAGATAGGCTACAATTTTAATTATAGTTCATGTTGAAATTAACATTAACTAAAACTAATAAATGTTAATAAAAAATTATTATTTTTCATTGATAGTTCATGTTAACTTGTGTATTTAATTAACATTAATGGAAACATATTTTTTAAGTTTTAAATACACCAAAATCAAAAAAAGAACCACATAATTTATAATATCACACTTTTAATTTAGTATCACTAGTCAACTATCAAACCAAGTGCCATCTACAAACAAATAATGCTAGAGCTTCACTTTTTGCTGTTACTTTTAACCAGCTGTGTTGCAGTGAGTTTAAGTGGACATCACTTCAGGTGTCCTATAAGAGTAACCACATTGCATGAGCTAATAACATGTTACACAAACTTTTGGCGACTAGAAACAGTCCACACACTTTTTATTTTGAACAGTGTTGTTTTATCATTTAAACCTAAACTTTTTGTGAAATGTTTTACTTGAAAAACTGTATTAAGATTATCCAAAAAAATTAAACCTACCTGGTTTGATATTTCATTATCTAATGCAGTGATAAATACATGTAGTCTTTGTGTGTGCCATTCAGTTCTGATATCTGACAGCAGGGGCGCTCTCGAGTGCAATCAGACACATTGCAGTGCCTGAGAAGGGTGGTGCATCTCAATATGAAGAAATGGGCTGCAGGCCAGTACAGACAGGAACCCCACTGTCTCCACGGGGGGCTGGTGAACCCATATATCAGTATGTGATGACCTACAGGCGTGTGCTGTCAGGTCTGCGGCAGACCCCCTGTCAGATGTTGATATCTCTTTTCTCTGGGTCCCTCCTGCTCTCTCTGACTGGCTGTTCTAGCCACTCTGTAGGAAGGGAGTTCCTGGCTGAGGGGAAAGAGTCCTGTTTAAAAGTAAGTGTCTGTTCTAGGGACACCACTGCTGTGTGAATCCCCTATTGTTCTCTCTGACACCCGTTTCTGTTTCCTCTGCAATAAATCTGCCCCCTCAGCCCTGGAACGTCCCTCCTATTGTCTCTCAAAGGAAACCTGCGCACAAGTGAGGCCTGGCTACGTCTTCACTCCATCCAGGGGCCACAGGGGCAGCAGAAGAAAGAGGACAGGAGGGGAGATCTGCAGATGTTTTGCAAGAGCAACAGCAACTATTATAACAAAAAGAGTAGCATTTACTCACCCTCATGGCATTCCAAACCTGTTTGACTTTCTTTATTCGGTGTAAAACTAAAGGAAAAATGTTCATGCTTCTCTTTCCATACAATTAAAGAACATAATGACCAAATGTCAAACTCCATAATTTGTAGCTCCGAGTCATATAAACTACTCAATGATCATTTAAAAAACTGATCAACACATACACATACTACATAAAATATGGCAATGCAAACCCCATAGTGGTTTAACAATGATTGACATTTAATTTTTGTATTGTGTGCATGTTGCATGTTTTGATTTGACTTGAGAGTGAATACTGTAAAAAAAGATATAATCAATAAGTTATAATAACATATGTTTTACATTGCTTTAACTCATCAAAATAAGTTAAGCAATTTCAACTTTTTTATAAGTTATTCAAGATTCAACTAATTTCAGGTCAGTTTAATAAAATTTGAGTTGAAATGACTTTCAGTTAATTGAAATTAAAAATTTAAGTTAATACAATGAATGATTGGTTTAATAAATAGAAACTCAAAATATGATGTTATCTGAACCAAATTAATTATCCAGGTTGATTTGACAAAAGATAAATGTTGTGATAACAAATCATGGAAATAATTTTTTACAGTGAGTTGAGTTAAATGGATTATTTCCATATTATATTTATGTCCTTGGAGCTTTGGGTCCCATTGACTTTCATAACATGAACAAAACTACTGAAACATTCGTAAAATATATATATTCTTGTGCATTTGGAACAACATGACGGTGAGTAAATGATGACAGAGTTTTCACTTTTAGGCGAAGAATCCCTTTAACACCTGGCGAAACTCTTGATCCAATCACAGCACAACTTTGGAAGCTGTCAGCAGGGGCCATTCATCATGCTTTGTTCAATGTCACTCTGTTGTATTAGGGTCACCATAAAGAATAAGCAAATATACTGGATATCAACCATCAACCAGTAATGTCTGCAGTAGCTACGCTGAAAATAATTAGCTCCAAAGTCCACTCATCTGTGACGTCTTCCAACTGTACGTTAATCTGCAACAGATTAAAAAAAGAGAAGCTGGTCAACAGAAACATCATTAAACTCACTATTTCATTGATTAAAGCTACAATATTTGTACACGTGTTTATTTTAGGTTGAAAATGTGGTAAATGTGCATACTGTTTGCAGTTTTGCACATGTGAAACAGACTGCGTGTTTAATGAAAGCTATTACTTTGCCATCAAGCTGCTGGTTGTAATGTAATGATCTCACTTCTGTAATAGCGAAAAATAAATTATGTTTAAAGTTGTTTAATTACATCATTAAACATTGCTAATTTTTATTCATTTTAAAATACCTTTTTCCTATCCCAAAGACAACTATAAGTAAGCCATTTGTATGTTGATATCCAGAATTTTCTCTCCAAAAAAAATCCAGTCATCACTGGCGCACACATAGTGAATCTTGGGATAGGATAGGCTGCGAAGGATCCACTTGTTCTATCCTTCACAGCCCGGGAAGCGAGGGACACATTTGTAGGCTGCTTTCAAAGGAGTTTGCGGCCCTGTCCCAAATGGCACACTTAATGTGCACTTGAGGTCTTGTAGACTTACAATGGCTGCTGCTGGCGCATGTCCGTTAAATCCACAAGACCATAGGGTGTCCCATTTGTCATTTTAGATGTCAGAAGGTTGCTTTGCGGCCGATATGCACCCTTGATGCTCACTTTTGCTGAGCCTGCGAGCGCCGCTGCAAACTTTTACCCGACAGTCCAATGCTATCTCATAACCAATTCATACGAATTCGTACAAGTGAGTAAAAGGTGGCTAATTTGTACGAATTCATACGATCCGTCCGATTTGTCTAAACCCCAGTGATGGGTAGGTTTAGAGGCGGGGTCAGGGGTAGGTTATTCGTACGAATTCATACAAATTGGGCAACTCGTAAAATATGTACGATTTATCAAAAATCGTATGAATTCGTACGTGTGAGGTCGTATGAATTCGCCACCTTGTAAAATTCATAGGAATTGCCATGAGATCGGTTTGGAGAGTCAAAGCGGCGTTACGTCACAAATGTGTGGACTCAGATAAAGATCACAAGGGCTTAGGGTTCACTTGGGACAGGGCCTGGGATGCAGCTCATGACTCACTTTTAAAACATTGCTCTGTTTTGTTGCGCATCAGCATTGCATCAGTGGTTCAACCAATGGTGTGAGTTTGTGGTGGAGCCATCAGTTTTTTTTGACCAATGGAAGATCGAGGGAGTGTTAAGGAAACCTGTTTGGTATAATATGCCCTTCAAATGGAGTTGTAAAAATATAATATTTACAATTAAACTTGGAATTCTAGAGTTGCGAGTGATGTTGGAAGGGGCGTGTCGATTTGAATGGTGGATAGACTGTTCTTTAAAGGTTAGGCAGGGGCGTGGTGAGCTAGTGCCTGCTTACATCATGCAGTACCAATACTTCCAATAGGAAAATTCAACTGCAGTAGCCACCGTTCACCTGAAGAGGGCAGCTCTCAGACATTTTTACACCATATATTGTAAAATTAAAACACTTTATGCAATGTCAAAAAATTTACTGGAATCAATGAAGAGCATTAATAAAGCCCCAATCTTACAGATCATTAACTAAAAAAAGTTGTTTTAGGGTTTAGTTACCCTTTAATATAGACACTATAATCTTATATATCTAATCTAGAGATCAGTGAGCAAAAAGCAAGTTTTTAGGGAAAAGGGTAAAGTTAATCATACAACTTGTAGTACATAATTTATGTAACAATAATATTTAGTTTCGAGAAGAATGGATATTTTTCATTATTTTGAATTCAGATTTAGTAATTTGGGTTTACTGTTCCAAAGTTTCTGTTATGTTTTTGATCTGAATTTGTGACAATGTCATAATAACGAAAGCACGGAGGTATGACTTGGAGGCAGCAGAAGACATTTTTGTGATTTGTTTAATGACATTATTCACACTTCAAATTGACATGGATGTTAATTCCTTGTTTTTGCCCCAATAACTGGAATGCTTGTTGGAAAAAACTTTGGAAAATTGGAATGACTACCACACAAAAATAGCAGGGAGACTTGTACGTCAATGACAAAGGAATTAAAGCTGTCGAAACTCAGTTGTTGTCCTCAGTCTATGGGACAGGAAAACAGTGTGCGCGCAGGAGGTACAAGAGGTGAGGAAGAAAGCACAGAATTTATGACATTCCTCCCAGTGTGTAACAAACCACAGGAAGGTGTGAACACATCAGCTTTGATCCGCTACCTGGCAATGAATAGGACACTGCCGTCCACGGTCACTGCAGGAACCATTGACGTGTCTTGACATTCGCCTGTCAATTCCAGTGGCTTAGTGGGTGGCGCTGGAGAAAGATTGTCCTGTTTGACAGCAGCTATTTCACTAATCCAAAACAACAGCTGTAAGGTAAAAATTAGCAAGATGGGGGCTTAGAAGGAAAGGGTAAATTAAATCCTCATGTTGTCGAACAGAGATGGAAAATACCACTTCAGATAAAAAAAATTTAAAAAAGGATTTTCGGGGAGAGTCAGAAAAAAGAATCTGATGTAGATCAAATTGGCAGGACTGAGCTCACGTTGGTGACAGACTTTTCTCAGCTTGTCTACAAAAGAGGCACAAGGAAATGAGGGCGAAGTTTGCGAGGTTCATGCGGTCTCTGAGGAGCAAAAGAGGGCTTCGGTGGGGCTGCACATATTAGCATCTACACGGGAGACTGTCATAGGACAGGTGAAAATAATTACTACTACTAGCGCAGCGAAGCTCATTACACATCTGGTTGAGTTTTGGGGGAAACTAGTGTAGGGGTGGTCCTCTCACAACAAGGAGAATGCCCTGTTAGCACAACACATTGCTAAATGTCCGCCCCCAATACGCAAACCTAACGTTAGCATCTTCCTGAATGTGGGTTCTCCTTCCAGAGAAGAACCCAGATCAGATTCAAAAGCGTCTTTCAATTGAGCTGCACTAATCAATGTAATGCCTGTAAAATTGATTCATTAGTTCATTAGCCTTCATCAGGATACAGAAGGGACTGTGCCGGTAGGAAACCACAGATGTACATCCTTGAGACAGACCTATCTGCCAAAACTGATAAATCGGTTTTCGAGATGTTCCCTTGGTGACAGTATTGGCAGAGCCCAGAAGGGTTTCCTGTGTGGAAGTGCATACATTTCAGTTCAAGAGTGGAAAGACGAAAGCACAGTTTGTGGATCCTGCCAAAAAGTAAATTAATAAGCTAACTGACGCATCAGCTGAGTGAGCCAGTGTTGTCAAGCACAGATCTTGAATTCATTAGCTTGTCGATAGAGCCATTTGACAAAATGATCCTCTATAAAACAACTCTTTCTTTTAGACGGGATCAGTCTGTGATGTTATTGAAATGGTTAATACAACCAGGACATGTAAATACATCAAGAAAATGTGAGTAGCACTTGTGCAAACTTGCCACCACAGTGCTAAGGTGTTGCCAGGACGTTGCCAGGGTGTTCTGGGTGGTTTCCATGGTGTTGCTAGGTATTTGCTTACTGGCCCATGTCAAATGATAATGGTTTCTAGAAATTACTTCGAAATTACTTCAATAAGTGAGATTTTAAATGGGATATATATGTATAGTTGTGCTCAAAAACAAAATAAGAGGTATCATACAAAATGCATGCTATGATCATATTATTTAGTACTGTCCTGAATAAGATTTTTTACTTAAAAGATGTTTACATGTAGTCCACAAGTTCATTGAACAAGATAAATATATGTCCAAATTTTTTCTTATTTTGTATATCTTTTTATTTTTTTTTATTTAGTACGGTCCCTTTTGGAAGTAACAGAAAATACTTACATGTTTCTCGAAAGACAAATTAAGTACAATTTACCTTGCTCTTCAAATTCAAAAAGTTCTCACCCCCCGGCTCTTAATGCATCGTGTTTTCTTCTGGAGCCACAGTGAATGCTTGAACCTTTTTTAATAGTTGTGTCTGAGTCCCTCAGTTGTCCTCACTGTAAAAAGATGGATCTCAAAATCATACAGTCACTGCTGGAAAGTGTTCAAATATGCAAAAGATGGAAAACTGAAGAATTTGCAGGACCTGAAGGATTTTTCTGAAGAACGTTGGGCAGTTTAACTGCTCAGGACAAACAAGGAACTTAAGAACAACCATCAAAAAAAAAAAAAAAAACCTTAAACAAAGTTGTGGATCATCCAGGTACCGACACACAGTATTAATAATCAAGGGTATGTAAACTTTTGAAAGGGGTAATTTTTATAAAACAAATTGTCTTGTGGACTACATATTCAGGACAGTAAATAAAAAAAATAATACTTAGCATTTTGTATGATCCCTCTTATTTTGTAAAACTAATTAACATTTGGCAGATTCTGGAAGGTGTCTGTAAACATTTGAGTACGACTGTATATGAGTAAAAAAAAAAGCAATGCTTACTCATCATAAAATTTTTTAAAAATCCTGTATTAATTTCTCACAGAGGTTTCTCACAAGAAAACTTCAGTTTAAATGTTTGTCTTAACTTCTGTGACATTTTCAAGCAGTACAGATCATCCACAGGCAGTTTTTTTTTAATGTCCGTCTTTTGTCTTGGAATTCCTTTTTCATAATTTTATGTCATGTTTTCTTTTTTCATTCATGATGTCTTTTTCCCCATATTTGGTAAAACAAGATATCTAAGGAAGGGATAGTTCACCCTAAAATGAAAATTCGATTACCATTTATTCACCCTCATGTTGTTCCAAAAAATGACTTTCTTTTATCTGTGGAGCACAAAAGGAGATACTTTGAAGAATGTTTGAGAATGTATACAGTATATATTTTTTTTTACAAACACTCAAAGTCAATGGGGTCCAAAACAACACTGGAGCCCCATGGCTTTCATTGTATAGATAAAAAAAAGCATTCCTCTGAATTCTTTCTTTTGCATTCTGCAATAGAAAGAAATACATACAGGTTTTGAATGAATAAGGGTGAATAAAAATTTTCTAAGTATCCTTTATTAGTAAATATGCATTGAAATCGGACAGTTACATAAACATACCCTTAGTACTGCTGTTTGGTCAGAATCATCCGGCTTAACATCTCATGAGGTCTTTGAAGATGTGACCATTAAGAGGTGATTGTGCAGACATGGTTTCCCTGGCAACCAACACAAAGCAACGCATGCATCTTGGACATAAGTAACAACAGATGCTGCGCTGACCTCAGCCACTTCCTGGAAAAACAAATTTGTCAAAATACGAAAAATAAAGCAGTTAGATTAATGCAGAAGGTCCGTCACTCAGTATTGGAGTGGAGTCAAGATTGTGTTGTAGTACTCCGTGGTTTTACTAAATGTATACAAAACAAGATGAACAAATGAAGATGGAAGAAAAAATCCGATTCAAATAACTCTTTGGACGGAGTACTGAGTGAATATAGTGGGACTGTGTAAGAAACTTTGCCAGAAACTTGACTTGCAGGTTCGACCAAAAAATTGATTCCTTCTGAAGCAAACCCTTTGAAGTCTTCATAGTATTTATCAAATTATGATTTCTTTGGCTCGGAGGAAAGTTTACTTGTATAAAGCAACACTGTGTTCATTTGAAAGAGCCAACACGTGCACAAGAGCAACAGCTGGACGTCCCTAGTCTAAACGTTCCCCCTTGATTTTTGTCTTAAAAACATCTTGCAGGCCTTCAATTTTAATTGTAGTAAAAATTTCCCTGCCACGTAATGTTGATGGCAGACACTGCCTACTTGCTGAGTCCATGTGGCCACAGTCCAGGGCACTTTGCGCTAGTGATAACAGTACACTGATAAGAGCGATCCAGTGCCGTGGCGTAATGCCGCCATCTCAATGCCCTGGCCACGGCCAAGGAAGCAATCACAGTATCACAGGAAAACTCTGACCGCATGATATCACCTTCAAAATAGAGGAAACATGCACCGGCACACTCACATGTGATCAATTATTTCACAAAAACTTATGCAGGGAATTTCAGCCATTAGCTCCAAAGTGGGATCGTGGCCAGGGCAATGGCGGCTCCCAGAATAAACACATTTGGATAATAGGTCACAAAGAACAGACTTGGTCGTTTTAGGGCCGTTACGTGTCTAAGCGTGTGGCGGAGTTCTAAGTTAAGCAGTCGTAATTGCCGTAGGCCAAAGGAGCTTCCAATATCCTGATTGCCGTTGACCTTTATGGCTTGGATAATTGAAACCAAGATATCACCACAAACGCTGTGCCATCCCAATCCACCAGTCCTGTACGGAACACCCACAGTTATGGATGGTGAAACTACGTAACAGCTGCGTGACGTGTTCCCGCTCTTGAAAGTCCCCGTCCGGCTGTGGTTTCATCCTGTTGTTGCGTTTATTCTTGCAGCGCAGCCAGGCCTTAGAGCCCAGAAGGTCTTGTTTCTCAGGCGCAAGTCAACTCTCCACAGAGCTGATATCAAAATAGTTTAAAAGAAATCGTCTGATAGTTCCCAGCTAGCAAACCCACCAAATGCTTCCAGATTCCTCGGCTCTGACAGTATAAACAACAGCACACTGGGAAGGACTTTGCACACTGTGTCAGACTGGAAGTTAGTAGAACAGTTAGGTGCAAATTTGTGGAATCCTTTTTCCTAACCAATGCTTGTCAGGTTTGAAGGAGAAACTAAGTTGATTCGATGATTTTCCAAAAGCATGTTGCATGGTGGGTGGCTTCACTCGAAAGGATACATTTCAAGGTCTTTTGTGGGTGGGAATCCAGGAACTGGAACAATATGGAGATATCAGAGCTGAAAGAAAACATGTAGTCTTTATAATTGTGCAAAAACAATTACTAATTGCAAAAGAGCTTTATTTTAGAGGTTTGAGGAGCTCATAATGAGGTAATATGGGCTTACTGGTTATGGGCAGGGGTGACTTGTGCAATGAACATCACCACTTACGATTATCACCTGGCGGATGATAAAACAGGAGAAAGAATCCCATAGACCTACATTAAAGGGGTCCACTTCTCGTTTCTTACTTTAAGTTGATCTCAGTAGCAAGCATGTGTTAAAGGGATAGTTCACCCAAAAATTCTGTCATTACTCACCCTCATGTCGTTCCGAACAAGACATTCGTTCATCTTCGGAACACAAATGAAGATATTTTGATATCCAAGAGCTTTCTCATCCCCTATAGACTGCAACATTATTACCACTTTCGAGGTCCAGAAAGGTCACAAAGACATTGGTAAAATAGTCCATGTGAGTCCAGTGGTTCTACCTTAATTTTATGAAGTGGCGAGATATATCATATTTATCAATTATATATATGATTTCTGAAGGATCATGTGACACTGAATCCTGCAGTAAAGATCCTAAAAATTATTTAATTATTTTATAAATTAATTATTTTATATTATAATAATATGTTACAATATTATGTGTTTTTTTACAGTACTTTTGATCTTATACATAATAAATATATTTTAATTATTCCAGACTTTAGATAAGTAATTATTATTAATTATAATTTGTAATTTACAAACACCCCCCTGTGTTTCCCCCTGGAAAAAATAAATAAAATCAAGCTACTATATTTTTTTTATTGTTTAGAAAATTAGGTATTTGCCTGAGTGACACTGGTATCAAACAAAAATGTTATTGAAATGTTAATGATATCATTACTAACTAAACAATTTTTTCAACCGTATTTTTTTATGTCATAAATTACACCTGTTAACTAAAATGTTTGCAAATATATATTTTTAAGGTGCATCACTGTCATTGCAAAAAAAAAAAAGCCTCTGTAGACCTGTCCAGGTCTAAGGTAGTCTTTTCGTCTACTATTTGTCTCAGGCCTAGCTGGACAATGCACAACAGGGGTCTCAGAGGTGAAGGATAAGCATAAGATATTTCCACCATTTTCTCTCCCCTTATTTATTTTTGTCTGTGTTGTTTTCTCAGTATTGCAATGCATCACTTGACATTACCCAAGCAAGTTTGAGCAGCAGAGTATCAGCTGAAAGCAATTTGGTACCGAGCGCAGCTGCCAGGCGGATAAGACTCTCCCTCTTTCGTTTACTTTGAAATGCTGCTTTTTTTTAACATCCAAAAAACACAAGGCAGCCAAATTGCAGACATGTGTGCGAGGAGCAGTGAAATCCTGCATTCTTTCATGCCCCTCTATGCAAAACTCCCCATTGTTTATTTAAAGAACACAGAACACTTTAGCACTATTAAGAAACATGTCATATAGTAAACTAAAGGTTTCCTCCCAGGAAAAATCCCCTGTAGTTTATTTTTCTTTGCAAAAAGTTATTTTACTTACTATTCGCAAACTCACCACATACACAATTAAAGCCATGGTGGTTGTAATTGGGTTGTGTACGGCTGGACACTAACAGGCAAGGCAAACGTGGAAGTGAGGTGCTTATTTGTGTTCAGGAAGTTGGACGGCTGGACTGGACTTCATCTCTCATTCACATCATATCACATCAGTGTTCACACAAAACACCCGAACCACGCAGTTGCCTGGCATGAACCGGGGACTCGCTTTCACGGTGCGGGTCTGCTTCAAACCTCAGCTACTGTCTGTGCCGCTCATGTCCATAAACTGGTGAACTAAAGTGTTTGACAGCAGATTTTACAGTCACTAATTGTATTGGCTAGTCACATGGATGCCCCATAGTGATGCACTTAATTGAAAATGCTTAACCAAAACACGAAAACAAACATGCTCATTTTAAATTTTAATATTTTAAATTTAAAGCATTTGTTAGTAACTATCACTGTAATATATTCAAATGATTATATTAAAATATTAATTATTTAAAGGGGCTATTGTCATAGTTCACCTGTCTGCGGTTCGCTCATGCACTCCATACTCCATTCACAGCCATATCACTCAAAACTACAATTCCCAGTATTCCTCCTGCACTTGATCAGCACACACCTCAGTCACACTCATTGTCTGGGCTACCAAAGATAGTTATCCTCTAAGATTTCTCCAAGATCCTGTCTTCTAGTTCCCTAGTCTGTTCTCCACCTCCAGCGTCCCACCAGCGTTCCTGCAATCATGTAAGACAAAGATATTGATTGTTATTCATTCACTCTACCCGCAACCCCAGACAGCAACATAATGTTGACCCAGATCCGGGCCTTGTGAAATCCATGTGTATCAGATCTGGGCAGGATCAGGGCCTACTTACACAATGTTGCTGTCTGTGACTAAAATATACTTACCAGTTGAAGCCACTCTTCTATCTTCACCTGCAAACCTAAGAACTGAAGCATTATACTTGCATTTCTCATAGTTTGTTGTCTATCGACTGCTCTGGACACAGTTCAATAAAGCATTGTGCTCATCCATCTCTCTCACCTGCATGCACTTCCCAATTACAGAGATCGCTGTCACCTGTCACCAATCTTCACTGATCATCATCCAGCACTATATAACTCTTCCCACTGCAGTTCACCATTGTCTGGTCTCGTTGTTTCCACAAAGAACACTTACCTGACTCCTTTCCTGAATCGATACCTATTTGTCTTCAGTCATCTGCCTCGATCTCCATTGAACCTGCAACAGAGAGGACCATTACTCATCCAGATATCCATCCTGAACACTATTCTTCAGTTACTCGCCTGCTTCCATCATTGCGATCACATACTTCTGCAAATAAACCTGCTCATCACTTTACCTGTGTGAATCCTTCTGTTTCATGACACTTCTAGGTTGTCTATGAATGCCTGTAGACTCATTTTGATGTAAAGGAGACAAGCCGGTTCAACCCTCCCAAGAGTCTCTCTTCCACTCAATGACGGAATGTTTGGGATAATGCCGAAAGAGCTATTCTGCACTGTGATGTGAATGTGTCTTGAAAAGGGATTCATTCAAACTATAGTCTAAAATGGCCAGATCTATATAGTCCATAATCTCAGATATACTTTCCTAACCAATGCAATCAATCATAATGGTGTAATTTTAATTGCCTCATCTCTCCACATGATGCCGGTGAATTGCAGAGCTTGTGCAAATATATCCACATCGCTACGATCAGATGTTTTCTTACCGCTGTCATTTTTGTTGCATGTTTATTTTAGAGGAAAGCGTGTAGCACATTTACAATAATTTAAACATCACTCTCAGCAGTGTGGACGGTGTCTGGATGATTGTTAAAACAAAAGTATATCGCTGCAAAGGTATTAACAACTTCAAGAACAACAACAAAAGAACTTTGCTGTGAGTATATCGGGGCATTGAGTCTCTTGTATGTTACAAGTGCGAGGAGGGACACTTTTTAAAAAAAATTTCACTTCAGCAATAATCTGCCAATTGTCTTTGAGAAGTTCAAACATAAGTCTGTGCTCTAAAGCCTTCAAGATTTACGACAGTTTAAATTGGAAATTTAATTTTCAGGTTTATGCTCAAAAAGTGAATATAACTACAGCATAAATATAATTTAGTACCATAAAATCTAAAAAAAATACAAAATATTAAATAAAAAACATACTACAATCGTAACTAGACTTCAATGACTTGGTGTAAAATAAGTGTATAGACCAGGGCTGACAATATAACATGTTAAAACTCGCATGTTAAATAATTTTAAATGAACACATTTAATCATCCCCCATGAACCATAAAACTACATGTAACCCTGGTGATTTTCCCCTAAAAGTTAAGTGGGAGTTTATTTAAGACCCTTTCTAATAATGTTTCTTGGGTAACAAGTTCTTATTTCGTTACAATGTGTATATGAGATCTGCCCCTTTAAGAGCATCGTTCTGTGGTAGAGTTTGGTTGAAATTTACATGCGCAAAACGTGGGTTTTACAAGCATGTTAGGGTTTGTCCTTTATTCATTGGATCATAATGTACTAAGCCCGCCTGATACCTAATCGATGTGATGTATGATTGGTTCTGGGGAGGGGGTAAAAAAAGAAGAAAGAGAGAGGAGGCGAATGCAGGGAGGTGTGGGTTGAAGTAATTTTATATCTTTCATTAACAAAAAGTGTTGAAATAGTTTATTCAGCAGAACTATATTTTGTTTTAGTAAGGATACACTGGCTGTAAGTGGAGAGCCGAGTCATCTTAGTTTGTCGATAGACTCGATACACTTGTATGAGTTCCAGACGAGTTAAAGCTAACTGCAAACAAAAGAGTGACTGAGTATCTAAATAAAGTGGACTTTATCAATGTTAATAACGGTGATAAGGAGGAACTGCACGTCTGGACATCCAGGTAGCGCCCTGAATCGCCGAGGGGTTCAGGGTTCCCCTGGCAACGAGGGATTGTAAAGAGGCCAGGCCGCGCATATCAGGGACAAACTGATCGATTAGAGTTTCCTAACCCGGGAGGACTCAGCATTACGGATTGTATTCCATTTTATGTTTATTTGGCTCTTCGGAGTGAAGCGGCCAATTATCTTTTTGTTTCGTGGCCTCAACGCACGCGAGCAACGGTACAGGCCTGCAACGAGGGGGTTTGTGTGTGTGTGTGTGTGCGTGTGAGTGGGCCCACGTGAGTTAATGTGTCTACCTGTCATTTTCCGAAGAGGTGTTCGATTTATTGTTATTCATTTTCTGTAAAGGGTAGTGCATATATGTATATAGACTTTATGGTGTATTTAAAGCAGGGTTAAAACTATATTGAGAGGCATTTGATTTATCTTTGGTTGAAAAGAGTTATACTCAACTGTCTATATTTATATTCATCTGTGGGTTGTCATACAATTCTAAAAGTACCTTTAATAATGGAGATTGTGTATTACTAAAATATCTTAACTGCCCTTCTGTGACAACTTTAAAATAGACAGTTAATTGTAGTTTACTGTTTATTTATCAAGCTTTTTAGTTTCTTTTTTTGAAAGAAACTTTTTTTGACATTCACAGGAAAGTAGCATTAAGATGAATTGAAAGTAAGTGTTATTTTGAACTAGAAAAGTTTTTCAAGACTAAGAAGAAATTGCTAAATTCCAGTGGCGTGTGGCCAATTCAAATTCATACCCTGAATTAAAAGGGAGCCAACTGCTCATTTCTGAACATCCCTATACTCCTAATGGTAGCTGGCGAGGTCTGTCTTTACTTTATTATAGAATATGGAAGCTTATCGTTTTTATGATAGAATATGGAAGTCCTAAGTCGTTTTTTTTTTCCTTGAATATTCTTGAATGAATTTGAATCAAATAAACGTTCATTTAGTTTCAGCAATTATGTCTATGAGAAACCCATATGGGTCGACCACCATTTGCAAGTCAAGTTCTGTTAGTTGTTACGGCAAAGATCGCTATAAGATCTGTTGTCATTCGGCGTTAATCTAAATAGCTGGTGGAAGTGGAAAGGGCTGGAAGGTCACGGTAAACAAGAATGAAGTCATAAGACCTGATGAATATGGTTGTAATCATGTCAAAAGCACTGACCTTTACATTGAGTGACAAAACTGAATTGGATTCAGGATCCTTCTACCAGCTAAACACTTCCAGCCTTCCTGTCACTGAATGAGGTCTGCAGTGTAAATATAATCTGAACCTTTAACACACCGACACACAGCGAGATCATGAACCGATCCTCACATCCTTCTTTTGATTTCCAGGATGGCTGAGAGAATCCATCATAAACAGAGGAATTCATATTTCATTACAGTGTGCAGAGGTCTCTCCAGACAATGCGCTGGAGAATCCAGATCCTTTCGCATTCTCATGTCAAGCGCCAAGACTATTGTGTCGTCCAACCAGTGAATAAGCGCTTGACCTCCCTGGATTTGCTGCTTGTTCCCAGTGAGCAGCTGCAGCAGTGTGGCTTTCAGCAGTAAACAGGATTCTTCCGACCCACACTATCCTGTGGTTACCTGGAACAAACACACCTCTTTTGACTTGTGGCTTTACTTGGACGTCCAGGCAGCATGCGGAAACACGGGGGTTCTGTCGAATGGAAGAAACACTAAATAATGTCGCAGAGCCAATACAGCTGGAAAACTCCACAGAAGCAATGAATGACGTGGCGGTCAAGACCGTATGAGTCAATAAAACCTGGAAGTTGAAGGAAGGTACAAAAAAGAAAAGGAGGAAAGGTGTATAGAAATGAGAAGGTTAAAAAAATAATTATGGGATGAACCATATGGGATAAACCAAAGTTAAACGTTAAAATTTGGAGCATTTTAAAAGTCCCTCTGTGGTGAAAATTAAGTTTTTACTGTTGTTTATACATCTATGTGGTGTTTTCAATATGCTTTGAGACAAAAAATGTGCAAATTCATAAGTCATAAGTATTTTCTCAAAATGGCAGTGAACCAAAGACAGTCTCAAAAACACAGTTTGAAATCTCTGGTGTTTCTGACATCACAAACTACCTTGTAACCAATCAGATCAACGTGTGATCCTTAACGAGTGGATCTCTGAGCTGGTGGGAGTGACTGGAGGCGGGGCTCATTTGCATATTCATAGAACCACTTATACTAAATTAGGCAAGGGTGTAGAGTTACATTCAAGCTAATTAAAGGCATGAAGAATTTCAACGGAAAAAAAGTTTAAATGTGTTATTTTGGGGATCAACGATGAGTTTTATGGGAACAAATTATTGACTACAGAGGGTTTTTAAGGTCATCAGAGAATTCATGCAAGACCTGCAGCTGTGGGGAAGATTTTCAGTGAAGAACGTAAGAACTTTATTACGGTCTGGTTCAGTGCTGGTCTAGTTGGTTGACCAGCATGGTCTATCTGGTGAAACTGGTTAACCAAGGAACTTTGGATGGGTAGGATGCTGCTCACCAACTATGCATGTTTCTTTTAATAATTGTGGTTTATTATTTCTTTCTTTGTTTATTATTTTGCTGTTTTCATCTGTGTGGAACTTTTTTAAATGTATTTAAATATATTTATTTATTTTAATTAATTTGAACTTGTTTCTTTATAAATAAATGTCAAGCTTGTTAAGGTTCAAACCATGCTGAAGAAATAACTAATTTAAAATGAATTAATCATTTAAAAAGAATCAAAAATTCAAATGTAATTAAGTCTAAGATTTATTAATTGATTCATTATTTAAAATAGTTTTTTTATATTATTTAACAGTGGAGTAAAGAAATGACAAGAGCGCAATATGGAACCTTGTATATATATTTTTAAGAGTGTAGTTGCAAAAAGCTAAAACCATGTCCATATATCTTACATTAATCAGTTTGACGCATACATGTTTGTAGGTGGAGAGATGAATTGGAACCATGGTCAACTATTGAAACATTAGATAAAGAAAGTCATGAAAATGGACAATAGAAGGTGAAGGGTCTGGGACTCCCAGAGCTCAGCAGCATGTGGATGAGGTGGTCCACAGTGACTGACGGTCCACCACGGCCCAAGAAACTCGAGTTGCAGGGAAAGCTTAACACACCTTGACATCCATAGGAAACTCAAGCCCAGCTCCGAGCAGAGTCAGATACGTACCACCAAAGGAGCTCGGCCGCACTGCTCAGTACAGCTTTTAACTCAATCTGTTTAGATGAGCGCACAGAAGAAAAATGTCTCCATCCTGCACCTCCTCCCCTTCACGCTCTCTCCAAAAGCCCTGAAACCACATACACAAATGCATTAAAATGACATGTAGGCAGATACGTATGGGAAATGAGCAACTGCCTTCAGGAAGCATTCAGTGCAGTGCCAACCAGTGAGCTGACATGAGATCTCGCTGTTTGCTTGGGAGAAGCAAACATATGCTGTCGGCTGCAAGACGGTGCCAAGATGTTTGGAGAAATCAAGGAAATAACCCCCCAGGAATGTGTCGGCATGGACAAAAAGACAGTGAATAGTTTGAATAAAAAACTGCAGAGGCTTGTTTGATGATTGCATGCATTGGCTGGATAGTCTGCATGATGTAACTCCATCTCAGAAAGAAAAAGAAAAATCAAAGGAGTGGATGGAAAGATAGTCCACAGGATTCTCTCAAGTGTATGGCGAGTTTAACTGCAATGCATCTAAAAATAATTTATGATATAATTATTTAACCACCATGTCGTTCCAAACCTGTATGGTATTTTTTTTCTTGTGTAACCTAAAAAGAAATTTTCAGAAAGGACAGTTGTTCAAAACGGAGAAAAATACCTTTAAAGCAAGCATTTTCTGTTGAATGGAAAAGAAGCTGCTTTGACATTTTAACAATTTCCTTTGTGTTTGTACACCAGTTGGAAAATCCCAAATAGAGATTGATATTTAAGAGCTGCAGTGGAGGGGAAGATTTTCATTAAATAACTAACTCGATTTCTCACATAATGATGTATGACTTAAAAAAAACTTGGAATATAGTGCACAAGAAACATGAACTTTGTTCTTGGCTTTTTTTCTTTTTGAAGCACTTTCTTTTTTTTTGTGGTCACTGTGAACTGTCTGTCGTTATGTGAAAAAGTGAACTGGGAAAGAAGTAACTCCAAGAAAAAATAGCAATGACATGAGGGTAAATAAATGATGACAAGGAGTTTAATTTATGGATGAACTATCCCCTGAACATCTCAGTTCATCATCGGCCAAGTCTTGCCCATGGGATACCGTGATTATTCTCCCTTCATTGAGCGAAACCAATGAATCGAGGTTGAAGTTGCAACAAACAATGCCGTATATAACACTGCCCTTCTGACAAGAAATGAGGGTAAGGAGTGAGAGAGAAAAAAAGAGAAAAGGATTTGGTGCTTGCATGAACCAGGGCTGTAAATAGTCCTGAAAGCTGTATCTCAGAAGGAGAAATGGGAGGCTGGTCACGAGCCAAAACAAACACAGGGCTGGCCCAAGAGGATCTGCACCGCTGGGCCCGTTTTCCTCCTTTTCAAATCCTGTGCCCCATGCCCTCATCTGCTGCCCTACTCCACATCCCCTCAGCTGTCAACAGCTGGCCCTGTCATTCACTGGAACCTCTTTTAAAGAGCAATCAATCACTCCACTATTTGTTTATCTATCTATATACAATATGAAGTCAAGTATGGAGCCAGGCTTGTTGCCTTCAAAGCAAGCGTACAGTCCAGAGGACTCAGCGCAGTTGCCATGTAAAAACTGTCATGTTAGGGTGGATGGAGCTCTGCAATTATTTCTGGAAAAGTGTGGCAACACCTGCAGGAAGGTCGGGATACGTTTATACGTCGCGTGTCATCACATACATCAGTATCGGTTTACAAAAGATTTGTGACGCACTGACACTTTTCAAAAACGTTAACAGCCCCGCGCAATGTCGCATTGTGCAGCCAATTCAGAAAATAAACAAGCGGTCATGCACTGACACCTTCCATTTCAACATGCGCTTGTTCGTGCCAACATTTAACGGTTATTGCGAGAGCGCGCTATTGATAAACAAGCTAAATATGAGCGTTTTCTACCGTTGCTCAGGTGTTGTCAAAATGGTACACACTTGTGCTGTCTTGTCCAGGTTTTAGCACCAGTTTTGGTTGTTAAAAAAAGTCGATAGCTCAATCGAGGCTGTCGCGAGCCTTCTCTAAACAGAAAAGCCTTCCCATGCCGCAGAATGCAAAGAGCTAAGTAGAAATCAGTTATATCAGATATTTCAATGTGTGTTTAAATTTTTTGTTTGTTTGTTTGTTTTAGCAAGGATACATGGTAAACCACCACTGGAGGTCTAGGGATGGTGCGCGAACACAAACGTGTCAGTCAGCTGAGGTAGCCTAAAAGCTGGGTGGAATTGGCTTGTTAAACAAACACTATCCTACTACATTCCCTTATTTTTCATTAATGAATCTATTTAATATCTTAATCATTAACCACAAAAATTTTCTACAATATAAATATCCCTCCATATAGTAGAAGAGAATATTCATCCATAGAGTAGAAGAGCGTCTTAAAGGGACAGTACACCCAAAAAATTGAAATTTTCTTCCTTTCACATCTTTTTTTCTTCGGTGAAACACAAAAGTTGAAATTTTGAAGAATGTACTGGTACATTAAAGAACTGTACATTCTTTACCATTCAATTACAATAACTGGGGACTACAATTTTTAAACTTAAAAAAAAAACAATAAAAACTGTATAAATCACTGTATAAATCCCTACATGTCTGAAGCAAAACTGTCCAACAGCGACACTCGTAGGTAAAGTTACAGCAGGTGTCCGCATCTCTCTTGCCTCCCTTAGTCCATTGATTTTTAACAGATCCCCTAATGCTGTTGGTCGCTGGGTTTGGTGGGGGGTAATTGAGAATGAATGGGGGAAAGTCACGTGAGAGGAGGCAATGCCTCCATCACGCTATGATTGGATATGATTGGTTCGTGCGATAAATCCCGCCTCTTGTTTTCGTGCGCATTTGCGAATCAATCTGAATGAACACTAATTATAAACTAAGTAAACAACTCACCCACTTAGATATCACCTCTTTATGTCACTCAAAATTAAACTTGAAATGGCCTGAAAACATGATGACTGTGGGGGCTTTTAGTGAGCAATCAGCTTGGTGAAATTACAGATACGGAGCTTGATGACTGGTTTTCCAAAAATAAGTTGACTATTAAAAAGAACAGACAAACATCAGTTCACAAATAAAACATATTGTTTAAATTGTTACTGTTAATGAGATCTATACTTGGTTTTATTAAATAGAACATTAATTACATAGTCAATGTAAAAATACAAAATAGAATTGTATTTGGTTTTTCTTTTTAACCTGGAAAATATGACAACATTAAGTGTAACTGGGACATAAATTTACATGTAATTAACTTTGCCTCCTCATTTCAGATCACCACTGCACACCACTGATAGGGCACAAAGTCTAAAAAAAAATGGTGTATTGATGGATCTGCAATGTAAAATTTGTGCTCTGAAGAAAAACAGACAGATAGCAGATAGATACATAACAGATAACATATAGATATCATAGCCACAAAGTAAGATTTCTTCCCACAATTTATTAATTTGCAGCCATGCTTATAAATGACTTACCTTGTTTTAGATCAATCGTGTACTAACCACGTTGTACTAATTCGTTAACAAACCCTTAACTTGTGGCCACAATAGGGATCTCCCAGTCACGTGACCCCTAGCCGCGTGTCAGCCATTTTGACGAAATACATCTGTCAACTACTCAGTGGCAATGGATCTATTATTATTGGTGGGCCACCCCTAATAATAGATCCATTGCCTTGGGTAATATATATTATTAGTACATTATTATACTAATAATATAATTACATAAAAACGTTTTGACATTGGGCTACAGTGTGTTAGGTAAATGCATTTACCAGTAACATTACTGACTCTGAAGCTAACTGAGCAGTTCCACGGCTCTCTTCTCTACTCTTTAACGTTACTACTACTTTAATACTGTTTCTAGCTAATATTGGTAGGTTTTTTTTTCACTGCTACAAAAAAAAAAACGTAGAAAAATGTAGTCAACCCATACACCGTTAGAACCGTGAAAAAAATGCACAATAGTTCTATCATAAAGGGCGACAGCTAAACGTTTGATTAACAAATGATTTTCTGTTTAAAGCAAAAAAATAAATAAATATATATCGAAAAATTGGGAGCCTGATTTGTCCGGCTAAAACAAGCTTATGTTATGCTGAATGGTAGTGCACACAAACATTGCGGATTTCTATGGCAACAGTGGATTTATAACATTTGATCCCGAACTCCGAGAAATCATTCATTAGCCTTCGAGGGGACAACTTACCTGATCCAAAATAAAGACTGCAAAACTGTGTTGAGTTGGACTGTGTTGAGTTGGAAGCCAAACAGTAACACCGCCATCAGCGTTTTGCCTGTTTATTGCCGCCAACCACTTGTTTCTCCGTTTTGTTTCTTTTGGGATACGGTATAAAGATATTCCTTTTGTATGATCACGTATCTGATCGCATCCAACTGCACAGCATCGCTCGGGCATGATAGAAATATTTCGCGATAAGCTGTATTATCACCGGCGGTATAGCATTTTCTATTCCGTCAAGATGGCTGCTCCAAATGGCGTGACGTGCCTATACCCCCCCCCAACCCCAACCGTTTTGATAAATACTGTGGTACTGAAGGATTGCCATATTCATGTACCATGATATGGAAATGGTATTTCAAAAGAATACTATGCTGTTACTATTGTAGATATCCAAAAATCCATGGTATCACCATGTTACCTTTATTGTTTAGTGTACAATTATAGTACCATGTAGCCTAAATACCATGCTATGTGACTTTGGTAATCGTCTGGTACCATTGTATGAGCATCGTACTGTTGTACCTTATTACAAACAGTCCTTTTTTTGGTGGAGACTGTCAAGGTGTTCAGTGTGTTTCTTGTTTTCTGCCAACTGCCATTTGAGTTTGCATGTGTTCATGAGTAAAATCACTCTGCCTTGTCAAACACATGACATTAATCCCATTAAAAAGCAGGGCCCATTATAGTTATGGTATGGATCAAGTGGTGCGTTATCCTGCAATATGCATGTATTGTTACACACAGTGACATCTGGAGCGCTAGTCTACAGACTGTGGCAGCCTGTGTATTTTACTTAGACCTGCATGTGAGTTCAAAGCCACTCGAGTGAGAGGCCATTTTAAGTGGAAACATGAAAGCGCCTCTCAACACGCCAAATCAGAGACAAGGAGAAAGCTTCAAGTAAACATATAACATGCGGTCTTGCTGCAAAACAGACGCAACAAGGAGTTAAAACTACAGTTAGCCGCATACACCAAGACAAAACCACAATCGATATAGGTTGTTTCAACATATCACACAGGCGGCAGGTCCTGGTTCTGTAAGGCCTCAGAACAGGTCATCATAGCTCACGCTTCATAACATCGTGTCCCCTGGCTCGCATACAGGTGGCCCGATGACTGAATGATAAGGTTACGCTGGGCAACAAGCAGTTTGTGCACATCACCGCCTCAAATATTTATTTGATCCTGTCAAAGTCTATGGCGAACAATAGGAATATTGACTGTTAAGGGACGAGAATGAGCTAGGTTGTTTGAGTGTTTTAGCACTGTGGACTCCCGTGTGGGCTGTTGCTTTGTGAAAGTCCAGTATTGTATTTCTTTCCGCTGCCAAAGCATGCTTCCTGCGCCGGGGCCTAGTCGACCAACACTGACCTCCATTTCCTTTGTTGAGGTCTGAACTAGCGCTGCCACGAGCCCCCGGGCCCTGCCTCCAGACTCCGGCCTCCCTGCGTGGACCTGCGAAGCGGCCCGGGTCACCGTCACCGCTGGTGAGGTTTCCTGCGGGAGTCTGTGGATCGGACCGCACCTTTGGATATCTAGAGGGAATTTTGCAGTTAAGACACTTTTGGCTCAATGACAACAGTGGTGCTTGACTTGCTAGTCCTTAAAGGGGTAGTTCAAAAATATCATTCCAAAAATCTGTATGACTTATGTGGAACACAAAAAAAGATATTTAGGAAAATATCCAAATTATTAGATTGGATATTATATTGGATATTCAGTCTTTTTCTTTTTTTTTGTCCATACAATTTAAGTCAATGGGGTCCAATGTTGTTTGCATCAAAATGTTCTTCCGATTATCTTCTTTTGTGTTCAGCAGAAGAAAGAAACTCATACAGGTTTGAAACAACATGAGGGAGGGTAAATGACGGCAGAATTTTCATTTTTGGGTGAACTATCCCTTAAGTAGTAAACACACTGTAAAAAAAAAAATGCTGCCTTAAATTTGAGTACTGTCAACTTTGGTGTTTAAGTCACTTCAAATTAAATTACATTAAACTGACTTTTAAAAAATGTATCTTGTATAATTTATATTAAAAAGTTGAAAATTGCTTAACTTCTTTTGATGAGTTAAAGCAATGTAAAAACATATGTTGTCATAACCTATTAATCATATAATTTTTTTCAGTGCAGTATTACAAATAAATGTTCAGAGGAAAATGCTTACTTACCAAGACAAAGCAAAAAAAAAAACTTTGCAGACTGGCCAAGCTGGTCTGCTCTCTTGGTTTTAGAGTGGTTTTTAATGTACACTAAAAGTATATATTTGAATCTGAATCTCTACTTAAGTTGTATGATTTGTAATGATCAAATCACTAACCCTTAGTTTGAGCAACAGTTTAGTAATGCTTGCAAATAATGATTGACATGCATTTGGCCTAATTGTGAGTTCAAGAGGAAAAATCTGGCCTTCGCTAGCTAAGCATAAATTATGACTGCCAGGTCATATATATGAATATATTGTCTTTTTGCTTCTGCAGCTCTGATTATAAGGGTGAAGTTTTAAATAATTTCTGAGTTCTTACATCTATCACTGTGTTCTTGGGTGAAATCTTCCGGAATGGTACAGCAGTCCTGTTAAATGTCAATTTTTTTTCCACTAAGTGAATCAATGTCACATATTAACCGAACAAAATTCAAAAGAAATAGCATCTATCTTCTGTTTCCATCTACATTTACCAAAGAGAAGACTTTTATATTTAAAAGTGACAGTTTCGACCCTCTATTCTGATTGGATTACGTCATTTAAGCCGTAAACAGCTGATATACACAGATGAGATACTTATAATCACACATTATCAGTAGAATTCTGTATTAATTCGCCAAATTAATATGATGCCTTGAAACCAGGAATTCTATAATTAGGCCAATTTAATAAAAAATTATGTAGAATTGTATGTAGTTTTTCACATTATGCTTTCCATGTGGAGTAAAATCACTGTATTGGATGACCGCTCATGGTTTATTGTTTTATTTTATCTCAAATCAAGGTTTACTGTAAAGCGGGGTCATCTCTGATGAGCATTAACTAGGAAGATCCCATTAAAATTTATCCCAGGCCCAGGTAATTTTAGTGACGACCCTGGTGTAATTTAAACATTTTCAAGGCGACATTGTTTTATAGCTTACAAATCTCGTTATTATCAGTATAGTTATTGTTTTGCCCCAGTGTTTAAACTGGTACTCTTAGTATGTGTCATATATCCCTTGATCTGATACCCGCAGGGCTCCTATCCCATAATTCCTCTATTACTGGCACAAAACTGGCTCTGCTCTATATTCTGACTTTCTAGCCAAGAAAACGTCACAGCAAATTCAGCTTTGCCTCTCGGGTTGCAATCTGACATCAGTTTACTTTTGTTCTTGAAAGAGTACGAGTTTCATCCAGAATGACGTTGGACTTGTATGGGGCAAGAGGACTCTTGAGTAAATTTGCACATATGATGGGGATGGGGGAGGGGGGGCCAGATTTAGTTCCACAGTTTGATTTTCACATGTGGGACCTCCCAGAAAATGCTCCACGTTGGTTTATAGAAAATGAGCATCATTTTACCGGGACAGTAAGGGCCTTTTACCTGCATGTCATAAAGGTTAACTTAAAAACTTGTAATAAAAATATTCTGAAAAATGGAGCTTTGCACACAGGTTTATTTTCTTAAGGCAGCAGTGCTGTTGCCTGTAGGGCCAATTGACCTGTGCTGCTCTGTGGCAGTGCACTACTGACTCTTTGAACTTGTCGTGTTGTTCAGACAGTCCTGCTCCAGGGGCTGGTAAGGAAGTGAGGAGGGAGCTCTGGGGGAAATTGGCCTTTACCCAAGGGGGCCGAGTCTCCAGCCCCTGAGGTCCATGACACTACACAGCCACAATCTGGTTTTAAAACACACACCATACTGCTGGACTTAGACAGGAGGTGGTGTCTGGCCAGAACAGCAGCCCAGGTGAATGAAAGAAAGCACCTTTATAACAAGCTTTAAGGGTGAATATGACCAAACGCAGAGCAAAAACACACGCACATACTGTGGAAGGTAAGGGTAAATTCATAATTGAGTTTAATCTCCAGAATCAATTAAAGTTTATGCTATTTGTGGCATAATCAATTAGAACAGAATCATCTGTCAGTTTATAAACCAACAGATTTTGAGAGTAATGGACCTAATGGAAGTCTGTGGGTACAGGCATCACACTAGAATAAATATTAAAATACACTGTATTGCCATTTTGAGCTTTTGTATATTCAGATTGGCAAAAGATGACATTTTACAGCGTTAATACATTATTAAGCTTCTAAAGATTAAGTTTAAGTGTATAAATGTAAGATGGGGGGGGGGGGGGGGAAGCATGATAAATTTCCCAATATCTACCGATATACAGTACCTGTCCAAAAACATTTCATATTTTTGAAAGAAGTCTCTTCTGCGCACCAAGACTGCATTTATCTAACACAAAAAACAGTAATATTGTAAAATATTATTACAATTTAAATTGAAAACAGTTTTGACTGCTTAATATTTTCATATAAAAAAAAGTTTTAACAACATGCCTTTAACACTTCTGTGGCTATTTTCCATTTGAGGAAAATGTATGGTAAAATATATAATTTTTTACAATCAATTTTTCTTATAATCGATTTATTTTTCTCAATCTTTATTAAATATATAATATATATAAAAAAAAAATCTTTAATAATAGCCTAAACAGTAATAGCAAATGACTGTTTACATGGAGCAAACTTTCACCACGGAAAAACAGAAACAAAATCCTTTCCCTAGAACAGTGGGTCTCAACATTATTTTTGACTCGAACAATATTACGTTCTCCAGCACACGTGCTGCGTAACACGAGAATGAACCTCATTGGTTCTTGCAGAAGCTCAAACGTGCTGCGTAACACGACAATGAACCTCATTGCTTCTCGCATGTCAAGCAAGCATTTGTGTGGACTGTCGATGGAGGGACAGAAATCTCAGATTTCGTTAAAATGTCTTCATTTGTGTCCTGAAGATGAACGAAAGTCTTCGACATGAGGATAAGTAAATAATGGCAGACTTTTCATTTTTGTGTTAAACCTTTTAAGTTGTACTGAACCCAGCACATTCTTAACAGTCAAATCTATATAAAGTACACAAAAAGAAACCTGAAGCCAAGTTTAAATTAAATCTTTTTTAATTTGATAACATGTTTTGAGTGCACAAAATTTATTAACATTTCTACACAATACGTTAGGATAACAGCGCAACCACTGGCACACTGGTCAAGAGCATGGAGAACATGATATTTATAGGACAGCAATTGGCCCTTTTTACCAGTTCCAGAAGAACAAGCGGCTGCCGTGCTTGGATGGCTGTAGCTCAGCCTCAATGGGAGTGTTGGGCTCAGGTCTTGGTCTTGAATGGTAGGGGTTTTCAGGCACGGGTCGAGAGGTTGCCACCTTGGTCACCTGTGGGAGAGGTCAAAGGTGTGAAGTACAGGATATGGAGGAAGACCAAAACGACATGGAAACCACTCCTAATACAGGTTTAAAATAAAGTAATGAATATTTTGACCCACTTTAGACAGATCTCCTAGGTCAGGCCTCTCCCAGCCCAGCTTGTCCAACACACAGGTGTCGAACTCCTTCTGCTGCTTACGGCAGTGGCGCAGCTCAGCCAGGTTAGAGTAATCCAGGCAGGTCCAGTACTCTGTGAAGGACTCTGCACAGTTTCCCTTTATCTGCCTGTAGACCAAACAATATGTGATTTTAAAAACTAATTACATGCAAATAGTGGGGTTTACACTATGTCCTAACCAGCTACGACACAACGACTCATTTTCTGTCCATGCTGAAAGCCAAAGATGCTGTAGGACATAAAATAAAAGCCAATCTGAGCAGTGCAGACGAGCTCTCTCGATTTGTGTTACACCATACTACATACTACCTTTAATTTTCATGAAATCCAGGGAACTTCTCCAGACAGTACCTTTTTTATGGTTGTGCTTGTAAAATATCCAATGACTCCTGAATAACCTTTTTTGTAAATGTTTAAGAAAAATATGGGCAGGGCTTTGGTTCAGTGACATTTCAGGAATGAACGATGCTGCCCAGCGTAATGCCACAGAACAGAAACCAAGCTACTTTACAAACTTTTGCATTGGTTGTCGCTTCTTGTGTCACACCTTGTAATTTGGCAGGTCAATATAGTATTTGCTATCCTGCAAAGACATATTACATTTATTTTGATTAATTTACCTGTAATATGTTAATATCGTGGGAATAAATCTCATCCCCATGATAATATTTTTGAATTTATAGAAGTTAATCCATCCATACACTTGCACATTCATGACAGACAATGTTACTGTGCAGTTGCATTACAATTTAAAAATCCAAGACTACAGTATTTCACCCTTCGCCGAGAGTTTGATTGACAGGTGATCTGATCAATCATAACGCCGTATCCGCCATCAGTGTTGGCAAGTCCAAAGCCCAAGTGTCAAGTCCCCCCAACCAGTGTTTTTTTTTTCTTGGAAATATATCTGAAAATATGGGGTCGTCTTATATTCAGGGTCTAAACTTTTACATGTCACTAGAGGTCAACCGATTCATCGGTTTTGCCGATATATCGGTACCGATAGTTGATTGGTGGAACTATCGTTATCGGCAAAAATCCATACCGATAGTTTTTCCGGGTTGCGTCCGTTGCTGGAGCGGCTGAGAAGAATGCGCTGTCATTACACAGTACGAGAGCACTGAGAAGAGACTGCTGGCATTATACAGAGAGAGAGCGGCCTCTAGAGGCACAATAAAAACTATCACTGGCACCGCGTGTTGTTTATTATAACACATGAGGCTGCGCGCAGCACAGAGAGAACACGCTTCACAGAGAGTGCGGACACTTCAGATGCGCATTTAAAACACTGACAGCGAAACAATAGAACACTAAAGTACATATTGCCATATCATTATAAAGTAATTAATTTGTTGACTAGATGCTGCATTAGCAGAGAGAGAACAGAAGTATGTTTGCCGTCGAGGCTGTGAGGACTCTAACATTAGTACCTCAAGCGGTTAAAACAATGTGACAAAAACACATGCAAACCTGACCCAAATGTTTAATGTCGCAATCGTTACCATCTATTGGCATTAGTTTATATCCAGCTGGTCACTTTTATGCATTCATTAGCCGGTGAAGTTGCATATTTAAAGCTAGTGACATGATTGGTTTCTCAACATTCATGCAGCCGACAGAAACAAACAAATCAGAAACACTTTTGATTTTATTCTTTTTTTATCAATGCAATACATATTGTTATTTTGATTAGATAATCATCAAGTGTTCTAATATAGAAGAAAATAAAGTGAGAGACTATAAATGTAATATAGATTTATGCAATTTTAATGCTTTGGCCTTTGCAGATATTTAAAGATGGCCATCTTTAAGCATAGCAGACTCTTTGGATTTATATGAAATAGTAACACTTTACAATAAGATTACATTTTTAGCATTAACTAAGGTTAATAAATGTTGTAGTATTGTTCATTGTTAGTTTGTTAATTTCAACATTAACTAAGGTTAACAGATAAAATAAAAATTAAAACTCAATGTACTATGAACTAACATGAATGATCAAGGTACAACTGTCTTGCTCAAATAAAGAAACCTGTAATATTTTAATGTTTAAATTATTTTTTGTAGAATTCATTCTGTAGAACTTCTCACTTATATATATTCATATTTATATATTTATTTCATAAGGCACATTTTAGTTTAGCACTGTTTAACTTTTTTTTATATCCAGTATCCATTTTAAAAATATCGGTTGATTAATCGGTTATCGGCACGCACGGTCAAACCTAAATATCGGTATCGGTAAAATCCACTATCGGTCGCCCTCTAGTTCAGACGCTCAACGTATAGCCTATGACTCTGATTGGCCATTGTGTTGACACGCTCAACATATATGTCTCTGATTGGCCACAATGATCAAAAATGACATCTTTGACGCTCTTCACCAAACGCTTACAATAATACAAACGGAGCGTTTAAAAGCCGGCGTCTATCAGCGTATACCTAATATATCCACCGAAAGACGCCGCTTTCAAACACTCCCATGTGTATCTGTGTAAGTGCTCGATAAAGAGCGTCAAAGACAACATGTTTTTGAAGCGTTGATCATTGTACCCAATAACAGACATATATGTTAAACGTGTCAACACAATGGCAAATCAGAGAATTCGTTCAACAGCGCTCAAAATGCTAGAGGGAAATGCTGGTATCGTCACATTTTTTTAATTTCTTGGTACCGAAGTCGAAAATAAGTCGAAGTAGAGTTTTGACAACTGTAATAAATACTGAGAAATCTTATAAGAAGGAATTGCTAATTTGTTTAAAAAAAACATGGTGTGTAAATTGCTTCAGAATTACAATGTGCCGCTCATAATAAAGATTCAAAGCCAAATCAAGACAAACAAGTGAAAGTGTTGAGTACCTGAAGAAGTTGACTGCACACTCATTGACTTTCTTCCCTTCTTTCAGACACTTTCTGGGGTCCTTCTCCTCCCAGCGGCACAGCATGAACTCTTTGTTGGCCTTGTCACATTGAGAGCCATAGTGATGAGCAGCAGCCTTCAGTACAGCTGATGATACATTGACCTGCAAAGAAAGCAGCAAAGTCCTGAGAACACACATGATGTAGGAGAAAATTACCCATTTGACTGTAAGTGAATACATTATTTTCCCCAGCAAAAAAAAAAAAAAAAAAAAAATATGTATGACATTAAAAAATATCCTGGATACTGATACAAAATGTCAGGTAGCCAGTCTTGTTATTGACTTGGATATTAATAAGATCCAAAACAATAGGGATTACAAAGCACATAATAATCTATGCGTGTCTAACGTTAAGTTATAATAAGCCTGCTAAGAAAAAGGTTTGTTACCCATTATAGTATTACCCTTAATAATACATGGAAATATGAAACCACTGACACTTAGCTACACGGACGCTTTTAAAAACAAGACCAATATGTAGTCAAAAAATCAGTTATCCAGTTCTTTCGAATTTCTGCTTTATTTGTTTATCTTCACTAACAGGCATACACAGCTATGCTAGTTTAAATGAACTTAACAGGTTAACGTTAGCAGTGCGACTCCAGCAGCTTTAGGCTAACACCTGCTTGGTTTTCAGTCTTTCAGACGTACCTCTTCGACGTTCAGTTCCTCCAAAGTCGGAATCTCAACCACACCGGGCATGGTGCGAATTATACGGCACCAAAACTAATCAAAATAAGTTTGACAGTTCACCAATGTCCTCGTCTGCAGCAAGACGAGGCCGCACGAAGAAGGTCAGTTGACTGCGCAAGTGCGCATGTGCGAAAAATTACAGGCGCATTTAGAAAGCGTCATGGTTGTGGAAACTGGGACGCGGCAGAGCCATCTTGGCTCGTTAACGCAAAGTTATGCCACTACTTTTCTGCAGATTTCAAAACCTTTTTCTTATTCTGAGATGATTCAATATTGTTTATTCTATCACTTTATTTATGCAGGACAGTTACATATATCCCAGAGGAGTGTTTTTATCATTACAAGTAGAGCCTCGGTTGTGTTTCCATGGAAACAGTATCAACATGGAGTTCATGGGCAGCAGTTATGATGGAGATTACAAAAATGGCAGGTAAATATATTGAATTTGACGACATTTATATGAACTACCAAATTTAATCTAATTTTAGGCTATGTGAAAGCCATATACTTGTTTTATGCATATGATTGATGTGTCCAGTTTCTGATTAGGCTATATGTTCATGAAGAAAGTCTTTAAGTCACAAATACATTATATCACGTAACGTTACATAAAACAAAGTCATTAATAAATAAATAACTGTAAATGTCATAAATGGTAGACCAGGTTTTTTCAGGCACCTGTTATATTAAAATATTTTAAATGTACAAAACAATATAAAGTGAAACTATTCCATATGATTTAATAAATGTATGGGGCTTCCTGAATATTTTAAATTCATGACTGAAAAGTCAAGGGATATTTTGTCACCAAATTTAAAAAATGACTTTTTTTTTCCTAGTAGCAAAAATAATAATGGAATGATTTCACTTTTTGCAATATGCTTGTGCTAATTTAGCAGTACACTTGAGAATAAAGATACAATAATTTTGATAGGTAATAAGTGAGGCAAGCCATCTCATTTCCTCTCATCGTGTTGTCTTTATTAAAAGGATGGAGGGGATGGGCGAGTACACAATCCCCACTCACACTAGATATGTCGGAGAGATGAAAGACGGCATGTTCCATGGAAAAGGAGAGCTGCATTTCTCTAATGGAAGCAAATATGAGGGAACTTGGGAGAAAGGAATATCCAAACAGGTCTTTCTCTGCTCCTAATGTTAATTATATAAGTATGCCAACAAGCCACATATTTTATATTTAACAAAATATCAGATACAGCAAATATTTTAAAGAAAGATAGCACAAGCACACTTTACAATGATAATATATAGATAATAGTTATACTAATTAGAATTCAGACGAAGAGTGTTGTGATACATTCTGGTTGTTAAAGGTAGGGTAGGTAATTTTCGGAGAGGCTAGCAATAGCGAGCTAGCTTTAAAAAGAATAACATCCCGCTCCCCCTTCAGAGCGTCTCCAAAGCCACGCCTCCTTCAAAACACATGAGCGTACACAGCAGGGAGAAAACAAAAGCATCACGGGAGACGGCTTTAAACTACCTCATGTCTCAAAGCAAATAACATTACAATGACAATGAACATAAACAACTTCAACTGACATGTATCACCTGACTGCTGCAGATTCATTTCGGCGTTGATAGTGTTGTTGATAGTAGTGTCATTGAAAATTGATAAATTTGAGTCACAAACTGCTCAGAGTATAACGTCACGGGTTTCCATCTCTTCCAAATTACAGTAGTTATGGCGTGAACGCTGTATAACCTACAGTTAGGTCCGATCGAACAATGTATTAATTAAATTCAGGTTGGATTATGTTGGTAATAGGCACTTCCTTTACGCTAAAAGTTTCGTGCCTCTAACAAGTGCTTTCAACCTTCTTTTTGATCATAAAGGTTTGTGGAAAACACTTGAGTTTTGCCACAGACTTGTCCCACCGCCTAGAATGCAACTGAATGGTTTTTCAAGCGCCTCCATACTTTTAAACAGGAAATGAAATATTTACGTACATATTTACAGCAGGTCTAGTATTACCTGAAGTAATTTTTCCGGACCTTTTTACAGAAGGTAAAAGTCGGCGTAATATTTACTGACATTGTCCGTAATGATTACTGAGATGGCACATTCGGACGGGACTAAAATCACTGAGAAGCTCTGGTAATAATGACTTTACCCCACCTTTCCATGTTAAACTAATCTAGTCCGAGTAGGGCTTAACTCTGCGTAGCATGAAACGCGCTGATGACGTGTGATGTTTGTGCGAGCAGGTGCGCGGAGGTATGGAAAGACATATTTTGACAGGCAGGTAGGACATCGTATTGACCGAATGCAATGATTGGACAGATATTTTATGGTCCTACGCCTTCAACAGACATATAAAACATATAAATACATTTAGACCACTTAACTGAGTGATCGCTATCACGACTTTCAACCAGCATAACAAAACAAAAATTTGTTTACCCTGCCTTTAACATTAAAATGGATCATGTCGATATTTAATGTGATAAACTACTTCTTTGGTTATCTATTGAGTGCATCTGAAAACAGATTACTCTTGCTTGGATATTTTGTATTTCTGTATGTAATGCAAGGGCATTTTGAAGTATTTATTGAGTGTCCAAATACTTTATGTGGACTAAATGTTTTTGTTACATATATAGGGAAAATACACATTTTCTGATGGCCTGGAGTATAAAGAGACTGACTGGGATTACTGTGATGGCACAGACAGGCGGTTCTACTCTGAGAGGTGTAATGGGCTCAAACCAGCAGGTATGGTCTGACATTACTGGAATTATTGTGTGGGATAATTTATAGACAAGCAGCATGATTGTCTAAAAATATAAGAAAGAAATCAAGTCTCACCATGTCTTTGAATAGGAGAATCCCAGTTAACTGATCGGGACCCCCCGCGGCTCATCCCTGATGGTTGCTATGACAGCGGCGATGGCTTTTATGATCCAAACACCAGGGTCGTCAAAGACTATGATGGCAATTTTCTCAGGAACGCAGGTAAGAGAAAGTGCCATTGCAAGTTTTAGTCTGTGAGTATGTGTGTCATTTACAATTTCCTACACCGTGTTCCATGAAATCCACAAAATCTCAATATAGTTCTCAGTCCATGATCTGAAGTAGTAAACATTTGCTTTTGGTCCTTCCACCTGGAACACATAAGACCACAAGCATTCGAGTGGCATAAATGGATTAGCTAAATGCATGTAGATAGTGTAGGGTTGAAGATTGAGCGATGAGATTGTAAAATAACTCATCTGTAGGTCTTTTCTCTTAGCCAGACATGCCTCGGTTCTGTAATCATTTGAATTGTTTTCAAGGAAAATGTAAAACACATTTTCCAGTGCCTGACGTGGGATCTCTGATTTGAGGTGAATTCATTATGTCAGCCTTATAGATAGGAAGCCAGAAATCCCCCAAGCTGTGTCATTGATTAGACAAGGTTGTGAAATTAATAATCCCTGTGTTACCTGAATTATTTTATTGAATGTATATGTTTGTACATGCGTTGGGGAAGCTACACGCTACTCATAATTTAATACAGTCTATCCTTTTTTTTTTTAAGTAATTTTTTTAAAATAAAGTATTTAAACTATTTAAAGAGGCCAGTATTTATTTATTTTTATTATAACTCTACACAGAAAAAGGTTTTCCACTTATTAATAATGCTTTGACAGAATATTTCCTTTTCAAATAAATGTGTTTTTTTTATCTTTCTATTCCTCAAAGAATTCTGAAAAAAAGTATGGTTTCCACAAAAATAATAAGCAAAAATATTAAACTGTTTTCAACATTGATAATAATAAGAAATGTTAATCAATCAATCAATCAAAATCATCAGCGTTGACATCACAAGAATGAATAACATTTTAAAATATATTAAAATAGAAAACAGTTTTTTTAAATTGTATATTAGTTTTTACTATTTTTTATTAAAGTCCCCCTGTGGTGAAAATCCGGCTTTTAATGTTGTTTATATGTAGATGTGGTGTTTTTAATATGCTTTAAGACAAACCATGTGCAAATTCATAAGTCAACAGCATTGCAGAGTATTTTCTCCTTAAAACTGCAGTGAACCAACGACAGTCTCAAAAACACGGTTTGAAATCGCTGGTGTTTTTGACATCACAAACTACCTTGTAACCAATCAGGTCAACATGTGATCAACAACGAGTGGATCTCTGAGCTGATGTGAGTGAGTGGAGGCGGGGCTCATTTGCATGATTATTTTGTTGATTAAAGATGAGTTTTAAGGGATACAATTATTGACTACAGAGGGACTTTAAAGAAATGCAGTGTTGGTGAGTTGGTGAGACTTCTTTCAGAAACATTAAAAAATAAACCGCAGTGTAGATTTTGTCATTTATTTTTGCAGGTGCATGATACATTATTCTTTATTTATTGTGAAAATATGATTATTACCATCATTACCAAATGGTGGAAGTACATTCAATAAATGTATCCTTAGATGGTATATTTGCTTGTGCAATTTCTTTTGTGATGTGCACATAAAACTTGAACCATGTTTATCATGTTTGTCATGTTTGTTAATGTGCATTTATAAACAGGAAAGAGGCCGCACTATGCATAAATTGTTTTATTCGCACAAACGCGTTTCGGCGCGTGCCTTCTTCAGTGTGCCATATGTGCATTAACATAACCCTGAAGGATACAGTTTTTAGCCTAATTAGCATATCATGTTGCTCTTTAAAGGACAACTTAAGATCCATGCATAGTTACATTTGCTAGTTTACTTGGGTTCATCTGCAGTATCAATATACCATTTTCCATATTCGGTTATTTTTATTGAAGAAATAAGTTTAAAAAAAAGTGACAACTAGAACAACATCTGTTTGCATAGGACATGTTCTTGTATTTTTTTGATTACTGGTCTACACATGTGTTAGACTTACATCTTTGGCTGCTACACTATTTTTTTCCTAGTTCATATCCAGGTATCTGTATTTAGAGCGTTGCTTGGGAATTATTTGGCGGCTGTGTTTTCCAGTATTGTGACTGTGAGATGCATGATTTGGTAAACACTGTCTTGAGCAAATACATGCAATACGATCTGCAGCCCCACCTTTCGTCACAGTCTGATTGTGAGCTTGCATGTCTATTTCATACATCTAGCCTACAGTTACTATAACATAGGAAGACAGACACATCCTAAACAGATGTCAGAACAGTTACTTATGGAGAAACACGCATAGATTTTCTTCTACAAGTTAATTGGAAGCTGTTTATTGATATTGTTAGGAAACAGAATCTGTGTGTGGTAAAAGAATAGTAGCAACATAGTGGCGTAAACAAAATTAGTCTTTAGCAGATTTTTCTTTCTCCCTTATGTGTCCCCATCAGCCCACGCATATTTTTCAGCTACAGAACTCCCCAAAAAGCACTTTCTGTTGGAATTGTAACACCCATCATTCACAAAGTGTTAAGGCCCATTCACACCAAGAATGTTAACTACAAAGATAACTATAAGGATATCTGTATTAGCGTCCACACCAGCGGATCATATCATTCGTTTATTCTAAGCGCTCACTTGAGTTTTGTTATCTGGCACTTTAAATGCTTGAGTTCTTTAAAGCAGGATGGATTCTAATTGGCTGTCTATGTTTGTATAATTCAACAGCTGAAAAAAAAAAATTCTGAAAGTGATTCCAATGATTACCATTATAATTATAGTTGTGGACAATTTTTTTTGTTGATATATTTATGTGTTCATATTGGATAGTTATTTGTGTTCCTAGATATTAATATACATTTCCATGTGTCAGTCACTCCATGCCTCTATTCAGGGTTTGAAAACACACTGTCACTTCTGCGCCAGTGTGGTATATGTTCAGTCTTCAGATCAGATAATTTCCAGGCCTCTGGGATTACATCCTTACCACATGCGGCTGGAAAGTGAGAGCAAACATTAGAGACCAAGACTTACACAAGAGCGCAGACCTGTCACATTAAACCACATCCTAGTTATGACTCCCAGAGCCAAAGCCCACCCACTTCTACATGAGTCCACATCACAGACTTCATTTGCATTTACATTCATTTTCTAAGTAGAAGCTTTCTGACCAAAGCCACTTACAATAAAGTGGATATATCATGTAAGTCAGTTACCAGTTGTTCGACCTAGCAACTTTGGCTCAGTCTTTAAAGGGATAGTTTTCATAGGTGAGATTCTATCCATAGGTGGAGAGTGAACCAACTCCAGGGTAAGGCTAGATGCGCTTCCTCCATAAAAACACATTTAAATATAATGTCATGAAAGTTAGAAGTTTGAAGTTACGTGTTGCCTAGGAACAATCTACTCATCCCAGTATAAATGCTCAAGATAAATTTTTGTTATTAAAGCGGCTATGTTTGCAAACCACTATAATTTGAACAGAAAAAGCAAGCATACTGTATGCGTGATTTGGCATGGCAACATATTTGAATAATAAATAACCATTGCCTTACCTAATGCAGCAAAACAAAAGTTTAATTCAAATTCTGAATGGATTATAGGGTGAAGTCAGCAAAAGTGGGACATCAGCTAAAATGGGACAAATAAGCTTTTTGGTGTAGTGCGATATTGGTGGGTGGTCTTGAAATGTTGTCACAACAGTAGTCTATATAAAGCTGTCACCTCAACTCATCGCGATCTCATAAAGTTCCACTGTAATCAATGAAGCTGACTGCACAGTGAATCTTTTATGTAGCACACTTGGGGCCAGATTTAGGCCGATTTAAACAGTGCAAATTAGCGTGAGAGCGCGATTCCAAAAAAACGCAGATGGGAGTGGAAAGTTCTGTGCATGATCTACTAACTATCTACTGCAAATTAAATAACACAGATGCAGCCGGATCATTTCCATAATGACCAACGCAATCTACCTGTTAGCATCTGGTTTAAGACTTGCTTTTTTGGGCTTTAAATAATGGCACAAACACCAGTAAATTGACGACTGCAAACTTTAGTAAATCACCTTGCATGATTCATTTAAATACTCTCCTCCCATAAATTTTGCGTCTGAAAGGGAAACTCCTATAAATGCATTAAGATCAGCCACAAAAATAACCCTGTCCACACCTTTTCAGCGCTAATTTTTCACTGCGTGTCTTTAGTAAATCCTGACAGTAGTTTAACGCCAAAAGGTTTGCGCTGGCGCAAGCTGTTAGTAAATCTGGCCCATAGTGTCTACACTCTGTTTGTTATAAGTTACCTTATAGGATTTGCGAGTGTCTGATTGGCCATTGCGTTCAAGAAATCAACAGATATGTTTGTAATTGGCTATATTGCTTAAGGCTGCAAAACACGTTGTAAACAGAAACCTCTGATGCTCTCAAGAGCACAAACATCAAATCTTTTTCACCAATATGCTATTATTACGGAGAAAACCGATCCTAGACCAGCAGCTTTATACATGTGTGTATATTATATATACCCTGTCTAAGTCTCATGGAGCAGGGATGGAGAGATTATTCCCACTCAAATGTAAATCTGGCCTTTTAAATCAACTCCATCTCTTATGTTAGATCGTTTCATAATATGGAATATTGTGCATCCTATAGATTTATTTTTATCACTTGGAGGTGACTACATTTGTCAAAATGGGTGTGAAGACAGAATTTATTGCCAGTAGCTTCCCTCCAGGATGGAGGATCACAGAGTGTGCAGATGCTGAAGAGGCAAACGCAGAGGAACCAGATTCCCTGCGGGAGGATGTTTTTGGGAGGAGAGGAAAGAGGGACAAGTCCAACTACAGCTGTGGGGCAAAGTAACAGTAGGATCCAGGAGGCAGGCATGATAGCGGGTGGCAATCCCAGACAGGAGCAGCCCAGGCTGGACAGGAAGGCCTGCGGAAATGCCCAGGCTCCAGGCCAACTCTGAAGCTGGCTGGAGAGCACGAGAAAACCAGATGGGAGGAAGACCTTAAGAATCTCAACACTGGTCATTTGAAGTCATATGCAAGCAGCGGTTGTTGGCGTATCATGTAGGACTGCCCCTTGAGATGGGCACAAGGCAGACTGAGTCCCCTCCATATGTCCTGTTCTGCCCAAGTTGACCAATTTGTCTTCAATCCAAGCACACCAAAGCACAGTAACTGTATACTCCAAGTAAAGTTTTAGCCATATGCTTGTCTTTTTAAAAAAATAACTAACTTAAAGTTAGTGGTATTTGCTCTTTTACTTTAAACCTCTAACCCCAAGTATTCAACATTTTCGTTTAACCACTTCGAATTATACCTCAAATCTTGCAGCTTGTTGAGGAGAGGTGTGCTATTACTTTTCTAAATCCGGAATATACTTCTTGACTTTTGCCCATATTTTTGCCCTGATTTGCAGTCAGGGCGAGTCAATGCTAGTTTCCAAAAGCTAGAGCCAGTCTGAAGATTTTGGGCTGCCAGAGTATTTACAGAAAATTGCGTAGTGTATGATGGGAACACAGTCCAATTTATTTTTTGCTTCAGACTATGATTCCCTCCAGTCTAAGGATATCAAACATATTTGAAATTTTAAGCCAATTTCAGAACATACATCGTAATACATGATGCACCTTTTACACTGACTTCTAACTGCCTCAACTTACACCACAAATCTGTCCAGACCATACTTACTGTGTCTACCAAACTAAGGCTGCATCCAAATGCACTTGGCTAGGCCAAGAACTCAGAACAAAGTGCCACTATTGGTCATCCATAGTCATGCATCTCCTGTCTGCGTGGCACATATTTCTGCATGAGTTTGTTGTGTTACCCAGCCAACATTTGTATGTGGGGCCCATATGGGTATGAAATGGGCTGAAAAATGTAGGAGGGACCGCGGGTTACATAATGGCCCCATGTTAATTGCCCAGATGGATTTCATATAGGTTTGGACTTGGTACTAGGTGGGACCCAAGTGGGCAACATGCACAAGACCCATCTCGCTCCCAGTTTTAACCCAGTTGACATTTGTATGTGGGGCCCATGTGGGTTTGAAATGGGCTGAAAAATGGGCTCTGTATGGGATTGTCCGCGGATTACATAATGGCCCAATGTTAATTGCCCAGGTGGATTTCATATAGGATTGGACTTGGTACTAGGTGGGACCCAAGTGGGCAACATGCACAAGACCCATCTCGCTCCCAGTTTTAATCCAGTTGACATTTGTATGTGGGGCCAATGTGGGTTTGAAATGGGCTGAAAAATGGGCTCTGTACGGGACCCAAGTGGGCAACATGCACAAGACCCATTTCGGTCCCAGCTGCTAATATTTGTATGTGGGGCCCATGTGGGTTTGAAATGGGCTCTGTATGGAATTGTCCACGGGTTCCATAATGGCCCCATGCCAACTGCCCACATGGATTTCATATAGGATGGCACTTATAAACAGGTGGGCCCCAACTGGGCTACATGCACAAGACCCATCTTGGTCCCAGCTTTAGTTTTTTTGGGGTACTACAAGGTTACTACATGGGCTGAAATACGGGCAGTAAGTAGGTTTGTCCACGGGTTCCATGTTGGCCCCAGCAACTTACTCATTTAGGTTCTATGCAGGATTTCACAGGGCTTTAAGTGGGGCCCAACTAAGAATCACATGCATTTGGCCCAACTAGGGATCATCTGGGTTCCATCTAAATGAGTAGCAACACCACACAAACAAGTTTTAAAGCATTAGAGCACAAAGTGAGATTTAAATCTTTTCAAATTTCAATTTTATTGAAATTACCCATCATATTATGCTATATTCTGAAATTCCAGAGACAATATTTAAAGAAGCAGATTTATGTCAGATTAAAGAGTATCTTTTTAAAAGTTACATACCTAATTGGTAAATTACATATTTTGACCCAGTCTTTACTGAAATATTTGAACAGGAAATAAATTGGAGCAGCAACTATACATTTATCAGTACAGCTTACACTGCAGACAGTCATTTGTGCATTCTAGACACTGTCCTCCTCCATCTCTTGTCCTGGACTTTTTTGAGAGTTCCCTCTCAGTTTCTTGCCAGTTGATCTGTGCAGTCTTCTTAAGAGCCTCTGCAAAACAAATTTGTATTTTTAGAGATTATGATTTTAAAGAAATCATGTTACTTACACATGTCACAATACCTTATGAAAGAATAACAACTTTTACTCAGGATAAAAAACAAAAACAGCAAAAAACTTCAATTGGAATTGTAATGGTATTGGAATGTCACGGAAGGGCATTTGGGAAATCAATAGAGAATTACTGTTTATTTCTTCAGACTATTCCGACTTCATTTTGTATTAATAAAACCAGTTTATAAAGTATGAATATGCGATGTGTTTGAAAGCATCAATTCATTCAATGATACAAGTTAACCATTAAAACAATTTATAAACAAAAATAATAATAAATACATTATTTGTCTCAAGACTTTGTCATTTTAATATTAGGTAGTTTCCCACAATCAGATTCTTAGTCCATGATAGAATGGGCCGACAAATGTGCATAATAAAGTATTTAAATTATTTTTGATTGCTAATTTTTAACAATAATTGCTAATTTAATGAGTAAAATACTTGTTTCATTACTGGATGAATCAGCGTTTTTTAACGAATCTCTAGAATGAATAATTAAAAAATGACAAATAAATTTGTTTACCAGTCTCTTGTCATCTCCACCTGTTTGTGTAACAATGTGAAATCTTTATCTTTAAGTGTCAAGTTTCTTGGAAGTTGATATACTCTATTTTGATTGCTACTGTAGACAGTGCTTATATCTGATCTATTTATCTCAGTACTTCTGTGATCATTTGAATTACGAGCTGATGTTGTTGTAATATTATATAAGAATATAATAAATTACTGTTGTGTCAATCTAAAATTATCTTCCCACTCATCATTCTGTGAAGTGGTGCAGGACAACTTTGTCCAACTTTGTTTCGGACTCTCATCCTTGTTTTGGGCATCTGGCATCGTTTTTTTACTGCTTGATTAATATAAGCAGCACGGCAAAGCTTTGTGTGCTCCTTGTTTCCTAGTAAGGACCTGAAATAGGTAAATACAGGTCCTTCTCAATAAATTAGCATATTGTGATAAAGTTCATTATTTTCCATAATGTAATGACAAAAATTAAACTTTCATATATTTTAGATTCATTGCTAGGGTTGGGTATCGTTTGAATTTTAACGATTCCGATTCCAATTCTGATTCCTTGTTTCGATTCCGGTTCCTAACGATTCTCGATTCCGATTCTTTAAGAGGCAGGGTCAAAAAAGTTTAGGATATTTTAAATGAGCTAGCTAACCAACAGTCTTTCTGAAGGAAATAGTCTAACCTTCGCCATCAATTTTAATTCTATGAACTTTTTACTTTTTATGAACTTTACTATGAATTTCTCACAGGGCTGTTTTCAACTACTATATAAATATCAAATCTATGAACTTGAATATAAATATTATAAATTATGAATAGATTTTCACAGGGGTACACTTTCCTCAAGAGAGCTTTATTTTAGAAAACCTCATGAAAACACATTTACACATGCGTTTATGACGCTGCAGGTACTAAAACATGTTACCGTGCTCCTACTGATGGGCTAGCAGAATAGCAAATAAACAATAAGAAACAACTTGTAAAACCTTTGTCATCTGGCGAGGAGAGAGCAACCAGCGAAATAACCGGTGCTCTGAACGGCGTCGAGAGCACTTCTGGAACATATCCATTCCTTGGTTTGATGCTGCGTTCACAGATGCGAATAGAGCGTCTGGCGCGAGTGATTTCAATGTTAAGTCAATGCAAAGACGCGTTATGCGCGTAAAAAATTCCTGCGGCGCGAATAGGGACAGGCACGCTTTTCAGTTTATAATGTCTATGTTTATATAGACGCGAATACTCCTTGTTTACGCGCGTCAATTTCGCTCTTCATGCGCGAATGGATTCAAAGTGTTCAAGCGTATAACTAGGCGCGAATTTGACGCGCTATTCGCGTCTGATGTGAACGCAGCATTAGGATGACTCTCAAATTGCTTCGCTCGGTTATGCCAACACTTCTGGTAGACGCTTCTTCGTTGGTGTTCAGCGGTTTCTTCTTCCGGTCGGCGGACTGTGAATCGAAACTAGGAATCGAAATTTAAACTTTGAACGATTCCAGGAAAATCGCAAAGCTAGTCCCGGTTCAAATCGATACCCAAGCCTATTCATTGCACACCAACTGAAATATTTCAGGTCTTTTATTGTTTTAATACTGATGATTTTGGCATACAGCTCATGAAAACCCAAAATTCCTGTCTCAAAAAATTAGCATATCATGAAAAGGTTCTCTAAACGAGCTATTAACCTAATCATCTGAATCAACTAATTAACTCTAAACACCTGCAAAAGATTCCTGAGGCTTTTAAAAACTCCCAGCTTGTTTCATTATTCAAAACCGCAATCATGGGCAAGACTGCCGACCTGACTGCTGTCCAGAAGGCCATCATTGACACCCTCAAACAAGAGGGTAAGACACAGAAAGAAATTTCTGAACAAATAGGCTGTTCCCAGAGTGCTGTATCAAGGCACCTCAGTGGGAAGTCTGTGGGAAGGAAAAAGTGTGGCAAAAAACGCTGCACAACGAGAAGAGGTGACCGGACCCTGAGGAAGATTGTGGAGAAGGACCGATTCCAGACCTTGGGGGACCTGCGGAAGCAGTGGACTGAGTCTGGAGTAGAAACATCCAGAGCCACCGTACACAGGCGTGTGCAGGAAATGGGCTACAGGTGCCGCATTCCCCAGGTCAAGCCACTTTTGAACCAGAAACAGCGGCAGAAGCGCCTGACCTGGGCTACAGATAAGCAGCACTGGACTGTTGCTCAGTGGTTTATGCAAATTTTGCATGTCATTCGGAATTCAAGGTGCCAGAGTCTGGAGGACGACTGGGGAGAAGGAAATGCCAAAATGCCTGAAGTCCAGTGTCAAGTACCCACAGTCAGTGATGGTCTGGGGTCCCATGTCAGCTGCTGGTGTTGGTCCACTGTGTTTTATCAAGGGCAGGGTCAATGCAACTAGCTATCAGGAGATTTTGGAGCACTTCATGCTTCCATCTGCTGAAAAGCTTTATGGAGATGAAGATTTCATTTTTCAGCACGACCTGGCACCTGCTCACAGTGCCAAAACCACTGGTAAATGGTTTACTGACCATGGTATTACTGTGCTCAATTGGCCTGCCAACTCTCCTGACCTGAACCCTATAGAGAATCTGTGGGATATTGTGAAGAGAAAGTTGAGAGACGCAAGACCCAACACTCTGGATGAACTTAAGGCCGCTATCGAAGCATCCTGGGCCTCCATAACACCTAAGCAGTGCCACAGGCTGATTGCCTCCATGCCACGCCGTAGAAGCAGTCATTTCTGCAAAAGGATTCCCGACCAAGTATTGAGTGCATAACTGAACATAATTATTTGAAGAATTAAAAAAAAAATTATTACTTTTTTTGTATTAAAAACACTTATTTTATTGGTCGGATGAAATATGCTAATTTTTTGAGACAGGAATTTGGGGTTTTCATGAGCTGTATGCCAAAATCATCAGTATTAAAACAATAAAAGACCTGAAATATTTCAGTTGGTGTGCAATGAATCTAAAATACATGAAAGTTTAATTTTTATCATTACATTATGGAAAATAATGAACTTTATCACAGTATGCTAATTTATTGAGAAGGACCTGTATAAGTCTGCTTTTTAAAACAACGGGGGATGGTTAGTTTGTGACAACAGCAGGAAATGATTTCCTTCTAATCAAAACAAAAAATGTCCATGTAAATGTGGCTACTGACAGCGCCAACGCAGATATACATGTTCACTGTGATCTTACTTGACAAAGGTTTAAGACAAATTGTCGTCATTTAGGAAAATATTGTGTGGGTATTTGAATCAAGATCAAAATCTTTCAACAATGTGGCTCTGTATATTTCTGATATGTAGAGAAACATTAAACTTAATTCAGAATCCTAACTACACATGGTATTAAAGGAGTAGTTCACTTTAAAATGAAAATTAACCCATGATTTACTCACCCTCAGGCCATCCTAAGTGTATATGCAGACCTGCCAACCTTCTAATTTTTTTTTCCGTAGCATCCGGGGGGGGGGGGGGGGGGGTTGTCATTGTCTTTTTTTGAGACAAGACACACAGGACACGCATTAGCTGAATAAACGTTAGCCAATGCGAACATATAGAAAATAGTTGACAATCAATAGACAGGAGTCCAATAATAGCAAAACGAACCACTTATTCTAAAGAGAATATCAAGTATAAATTTAGATGAATCCGAAATATGGGGCTGTGTTAACAGTAAAACGTCTGTCTTTTAACGAATTTTAAAAACACGGATGGATAATACAAAATGCTTCCTGACATTTTGACAGAAAAAAACAACCAAAAACAAAATTTAAACTTAGCCCGTCAATTTACTATTATCTTCTCTCTCTGTGCGCGCGGTCTGTGTTTGGGAGAGAGAGCTCGGGCAGCACTGATACAACGGTACTTTTTAATCCATAAGTAACTAATGCGCTAGTTTTCATACAAAATTATTATGTAACATACTTAGGTACTTTAGTTATTATTAACTCAATAACGTAACACATGCAGACTACGTTTCTCAACACAGAATGAATAAATAAACGCCCGTTTCTCCAGACTCGTGCTTATCAGTAATCCACAAATCACAGAACTTTCATAATCACTAAACCATAGCGATTTTAATTTTATTCAGATTTATTGTTCATCAATACTTAAGCATTTTATAATTTGCATGGCTGAATGATGTTTTGCTCTTATCTGAGTGACCACGAATGACGGAGTATTTTAAGATAATCCATGCGATCACTCCCGTATGATCATCGAATCCAGATTAAGTTAACTAAAAACAATATTTCAACTTTACACATCCATCCCAGCCCGTTTACCTTCAGGAGTCAGAAGTGCTGTGACGACTGTACTGTCCACGCTTATGAACTCAGTCAGACTGCGGGCCGCGGGAGTGGAAGAGGATCGAGCGGGATTCTTTGTTGCTGCCGATTTTCAGTCTCTTTTTAATGATAGGCCTTACGCATGTCAATCATCCCTGCTTGCTATTTAGGGAATGAACCCAGCGCTATGATTGGTCGAACTCCGCTTCTTTTGCTGTTGCTTGATTTGAGGACTGCGCGTGGACAGAGGCGTCACCAGGTTTTTGCGTAGTTTAGAGTGACAAATCGTACCACCGTAATTTGAGGTCAAAATGCGTATCCGCTACGCAAAATGCGTACAGGTTGGCCGGTCTGGTATATGACTTTCTTTCAGACGAATACAATCAGAGTTATATTAATAAACAACTTGACACTTCTGAGCTTCATAAAAGCAGTGGATTGCAACCATCAGTTTGAAGCTCAAAAAAGTGCATCCATCCATTATATAAGAACTCCACACAGCTCCGGGGGGTTAATAACGGCCTTCTGAAGCAAAGCCATATGTTTGTGTAAGAAAAATATTAATATTTAAAACTTTATAAAGTAAAACAACTAGCTTCCGGGCAAACGAACATATGGATTCCACTTAAGGGTAAAGCGCAACTTATGTGAGTAATGCAACGCACTGCTGATATTTATGCTACACCATGATGCACTACGCTACTTCTGACGTCACAAGTTGCGCTTTATAAGCAAGTAGACTGAGTATGTTTGTTTGGCCGGAAGCTAGTTATTTTACTTTATAAAGTTTTAAATATGGATATTTTTCTTACACAAACTCATGGCTTTGCTTCAGAAGGTCTTTATTAACCCCCCGGAGCCGTGTGGAGTTTGTTTACGATGGAAGGTTGCAATCCACTGCCATTATGAAGCTTGGAAGCGTCAGGGTGTTTATTAATATAACTCTGATTGTATTCGTCTGAAAGAAGAATGGCATACACTTAGGATGGCTTGAGGGTGAGTAAATCATGGGCTAATTTTCATTTTAAAGTGAACTACTCTAAGTAAATTATGGAAAATCTAATGTTTAAAATTGTATTAAATTAAGTAAAATCAAAACACCTCACACATAACAAAAGGTCAATGGATCCATACCAGAAGTGACAGTGCAGTGTAGCAGATAAAGAACAATCCTCCACCGAATTGCCAGTAATCATCTGGATCCTTGGTCAATCTGGGGTGGGGTGGGCTAATAAATCCTTAAAAAGAAAGATTAAATTTTTACCATTCCTTTAAACAATATTAAACAAAACGCATTTAAATTTGACCAACATTTGCCATTATAAAACATTCAGACAACATAAACAAATGGTCCCCAATAGCTCCCTGGGTGCCGCAGCAAAAACGGCTGCACACTGCTCTCGATGTGTGTTCACAGAAGCCAAGTTTCCATCCACTTGTCAATCAAATTATCTGAAAGTTTGGTAAAAAACCTCATGCGAATAAAAACCTGTGTGTAATGACGTCACATGCTGTTTTGCAATCAAATTGGTATATCGAGTTGATTTGAGACATTTTAAGGTGTTTTCTCACCGAATTGCACATCATTCAAGCAAGCAATTACGAACAAAGTTTTGCTAGGCAAAATGGATCGCGCCATAATAACGTTTCCATCAGTGTTTATCGCATAAGCCGTATATCCATCAAGATAAAATCCCATGAGACCGAACGCATTTCATTTGAGTCGATATTCATAAAATTCAATCCAATTTTACTGTTTCCATAACGCTTTTTCATTCGATATCACTTAATGCGGATAAAAACGTGTGGATGGAAACATAGCTAGTGTGTGTTCAATACTCACTGCTGTATGTGTGTGTGTGTGTGTGTGTGTGCACTTGAATGGGTTAAATGAAAAGCACAAATTCCGAGTATGGGGACCCCATACTTGGCTACATTTCACGTCATATCACACAATTGTAGCTTTAAAAAAAGCAAATTGGTACACCAAAATCAAACAAAAACCATCTAATAATTTTACCTGTAGCCACATTTATCCTGTTATGACACGCCTGAGGGTCTTTCCCTTGATGTTCTTCAGTGAACTAAATAAGGGACTGGTGATGGTGACATGTTCTCCTTTCGTTGTCACTTTATAGGAAGAAAGACAAAAGGATAAAAAGTTACTCAGATTTGTCAGTAGTAGAGGAAATGACTTTTGATGATGAGAATAATACCTTTAACTACATAATATATTAATCCCAATGTAAGATTTAGAAGCAATGGTTAAAAATGACTAACATCTTACTGAAGTTGATAATCGTGGTGGATTTGTCTCGGTTGGGTGCCTGTTCTCGACAAAAAATCTTCTTCCAGTGCTTGATATATATACTGGTATCTACAAAAACATAAGAGATATAGACCAATAATATTTCTCAACTCTTCTGTAGATTCCAGTGTTTCAGAGTGTAAATGACTGTTTTTTCCAATCACTTTACTTATTTGGATGCTCCTTCCCTAGTAAAAAATAAAATAAATAACAAACCTATGCAAAAATATATTTAAAACACATTTATTTTATACTTATTATACTTCAAATACATTTACATGTTTATTGACACATCACCCAAGACTTACATTTAATTTATAATTAAACTTTATTTGGAGCATTTCTTTAGTACACAATGCACATTTTCTTATATTAAGACAAATGTTTTTTTTTTTAATAGGCTTATCACTATTAATAAAGTGTACCTAAAGTATACTTGCAATAGTTTCTTTCACTTTAGTAATCAAATACACTTAACCTCAGCATTACTTCCAGATAACTTGTTATTGACTTTAAGTAACATTATATAATTTAGGATACCAAAGTACAATCGCAGGGTATTTATATTAATTACATAATTATGTAAATATCTTTGTAGTAAACAGCATAAAATAAAGGATTCAAATAGATTTTAGTATTTTTAATGTGTTTGAGTTTTAAACTAGCTTACAACATTGACATCAGAGGCTAACTTACAATATTAAATATGTGCTTATACGCTAATCGCGATTAGCATCAAAGGTGTGCTTTGATGAAGCTTATCTTTACAGTCAATGGTAACGTTACACACACAGCTGCAGGTTGTAGTACGTCCGTTATCCGTTTATAAAACTCTCGTGTGTAACGTTACACAGAACATTTCTGGGATGTTAATGAACTCCATTAACAAAATTTGTTCATCTGCATTATTAACGTTAGGCTATTCTACTTTTAACTATATTTACACTCTCATCCACTTATTTTAATATATTACCTAAACGTTTAAATATATATTAATTGATCTCTGTTTTTCTAAAATGATGGTGGATAATAGGACATGATGAAAACGAAACATAACTTTACAGAGCCTGAAAAATGTTTCTCTTACCTGATATGCAAATATGTTTGCAGGACCTCACACATCCAGTCCGATTTTCCTGTGATCATATTTCAGCTTCTGTTCTCCTCCGTTTACATGTCACAACGCAAATTGGTTAAAAAATAGGATTTTAACAGGCATAAGGAAAGGCAATCTCGCCGAGCAGTAGCACACACGTCGTCTCGCAATTAACTCAAACTGACGTATTTTTTTCAAACATGACCAGTAAAAAGGCGCGCACAATTGTCATTGGCCAGTTACGTAGATGACAGACAGATTAACCAATCATGATCAAAGAGGGTGAAATTCCAATTCCAATTCCAATTGTTTCAGGGTGGTAATGGAAAATAAGACTTTTCTTCTCTTCTTTCTAATTTTTTTTTTTAAAGAAATGTGTGTTTAGTATGTATACTGTATTATTTGATTAGTTGGTCAAATAGTGTTTACTTTAGATGACAGTGTGTGAATAAAAATGCAATCCTGCATTAAGCTTTAGGCACACACACATTTTTAAATCCAAACAAAATCACACAGAGCAAAAAAGTTTCTGCTGCACTTCTCTCTTGAGATTGGAATTATATCCATTATTATTATTATTGTTAATAATATGATTATATTTTCACATAAATTTAGATTTTTGAAGTGGTGTTTTGATCAAAATATCATGCAATGCTAAAATAATAACAAAATAGTAATTTCTTGAAGACATGACTTTGATTCAACATACAGATTTTGTAAAAAAAAAAAAAAAAAAACTTTTTCAACTGTTTAGCATTAAACGTTATATTAAATGTTACATTGTGTCAACGTTAAAAAACAACTGACATTATTTCAACCATATTTTAACTTTGAGGGTCAGTCATGTGCCAACTACGACTGAAAAGAAAAGTCTGTACTGTTGACCTCAAAAGAAAACTGAACACAAAACACAATATGCTAAATGAATGAAACTGGACTTTATTCTGTACTCCTGTATATGCTGCAAATATGGTTTCTGAATCTACATTGGATTTCCCCTTCAAATCATTAATGTCCTTTCTTTCTTTACTTGTGCTATTTCATCATCTGAACTGATGTGCCCCTTTTAATAATCAAACCCTTTTAATAATCAAACCCTAACCCCAATATTCAAAATCTATAGAATTACATTGTCACTCACTAACCAACTGACCAGAAAACTCTGGAGTATCTCCATTGAATAAGGGCATATGGCTGTTGCTAGGGGTTTGATTTCTTCTACCCATCTCTAAGCCATTATAATTCCATAACATTTTCAAACATTTTATTTTAGGATTGCTTTTACCTGATTATTTATTTTACCTGCTTATTTTTGTGTTTAAAGTGTGTAGCTTTTCTTTTCTGTTGTTATGTTTATCTGTAAAGCGCTTTGAGAAAGCAACTTTTAAAGGCGCTATACAAAATAAATGTATTATTATTATTATTATTATTTTGATGGGTTAGGGTTAGGGTATTTTGCCCATGAATGAAACATGGTTTATCAAAGTGGGCCCCATATGTTTTCCCATTCATAACCCATATAGAGATTACCTATGTGGGGACTACCTTGTAGGCAGCCTATATGGGACTGATTGTGTTTGCCCATGAATGAAACATATGGTTTATCAAAGTGGGCCCCATATGTTATTCCCATTCATAACCCATATAGAGATTATGTGGGTACTACCTTGGGCCCATGTAGGTAGCCTATATGGGACTGATTGTGTTTGCCTATGTATGAACCATATGGTTTATCAAAGTGGGCCCCATATGTTTTTCCCATTCATAACCCATATAGAGATTACCTATGTGGGTACTACCTTGGGCCCATGTAGGTAGCCTATATGGGACTGATTGTGTTTGCCCATGTATAAACCATATGGTTTATCAAAGTGGGCCCCATATGTTTTCTCATTCATATCCCATATTGAGATTATCTATGTGGGTACTAACTTGTAGGCAGCATATATGGGACTGATTGTGTTTGCCCATGAATGAAACATATGGTTTATCAAAGTACGCCCCATATGTTTTCCCCATTCATAACCCATATAGAGATTACCTATGTGGGTACTATCTTGGGCCCATGTAGGCAGCCTATATGGGACTGAGTGTGTTTGCCCATGTATGAACCATATGGTTTATCAAAGTGGGCCCCATATGTTTTTCCCATTCATAACCCATATAGAGATTACCTATGTGGGTACTATCTTGGGCCCATGTAGGCAGCCTATATGGGACTGAGTGTGTTTGCCCATGTATGAACCATATGGTTTATCAAAGTGGGCCCCATATGTTTTTCCCATTCATAACCCATATAGAGATTACCTATGTGGGTACTATCTTGGGCCCATGTAGGCAGCCTATATGGGACTGATTGTGTTTGCCCATGAATGAATCATATGGTTTATCAAAGTGGGCCCCATATGTTTTCCCATTCATATCCCATATAGAGATTACCTATGTGGGTACTAACTTGTAGGCAGCATATATGGGACTGACTGTGTTTGACCATGTATGAACCATATGGTTTATCAAAGTGGGCCCCATATGTTTTCCCATTCATAACCCAAATAGAGATTACCTATGTGGGTACTACCTTGTAGGCAGCCTATATGGGACTGATTGTGTTTGACAATGCCTGACCCATATGGTTTATCAAAGTGGGCCCTATATGTATTTCCAAGTCATAACCCATATAGAGATTACCTATGTAGGTACCACCTTGGGCCCATGTAGGTAGCCTATATGGGACTGAGTGTGTTTGCCCGTTTATGAACCATATGGTTTATCAAAATGGGCCCCATATATTTTTCCCATTCATAACCCATATAGAGATTACCTATGTGGGTACTAACTTGTAGGCAGCCTATATGGGACTGATTGTGTTTGCCCATGAATGAAACATATGGTTTAATAATGTGGGCCCCATATGTTTTTCCCATTCATAACCCATATAGAGATTACCTATGTGGGTACTATCTTGGGCCCATGTAGGCAGCCTATATGGGACTGATTGTGTTTGCCCATGAATGAAACATACAGTATGGTTTATCAAAGTGGGCCCCATATGTTTTTCCCATTCATAACCCATATAGAGATTACCTATGTGGGTACCACCTTGGGCTCATTTATGCAGCTTATATGGGACTAATTGTGTTTGCCCATGTCTGACCCATATGGTTTATCAAACTGGGCACCATATGTATTTCCAAGTCATAACCCATATAGAGATGACCTATGTGGGTACTACCTTGGGCCCATGTATGCAGCCTATATGGGACTGATTGTGTTTGCCCATGTCTGACCCATATGGTTTATCAAAGTGGGCACCATATGTTTCCCCCATTCATAACCCATATAGAGATTGCCTATGTGGGTTCTACCTGGGGCCCATGTAGGCAGCCTATTTGGAACTGGTAGTGTTTGCCCATGTCTTACCCATATGGTTTGGTCAAGCGGGTCACATATGTTTTTCCCATTCATAACCCATATATGGATTACCTATGTGGGTACTACCTTGGCCTCATGTAGGCAGCCTATATAGGACTGATTGTGTTTGCCCATGTCTGGCCCATACGGTTCATCAAAATGGGCTCCATATGTTATTCCCATTCATAACCCATATAAGGATTACATATGTGGGTTCTACCTGGGGCCCATGTAGGCAGCCTATAAGGGACTGGTAGTGTTTGCCCATGTCTGACCCATATGGTTTTGTCAAGCGGGCCACATATGTTTTTCCCATTCATAACCCATATAGAGATTACCTATGTGGGTACTAGCTTGGGCCCATGTAGGCAGCCTATATGGGACTGATTGTGTTTGCCAATGTCTGACCCATTTGATGAACCCAAATGGGCCCCACTTGTGTTGCCCATTTTGAGCCCATGCACTCATTTCCCATTAGTGACCCAACTAGGACCCACATAGGGAGCCCACCTGTTTTTGCCCATGTGGGACCTTCTTAGCTGACCCAAGTGGGCCCCAGATAAGATGCTCATTTTGGGACCATACCCACTTGGTACCCACGTAGCCCAAGCAAAAACCATGTGGGGCCCACATATACATGTTGGCTGGGTAGGAATGACTTGAAAGTCTGGTAGTGTGTGATCCTCAGTCGTTTAGTGTATGATGTCCAGTTTTTCTCTATAATTATTTAAAAAGTTGGCAAGTGTATGATGCCTTGTGTTTTAAAATTATTATTTATTTTTTTAAACTTGTGTAGAGTATTCCAACCTAAAGTTATCTGACTTAAGGCACGTTCACACCAAGAAAGATAACTATAAAGATAACTATATTAGAGTTCACACCAGCGGACGATAACATTCTGTTTATTCTAAGCATGTACTTGTCTGTCACTTTAAATGCTCGAGCTGGTTACAGCAGGGTGCATTCTGATTGGCTGTCAATGTTTTTATGGTTCATCAGCTGGATAAAATTGTTCTGAAAGTGATTCCAACAATATTGTTTCTCTGCGCCCTTATCATTAGGCTATAGTTGTTGTGTGAACTCTGTTATTCTTTAATATTGAGAAAATTTTTTAGAACTATATTTTTATTGTTATAGTTATCATCCTTTGTGTAAACAGGCCATAAAGGCCTAGTTTTCATATGCATAACGATGGGACCTGAACCATAGGGATCAGAACACCACAGAGACTTGGGAAGTGAGCTCTTTTGAATTGAACCAGAAAGTAACCAACTAGCAACCACCCAGAACAGCCTTGAATCACGGTGGCATCTTTTGCACAGGCAAGCACAACTCATATTTTCTTCGGAAAATGTAAAAATAGTTTTAATTACAATACTCAAATAAGTCCATAAACACCTATTTGTCTCCTCTATAAGATTCTTGGATGATAAGGTTTGCCTGAAAGAATGCTGTAAGAACATGGGATGGTTCCTCTGTTTCCTTCCTGACTGTAAATGCTTTGAAACATGAGCGGGGGTGTCACTAAAGCCCCTGTCATTACACAGAGCGCTTGTAATAAGCATTGCATAGCAGAGGTAGCAGGATTAGAGGCTTTAGGGACTATAGGGTTTTTTAGGTTGCAGTAAACCTGAAGCCAAGCAGGCAGTAGAAGGCAGGCGTTTGGTTTACGTTGGGGCTGGAAATCCTGTTTACAACCAGCTTTAATAACACTGGGGGTAAATGAGCAAGGGGGTTGATACACTCCATTTACACTAATTCAATTTAATTGATCTGTCAAGACATACTAATATATTAAAACATATTTTACCATCTATCGCCACTCTTGTAGAAAACTACAAATTTCTTTTAGTACTATAAAAATAAACTTGGCATAGTACTAAAGGTGACTTTTCTGATTGGTAATTGTCAATGCAGAACTACACCCTGGCTGGTTGCCAGGGGGTTGCTATAAGGATGATATTTTGGAATCATCAATGTTCAATCAATTTCAATAATATTCTTGTCTCTAGATATGACTCAGATGCCTTGTTCAGTGTAAGTCTCTGGGAGTTTTTAGCTGCTTATCGTCTGCCAGGCAATTTTTTTTTAATTTTGTTATCATATCCCTCACATGATAAAAATATATATTTTTTTAAATTGCCTGGCAGACAATAAATAATAATTATAAAATATAAAAACAATAATAGTAAATCTTGCTTAGCAAATATGTTGCTCTAAAATATTTGGGGATTTGAGTGTGATAATGTTCTTTTAACAATACTACTATTGTCTATTGTCTTTAGTGTCTGTTCCTAGGTAAGACAAAACTTCACTTGAGCCAGAAGCTTTACAGCCATACGGTTGCAGTGGTTTCCTGCTATGATAATCGTTTGAGGTTCACATTTAAAAATCCCACTGCCAATGAAAGCAGCCAAGGCCTGAGCCCATAGTCACTTTTTTTTAGGTAACACACCAAACCTTGTCAAGAGATGATCATCCACCTGGTTGGAATACACAGCTCCTCGAGCCTTTGAATAATCTCAGGCGATCCTAAATCCATTAATGAAAAGTGCGGCTCTGTTTGGAAGGAAACACTTTTCCTTTTGATTATATTTTAGGGATTAAGATAAACACCTCCTAACAAGGTACCATTACTGCTTCCTTTCTGACTCCTGGGCTTTGATCGTGGAATGTGTCATATTCATTAGACCACCTGAATGAGGGCTTAACGTGAACGTGTGGAAAGGAGGCTCGGATAAAGTGAGGAGGAAACTGTCATTTTGTCTTTTGCACAAAATACAGGCATTTTGTAGCTAAAATAAATTTAAGAAAAAAAAGCAAATGATTGTACTTTCCTATTTATAATAAAAAATAAATTATAGTACCACATAAACAAGAAAGACAAGGGCAAAAAGGGAACAAATTAATAAGGGGGGAAATCAGAATTAAAAAAGCCAAGAAAAAGAAACTAAACATTAGTAATGAAAACAAATAGATGGTTATATGGGTTACGGAAATTCAAGGAGATGAATTTCAGCAAAGTTTTAGGAAGTATGAGGGCTTAGACAGTTCTTTAAACAGTGTTCCCACAATGAATGTGCAATTGTGAATGACCTATGAATGAATGACTATTCCAGTCATTTGTGGTTACTGGACTTTTTTAGTTTTTTAATCATTTTATAGAGATTGCACTCAAAGAGGCTACTCAAATATATTTTATAGAACAAAAGCCTACATGAAAAAGAAAAACAATTGTAAAATTACCTGGTATTTTTTCACTACCGCGGGAACCTAAACAACTGCCTATATACTGATTTTTTTAATGCAAGAGAGCGACTTGTGGCTTGTTTAAAGATAACAAATTTTCCAGCAGGAACAATATTTAGGCCTAAATACATTTCGTTGTGCTTGTTTTCAACTATTCACACTGATGTAAGGTCCGGTAGCCTATATTATAATCACTTTGCTTTTGTAAGCTTGACGTCTACGCTAGGCTACCTGCTAACGCAGTTCAATTTGAAGCACTATTGTCATGTAAATCTCATGTCAAAAGTAAGCCCTCGACAACTGATACGGAGGAGAATTTATTTGCAGTAGATTTGATGTGAGTGACACGTCTGCTCTGAAATGGGATTGTATTAGCCTATGAATTTAGCAAGTGTATGAATGCCAGGCAAACAATAAGGACTGAGGTGCTAATTTCGTGCAAATATAACCGCGAGAACTCGGCGCATTTACCGAAATGTAATTGTAGACCGACACTGTCCATCAGCCATTGGTTGAAGCGTCCACGGAGGTATTAATTGGTTTAAAATAGTGATGAAATGTTCCTCTCTAGTGTGACCTCCATGTGGAGAGCGTGAGGTGGGAGCGAGTGAATAAAGTGAGACGTTAGCATGCAGCTGTCGCAGAATGGACCGGTCGCGTGCTGGAAAAGTCTCAATTGCTGCGCGCGGGAACCAGGTAGAAGTGGCGGGAGGCGCGTGGAGAGGCCGTTTAGGACCATCGCGTGCAATTATCGACAATCAGAGGAGAGCTTAAGACCTGTTCTCAACAATGGGCCCCGTTCGCCACGTTCATGGGGGTGAGCGCTCAAGTGTGTGCAGCTGCGCGCTCACATTCAGCACCAGCAGCAGAACTACCTCGCGCTCCGCAATTAACAACTCCTTTCAGTTTTAACCATTTAAAAAAGCAGTATATTATCCACTGTTTTTGGTTGTGGAATCATCTCTGGGAAGGGAATGAAAAAAGGGAGTGATTGATTGTCGCGTGAAGTAGGCTGCTGAGAGCGAATTTTCATAATTGTTGTCTTAATCCTGCACGTAGAAAATGTAAATTGCCTTTAACCGCATATGAATGAGTTTGACACAAGGCTTTTGGAGCTCGATTTTTGACCAAACAATCAGAAAGAAAAAAAGTCTGCGCATGCAGACTTCATGCTTTTATTATACATCTAGAAAGCATTTTTTTCTTATCAGAATGAGTGAAATATGTATTATCTGCCCTTGTAGATGACCAAGAACACGAGTGGATTGTGCGGACATGCAGGAAGAGCTGGGATGAGTTCATTGGTCACTGTCCAAGAAGCAGCACACTAGAGGAGACGTGAGAATACTCACAGACAGTTCATATGGATGTCATCTGAACATTAATGCAGCTTTGTTACTTTAATTTGTTTATTTCTTCAATCCTGTTATCCCTTCCCAAATTAAAACTGAGTTAAAAAATTAAATATTTAAAAATTACAATATTTTCTACAAATAGTGATTATCACTATACTAACAACTGTTAAATTGCAACCTACATAAATCAGACTTGATGTATTATGGATTAATGAACATTTAATGGAAAAATAAAACATGAGTTTGCATTAAGTGATGAGAAAATCTATTGTATATTAACAAATCAACAGTCTTTGAGCAACTAAAAAAATGTTTTACATTTATTACACAATTAGCATTATTGTTTATAGTGTTTTGTACTTTTTTTATTATCATGAGAAGTGAAAGTGTCCAATCAGAAAAAAAATATCTCAACTGAACAGCTATAACAAACTACGAAATAATCAAATCAGAAGAATATAATTAAGTGAGTTTAGGTTTTAAAGGCCATTCCATGCAGCTTATTTTAAAGACAAAATCATGTTTGCCAAGATAATAGTGGGGTTTGGGTACAAACTCAATTAAGAAATGTTACATCATTGCTGTATTCTATCCAAGTAAATGATCACTAACATTCAACAGCTGAATACTTCTACTGACGTAAATGAGTCCTATTCTTGCTCAGCTTGAAATAAATGAGATGCAAAGTTTTCTGAGCACAGAGGAGATAGGTTAGTCAAAGATTATGTCTCAGTGTGTCTTTTGAAAGAGAACACGGGATATGTGAGCTCAATCCTGTGATGTGGCCTGACAGGGAATTCCTGTGTGTGATGCTGATGGAATCAGTGATGGAGTCATTACTGCACACACTGACCCGTGAAGGGTCTGCCAGCTCCTCCATCAGCCTGTGATTGCTTCCTGCTACACTCGTGCACACACACCGGGACATGCGTCTATACCACAGTCAGAAATTAACCAGGGCTCAGGGCAACAGCAAAAAAAACTCTGAAAGTGACAAAAACCATCCATATATCTATATATACATATATTATCTGCAATATTTCATACATTTCATAATAACCTGTCATAATAATAACTTGTAGCAGTCAGATATAAAATCTGCATTTCATGTTATAAAAGGGTGTTTTATGACAAAATACTGTGCCTGGATCCGATGGTAATGCCATAGTCTTGAATAAAAAATATATATCGTAAAAAAAATTGTATGATCTATAAATTATGACAACATATGTTTATACATTGCTTTAACTCATCAAAATAAGTTATGTTCAACTTTTTTTTATACGTTATAGAATATTCAACTCATTTTTTAAAGTAAGTTTAATATAATTTAAGTTAAAATGACGTAAAACAACCAAGTTGATTGTACTTAAATATATATATATATATATACATAGAGTAAAAAAGCAATGTTTTATCATTCAAGAAAATGTGGTATTGTATTTTAATACAACAGATGTTCTATTGAAAATTAATTCTATTAAAAAATTCATTTAACACTGTCTAATGTTTCTCCTTGTTTTAAAATTAAAAATGCCTCAAATTCCATTATATATATATATATATATATATATATATATATATAGAGAGAGAGAGAGAGAGAGAGAGAGAGAGAGAGAGAGAATAGATAGATTTCATAAAAATGCTATATATGGAATAGATTGGTAAATTAAGTTCTGAGGAAAATCTAGTTATCTAATTAACAAGAGCAAATTATGTTATTTTGTCAGGTTATAAATTAATTTAATTTATTTAAAAGAAAAACATTTATGATGCACAGCCATAGAAATAGTTCATTATTTTATTTTTTTACAAAACAGACATGTGTAAGTGGGGGAAAGTGCTTACAGGCTACCTGTCATAATAAATACATGAATGTAGAGGCCTTGTCCCTCATTCAGAACACAAGAATGTATTTCACAAATTTAAGTTACAATTTCAGACTTTTCCCCCGGTTTCAGAGCTGTACACCCAACACTCCTGCTCTCTGGTCACAGCTGAGGCATATACGGCACACATGTATGAAGAAAACAATGAAACACAGACACATTCGTCTCAGGACACTGCTTAAATAAAAATACATTACGTGTACATTTTCTTTACATGTAGCTATCTTTACGTTTTACTCAAGTGCTCTTTTTAGTCTCAGTCGTCCTCTTCCTTTCCATCTTTTGCACAAAATAGTGTTGTTTGTTAATGAAAATCCTGTCTTGATCCTCATGCTTGATATTTTCTTTCTCTCTTTATAGTACAAATGTTGAGAGCACTGTTTTCAATTTGAAATAAGATCAACGTTATTTGTAGTTTATGGTTGCAGTAAATTGGTAGGACAACAGTTATTGCAATGCATTTTTGAAAATAATAAAATTAGGGAAGGTTTAGACATCCTCAGGACCTTTGAAAAATTCAACCTTAGACTAGAAATTATTATTTCACGTGTCACTTGGATCTAAAATGAAACAATCAGTTTCTAACAAACGATCTCCTTTCAAAACAAGATGTCGGCAGTAATTTATACAATTAAGTGATGGACTTAAAATTTGAGAACAATTTTATTATTTTTAAAATGAAATCTGTGGAACAGTCAACCCTGCTGGCCTTTTTAGGCCCTAGAAAATATGGATGCTTTGCATATGGGTGTAAGAACAAGACAGCAAGCAGAAGTGAAGTGAAGTTTTTTTAAGTAGCGTCAATTCGTTTCACTTGCTTAGTACAACTCCCACTTTCAATCGTGGCGTGTTTCGGTTAAAAAAGTAAAAAGAGAGAAAATATGTCTTACCACCTGGTCCTATGCCACTTATTTCCCATCCACATCTCTTGTGCTTTTCCCTTTTTCAACCTAAATGTTTAACACTGATGCTGGTAACTTTACATTCCTTTTGTTTGCATTCAGAGTCTCCAATTGCTGAACAAGAGTCAGACGAGACTATCAGGAGAAGGGTCGAACCAAGAGCGCTAGTCTGTTACAGTGTGTGCTCGAGTCTTTTTTCTTTTCTTTCTTGTGTCGAGAAGTCCAGATCCTGGTCTCGGTGATGCAAGTCCTAAATTCACAGGTCACATATGCAGCTTCCCTTAACCATCCGCGACTAGATGCAAGTGAGTAAAATCCCGTCCAGTGAAACCAGAGAGGAAACAGTCTCTCTCCTTGCGAGTTCAGAGGTCAAGAGCAAGTGGTACCGTGACCTTCTCCTTCAGCCTGTGGGGTCGGCGCAGGAGTGATTGGAAGGTCAGGGTGAAGGGGTCAGGGGTCAGTGCGAGCGCTAGCGGCTGAGAGGGAGCTGCGGCAGCGTCATGGCCTGATGAGGGAGGCTCTGTGAAGTGAGCACCGAGAACGGATGACCTGCCCAACCAAAACAAAATAAACAGATGCTAATGTTAATCTCTATCTATAGGGATCTCTAAGTATCTTCAGGTCAGAGAACACACTAGTTAAAAAAGATACCAATTTAGCTACCAAAATATACATACTAGTCAAAAGTTAAGATTTTTGAATGTTTTTGAATTAAAGTGTTTTATGCTCACCAAGGCTGCATTTATTTGATTCAAAATACAGTAAAAAAAAAAGTAATATTGTGAATTATTACTATTTCACATAACTTTTCTGTCACATGATCCTTCAGAAATCATTCTAACATGATGATTTGATGCTCAAGAAACAACTGACTATCATCAATTTTGAAAACAGTTGTTCTGATTAATATTTTTATGGAAACTGATTCATTACCATTCGAAAGTTTGGGTTAAGATTCTTTTCTTAAATATAATACTTTACAAAGACACGTTAAATTGATCAAAAGTGACAGTAAATACATTTATGATGTTACAACAGATTTCTATTTCAAATAAATGCTGTTCTTTTGAACTTTATTCATCAAAGAATCATGAAAACATTTAGCATGAATTCCACAATAATGTTAAGCAACAAAAAAAAAGCTGTTTTCAAAATTGATAATAATAAGCATTATTAATAATTGAGCACCAATAAGTATTGACAATAATTGAGCATCAAATCAGCATATTAGAATGATTTCTGAAGGATCATGTGACACTGAAGACTGGAGTAATGAGGCTGAAAATTCAGCTTTGATCACAGGAATATATTACAATTTTAAAATATATTACAATAGAAAACAGTTATTTTAAAGTGTAATAATATTTCAGAATATAACTGTTTTTTCTATTTTTAATCAAATAAATGCAGCATTGGTGAGCAGAAAATACTTATTTCTAAAACATTTAAAAAAAACATAAGTGCTGTCAAATCGATTAATCGCATCCAACATAAAAAATTTGTGAATATATATTTGTGTGTGTTTATTTGTATTTATATATATACACATACAACCATATGTATGTTATTGTATATACACATATACATACATACATATATATATATAAATTATTATTATTATTTTTCCCTTCTGCTTTAATGACAGGAGTCCTGGAGGAAACACTCACTTTCGATGTACCCGTGCAGGGCCACCATGCGCGCTCTCTCAGGACTGCCGAAAGGGGAGTAATGCAGCTCGTCGGGCAGTGAGGGGGGCATGCGGGCCTGCGGGTGAGCTTGAGGTGGGCCGCCGTGCTGTGGAGTGTGCTTTTTATGTCTCGCTCTGCAGTTTTGAAACCAAACCTATGAAAATACAACCAATTGTCAAGGCAAGCTGTCTCTATTTACTGAATTTAAACGGATTAAACATTAAATGGGACTATAAAGTGAGTTTCATCACCTGTATGACTCGTCTACTCAATCCTGTCATGTCTGCCAACTTCTGCAGGGTCTGAGCGTCAGGGTTGTTGTCCTGTGCAAACTGTGCCTGCATTACCTGTGCATGAAACAAGCGTCAAATTAACATGAGCTCGTTTACTAGGGAAAAAACATCTATTTGTAAAGATTTTCTATATTAAAATGACAAAATACATAAAAAAAATAAAATATAATTAAAAATTATACCAAAAAAAAAATCAGTACTATATATGTATATATATTTACTACCAGTTATAGTTTTTTTTTTATGTTTTTGAAAGATGCTCACCAAGGCTGCATTCATTTGACATAAAAATCAGTAAAAACAGTAATATTGTGAAATATTATTACAATTTAAATAATAGTTTTGTATTAAAATTTAATTTATTCTTGTGATCAAAGTTGAATTTTCAGCATCATTACTCCAGTCTTCAGTGTCACATGATCCTTCAGAAATCATTCTAATATGATGATTTGATGCTCAAGAAACATTTACTAAAGTTTTTTTGTTGTTTTGTTGTTTAGCAAATGAATGCAGCCTTGGTGAGCATAAGCGACTTCTTTCAAAAATATTTTAAAAATCTCAGATGTTCCATTCCAAACTTTCTGTAGTGTATACATTAAGTACATAGTATTGGTTGCTTGCTGATAGTGCCACGTGAAAGGTAAAATGCTGTTCCATATGCGTTTAACGTGAAAGCTTTGTAAACATCGGATGGAACTTAAAAATGAATTCATGTTAGACAAAAGCAAAACCAAAAAGGGCGCTTTGCTTCCTCATCTCAGAAATCCACATGCCACTGTGTGTTAGATAATCTTACCTGCAGTTGTTCCGCAGTGAAGGACGTTCGTGCCCTTTTGGCCGGTTTCGGTTGACTATCCTGTTCCGACGGCACCGCCCCCTCCAGAGTGAGTCCGCTTCCTGCGCGAAAACCCGGGAAAAGGTGGTTAGGAAATCTATTTTTAGATCAATGAGCCTTAGTGTAACGCATCCGAAACACACGCACCACTCTCAGCGGCCCGTTTCAGGTTCTCCACCATTGTGTCGTAATGGATCCGACACAGTACTTTCTCCTCCACCAGCCCGAACTCCTCGCCTGTGGACAGCTGACGTTTGCAGGAGAAGCAGGCGAAGCAGGCCAGATGGTAGGCATTGCCCCTGGCTCGCCGGACCCAGTCGCTGGCGTAGATCTGCCGGCCACAGCGGGCACACTTTGTACCAAACCTACTGTGAGACAGAGAAGGGCTTGGGCATCAATATACTCTTTCCATAAACAATACAATACATGTGCTTATCATTACAACCCAAACCCTAGTATAATAATAGAATTTTCTGTGTAAACGATGCTTGTTGTTTTGAATTCATAGTGTAATGGTATAACATGTATTTCAGTTTAACAGTTAAGCTTTTTTAATCTTTTCTCTCCACAGAAAGCTCTCGCCAGAAGAAGACAGAATACAGATAGGCTGAACCGTGTAAAAGATAACCACTAAACGTGTCAGACACGGCTGTAAAACTCTCAGCACAAACAAACCACTAGTAATTCTCAGAGCAGCAGGTCGGCAGGAAATGTCTGCTGATAAACTGTGCTGATAGGATCCATAAACTCTTGATTTTATCCAACAAGGTGTGTAATGCATGCAAGTCATCTATTTTTAAACCACCACCACTTTTTTTGTGTGTGTGAAGGAATTCAAATATAATGTATTCACATATCCAAATATAACATTGTTTTAATCATTTAAAAATATATATAATTAGTTTATAATATAATTATTATTATATATTAATATATAATATGTGTTTTCAGTTGAATGTACAGGATAGTAATTATCAAAAATGTTCTTAAATTAAATAAACAATATATATATATATATATATATATATATATAAAATGTCATTTCAGTTTATTTTACAGGTTAGTGATAATCAAAAATATTCTGCAATATATTAATCTCAAACTGCTTTGAGATTAATCTCAAACTCATAATTCAAACTTTTTTCAGATCATTTCAGTCTTGGGAGTTTTTTGTTTTTATAAAGTAATTTTTTAAAGAAATGTATTTATTTGTTGATTCATTCTACCATTGCCAGAATATCTGCCAGTCTCCCTCAAGCCGACATGTCATTGAAATTAGGTTTCGATTGGTTATTTTTTGCAATTCTTTGCATACCACATTGTAATCGGTCTTTTCTTTCTTGCATCTGTATATTTATATTTAGTTCTAATTATATAATACACTGTTATGTGTTGATTCTCTTGTGCAGAAATGGAGTTTAGATGTTATTGATGTTACTGCTGACGTTACGTGTTAATCATTGCATTCTCGGCCAACTGCGATTTGTAAATGTCACACATTCCATATTTAATTTAGCCCTGCATTTTCAGCAGCCATATGGCCGTGTTGTTGCTTAAAGCACCTCTTCTGTGATTCTGGGATCAACAGGACTTGATGAACAACCCTGTGGCGATACAAACCAACAGCAAATACACAGAGCCTGCTATAATGAAGTGTTATTTTGACTGGATGGGGCTGACCATGCCGTGTGTTTTTGACCCAGACATCACATTCGGGTGACCAAAGAGGGTTCCAGTGTTGAGAGGACTAGGAGAGACTAATGCTCTGCAGATGGCCAGTCACGGCCCTTTTTTGGCCTGAATCTGAGCCCCCCCCCCCCCCCCCCCCCCCCCCCCCCCCACAACCCCCACCCCCCTTCCTCCACCACACCTCTGTCATTGGGAGCTCTTGTGTAAACAAAGTGTCATACACAACCTCCTCTAACTGCAAAGAAACACGGGATATCAAGATAGCCATGTTTCCCTCGTATACGCTACTGAAGAATGATGACACCGGCCCCTCGGGGGGTTCATCCACTGGAAATGACATCAGAGCCCAACCAGGGAGCCCCATGGGGCTCAACAAACCAGGAAACTAAACTTGTGTGCATGTATAATCATTTGTCTCTGCCAATCAGCACTTGACCAGGATGAGCCAAGAAGTAAAAACAAACCTGAATCAAAAAATATTTACAGTCCACTTATGTGCAAAGTATTGATACATAAAAGACGCCTCGCGTATTAATGGCTGCAAAAAGCATGCGAAGGGGTTTTTGTGTACACTGCACACCATACTCTGACAGCATCATTCCAGACAAAGAATACAACGATTGAGTAATGATACATTTAAGACGTGTGTTTAGAGGAGAAACATTGTGGAACGGAGCCGTAATCTGTCATGGCAGTTCATTTACCACAAAACCTCTCAGAGAAGCCATAAAGATCTTAAGGGGGTTTTGTTTTTGTTCAGATCTGCCGCACGTCTGATTGTGCGTTGTTGTGCTTATACTGGATTTATTTCTGTCCTGCATATCATAACTCACCGGGGGAAAATTCCTGCAGCCGCAAAGCGTTTCCCTCAGTTCCCGAAGAAATTCACCTTTGGCTGGAAAAGAGAATCTTGTGGAAGTACAAATTCGGTTGATTAAATGCGATATTCTCTTGGAGTATTATAATCTGGGGGTAAATCTCCCTCTCAGAGACTGCAGAGACTTACAGTGACGTTTGCTACGGCAAGCATGGCTATTACTATTGCTCGTGGTGGTTTTTCCAAAACCTGAACCATGAGTACCGACCCCACTGTTTGTGATACGACCATAAATGATACTGCAAATCTTGCTACTTGTTGAGGTGTGCTTTTCCATTCCTTAATGATCGGATTGGTGATTCCTGGCGATTGTCCGTGAAAAATAGTCATATGTCAAAGGAGGGACTCAATCATATCTAGAGACCAGAATAAAGACTGGCACTGACTAATATGCCTACTTCCATAATATATATTGAACAAAAAGGCAAAGGAGTAGTATTTCCAAAATTTGTGCACAAAAAAAAAAAAAAGTTGCTGCCTTAGATTTTTAAGTACAATGAACTTGGTACTCTTTAAGTCATTTCAAGTTAAATTACATAAAACTAATTTTAAAAAATGAGTTAAATCTTGTATAACTCATAAAATAGTTGAAAATTGCATAACTTATTTTGATGAGCTGAAGCCGTGTAAAAACATGTTGTCATAACTTATTGATGATATCATTTTTTATAGTGTAGTATTCGAAAAACGGTAGGTGAAAAGTACCCGGATCACCTACTTCTTCCGGCGAGATTCAGAAGCGCGCATGATGGACACTTTACTATCCCATGAGGCCACGGGAGAGAATTTGTGAATGCAACTGACGCCGTAGATCACATGACGTTGACAAAATGGTACGTGCAAACTTTATTCAAATTACAAACACATTCATACCAGATAGAACATACTTTTGTATGCATACTTTTGTATGCAAACCCAAAAAGTATGCAGTCACAGCACTGGACTTTGGTTGGTAACTGTTGGAGCCTATATTTTGGTATATTGTTTCTCTTAACCTAAAAAAAAAACATTTCATTTTGTCATTATAATTTCAGTCACTCATATAATTTGCCCGCATTCTCCGCCAAGTTGAGTTGCACAAGCTCTGTTTACTTCTGTTAGCATTTAAACAAGGAGTCTTGCACGTGCATATGGCCATTACAGTACGTCACCTCCTCCAAATCTACCGATCCAAACCCACACAGGATACGCCTTACACCATCACCCTGTCCTTATCCTTTGGTTCCTCTGATTAACAGCCTCCTCTGACTTCCTGTGTGGCCTGATGCTCGTGCCTTTGTGGCTGTTTCTCTTTAGTGTAGGTACAGTCTCCGCTCTGACCCTTACCGCCAAATCTACCTCTCTCCCCCCGTCCACGGCACACGGAGCAAACCCACTTTGATTTCCTGTAATTACACTCTATTAGAGCAGCTGTCAATCTGGCCCAGATGAGAGACTAACACAAATGAAACATATCTCCATGTGTTTTGTTTTCCTTCCTTGCAAGAAATCAATGGAGATCCTTTTCCTTTCAAGCATATGATGGCGGTCCTCTAATGGTGTCGTGCAGCACCAGCGAAACAAGCCAGCTGGCAAAAAACAAACACAGGTACACACATCTCTCAACGTCACTGCAGCTAAACATCTGAGCATCAGAATCTTGAGCATCAAATTGATTCATAGTGTAATTTGACTGAGAGGCCAGTGCATGACATCTAACCTTAAAACAACACGCTGAAGGAAATTTATTTCCAGATATATAAATATGGAGCTAAAAGCACAGAATTTGTTTCAAGCATGTCAAATGCTACTTTCTACTATAACTGCTTGTGGTTATGATCTCGACCTCTTTATATGAAAGATACAATTGGGTAAAAGGCTCAAACAGACAAAAAAAAAAAAAAGGTGAAAAGTGCTGATATAGCCATGGCAAAAGCACATCTGTTTGCAGAGGACTTGACAGGAGGGATGTTTCAGTAGCACCGGAGAAAAACACACTTTAGATGACTGAACTTGACTCCACAAACATGGAGCTATTACTGTCTCTTTTACAAGGCAAACATGAATACGTTACAGAGTCAGTCACTATTGTTCTGCCGGGTTCCTGTGAATCCATGTCAGAAATAAAAACGTATACACCATCCTATTCCCCCATCCCATTACTTCCATAATTAGGGGAAAAAGCTGAGGCTGTATTTTGTTATGCAGAGACCAACATAAACCCCTGTGGTTGCTGTTTTGACATACAAAGCTACGAAAACTAAATAAAATTAAAATGCTGTTTGAGGCCAATGTATCACTGTATAAAAATATTGTTGGTTTAGCTGAAAAAAGTAAGTAACTTGGTGCCTAATTTGAGTTGATTGAAATAAAAAAATGTAGGTTATACAATGAAGGAGAATGGTTTAATCAACAGAAACTCAAAATATTATGTTATCTAAACCACATAAATTATCTAAGGTGATTGACAAAATATTTGGGTTTTTTACAGTGTAGCTATTTGAAATATCTGAAAATTTGGATACTGGAAATGTGCATTTATTTTAAGTGAATTATTTATCTTTTTCTCTACAAATCACACTTCAAATTTCAAGGTCAATTCGAAGAAATGTGAATTTTGTTGGCATATTTATGATATTTATTACTTTATTTTTATTGATGATTTTTCAAGAAAATGTCTACCGCATTAGGTAAATCAGGAAAAAAATCAAACAAGCAAAATTAACCAAAGAACAGGGGGAATACATTAAGTAAAATTAAAATATAGGATATACTGTCATTGATTGCTTACATTACGGTAATCAGTCCATTTCCAGTATTTTAGAAATGGGTCCTTTTTAAGTCTCAAAATAAAAGTCAATTCTTCCATTTTGTATATTACTTTAACAATTTCTCTCCATTCACCAAGTAAGGAGATGTCCTGCTTATACCATATTTATGATATTTAATGCTAATAAAATAATACACATTAAATCACTTGAGACTTTGAAAACCCCTGTCTATTTCATTTAACAGTCTTCAGTGAGCTTTTTCTCCCATTTAACTCGTCATCTTTAGAATGTGCTTTCATCCCGAATAAACTCTGATCCACTAAAAATCCATTTTGTGGCAAGCTTTCTTGCATGCATTTAAATGTCCTTCGTATGCATCCTCCGTGCCAAATTTTCTTCTTGAGATCTCTCGTGTGTAAACAGCTCTAGCCACTGAGAGATCCTCTGACGCCCTAGACTCGACCGAACCGCCGTTGCTCAGTGAAGACGTTGGAGCATCTCTTGAGATTATTGGCCATAATGTAGAAAACAAACCCTCTCCTGCAGCACTGACTTTAAAGGGGCCAGTCATTCACATTGACGGGCAATAAGCAGGGAAAGCTGGCCAATATCATGCCATTCACAGGTCTTGCTGAGTGCTCTGCAATCATGCCATATCACAGCCCTTGCACCCTCAATGCAATTTCACAGCTTTCCTGTCGGATCTCCCTCACTCCATGCCTTCCCACGAGCACATTACTGGATCTCAACCAGAGCTCCATACTTTTGAAATCTTCAATTCTTTAACTTGGGTTTGATTTCTCACACCATTCAATTGCATACAAGGGAATAGTGGCAAATGTAAACCAACTAATAATCAAGTAATCAAGTTCTATTTAGACCTGCCATTATATTACTATTGGCATCATCTCCTATTGTGGGCCTTTTTTTTCACAATCCAAAAGTATACACTGCACAAAATGTGCTTCATGTGATAACATCTAAATTAACTGGACAAAAATATTATTTTATGTACTTCAATTGAAGTATTTTCAGCTGTAAAATATTGACTTTCAATAAGCCACAACATTATTTTGACCACAAATAAAATAATTTTTGTTTTATTATTTAAAAAGACAAGTAGGCCTATTGAATCTCTAACAGATGCATAAGTTACAAAGACGAAATATTCCTAATAAGTCGATTTCCATGAATAATTATAAAGTTATATGAGGTCTTTTCAATGACTTAATCACAATTAAACTCAATTAAACGGCGTCTCGTGTAAATATATGCAGCCTATTTGTTGTGATAAGTAGCCTATTCGATCGCAATTTTTTTAATGAAATCTTTTTTTTTTTTTAGCTTTAAACCATAACACGCTACACTCACGCAATATATTTTCATCCATAAGTAAATATTACGCATGCATTTCATTTAAGCGCACACCTTATATTTCTGAGGACAGAAAGTGAAAAACTTACCCTACCTGAAATAATCCATTTTACAGAAGATTTCCTTGTTTTTAATGTAGCAGCTGTTGTGTTGACGTAGTGAAGTCCTGCACACGGAACATTCCAGACACCTCACGTGCCAGATCAGATTATTAACCTGCAATAAACACAACAGCGAACATCAAAATATGATAATGATGATGGTGATAATAATAAAAATAATAGCCTAATAATAATAGCCTAATTGAAATAAATAGAATTATGATATTAGCCTACTTTAAAAATGCTACGTTAATGCACGGCGGATGTCTTGTATTTTTTGCATTTCGTAAAATCCGTATTGTTATAAAAATTAAACTTCAACGTGCATTAAAATTATTAGGTCGAAACTAACACGTTTCTTATTTGGACAATCCAAAAAAAAAAAAAAAACACCGCTATATAAATATCTGTTAGGCAATAAAACGTTTAGTTTATAATTAAAGTTGTGATTAAAAATAGTATTCTGTTATTTTTTTTTGTAATGATGTCGTTAGAATTGCGTTGTATATACAAGTGCTTAATTATAAATTTAGATGCACGCATGTTAAGTAGCCTATTTTTAAGTGCACGAGAAAATGTAGGCTATAATAATAATTTGTTAATAATAATTTAATGTAAATGAAAACTGCAACATTCCGTGTGATTACTGAAATTTTAAACTTGATTAGCCTACTGATATCTGAAATTAAAAATTATGATTTTAACCATGTTTTCTTTGGGACACAGGTGAGATGCATCTTAGACTGAAATGTTTATTGGAAAATTCAGACGAAAGTAAGGCTTGCGTGTTTGAATGATTTACATTTTTACTTGTTTGATGCTTTTTTTAGACTCTGAGAAAAGGGAAAACTTAAAAAGGCGTCTATAAAGATGGTTCATTCTGACTAAACTGTAATAAACTCACACGGGTTGTTTTATTAGTTTCCGCAGAAAAAAGCAAAACAAACTCAGACAGATCGCGCTCTAAAGATCCTCGCGCGCAACACACGCACTTCCTGAAAAACAAGCAGCCCGAGAGCGCGTGCACGCGACGATACTCTCAACCTTCACTAAAAAAAATAACAACAAGGCTATAAATGTTTGCAGCCAACTATTTTTCGTAAAAACAGCAAATAGCAGGAAAAATCTAAATCTATATCTAGGCCTTTTAAAAAATAATCGCAATAATTTAACCTTTACGAATTGCTGAGACTGACTTTACTAGCCTATAATGTAGCTTATGTGTAGGCCTAATAATAATAATAATAATTATTATTATTATTTAAAATTAACCTCTTTCCCCCTTCACATTATTTTAACATGTTCCTCTGACCCAAATAAAACACAATATAGGCAGAAATTACAGAAACTTTAACCAATCTGTTATATCAAAGTAGACAATGCATTGTTCAGAAATATGATCAACGTTTCTGCTTGTGATAAATTTGATCCTGGCAACAAAACACACACACACACACACACACACACACACACACACACACACACACACACACACACACACACACACACACACACACACACACACACACACACACACACACGCACACACACTGTAAGACTAGCCTACATATAAAACAAATAAATAACGATTCTTTTTGTAGCCTATTTACTCATATAAACCCCAAAATATAAGAAGCCTATACTCATATATATATATATATATATATATATATATATATATATATATATATATATATATATATATATATATATATAGCCTAATATTTTTTAACTGAAGCGTTATAACATAATTCGGGTTAGAATCAGTTTTCATAAGATTACGGAAAATCAAAAAAAAAAAAGTAAGACAATCATGGTAAAGTAGCTTATAGCCTATGTTCGATCTAATAAATTTGTATCATATCCCAATAACGAGGGTTAAAACAACAGACAGTCATCTAAAAATAATAATGAATGCAAGCAACAATTCTTTAGCCTACTAAATAATTTCAACCTACATAATGTTGTTTGCAATCGTTTTTACAAAAGTCAGTCAGAGGCTCAAATCAAAACAGTTTACTCGTCACATGAGACGACACACACACACACACACACACAGTCACACGCCAGTACCTTGAGCAGATATCTGTCGAGGATCTCGAGCCCGCAGCTCGCGCACACGTTCTTCCCTGTGGACGGCACGGACGAGGCGCTGGACGGGGGCGAGCAGATGGACGGAGTCGACGGAGGACTGGGCGAAGAGCGCGTATCTTCTTTCTCCATATTAGATCTGTGAGATTCTCCGTCAGATTGTGACTGCCAGTGAAAACAGAGCAATACATATCTCACTCTCACGTGAATGAAGTTTATTTAGTTGACAGGAATATTCTGAGAAAAAATAATTCAACCCAGTAAAACTGAGAACGTAAAAAAAAAACAAGTCAGCATGCAGTGATTTGCTGACCCTTTCCGAACATTTCGAATTTAAGTATGAAGGAAATCGAAACTTTTCAAACTCATTGAGTAGGAAAGTCTGAAATGCTCGTGTAAACATAAAATGATAGATAAAGACGATTGCCTTGTCTAGGGAGTTTATTGACATTTAAAAAGCTTTTCTAAGCGCAAAAGTTGTTTACAAAACTGAAATAATCCAAGAACACACACACACAAAAATGCATTATATCATTAGACTTTTGCATTCTATCTGAAGGCCTATTTTCTGCAAAAGCTCAACGCACCGATCTAGCAGAGACCCAATAAAGGAGCACGATCGCTCCGCACGCTCACCATCGCGTGTCCGTGTTGCGCGTCCACGCAGCGCGAGGCTCCCGGTGTGCTGTGAGAGTCTGGAGAGATCACCTACAACACAGGCAAGCCACAGTGCTCCACGTCAGGCATATCCCCAGCTCTATATATGCGTCCAAAACAATAAAACCGCTTTAAACTGTGCATTGAGAGCCTCGCGACAAAAAGCCCCTGTTTTAATGAAGCGATTTAAATTTGGATTGATTTTTCCCCCACACTTAACCCGTGCCTCTTCCCATAATCGTATTTCCACGCAATCCAGGGAGCTGAAAAAATAAACTACCTGCAATTACAAATAGCTTGAAATGCTCGCGATAAGAGGACTCCAGAGTGTCAATTTCAACTGCCAATCAGAGAAAGCAACGGGCCACCCAAAGAATTGCAAATTTGATTTTTAATGGCAGTAATTAAAATCTAATTTTTCCTCTGCAGACTTGGCATGAAGAGGATGGACCGCAAATCACACTATTCAGAATAGATCCTGATTCTCATGACATCACTTTAAGGTGAAGATGTTGCAGGCTGCTACACAGTCCCTTTTCTCTCAATGCAGTTTGATGGATAACAACAGACATAACTGCATTGTCGTTATGCACTTGAATAAGATTAAACAAATTTGCTGCCTTAACTTTTTTTTAAAGTACAATCAACTTGAACGTTTAAGTCATTTCAACTTAAATTGCATTAAACTGACTTTAAAAAAAACTAATTGAATCTTGTATAACTTATAAAAAAGTAGAACATTTCTTAACTTATTTGACGAGTCAAAGCAATGCAAACACATTTGTTGTCATAACCTATTGATCATATAATGTTTTACAGTGTAAATGTCTTACCTGTTTTGAGGGAATTCCTTCGGATAGAAACTGATTTCCCTCTGATAGAGGGGCCAAAGCCTCATTTTTCCAATACATTTGACGGCTTAACCTTCTTTAGATATAAATCGCTTCAAGCGGGATTTTTTTTTTTAAATATTCCTTATCCCATGCGCCCTGTCCGGTAAAACTCTGTCTAATTTGAACCCTAATCGCCGTTTCCTCTCGTATAGTCAATCAATAACGACAATAACGATCAATAATCTCTAAGAAAAACCGTGTAAAAGAAGTCTTCACATTCGTGATAGCTCAGTAAACCTGGAGCAGATGCACCGAGCGCGAGCGGTTCGTCGGGACGCCTTATTTAGAACCGTTTGCAGGATATTTCCTACTTTTTTCCCTCTTTTGGGATGCAGTTGCTTGAGTACAGGAAGTGGAGAAAATTGAGGGGCTGGCAGGTTTTGCTCCTGCTCTCCTCATAGGCAGTCAGAGCACAGCCTACCCTCTAAAAGTTTACAGATCAGAGGGGAGGGAAGAGATGTGGCCTGAGTGTGGAGCGACATTTTGTGATGCTGTTTGGGCTTTAATTGTCTGACAAATCAGCGATAAAAAGAAAAAAACAATACTGGGCTTCTAAGTCAATATTTAACTGGGGTGTTATGGGTGTCGAGAGTATTTAACATTTAATTACAAAAAAAAAAAAAAAAAGTTTGTTCAATTTCAAATAGGCCTAATTGTAAGATCTTTTTACATTATACATTTGATTCACAAATTGATAAAAAATATGCATTATCTTCCAGTTTATAGAACATAAAATATACCTACCAAAAATGAATTATCCGTTTAAAAGCATTTTTGAACCATTTTTTATTTTAATCATCAGAATGCTCCAAATTAATATTTTGGTTGTATTTGTTAATTGAATAATAGTTGCATGGCACGCTTTAGTGACACTAAAAAATTATTATTATTATTTTTACTGATGCCGTTCATCTATTCGCGTAATGCAATGCAATGTCCAAACGTATCATTTTGATTATTTATATTATTGATTTTATTTGTAGAAGTCTACTCAAGCAACACTGTGTAGTAATCTGTCATTTATATAGCAACAAAAGCGTGTTAATGTATCGTTAGGCATATTTAAAAAACAAACTTTACAAAATCTAATCACCATATTTTGATATAGCTGACTCGATCTCAAACATTGCATTCAATGGCATGCGAGAAAAAAAAAACCTTTACCCAGTCGGAAACAGGCATGCTATTATTATGTGGGGAGAAAAACCATCAGATATTCAGATAGAGCGGCGCAGAGCTTTTCTCTCTGCAACAGTTGCATTAGAAATAGATCGTCTTGATATATTCAGGTATGAAGCCTATTGTTAACATCTTATTAATCGACAGATTACACGGCGGAAACTTGGTTCGTTAGTCGATGTGACCGATTTATTTTATATCTCACAGGGAAAATGATAGTGTCCAAAAATAAATTAACACAGCAAATTAAGAATAATTTATAAACAAATAAGACAAAAAGCAGAATAAAAGGTCTCTTTTATTGGGTTAAATTCGCAAAGACCGCTAATAACGCATGTTAATTCGAATTAAAACCAGGTTTTAATTAGGAACACAAAACATTTTAGGGTTAAATTGATATTTAATTAACTGAATCCTGCTTATGGCAAGAAATTAACTACCGTATAGTTACTCACTAGGCCTGTTCGTAATTGAAAACGGTTGCAGTTTAATAAACGTATTAAGAAGACGGTAATACAAAAAAAAATCTACTATATTATCGATCATTACAGACAGCTCAAATCAACGCAAAAGCAACACAGCAGATCTGAGATCTTACTGTGATTTAAATACGCACACATGTCCACTTTAAGTGAAAGCACAAGAATCCAGCTTGGACATCTCAAAGACCATTTCATTTATTTTTGAACACAACAGAAGCGAAATCTATCAAAATACCTGGATATTTACACTGGAACCAAACTGTCCTGTTGTGATGCCCCACTCCAGATCATGTGATAAAAGCCCTTATCTCTTTAGACTTAAAAAGGCAAGATATTAATAGTTAAATAAACAATGCAGAATATTGTGCTTCCTTGATATAGGACTCCAACAGGGTAACAAAAAATGGTAAAGTCTAATTTGTATGTAGATTTTGGTTCATAAGACTCACAACAACTTTTGCAAGCAGTGCATGTGGCAGTTTACATGTGGATAACAAAAAAAAAAAAACACACACACACACACACACAAACACTATATTCAGGAAGAATATCAAGGAAGGGCTGTAAATTGAAAAGGTGCAAAACTCTTAAAGGGGTAATTCAGCCAAAAATGAAAGTTGTCATGATTTATTCACCCTCATGATGTTTCAAACCTGTACGACAAAATAATATATTTTGAAGAATACTGGGGTTCAAACAACAATGGACCCCATTAACTTTCATTTTATCAACAACAAAAAAAATCAGTAATTTATCAAAAAAATCCTCTTACAGGTTTGAACCGATATGAGAATGAGTATAAACGAGTAAATGATGACAAAATGTTGATCTTTTGACTGATAAATTCCTTTAAACCCAGGAGAACTGAAATTAGTTGGGTAATATCAATATCAAAAACTAAATTCACTAGAATTGTGTGGTTAGGTTCTGCTTATATCAGCCGGTCTTTCAGTAAAAATACTCCTCCGCTGGCCGAGAAACAGAACAGCACTACAAATCAAAGGTGTAGGACTCGCTCTTCTCATGACACATCACAGTCTCACACTGGCCAAGACACAAGAACAGCTCATCTGCGCACATCTCTCAGTCTGTTCGTGTTGGGTGAAGAGACACTTGGCCAGTTGTTGAAGAGGTCATCTCCTGAATTTGCGAAACTGCTTGCGGTAGGGCTGGGACCTCTTGTCTCTGGTATCGGGGGGCTTGTTGTAGATGTACGCAGAGGGTCCGGAATAGTCATCCGGGTTTTCTTCCATCATCTGCAGCTTGGCTTCAATGGCACGAATCTTTGCATTAACACTTTAAACAGCAGAGGAAATAGAAAAGGAAACCTTCTTATCCAGTCCAAATGGGTCACTTAAGTCAATTTGAGGCTATTCGGAAAGAGTAAATGAGAACAGAAACAAAAACAGGAGGGAATCTGAAGGAAAAAGAGGGAAAATGAAAGGAAGCTGAGAGGTAATGTCCCAAACCTCAGTGTGGTTGGCATCTCCTCTGCTTCGCTGGACGAAGGATCTAAACTGGCCGGCACATTTTTGTCTCCTCTGAAGGGTTCAAACTTCTGAAAGCCAACAAACACACACCAAGATGTATATAAGACAGTTCTGAGACAACATGCACTGAGGATTGTTAAACTTAAACACATTTGGTTGCATTTGAGAGCAGAGAAAGAGAGCCGGCTGCTTATTAGTCATATGCTCTCTTGGAATAGTGTGGGAAAAGTTGGGCTACGCAACGTCATAAACATTCATTCCACTCAAAAATGTCCCTCCAACCACCCTTGCGATCATGAGGATGATAGCAGCTCATGGGAATCTGTGGGGAATAAAAACAAAGAGTGATTAGAAAATGTTTTAAAATTGGAGATGATGACACATATTTAGCAGTTATTGAAAGAAAACGGACAAAATTAAAACTAAAAAAATCTTTGGATTCCACATGGTATTAAATCACAATAAAAGACAATGTGAAATTGCTTTTGCAATGCCTTTAACTTCCAAAATGTGACGCATTTGTTAAGTTAACCTGAATATTAACTGGCAAATGGTGTGGGCTGGGACTTTTTATTTATTTTAAGGATGGGAATTTGATTTGTTGGGATCAATTTGTTTGGATCTTCATGTTGATATTATTAGAAGTGCTTGCTGTCCCAAACCGCTGACCCAAAGTAAACTTTGGCACGTAACTATACTGTACATGCATGAATGATAGTAGTTTAAAATGCTCATTTTGAACGGTGCTATTTATTTTCAAAGCAATCAGACCTGGTGGATGATAAAACAGGTGGGAAAAAAAAAAAACATGGACTTTCATTGAATGACCACATCTAGGGACAAAAATATCAAATATATCAATATCACCCCTCTTTGAAAGTAGGAATCACCATCTGATTCTTTTTCTTAAACACTTTTTACAATTTAGGTTTAATTATTTCTTTTTACGGAAAAACTGCTGTGAATAAACATTCATTTCCTGTACTTTACATTTTCATTGACAACAAAACAATGAAAACTGCATGTTCTTTAGGTTTAAATTGTTTTGTTAGCAGGGCAAAAATACCAATTATAATATTTTTTTCTTTAAATTACAAAATCTAAAAATAAGTGAATAAATAAAGTCTTTTGTGTGTGAAAAAAAAAATCCATGTCCTCCTCCCATTTGTGACTGTACACAAGAAGGTTGCACGGATAACCGTAGTTTCTTCTAAAAAATTATGTTGTTGTTTTTTTTCATTGCTGGCACAACCTTGGTTACTTTAGCAGAAAAAAAATCTTGTGTAAAATAATGTAATAAAATAATAATGGAACTTGTATCAAAGTAAACTTGGATTTCTTCTCTTGTAAAATCACATCTTTCAAATACCGAAAACCATAAAGCAATGTTCTTACAGTCTGTTTCTGATCCTATACATTACATTAAATATTCCTTTTGTTTATTTTCCTTTACTCCACCCAAACAACTGCAAACCATATACACACCGCATTATCAGACAGCTCAAGTGAACCAGGGGGCTTCAAAGCACACAGCTGATACAAACACAGCACTGAAGAATCCACTGAGACCCACACAGGTCCTGCTGTGGGTGAGATGGGACAGTGGTCAGGAGGACCTGGAACCAGAGCTGCCTGCTGCTACTTGTTGTCAACAACCCTGCACCGTTGACCTTGACCCCGGCCTGGTGTCCCTTTCCCCTAAGATGGGGAGGGCCAGAGGGGCGGGATTCTCAACCATACAGGATTTCCTCCTCACTCCCAGCGGCAGCTGCCTATTGTTAAGGAGCAGGGAAGCCTGTAGAGCCCCTCTCTATAGCTTAACTATAGGTGTGATGCATGATCTTTATGGACTGTTTTGAAGTAGCAGCATCCAGATATTCCATAAAACAACTACAGAAGCATAAATTAATGTCAAGGATCGACTGAAGTTACAGTACAGACTAGAAATGTGAGTGTGGTGCACATGCAGAACTGGCCGCCAAAAGTTCACACTTTTCTAGACTGACTGCTCAAGCTGCACGTTATATGCCAACTTGTTTAGATTCACCATGCGTGAGACTTTAGCAATGGATGATGTGCCATTAATTATGCTTTTCATGAGTGCAGTATTCAAACTCAAACACAAAAAACTGAGAAACGTTGGCCTAAAGCAATGGTTGTTGCTGCTGTCACAGTGAGTACCACAGTTAAGCAAGGAATACAGACCCACAAAATGAGAAATGACTGGTGGGAAGGACACATTAAATTGATCAAAAGTGACTAAAGATAATTTCAGGCTATTTCTGAATATGCATTCTTAAGCGATCTTGTGTCTCATACGTCATCATCAACTGCGAAGTTCAATAGGGTTCAACAGTTCCTGCCCCCTTTGTCAGTGATGCTGGTTCCGGAAGTATTTTTTTCATTCATTTTTCCCATAGGGATTTTAAAAAAGTCTTTGTTAAAGAGTTGTGCCATGAACCAAGACATATCAGCTATGAGGTGAATCACAACATTACAAACTTTTTACAAAGTTTTCGAAAGACAGTACTTAACGGCTTAAGAGAGGGAAAGAACTACAATCCCATGAAGCATTGCAAACAGCATAATCACATTAAAAATTACAGAGAAATATAAAACTTCTCATGTACAAATGTTTATATATATGCAAAATATGCAAGTATTTTGAGAGCTTAGAGAGATTGAATCGATTACATTACATATTCATGGCAGTGGGCGGAGCTAAAGAGCTCTGTCTCTTTGTTCAACTCACTAATTGGTGTAATTTTCAGAACAGCATCATGGTCTGCTGTATGCTGTAAAATATGATTATTTTAAAACATCAAATCAGCATTTTAGAATGATTTGTGAAGGATCATGTGACACTGAAGACTGGAGTAATGATGCTGAAAATACAGCTTTACCATCACAGGAATAAAATTAAAATAAAATGCAGTTGTTTTAATTAGTAATTTTTACTGTATTTTTATCAAATAAATGCAGCCTAGGTGAGCATAAGAGACTTCTTACCGACCCAAAACTTTTAAATGTAAGTGAATATTTTTAACAATTTATTTATTTGTGAAAAAAACAGATACTAAAGTAGAATTACAAATATCAAGTATCAGAATCAAGAAGTTATCTAAATAGCTATCTATCTATATCTTATTTTCAATTTATTTTTAAAAATCAAGCTCAAATAAACAAAACTCAAACAAATCAAGCAAATATTATATTAAAGAATGTTAATTTTATTTTAGCATTGTTAAGTGTTATTTACTTTATTTAAATGAAATAGTGTGGTATATTAACAAGCTTTACATCATCCACCCTGCTCTCTAAGACATCAGCATCAGTCATTAAAATGTCAGAAAGCAAAAGATCTGTAATCTGAACAATGCCCGTGATATTCTGGCGTCTAGATATGGCCTTCCTTCAATATAAGTATTGGATTTTGTCCTGTTTTATCATCTGTCAGGCAAAAATCGAAAGTCTGATCGCTTAGAAAATGTATTTTAACCACTAACCTATAGTAAGAGTAATTAGTAAAACAGTAATTGCTATTTGTGATACTCACCTTTACCTGAGCATGAGCCCAACGCACCACTAACTTCTTAGAAAGTGCCAATTTTCCATTCAGACACTGAATAGCCCGTTCAGCCTCCTGTGATGGACAGAAAACACATTTTATGCTTTTATGATGATCACAATCATGCATGCATCTATAAACAAGTCACTATACTTAATAATTTCACTCCTGATCATCCATCTACATTTGAAATCCTCTCTCAAAGATCGCCTCTTCCAAAGTCTCTGGATTCCAAACCTTCCTGTGTGTTTGTTTGCTACTTTCGGCTGTTGCTGGAAGCATGGCGTAATGATAGGGAACAATAATGGGTGATGATGGATCACTAGCTTTCCAAGCTCTCATGAAGGGTGTGAATGAGATCTATAAACACACATTTCCCCTCCAACAACACCCTTGGGACTGCCTCATATTACACTCTTTATCTAATCAGCTGTCTGGGTGCCTCTTAAAAACGTGCATGTCATTTCTGGATCAAAACTGACACTTCCTTTGGTATTTTGGGTTGTTAATTCTTAGATGTTGTAAAGAAGAACGAGAAGAACCTCTTTGGTGTGGAAGTTGACAAAGCAGTATCCTCTTGGCTGGCCCTCCAGAGGACCTGATTTATGGAACAGGAAGTCAAACTGCTTGACTTTGCCAAACTTCTCCAGGAGCTTCACTAGGTGGTACCTGCAGGAACACAGAGTGAGGTGTTTTTACTTTCAAGACTATTTGCCTTTTTTTCAAAATACCTACAAAAATAGGAGTTCGGCACTCATGATGAGATTATCAAGGACAATGGATTCACGAGCAATTGTATTCATGATGCTTCCTTTAGCAAATGGCACAAATAACTGTACTGACCAAGAATAAAACAAATGAGTGATAACCATTATTAAAGCCACAAGCGAATAATACATGTCATGGAATCATAATTCTTTGTAAGCAAGGCTCGATCAGAATGACAGGTCTCTTTACACCTTTTTAGCAGCTGTAAATCTTTTATTCACACAATACAAAGGATACAGCAGGGGGACAATGAGGATATAAAAAAGCGGAAGACTGAATTCCCTCAAGAGTTTAATTTAAGACAAACTATTACGAAGAGTGCAGCTTCTATAACCTGCTGTACGGTTCGGTAATAGCCAATAGAAGACCTGGGAAATGACTATGGTTCGCCTTAAGCACCTTATTATTGCCAAAAAACAGTTACTGATTATTTTGTTACTTGATGAAAAATTTGTGTTTTGGACCCCATTGACTTTCACTAGATAAACACATCTGAAACTCTTCAAAATATCTTCTTTTGTGTTCCACAGAGGAAAAAAAGCGATTGGGATGACAGGGATGTCATTTTGAAATGTTGCAAGCCAGATTTAAATTCACAATGCCCACATGATCACCATGGTTCAATGAACACGTCAACATGAAATGGCATTCGCAACTCAATCTACTTCTGAAATGTATAATTTTTCCAAGTGAGAGTGGGATGTGCATCCATTGGGAATTGATTTAATCGTGAAAAGTGGGTGTTGCATACCAGAATGGATCAGCCGACTGGGCGTGATCTCTATTTCAATAAAATATTTAAAAAATATATAAGCTTCGGTGGCATCTACTTAAAATGAAAGTCTGGAAGAAAAGCAACTGGTCAATTTTTTGATGCAGCTATGAGTACAAGTATAAAGAGCTTGTAAAACAGATTTAATGAATTTCTTTCCAAGAGAACTTCACGCTGAACCTGTGCTATTCAAACAAAGAGAGAGTATAAATAGACGTCTTCAAACAACCATGTCCACATCATTCGAGAGCAGTCTAGCATGCAGTCCATACATAAGACCAAACATTTGCAAGTACCTTTGCTTCTGCATGTTCACCTGTACGTCATCCAAACGGCTAACATTCAATGTGACTTGACGCTGCATGAACACAACTCTATTTGCACCCAATGTTTTTTTTAGTATGTTGGCAAAACCAATTTTAAAGAACGCAATATCAACAGTCAATGACATGATGCTCATTTTTATGTCAAGATCAAATATTTTATTCTAAAGCACATTAAAAATGATTTTCTTGGGGGGGGGGTTACTTTATGTCCTAAAAAATATCCGGGTGAAGAAGAAAAGCCTCATTAAAAGGATGAAATTCATGGGGGGAAAAAACATTAAGTTTTCCTTCTTTTGTTATTACTTTTTTTTTTTTTAACTAGGGCTGTCAAAAGATTAATCGCGATTAATCGCATCCAAAATAAAAGTTTGTGTTTACATAATATATGTGTGTGCACTGTGTATAATTATTTTGTATATATATAAATACACACACATGCATGTATACATTTAAGAATTTTTTTTATTTATATATAAAATATTTACATTTATATATAATATAAATTATATAAATATATACAGTATATACATGCAAATATTTCTTAAATATATACATGGATGTGTGTGTATTTATATATATACAAAATAATTATACACAGTGCACACACATATATTATGTAAACACAAACTTTTATTTTGGATGCGATTAATCTTTTGACAGCCCTAAAAAAAAAAAAAAAAAGTTTTTTAAATATATTATGCAATTTTAAAACCCTGGTGCAAGCAGTGTTTGGGGGGGGGGGTGGAAATAATATCACGACACATGAGATTGTGTCAAGTTCAGTAAGTCTTTATCTTGGCTGCTCTTACTTGTCATTTACACTCTAGTAAATATGAATTATCTTGTCACTACTGTTGACATTTTCTTGACGTAGCGTAGGGTGATGAATGTGGCATCACATGGGCATCACCCAAACCAAATTCTAGAGATTCAGTAATGCAACTCAGGAAGGCATCCAAGCATTTCATTCAGCTGAGAAAGGCTGGGAAAGCTACCCGACTAGAGTGTCAGGAACGTGCAAAAGACGCGCTCAGGATAAACAACAATGCATTTGTGGAACTACTAGCTTCTAGCATGACAGCCAGAGTGGTTTGGGAGTTGCCTCCTAAACCGAGACAAGGAGATGCCTGGGATTTCTTTGTTGTTTCAGTTGGTTGAGGTTATTTTTAGCCCTGGAAAGGTAGGAACGCAGAAAGAACTGGGGGTCCTGGCTTCAGTGTTAATGTTTTCCCCTCCTCTCCCAGGAGCTTTTCTCCAAGTAGTATTTCGCACTTTCCCAGCCACCACCCTCTCAGGCTTGAGCCACGGGATCTTCCTGACTTGCTGCAGATTGAAGAATTGATAGTGGCCCGACTCAAAGAGACAACCTGCGGATTTTTTTTCAGACCACAATGCACATCCCCAGAGGGCAATAAAATGTGCTGTGGGGAGAAGGAAGGGGTCCGTCTAAGGAGCTTGGAGTATTTTGTGAAAGTGTTGACATAAGCCAAGCATGTCATCTGTTTGGGCCAAAGTCATCGAAACTCTGCCCACCCACCTGCAACGTCTCTCGTTTCAGTATCGCTGCGCAGACCTTGAGAAACAGCACAGGATATCAAGGTCAAGGAGCGATTCCAACAGACACGTGTCTATTTCAGATTGGAGGGTGTGGTCTAAGGCCAATGCCGTTTTCCTCCTCGGCCGTCCCATCGGATAGGGCCTCCTGTTCCTTGCTGCCGTAATAACGGACAATGCAAAGCAGAACTCCAAAAAGCACAAACAACCTGCGGCACATGGTAGATCCATCACCGGCCCTAAATGGGCCCCAGTGGAGCATGGACAGGTCAATATGTCAGCCTGTTATTACGACAGCAGCCCCTGCTTTGTGTGAATTTGTCCGCCACACTACAGGCCTTAACTGTGGGAAACGAAACCTGAAAGAAAGAGTTTGTATGTATGTGCATGCATGATGGGGTGGAGCTCTGTAAATGTTGACGGATGTTTTCATTAGATGGAAATGCACAGAAATGTTGTCATCACTGCCCTTATTATGGGTCATCAATCTTCAGCACCTGCCATAGAAATGTCACTCAGACTACAGGTTTAAAGGGTTAGTTCACCCAAAAATTAAATTTCTGTCATTAATTGCTTGCCCTCATGTCATTCAAAACCCATAAGACCTTCGTTTAAGGAGCACAAATTAAGATATTTTTGATGAAATACGAGAGGTTTCTGAACCAGCCATAGGCAGCAATGTTACGCCTCTCGCGGTTCAAACAAATAAGGCTGGGCAACAAACTCAAGCTCCTCTTCTCCTATATTGAAATTCTCATTTTAGACTTTTAATTCGTGACTGGTGTTTTGTTTTGCTCTATCCTCTGCGCTTCCGCATTCATCAATACGTCATGCGTCGGGTCAGAGGTCACTCTTCCATCGGACGTTACCGGAAGCCAGTTACAGTGATTATTTGAGGTTGTGGGTGACCTTTCACTGTACACAAAGTTCATCTGAAGAAAAAAAAAAAGATTTTAACTTTTATTTAACATTTGGTAATATTGTTTGGAATTAGATTTCAACAATTTGTATAATTATGATTAAAAAAAAGAATTATTTTATGAGCTATATGAGGCATAAATGTTAAATAAAAACTATAAAGTGAACAGAATTACATTTCAAGAAACTTCCATTTAAAGCCACGCCCACTTCCTGATTTATCCGAATACAGATACAGTTATTGGCTAGTCTCATTACACTAGTTCCCTAAGATTGGGAATTCTTGATATCAGGACACTAATAATTAAGTTTCCAGTTTAAGAATGATTATGAGAAAGAGACAGCTCTAGAAATGGCTGATTCCTCTGGAAGTGTACTTCGCTCACTAGCGGATTGAGACAAACCCTAGACAGAGATTTGGAGCAGGGCTGATTTAACAGGTGGAAAGTATGAGACCTGTGCAATTTAAGCACTGTGACTTGTCATGGTGCCTAAGCACTAACTATCAGTATCATACATTTATAACACATTTTAGTGGAAAAGAAACGAGAGGAATTGAGCAACTGCTCAAATGTGTCCAGAAACTGTAATTTTCCATCTAGCTGCAGCTTGTGATTAATGAAATGATGATGGTGAAACTTACAGTCAGTAAGGTAGATGGATTAGCACTCAGAAGAGACTGTTTACACTGAAAGAACAGAATGATTTTCTTTTTTGTCTGACTGAAATTTGTTGGTGACTACTTGCAGAACTGTAAATGTGAACTTCACAGGCTTTTCCAAAGCGGTGATGTATTGAGATCAATCATATTAAATAAATAAGGCTGTTTGTAAAGTGGCGTGATGGAATGAGTGACAAATAAGTGTTTTTTAAATGAATTACTCTTACATCAGAATCTAAGCATCAAGCCTCACAGCTGATTTTTCCTATATTTTAATTTCCAAAATGTTACTTTAACTTGCTACTTTATAGAAAACTGACAGATGATAATAGCTTGTTACGTATAACACAAGAGAGACAAATGGAGTGGTCGTATTGTGTTTTTGTTTCAAATCCAAAAACTACTGGGTAAATCTCACAAAAACTGTCAAGAAATGTCATATTTCACACAAATATTTTGCATTAAGACACGAAGCTTGTATTTTAGGACACTAAATTATTTTTTGTATTGTGACATAACTTTTATTATAATTAAGCACACTGCATGTGAATGGGGTTGGCTAAGGTCCTGTTTACACCTGGATAAAAACATCTGCCAAATATATAAATAACATCTGTCTGTAGTGGAAGTCTGTATGTGTTTGGGATTTTCCAAATGTTTTAATCAATCTCTTACTTTAGAGCACTGGTAGACTGACAGGTGACTAGGCGGTCCTTCGTTGTCTAAGATGCATTAGGATAGATTAAAAGGCACACTACAAAAGCAATGTGGTTACATGGTGTTCTGGCTCCTTTATTTACATCTGTATTGACAACTGACCACTAGTGGTTGACCAATATCTGGCATTTTTAAATTATCGACAATGGCAGATACGTTTTTCTGTTTGGCCTATAATTGTCTGAAGCCGCTTTTATTCAGACAACAACGGGACTCTTATTTTGACATCGGCAAGAAAGGCAGCGCCTGATCTTTAAATTAGTGGCTGCATCCGAAATCACATACTCTCTTCGGGAGGTTCTTATTTTTGACCACTAAAAAAGTCATTTCTATTTAGTATGAATGTGTGTTGTATGAATGTAATCTGGAAGTAATACATACATTCGCCATGTTGTTATTATCATGTGACCTACCAGTGTCAGTAACGTCACTTCACTATCATTCATAAATCCTCTCCTGTGGCCTCATGGGATAGCAAAGTGTCCATCGTACGCACACTTTAGAATCTCACTGGAGGAAGTAGGTCATCCGGGAACTTTTTGTCTACTTTAGGAGTACTGTGAATTCGGACATACTTCTTTTGCACATACTATTTTTCGCCTACTATATAGTAAGGAAGTATGTGATTTCAGATGCAGCCCTTAATTTCAAACTATGCTGTGCTGTATCCAGTTGGCCATTTCATATTCATTTAAATTTTCACTCTGTGCTGTATGTATTTATCTAATTTAGTAAATATGTAAAATAAACCTAATTGTCATTGCAGCAATTGTTATGCATGTTAGTTAAATTAAATGTTGAAATAACATATGTATATCAGCCACCCTTCTCTCTAAGAAATTGGTATCAGCCATCAAAAATGTGTTTGGATCACCAAACAAGGTTGATAAACAGGTGTAAACAAATCCAAACTGTCCAAAAGGTTATTGTGCTGTAACCAGTTGATCCATCACACTGAATCCCTCAAAGTTTTTACCTCATCTCCTCGGTTTCTTTATAAATCTCTCTGATGATCCATCCACAGCTGCTACAGTGCACTATCTAAAGTACATTTCTACCTCCCAACTCAATAACTACTCTCAATTATCCACTTACTTGGAAACCCCAGGACAAAACTGGCTTTGGGTGAACGCTGACCTCACATAGCAGGACTTCACCGTTGTGTGTGTGTGTGTGTGTGACCCTGAAGTGGAACTCACTACTACAAACACTCCCAGCATGTGAACTAATTAATCTTCCCAATCACCAGCCTGTGGGCATCACGGCTGTTTTCATTCAAGCAGGTTATTTAAAGAAAAACAGAGGAGCGAGAGGGAAGGAAACGCCTGTCTAGACGCCAGCCTGGGCAAGCCGTACATTTTCCAGGGGCGCTCTCGCAACGTGTGCTATTTCTCTCGCGCTTCCCTTCCATGTCACCCGGCCACCCCCTCTCCACCTTGAGCAGCCGCTACAGGTTCACAAAGTAAACACGCCAGGTGAATGAGAAATGATGGCAGTCCCTCAGAAAAACAGGTCTCCACGGCCGAGCGGCTCTCTTTAACACGGCTTGTCGTCATCTGCTCATTCTCCAGCACAAAGACACGCTCGGCTAATCAATCACCCACGTCTGCCTCAGAGGCAGTGCAGCACTGGGTTTCTGCGCAGGCAAACACTCACTCTGTGATTTTGGGGTCAATGTTGCCGATCCAGAGCCGATGACCGTCCTGTGCCGAGCCACCTGACAGGATGGAGGCATTCTCCACAGTCTCCGAGGCAGACTGCATTAGGGTCCTGAGGAAAGTCAGAGAGCTATCAGTCACGTTCAGGTAAGTGTGTGTGTGTGTGTCTGTCTTTCTCTCTATCAGACTGTGTCTGTCTGTTTATCCATCTATCTATCTGACTGTGTGTCTATCTATCTATCTATCTATATATATATCTGTCTGTCTATCTATTTATCAGACTGTGTCTGTCTATCTATCTGTGTCTATCTATATATCTACCTATCTATCTGACTGTCTATCTATCATTCAGTCAATCTATCTATCTGTCTATCAATCTATCTATCTGACTGTGCATCTATCTATCTATCTATCTATCTATCTATCTATCTATCTATCTATCTATCTATCAGACTGTCTATCTGTCTGTCTATCTATCTATATATATCTGACTGTGCATCTATCTATCTATCTATCTATCTATCTATCTATCTATCTATCTATCTGTGCATCTATCGTCTGTCTATCTATCTCTCTGACTGAGTGTCTATCTATCTATCTATCTATCTATATCTATATCTATATATATATATATATATATATGTGTGTCTATCTATCTCTATCTGTCTATCCATATGACTGTGTCTATCTACCTATCTATCTATCTATCTATCTATCTATCAATCAGACTCTGTCTGTCTGTCTGTCTATCTGACTGTGTATCTATCTATATATCTAACGTTATATCACATAACAGATCAAATATACATAACTAAACTGAATAAAACACTTCCATAAAACTCAAATTTCTTATAAAACGTATAATAACCTTCTCTTGAGAGTGCGATGCATGCAGATCAGTTACAGTTACAGTTTAGGTCTCTTGCTGTGAAATTAGCCATGACAATTAAAATGCAGTATGGACATGATAATAACGTCAATGTGATATTTTACAAGCCATTTGTCGTTTAGAAACAATCACAGATACTTTTTAACAATGATTAAAAAAAAATGATACTGATAAACAATATAAACTTAAAGCCGAAAAATAATTAATTATACACATCAATGGCTGTTGAGCAAACAACTAGCAAGCAGTGTTAATAGTTTACATACGTTAGCAAAACACTCACCCTCCTCTCGTATTCCTCTCCTCTGCTCTCTAAACCTAAAATAAATATGCTATGCACAAAATCTGGTGGCACTGCCTCAAAACCTACAATTCATCTCCTTTATATGCCACACGAACGAGTCAGACAAAAACATTGAGTGTAGCCAGTTAGCTTTACCATCCCTAACATCAACAACGGCGCCATAAAGTGACGTTAACAGCATGTTCTGATGACGCAAAACACTAAAATGCAATGACATGTGCCCTTGAGCTGCTCATGTTGTCAAAAAGTGAGTGTACTGCAAGCCATGCCTGCTAGGACACGTTTTTCTACGTGAGGAATGTAAGTATGTGTGAATTACTCTTGTATTGTTTGTCACGCTAAATAGCTTAATGTATTTTTACTCGCTGTGTCTGTTTGAGTTTATAGCGATATGTGGGTTTGATTTCTGTAACGTTACTGCTCATAATGTAGCTAGTAGCATCATGGCACTGGTGTGATTCAATTCAGTCCCCGTCAGCTGGCAGATGCCGGAGTACATTTGTCATGTACTGCAGTCTGTGGTAATGCACACTTGCGTTAAAAACCAACAGTTTGTCCGTGCTGGAAAAAAATAATAATGGAAAATTCGTGTTCCTTATGTGAATTATCCTAGGGTAATGCTTGGAAACATTGTTATTAATGACAGACAGGGCATAAATAAATGGAAGGCAAAGTAAAGCATGTGTTGTTTTTTAGTTTCAGAATATTATATTCATTTATCATTGGTAAAAGGGTTGTTTTAGGTTGCCCTACCAGATTTATTTCACTTTTACTAGCACTGTCTTCTGTTCATTAAATGTTCCCTTTTAAGCACTTTCCTCTCATATATGATGGATCATAAACTATAAATGGCTCACTTCTCATCATCACTATGTAAAATAGAATCATATTTAATTAGCTAGAGATTTTATATAGGAAAATAAACTTATTGAACTGGGTATACATTAGAAAATTTTAAATAAATGCATTTTTAATTTTTTAAAATCATAACATTTGTTAAATTAACACTCTTCATCCAGTTTTATAAAGTATGGATGTATATTAATTAAAGGCATATACAGGTCCTTCTAAAAAAATTAGCATATTGTGATAAAGTTAATTATTTTCCATAATGTAATGATAAAAATTAAACTTTAATATATTTTAGATTCATTGCACACCAACTGAAATATTTCAGGTCTTTTATTGTTTTAATACTGATGATTTTGGCATACAGCTCATGAAAACCCAAAATTCCTGTCTAAAAAAATTAGCATATCATGAAAAGGTTCTCTAAACGAGCTATTAACCTAATCATCTGAATCAACTAATTAACTCTAAACACCTGCAAAAGATTCCTGAGGCTTTTAAAAACTCCCAGCCTGTTTCATTACTCAAAACCGCAATCATGGGTAAGACTGCTGACCTGACTGCTGTCCAGAAGGCCATCATTGACACCCTCAAGCAAGAGGGTAAGACACAGAAAGACATTTCTGAACAAATAGGCTGTTCCCAGAGTGCTGTATCAAGGCACCTCAGTGGGAAGTCCGTGGGAAGGAAAAAGTGTGGCAAAAAACGCTGCACAACGAGAAGAGGTGACCAGACCCTGAGGAAGATTGTGGAGAAGGACCGATTCCAGACCTTGGGGGACCTGCGGAAGCAGTGGACTGAGTCTGGAGTAGAAACATCCAGAGCCACCGTGCACAGGCGTGTGCAGGAAATGAGCTACAGGTGCCGCATTCCCCAGGTCAAGCCACTTTTGAACCAGAAACAGCGGCAGAAGCACCTGACCTGGGCTACAGATAAGCAGCACTGGAGTACCCACAGTCAGTGATGGTCTGGGGTGCCATGTCAGCTGCTGGTGTTGGTCCACTGTGTTTTATCAAGGGCAGGGTCAATGCAGCTAGCTATCAGGAGATTTTGGAGCACTTCATGCTTCCATCTGCTGAAAAGCTTTATGGAGATGAAGATTTCATTTTTCAGCACGACCTGGCACCTGCTCACAGTGCCAAAACCACTGGTAAATGGTTTACTGACCATGGTATTACTGTGCTCAATTGGCCTGCCAACTCTCCTGACCTGAACCCCATAGAGAATCTGTGGGATATTGTGAAGAGAAAGTTGAGAGACGCAAGACCCAACACTCTGGATGAGCTTAAGGCCGCTATCGAAGCATCCTGGGCCTCCATAACACCTCAGCAGTGCCACAGGCTGATTGCCTCCGTGCCACGCCGCAATTTCTTTCTGTGTCTTACCCTCTTGCTTGAGGGTGTCAATGATGGCCTTCTGGACAGCAGTCAGGTCGGCAGTCTTACCCATGATTGCGGTTTTGAGTAATGAAACAGGCTGGGAGTTTTTAAAAGCCTCAGGAATCTTTTGCAGGTGTTTAGAGTTAATTAGTTGATTCAGATGATTAGGTTAATAGCTCGTTTAGAGAACCTTTTCGTGATATGCTAATTTTTTGAGACAGGAATTTTGGGTTTTCATGAGCTGTATGCCAAAATCATCAGTATTAAAACAATAAAAGACCTGAAATATTTCAGTTGGTGTGCAATGAATCCAAAATATATGAAAGTTTAATTTTTATCATTACATTACGGAAAATAATTAACTTTATCACAATATGCTAATTTTTTGAGAAGGACCTGTATCATGTCATGATTTATTCACCCTCATTATACAGTAGTCAACATTTGAAGTGGATCAAAAAAGTTCATCAAACTTGTCCTAAGACAAGAACGGGTATATTGTTCAAAATTCATGTAACTTTGATGAAAGGTTTTGATCCACTTCTAATGTTGACTACAGTAAAAAAGAAAAGAATGTTAAATAAATACATTAAAATACAGTTCATAAATACAATGACTTAAATAAACCTAACATGATAAATTTGTTTTTCATTTTGAATTATAATTTATATTGATACTTTTAGAACATCATGCTATATATCATAATTAAAATAACTCCTTTTGTAATATTTTTGTAATTTTTGCAGGATCTGTATTTCAAAGCTTTTTAATTAAAATCATATCTCAATCGTTGAACACACAAGGAAATGTTTAGCAGAATGTTCATGCTGCTCTTCTCAATACAATACAAGTGAATGGTGACCATAGGTTGTTAAAGGGATACTTCGCTCAAAAAATAAATTCTGCCACAACCTCATTGCTTTTAAACCTGTATGAATTTCTTTCGTCTGTGGGACATAAAAGAAGATTTTTGAGTTTTGGAAGTCAGTAGGCTCCAATGTTCCCAACATTCTTCAACATATCTTTTTTGTTTGTTTTCCGCAGAAGAAAGTGCCTCATACAGGATTGGAATGACATAAAGGTGAGTAAACAGAATGAACATTTTTGGGTGAATAATCCCTTTAAAGGGGACCTATGCCTTTTTTCAGTCTTGATTTTGTTTTGTGGCTTTTTACTAGAACAGGTTTTCATGCTTGAATGTTCAAAAAACATTTTTCACATACTTGACATTGTTGCAGCACCTCTCTTCCCAGTCTGTCAGTAACGCTCTGAGCTGGGTTTCCCGTACAACGACTCGCTGTAAAACGCTGCTTAAAGGGATAGTTCACCCAAAAATGAAAATTCTGTCAGTATTTACTCACCCTCATGTTGTTCCAACCCCGTAAGACCTTCGTTCATCTTCGGAACACGAATTAAGATATTTTTGATGAAATCTGAGAGCTGGATCATTCCTCCATACTAGTCCATAGGCTTCTTGAGGGATTGAAACTTGCCGGCCTCGAAAAGTTATTAAAGACATTTGTTAAAATAGTCCAAGTGACTACAGTGGCTCAATATTAAGTTTATCAAGCGACGAGAATACTTTTTGTGCGCAAAAACAAACATCAATAACGCTTTTATTTCAACTATTAATTTCCTTCTCTTTGGGCCTCTAGTCAGTTAAACTAGTGTGATTGCGTAGAGCTACGTCACACGTAGGCTCACTATTGGCTGACGCTGGTCATGTGGGTGATGCGTGTGACGTACAACAACAGAAGCGTACGCTGTTAAACTAGTAACCTGACTCGAGGCCCAGAGAGAAGGAAATGAATAGTTGAAATAAAGTCGTTATTTTTTTTTTTTTTTGCGCACAAAAAGTGTTCTCGTCGTTTGATAAATTTAAGATTGAGCCACTGTAGTCACTTGGACTATTTTAACGATGTCTTTAATAACTTTTCGAGGCCGGCAAGTTCAATCCCTCAAGAAGCCTATGGACTAGTATGGAGGAGTGATCCAGCTCTCAGATTTCATCAAAAATATCTTAATTCGTGTTCCGAAGATGAACGAAGGTCTTATGGGGTTGGAACAACATGAGGGTGAGTAAATACTGACAGAATTTTCATTTTCGGGTGAACTATCCCTTTAACTACCATAGTATGATGTATCGCTGAAGAAATCAACTAGCTAGTCACGACTGTTTACCGAAACCATATTTTTTACAAATTTTTCATTCAACCACGTTGGTTATTGATGTCATGCATATAGGGGAGTAATAACTTCTTTTAATGAATCCATTTGAGATCGAATTAATGCTAGATTTTTTGGCATAAATTACAGACATGGCATCTGAGGACTATTTATCATTTTTCTCAGTTTTTTTGCTTTTCAGATTCAATCATAGACTCTATCTTACATACTAGACCACATGCACACTCTTCAAAAACAGCGCTTTAAATCTCATAACAAACTTAAAGATGTAAATGACATTAGTTTGTATTAGAAATAAAAGATATAGATTGTAGTTCATGTTTATTTTGCTCAAGATAAGGATTTATTAAGTCCAAATGTTATAGAAACAAGAAACTATGTTTCTTCTAACCACAGGTCCAGAGCTGTCGTTCAGACCACAAAACTTTGCGATGCTGTTTGCGAATGTTCGTTGGAACTATGGTTTTGGGAATCACGACTCGTTGAACGATGCTGATAATGACGGAACTTGCGACCATAGTTTGCTAACGATACTTTCAGTAAACGCACCCCTGTTTAGTTCCTGTCTCAATGAACCCCCTCCTTCTGAAAAGCACAATGTGCTCTGATTGGTCGGCTGGACCAGTGTGTAGTGATTGATCAACCGCTTCTAGCATGTTTGGGAAATGTCCCTCCCCTTACCATAACCACAAGTTTCACACACTACTAAAGCCTCGTGCACACCTCGAAAAACGTCTCGAAAAAAACTGGCAATAAGCGCACTTATTGGCAGTTTTTTTCGAGACGTTTTCCGATGCGTCTTTGTGTTCATACCCAAGTGATTTTCACTGGTGCCATTTGTCATAAAGTTCTTTATGTTCAGACACCAAAGAGACCAGCAGCTCTGCTGTACATTCATCTTGCCTCGTTGCATCTTCTTCTGCGTCTACTTACTTCCTCTCCGTTGTCTTCTTCTATTAATTTATGCTCGGCAAGACAGTTTTTAGGCTTGAGCGCCTCCAAGTACTGTAACTTCAGCAGCTCCAGGCACGTGAACAAAAGCGCCAATCTCATTGGTCGACCAGTTTTTAACGCGGGGTGTCAAACCAAAAAAAACGAACAAGAGGCTTTAAAAAAAATTTAAATTACGCTTTTACGCCTGGCGTGCATACTCACATTGGCGCCCTTTGTTTAGTCACGAGGCGTTAAACGTTGGCAATAAGCGCGCGATAATTATCCTGGTGTGCACAAGGCTTAACTCAACCAAGCCTTGCCTCTTTTTTGCATATGGTGGTGGCTGAGGAGAGATTCCCTGATAAGATTGTAAAGCGCTTTGGGTGTACAGTACATATGAAAGCGCTATATAATTGCCTCATTCATTCATTCATTCATATGCCTTGGGCGGGAATTATTTAAATGAGGAATATTGTGACGTGTTTGTTCCCGGAAGAAAACTCAAGACTACAATCGGGGCGTTTCAGGGAGTTCAGAAACAATGCGCACGGATATAGACTTTGAGCTTTTTAACTTTGCAGACCTTTTTCATTCTCACACTTAAGAAAGATGAACATGTAAAGAAGCATAATAAGATCCCTTTTACAGTCCTTGGTTACCATTAATATAATTTGTATGGAAAAGAGCATCATGATGATTCTGCTAAAAATATCTTGTGTTCAATGGACTAAATAGTGGGGGAGCTATGCCTTTAAATAAAAAATCCATGAAAAACAGTTGCTTTTATCAATTGCGAGCCACACTCTCTTATACGCTGGTGTAAAAGCAGTGGCCAATACATCATGAAATCTAACCGCGGGTTTACATTACCACAACCAAGCCATATGCTACATTGTCTCAGTTTTTACAGTAAGGACTTTTAACAGTTCACACTGTAAACATTTCTTTCATGAGGTGAGCTTACGCAATGAGGGTATGCCAACCGCTGTCATTCCTACCAGTGTGAATCAAACGGCAGCACGCTGTAACCCACAGACCACCTGCGCAACGGTTTTCTGCTTGACGGCTCCTCTAAACCCGCCATCGGCTCTACTCCATCCACACCCCGTGGACCAAACACCCGTGTCGGACAACTCCCATCTCCTAAGGACGACAAGAAGAGTCACGCTTTTCATTTTTTTTTTTAGCTGCATCTGACCATAACAGCTGCGACTCCCATTGAACCTGCAACATGCATCATCAAGAGCTGATAAAAATCGCGGCTCGTGGGTGTAGTGGCTGCTATCAGACCCGTGCCATCGAGTTATCTTTATCACAGCAACTGTAAAAACACACAGCCAAACTTTTTTTTCATTCGCTGTCCTTTGGAGAAGCACAAGCCAGGCTGTATTTTGACTAGTGGGATACCTCACGCTAGCCATAACAAAGAAGCACTGACGGAGGCGCAAGCAACCCGTGAGGTATAGCTCTTTTCCAGAGCACCTGCGCTGTTGTTACAGTCCATGCTGATAAACAACCTCCATTTGAAGATTTATGCTACTAAACAGTGGGAAATCAGCACCAGCAACACACACATTGCAGGACGCATAGTCTCCACTAATGAACTGATGAGTTGTATCAGATGTGTTGGATTAAGGAGACAGTGTTGGGGGACCTCCAGGACTAGGATTGAGGACCACTGCCCTAACCCTGAGAATTAAACTCAGCACTGTTTGTGCTACGGACATGAATGATACGGCAAATCGTGCGGCTTGAGGGGAGTTGTGCCATTACTTTACTAAGCCATCAGACTTACAATTTTCACCTGGCGAACTATAAACAAGTTGGAAATTGTATAAACTTACATTGAAGGAAAGTCCTGAGACATATGCAGGGACTAAAATCATAGAAACTTGGGGGTGTATTTTATTTTTTAACTTAAGCCAACTAAGAAACCACCCAGAACGCCCTCACAACTAGATAAAAACATGCTAAAATGACGTTGTGGGGGTGACGTTTGCACACACATTTCTTCTGAAAATGTAAAAAAACATTGGTTTTGACATGGATTATATCATATATTATATATAATATTTTAAATGTGTATATATTAATATTTTACATTTAAAATATTGTTGGGATCAAAAAATAAAAGATATATATTTAAAATGCATTAAAAATACAATTCATAAATGCAATGACTTGAACTAACTTTGTGTGATAAATTTGTTTTTAATTTCTAGATCAAAATTCATTTTGATATTTTTGTGAACACTTGCTATATTATATAATACTAATATTATACTAATATTAATAATATTATATTTTATTATATATATATTTTTTAAATGTAAGGTTTACATTTTTCGAAGGATGAAATTCTTAAAAAGACTGTTTCTTTTTTGGACTTGATTTGTCATTTACCCACTTGCTGTTAGATGTATTTGTACTAAAATGACAATGACACTATTTTAGAAACTATTGCAATGCTTTTTATTTTGTTAGTGTCTGTTTGATGAAGTGACAATTTCTCAAAGGGATAGTTCACCCAAAAACGAAAATTCTGTCATCATTTACTCACCCTCATATTGTCGGCTGAACACAAAAGAAGATATTCTGAAGAATGTCGGTAACCAAACAGTTGATGGACCCCACTGACTTTCACAGTATGGGGGGAAAAATACAATGGAAGTCAATGGGATCCATCAACTGTTTGGTTACTGACATTCTTCAGAATATCTTCTTTTGTGTTCAGCAGAAGAAAGAAACTCATACAGGTTTGAAATAACTTTAACATTTAACAATAACATTTCAAGTAAATGATGACAGAATTTTCATTTTTGGGTGAACTTTCCCTTTAAATCCCTCCCTGTTCTAGCTTGTATTGTAGATGATGTTTGAAGCTTTCTATTGCTAGCACTTCTTGTGTTATTGCCTCGTTTGCTTGTTGTATTCCACTTTTGTAAGTTGTTTAAAGCCTAAAGCCTAAGTCGTTTAAAGTCAGATAAAGACTCTGCTAAATGAATACATGTAAGTGTAAATGTCTCTGTACTGGTCTTTTTGGATTTTAGAGACGCCCCCTGGTGGCAATTTGAATCTTGCCCAGTGGCCAATGTCCAAAGTTTTTTTGAACAGATCTCAAAATCTGTATTTGATGTAAAAGTTGCTCTAAATGTCCTTGCATTAAATAATATTCTTTCCATGTTTTAGTATCGTTACCACAGACATGGCACTGAGTCATCTGAACCTCCTGCGGCCAGTATTGTGCAGATTTGTGCCTTCTGTTCTGAGGACCCTGCTGGTGACTTGCTCAAGAGGCCCCTTTCTGCCCCGTCCTGTGGTCCTGCCGAATTATGCCCGTCATTATGCCACAAAGAAGAGTAAAGGTGAGTGGAGGACTGCGGCTACTCATCCCCCACAACAAAGAGCGTCCATCATAGGGGTAGGAGTGGATGTTGTATTTGTTTTCCAAAGCAGTGCTTGTTTAGCTTCACTCAAGTGGGCTTTGAGCCCATATAAAGGGAGGAGAAATCCCCTCCTTTCCCTATCTGACCTCCAAATCCTGCTTTCATTTGTAATTGCTGAAACAATCAGCCAGCATGCTGGTCACAGTCTTTCATTTCTATCTCCAGCTTTTCTTTTGAAGGCACCAGTGATGAAGACGTTAATGTTTCTTTCTTCTTTGTTGCTTTTTTATATGTTAGCAAAGGCAAAAGGGCAGACGGCTAAAGTGAACATCAAGGCAGCATTGGTGGATGATATTATTAGCCTGGAGGAGGTGAAGGAAGACATGGCTGCTGTCCTGACTACCCTGAAAGAGGATTTCAGCCGCAACCTCAGCATTCGCACATCACCAGGTCAGGACGTAGCAGGACACTGACACGCAAGGCAACCCTGTCCCTTTAACCCGATGCTGTGATGCTTGACTCGTTTGCCCCTGCTGGTGGATGTTATTACTACACCACCTGGATGCATCTTTGATCGTTGAAGGCCATTCGAAAATTCTGAAATGTGTCTATTCTGAGTGTTACATTATTTTCTAAGCAACATTAAAATTATGCTTATTTCATTATATTAAAGTAGATCTCATTTAAGTGTTCAGTTATATTTTGGAGAACGCTGAACTGGTATTAGCAAGACTTCACAGAATTTTAATTAGATTGCGACTGATAATTCTATACAGTCACACAACACAGGAGTTACATAATTAATTTTGACTAATTTATTCACTGATATGTAGAATACATCTGCTTCTCAACAAGTTCAATACTCTCAAAGCATGAAAACCGATTTTTAATTAGTCTACAGCACCACAGCATGTCATCATATTTCATTTCATTTCAAACGTTTGATTCAGTTCATTATGTAATTTATTAATTTGATGTATGATAATGCATGTTGACATGTTTATGGGTAATTTATGCTTAAAATAATAAATGTATTTTTATAGAGCAATTATACCATATTTTTGGGATTTCACTCCACCTTCTTAAATTCAAATTGCAATTCTGTCACCGCAATTCAAATTCAGTTAAGACAGGAAAGAAACAATTGGTAACACTTAAGTTCAGGGTCGAATTCTCACTATTAACTATAACTCGCTTATTAGCATGCATATTACTAGGATATTGGCTGTTTATTAGTATTTATAAAGCACATATTAATGCCTTATTTTGCATGACCATATTGTACATCCCTTAATCCTACCCAGTACCTAAACTTAACAACTACCTTAGGAGTTTATTGAGACAAAAGTCATAGTTAATATTTAATAGTGAGAATTGGACCCTAAATTAAAGTGTGGCCAGACAATTAATGGATGAAAAAAATCTTATCTTAAATATAAGAGATTTTTAGCCTTTTGATGATATCTACTATATTTTTATATTTATGTATTTACTCTGATATAGCTTTTATTTTTAATCAAAATTACTTTGAAAGCCGTTTTTCACTAAACACAGGATTGATATTTAATTATTGTCTTTTTCTTTAATTCAAAGTTTTAATATATGAAATACCACATTGAGACTTCCATGGACTTTTTATTTTTAATAACAAAGCAAACAAACAATTCAATCAGAGTTTTGAACAGTTTGATCTAATCCACAGAAATAATATGACTTCTGAAGCCATAAGAAGCTTTATTCACTGAAAAATCTTCCCCCAGACGATCACACTTTCGTACATGCACTACTTTTGGATAAAACTTGTGCATCATGATCAGTTACAAGACACAAGATCCTATGGTGTTTGGTGTCATTGACTTTAACCACGTCATCTACATCAGGGCTCTTCAACTCCAGTCCTGGAGGGCCATTGTCCTGCAGACTAATGTAACTAAAACTACCTGTTAGTGTTTTGCGATTTGAACACCTTTATTAGCTTTTCCGGGTGTGTTTTGGTTAGGGTTAGAGCTAAACTCAACAGGACACTGGCCCTCCAGGACTGGAGTTTAAGAACCCTGATCAACATTATCAGTGTCACTGAGGTTACACAAGGCTAAGAGAGTATTGTGTTACCTTGTCCTCCCATGAGGATCAATGCACAGCGATCCACCTTTGCACATGTTCTGGCATTGAGCATTGTTCCACAAGGTGGGGTCACCCTGTTTGCAATCCTACTTCCTGAATTACATCTAGGTCGACCCCGTTCACTCCAGCCCAATCCCTAAAGACCCAAAAGTTGGGCATTTGGGAATTGTGGTTGTGGAGTCCATGCTCTTCACTTTCACCTCTTGACCTTTGCCAGTCCTTCCCTTCCTTGTCCGTGATCCAGTATGGACTTGGTTCCATGGAACAAATATGGAAAGTCAGTGAGATGGCATGACGTTCTTTTAAGCAAAATGATCAAATCATCTGGATTGAATTAAGCAGCAAGTTTATTATGAAGGACAGGAGAATCACCTTGGCCGAGGGAAGGAGGTCGCGGAGTGCAGGATTAATGTGGTGACCTGGCGTCTGGGCACAATATACGAGGATTACGACCTGTCTGTCTGTCATCTGTAGGATAGACCGCTTGTGCTTGGATCTCCACAAATGTACATTCTCTTGTTCCAGATAAATCTACTGTCAGAGGACATCGCTTCACAAAAGCCTTTGTATTTTCCAAACACCTCATCTCAAGGACAGAAGTTTGGTGGTTCCAGCAGAAGGCTCAAACAGCTATCATATGATGGTTCTTCAACAAGCAAATAAATCTAACATCAAGCCAGTTTGCTTCTGAATATTGTCTAACCTTTAGGCTCTTGAAACGGAGAGGGCAACAATTGGTACCATGACCAGGAAGAGCCCATTTGGCTAATAACTTCCCTGTTAATCTTCAAGGTTTTTTAGTGGAGGAAACAGCAAAATGTTCCATGGAAGCGTTAGCAGATGTGAACGTTTCCAGGTAGCACACACACAATCTGAAGTGGGTTCCAGGGCCAAATCTCTCCATACCTTTGCTCATGACAAGATAATAGTCAAAGTTTGGTCAAAGTCACATATGCACTATTGAACCCATCTGAAATTGAAATGAAGCTAGTTTTCAAGGTTTGCAAAGTATGATCTTCTTAGATGTTACTGTTCAACAAGCTGACAAAATGGTACATATATGGAGAATTTGAAGTTCTGAAGTGTTTTCTTTGGGCAGAAAGGCACATGCAGGTTCTCTCATGAAAGATTAAAGTGCAGTGCAGTGCGTCTCAGCTGTTCTCCAGGCTCTCATAAGTGTGGGATAAAGCAAGGTAAGACCGGGGACAAAGGGCGGGAGACAGAAACATAGCTGTGTGAAGTTAGACAGATGAGGGAATGAGACATGCTGGTGAAATGCTCTGGTTTTCTGTCTGGAGTGAAAGGAGTGGGTGCTTTCATCCCTCAAGGAGAGCGAGACATGTCGTCACAACAGCCATCCGAAGGTTCCTCTTCTTTTGCAACCTTTCATTTCTTTGAGATTGGTTGGGAAAGGATACAGAATGCAGGCAAATGTCTAGTTGACAGACAATTATTCCATTGTTTTTCTTGAAGGGATAAAAAATTCTACCTCAAATCTGTATCACATTCTTTCTTCTGTGGAACAAAAAAATATGACATTCATTGTATGGACAAAAACAGTTCTTCAGTTCAGAAACACATTTTCTGAGAGTTGAACCCATGTACTTGGTGTTGCAAGACATCTTGTTGGTTACTTGCTTTCCATTTTTGTGTGACTCACTAGATCACTCCACCCACAGTGAAATTTCATTGCTCCACTATCTCATGGCAAGTAACTGTATATCAAACATCACATTGGTTGTGATTGATTTGGATGCATTTTGCTTTTGAGGACAGAAAAATAACTTATAATAAACCTATCACATCTAGTAAGAAGTATGTGTTGTGATTCTTTATGATGTTTTATTAAGTTTATTGCTATGTGTTTTTGCTTCTATTTTCAGTGGCAAATGGTTGAATAGCTCGCTGAATAATTGTGGAGAGAACCACTAGTTAACAAAGGATTGTGTTATTATGTGTTCAGGTGCGCTGGACCACATCATAGTCACCACAAAGGATGGCAAATTTCCCCTCAACCAGCTGGGCCAGATATCCATGAAGTCTCCTCAGCTACTTGTGGTCAACATGACTGGCTTCCCAGAGGTGTGTAACCAAACTACAGATAGCTTAGCAAAACGTCTCAGTTAACACTGCTGCATGCAAAGTCAAGCACACACACACCAAAACACACTCTTTCTCCTACTGAAACCTGAGTGTGATGGACTCTTTCCAGCCTGGTTTCAGAGAAATTGATTGATTGTTGGGGGAAGCCCTTTGTTCTTGGAGAACGATTGAAACGTAGGCCAAGAGTCTGTGGTTAGCTGTCAGGCCAGGAAATGACCGCAAAGTGCCCTCTGGAACTTAGACCTGAGCTAATGTGTGATATCTCTCTCTTTTCTGTGTCTTTTTGCCTCTACACACATTATGAGACGCTGTCTTTCTGTTTTTCCTCTCCTCCTTCTCCCGTCACCACACTCTCTGCTGATATATTTGAGTTCTTTCTGCGTGATGCTCAGATAACCCTAATGAGATTAATACTTTCTCCTCTTGGCCTATGTCCACTCAATACCAAAGGCTCTGGTTTCCTGGTGGCTCTAAAACCCACCAATCTACCTTCGTCATCCATCCTGGGAGACTTCAAGCCAAAACATGTAAGGGATAATGTACAGTCAGCCAGCCATTATTACAAAGTACACCTAGATAGGATGATCAAAACCAAAGCAGTGGGGTGTTGCACCCTGAAGGTTATAAATAGATATTTATTTACTTATTGAAATGTAAACAAATTTTTTTAATCTCACTTAATTCTTCTGTTAATAGTCCATTACAACATATTAGCCTTTCAATAACACTCCATGAATATTGCTATGTTTAATTAATTGCATTACATTGCATTGGATTTGTTCTCATGAAACAAGTGAAATATAGTTACTGTAAGTAGTCATTATACAAAAATATTTAACTGCTGAATGCCGCAATTGTCCATGTAATGTAATAAATCCAGAAATATGACTTAATTTAACTTCCCTTGTGTGGGGTCACACATTATGTTATTGATTGTAATAATTAACCTTTTGCAAATGGATTTGCCTCTTCATCACCTCTATATTAACATAATACTAAAAAAGACCCTGCACAGTATTAAAGGGTCGGTTTTCATGCTCAGATGACCATAATGCCAGATGCGGCTGTTTAGGGTGTCAGGGAAAACTGGCCATTACCTAACAGGCCTGCAAAAAACAACACAGAGGTGACTGGCCCGGCCCGAAAGCAAACAGCTTCATGATTGTTCTAATCCATTACACACTCTTTGAGAAGACGCCGTTGTTTTCCATTCATTCATTAGAGGGCCGGAGAAGGTCCAGGCTGGTTGAGAAACCCCAGTGGCTGTTGTGTGTTGTGGTGCAGACAGCAGTCATTAGCTTTCGATCTCCGTGTGCCTGTGTGGGATCCAGAATCATTAAGAAAGCAGCGTTTTTTTTAAGCCCACGGTTTCTCAAGACTTTGAACCCTTTGTTTTTTTTTTTTTTATCACAAGAACAGAGGGTAACTGGGCTTTTTTTTTACTTCCTAACCAGAACAATACTGGTTTTACCGTAAAATTCTGAACCACCAGAAATTAATGATGGATGACGTTCAGAGAGGAATTACACTCACACAATGGCTGAGTCAGACCTCACAAGAAATGCATTTAACATAAGAGGAGTGTGTGTACAGCTTTCTTTAAAAAGTGTGCGTGTGCGCGTGTGTGTGTGTTATGCTGATTATAGTTCCAACATAATTTAAAGATTGTAAAGATTCCTTTACAGATGATTCCACTTTACATTTGGGTCTGTTATGAATGTTAAACAATAACTAATAATATTCTTGTGAAATATTTGATTGTTTTTTAGTATTCCCTTATATATTCACAATCTTATTGGCACAAACAACCAGTCAGAAAATAAATTGCATGAAATTAAAGGCCTAAAAAAATGACTTGTGATGACAGTGAGGGAGTGAGTTTTGTGAATCTTTATGAATGGCTCATTAAAAAGAATTTCTTTGTTAATCAGACATCACTTGCTCAGACTGATGTGTGTACTCTAAGGCTACGTTCACACTAGCCGCGCTTCAATTACCGTTCAAATTGCGCAACTTGAAATTGAAAATTGAAAATACGCCCAATGGAAACAATTTCACAAAAACTCCCATATATCGCAAAAAAGTGTTTACCCTCGCATGACGTTGTTTTTTATGCAATTCTGCAATGGAAACATTTTTTGCGCATTTACAGGTCACCTGACGTAGATGGCGCGGTATGTTTGGACAGAAGACGAAACAGTTCTTCATTTAACTCATAAAAGACTAAATAATTACGGGAATACTGTATTCTAAACCACAAAGTAATGCCACAATCAAGACCTAGAAGCAGATAGGAGGGAGAAATACCCAGAAACACCTCATACATGGCACCTAACATCTCCTTCGATTAAAAATAATGGCTAGTGTGGTGGCTGGGATATACTGTACGTGAACCTACCAATATCCTTTGCCATTATTTTTTAAATAACTTATTTCGAGAGGAAAAAATTACGTTTTAGTCGCATAACATCGGTTAATGGAAACGCCGTCATTTCGCAATAGTTTTTTATCGACATTTAGAAAATATTGCAAAGGTTTTGCGCAAATCTGTAATGGAAACTCGGCTACTGTCAGTCCAAAAACTGATCAGATGTATCTAGTGTGAATGGTAAAAAAAAATCAAATCTGTTTCGAGCTATTCCGGAAAACAAAAGAGCTCCATGGGACACACAAATCGGATCTGAACATTTGCAAAACACAATGTGGACAGTCAATAATTCAGATCAGATTCCAATTGGATACAGAAATAATTGGATTTGGACAAGATTATATCTGATGAAGGTGCATAAAGATGCACAGAAAGTTTGCAGACTTTGGCCAATGAAGCATTTTATATATTTTTATATTTCAATCATATACTGTGCAGTATGCAGTACACTAGTATTCCAAACAGTCTAAATCCTTATCCGTGAAACTTGGCGGCCCCCATGAAGTACTACACTGCCTGCACACAAGTTCAGAGTGTAATCTCAGGCTAGTCTGGCCACAGGATTTGTAATGGGTTATGAGGTGAACAGACAGAAACAGGGTCACGTGGGTCAATGCCCTGCACTGCAACCTCTCAGCTCCATCCCACGGGATCTGGTGCTGACAGTGCCCCGCGGCGCTTCCTACAACACACACTCCACCCTCTACCCCTCTCTCTGGAGCTCCATCATGGGGAGATGCTGCCCAGCTCCTTCTGGATCAAAGGGCCTGGGGTCGGGGGACTCCACTGATCTGGAAGGGGCTGGTCTAGTGAGATATGAGGGCTGGAGAGATGCAAAGGGTACATGAAGGTTTGCAGCAGGTACCGCAAGCCCAGCTGGCTGTCATTAACTCTGATGTGTGTGTATGTGTGTGTTTGTGCGATGTGTCCTCAGGCCATGGCAGCCGTCACTCGGGCCTTGCAAGACAGCAGCATGGGACTCAACCCAGACGTGGAGGGCACCATCATCAGGGTGCCTGTTCCCAAGTGAGTGTTTTACCGCCCAGGGCCTGAATCCTCATGACCACTCACACCTTTCCTTTTAACATCACTTTCTACAAGCTATGTTTGATTTCTCTTCAGTTCATCTGTGCATTGCTATTTTCTCAATGCTAATGTCTTTTGTCTTTTTAACTTGAGGCAAGCTTCATAATTGCTACTTTAGAGGGATTTTGCACACTTTTCAGTTAACCAGACTGGGAGATCATCTAGACCTAGGGATGCACGATATGTCGGCCATCATGTCGGTATCGGCCGATAAATGTTAATTTTTAATGTTATCGTTATCGGCCCGATAAGAAACTTTGGCCGATATATTAAAGCCGATAAATAATGGATTATTTCTTTCAGCTGAGACACTTCAGATGCACACTGTTCAACATGATGGTTTGAATTGCTTGAAATATGATTGGAATCACTTCAAAAAAGGAAAATACAGTAAAGTGCAACATGTGCAGCACAAGTCTGTCATATAGGCTACATAAAATGAGAATGAGAACATAATAATTGTGTGTTTGGGACATGGCTTTTAATGGAGAGACTTTTGGTTTTTGTAATTAGTCTCTCAAAAATTATATATAAATTTAGATTTATCGGCCTATATATCGGTTATCGGCTTTCAAATATAAAGAATTACCGGTGTCTGCCAAAATGTTCGTATCGGTGCATCCCCATCTAGACCAGCTGAGAACCTGCTTGATCAGGCTGGGAGACCAGCTTAGGTTTTAGCTATTTTTTCCCCATCAAGGTCAAGGAGGGCCTTTTTTCACTTGGGGCAGTAATCAATCACTAGCAACAATCACCTTGCATAGTAACACCCTAACAACCACCCAGAATACCTTATCAACTGCATAGGAACTCCTTAGTAAGTCACCACCCAGAACACTCTAGCAAGGGTTGCATGCTTTTCTTCTTTCTTTAATTTCAACCATATCCTGTTCTTTTAAATCTGAAATATGTATTCAAAATGTATCTGTTGTCTGTTCTGTTAGGGTTTAAGATAACTTTGTATTGCTATTTTTCATGTTTTCCCTTCTGTGATTCATACACTCTCTATTATATTTGATACAAAGAAGAAAACTCAGTGGTCTTCAATCTCTGACCACAGCTCCTCTTCCCTGCCAAGCCAAATAGTCTCGCCGCACGGCCTTCATTCTACAAACCACAAAACTCTTTGATTACGAGGCCGCGCTACAGCTACAGCAGCAGGTGCTTGTCTGGCAGCGCGCATGAAGGGGCCGAACGTCTCGCCCGTAATCAGCGCAACCTCGTCGCATGCATTTGCATTTCTAAAGAGAGCCAGAGGCTTGATTGGCTCGGAATCAGTAATTATGAACATTGTTTGCAGTAAACAGACAGTACTCTTGGACTGTTTGCAAATGGCTGGCAGCAAAATGCCAATTATAAGATGGGGAAACTTCTACACCTACATACAAATTTGGGCAAGAACAACAGTTTGTTGATTGTGAAACTTTTTAGTTTCAGATTATAGCGGTTTCTGGCTTAAAAATGTATCATAAACACACATTGTCTGTCATAAGCGTCATATTATCAAGTCTAAATAACATAGTCTCGCCTAAAAATATAAGTCTGCAAGACTTTTCTTCAGGAAATGATTCTGATCTAAAATGAGTCATGTACTGAGTTGGTTTAACCGTATATTTGTCTGGCAGGGTGACGCGAGAACACCGGGAGAATCTGGTGAAACTGGCGAAGCAGTTCAGTAACAAGGCCAAGGACTTGCTAAGGAGAGTACGGTCCAACACCATCAGTCAACTGAAGAAGTCCAAAGAGGGCGTCTCTGAGGATACCATTCACTTAATCGAAAAACAGGTCATACAAATGAGGATCAATAGAAAAAAAATGTTTGGATTTATCAGTTGGAGTAGTGGAGTATTTTGAAACTGTTGTAGAATAACAACAAAATTACAGAAATTCAATATAGATACCACTGTTTAATAAATAAATATAATTACAAATTGTATTATTAGTAGTAGTAGTAGTAGTATTAATAATAATGTTTTTTATTATTAATAAAAAATATTAATTTGAAAGTACTGTTGTAGAACAACAAAATGAAAAAAATTAAATAAAGACACCAGTGTTTAATAAATATATTATTATTAGTAGTAGCAGCAGTAATAGTAATAAATAAAAAATAAGTTTTTTTATTATTTATAAATAAATATTAATTTAAAAGTGCTGTTGTACAACAACAAAATGACAGACATTCAACAAAGACACCAGTGTTTAATAATTAAATATTAATTATAAATTAGTAGTAGTAACAACAATAGTGGTAGTAATAATTATAATAATAAATAAAAGTAATATAATATTTTTTCCATTTACAATAGATTAATATGTATTATTATTAGTAGTAGTAGAAGTAGCAGTATTAATAATAATAAATGACAATATTATTAATAATAGTTTTTATTACTTAATAGTGCTGTCAAATCGATTAATCGCATCTAACAAAAAAGTTTGTAAATATATAGTGTGTGCGTGTATGTATGTATGTGTTATATATATTCACACACATATATTTACATACTTTTATATTAGATGCGATTTAATCGTGATCGATTTGACAGCACTAGAAAGTATTGTTATTATTATTAGTAGTAGTAGTACTACTAATAAATAATAACATTTTATTATCAGTAGTAGTAGTATTAATAATGATAATAAAATATTATTTGTTGTATAACAAATAAATCACTACCCACAAGGTATTTTTTGCAGTTACGTGAATGTGTGACTATTATAAAGTATGTATAACTAATCACAATATGCATTTGTTCTGTTCCATATCACCAGGTTCAACAAATGGCAGACAGTTACGCTGCAGACATTGACAAACAACTGGCCACTAAAACCAAGGAGTTGCTTGGATGACAACAAGGCCTTCCAAGTCTCGCTAACATCAAGACAAAGGCAGTCAGCGTTTTTTAACGGGAACAAAAATCCCCCAAACAGAAAACCAGTTAATGATGGTGGTGATGGAAGTGCTGAAGGTTGTGTTTTGGATGGTGTTTGGGTGTTTTTCTTATGCATAAACAAATGTTGGCGTGGCACGCCAGTGGCTTATGGTGCTCCTTGTGTTCACATCTCCAAACAAACAAACGGAGGACAAATGAAGTTTTAATGTGATTTGGGGTACTCCTCCTAATCAAAGCGAAGCCACAAACTGGGTGTTTATGTAAAAAGCACCGCACCGAATGTAAACTCAGTGTTCTTCACAGGACGGTGAAAGTCACACAGGGTGGAGAACGAGTGCGCACGGCAACATGCTGCCAACATTTGTTTTGCATTCACTATTGCAGCCACCAAGCTAAAAATAGTCATTATTTTCATCTATATAATCAGATCTAGTATATGTAAACTGAATAAAATGCATTGGTTATTATTCTGGTGCTGTAGCCCACTCTGTTTTGTGTTTTGTGTGTGTTTTTGTTTATTAATGTTGAAATATAATGCCTAAGATTAATGGCAATTTAAAATATACCTTATTTTACCACAACAATTCTGAATTCTCAATGCTGAATTATTGATTTGGTAGATAAATGTTCCAAGGCGTTTCCACTTTTTTTTTTCTGAGTGTGAATAACATTTTAATAACTTCCATTTCATGCCGACTTTAAAATGAGCTTGAACCATAAAAATGGCAATAACGTGACTTGTAAACAGGAAATGCGGCTCTTTCTAATCAGTTGTAAGAAAATTAACTCGCACTTCTGGACAAACTGCTTTGTGGTTGCATTATCACGTCCTGGCCTCCTTAAACATTTTAATAATAGAACATTCCGTCATCAGTTATTCCTTACAATATCCAACACTATGCCTTGCACGTCAGTGCCGGTAACCGAAAAGCATTGTCTCTAATGGATGAAAACATGGGCTCGCTAAATAAACAAAAGTTTAGAGGAGCTAGTTCGCAGACAGAGGAAATGGCCAGGTCTCCCCCGGTCCATATGTCAGCAATTTGGGGGCATTGTATACCTTGGCCTGAGAGAGCGGCTCATGATCGATGGAGGGGTGAAAATCCAGAGTCTCTGGCTCTGCACGTTGCCCCGAAAATTGCTTTCAGCTGATAGCTTCATTTCACTTGACATTTATCAAGTGGATTACTGTGTGTTTCTCTGTTTACCGCTACCATGATAGAGAGGATTGGGATAGCAGCGGGGGAGACCGAATGTTTTTCCTTCTGTGTCACTGGAAATATATACATGTAAATTGGCTCTGTAAACTCTTGAATTGACAGTAAACTCGCATCGTAGAAATATATACTCTACAGGTTTGTGGACCGTCACCTCTTGACCTGCTGCGTCAGAAAGGGGTCAGTGTGTGTCCCAAATCAAAACAACATCGCATCTGCTAATAGCCGACCTAAAAGTGTCCAGCCGCCTTTTCTGTCTTGCAATGTGCAAATGTGTGGAAACCTTGCACATTCCCTGCCTAGTTTGCATTCAAATGATTTAGGACTGCACTGCATTATTCATTCTCACTCTTGTGACAATGCTAGACCAATGATATGCTGGTTAGGTGGGAATATGAGCACTTTACAGACAACGGGGTCTCCAGGAGCAGAGCAGCACTATTATGCTTTCCCTGTCGGCGTGCGCTGATTACGGTCCACGCACGCATCCGTACGCGGAGATAGTTACCGGGGACCTCGAGAGCGCGTTTAATCACTTCAGCGCCACCGAATTGGCTCCCGCGCGCTCGACGCGTCCTCGCCTGAAGTGTGCGAGCCACCCCGACCGCCTCATCAAGAATCCAATCAGTTTAAGCGCGAGATGCACTTCGCTGAAGATGAAAAGAGCTTTTCCGTCGGGATGTCGGTGCCATAAGGGCATGATCACTGCATATGCAAAGTGGAAGGAAAATTAGCGCGGATTCTCTTTCTTCTGATAGTCATGCATATATCAGGGGAGCGTGTAAGGAGTTCAAAACGAAGCCTTTTCTGGCGAATGCATTATTCATTCTTGATCTCAGGTCAATCTGAGCGCATTTTAAAGAATTACACAACTTAATATGTGGCGTGGTTGTGAAATAGCCTATACTGAAATGTAGGCATTATAGCCTAGCCTAAACGTGCGGTAAGATTTAATCGCTGCATGCTCATGTCACTTCACACTTGAATTGGACTTCGAGCTCGCTGCTGTTATTCGATATCAGCCCAACAAACTTTTCCTCCGTGATCATTTATTATGCGGCGTGTTTTTTCCAGTTTTCAGCAATTTAATTAATCTCTTAACTAGTCATTTTGTAGATATTTTCAGCCATATGTGTCTTTGTGGAGTGTGTTGTTAAAAAAGAAGAAATTCGAGCATTCATATGTCCTTGTAATCTTTAATCAAAAATAATTTCCCCTTCTTCTTGCAGCAACATCTCTTGATCTCTGATGACGTGGTTACTGGCGCGAGGGCGGGACAATCTGTCAGTCAAATGAGATCACAGTAATAGCAAAACACAACCATCCAGTCACTGGAGTGGTGCAGGTATGACATCAGAACCCGGAAGACTAGTTCATCGCTGGTTTTATAATGGATTTGTGTGTGTGTGTGTGTGTGTGTGTGTGTGTGTGAAATAAAGCCTAATCAGCCTATAAACATAACTTGACTATACTTTGATGTTTTGTTCTACAACATAAATTGCACACACTCTCACCCCAAGCTTTCTTATCTAGGCTAGCTAGGCTACTTATTAAAAACGTACATTTTCAAAAATGAACATAACTGCTTCAAAATTCACATTTTCACAATGGGTGTGTGTAAATTACGTTGTACAACAAAACGTCAAAGTATAGTCAAGTTATGTTTACCATAAGCTTTATTTTACACCTAAATAAATAAATAAATAAAAAAACACTATATAGGCCTATATATAGGCTATATTAGTATAGTATAGTAGCCACAGGCTATAAACCATGATTTTCTGCTTGCTATTGCTAGTCATTAAGGGGGAGTGACATGTTCATGTTGGGGGCATCTGATTGGACAAAAAGTCATTAATATTTCTGTTTACCAGGAAGACAAAATGTGGATTTAAAAAAAAAAAATTAAAGTAGGCTATTTAGTTCAGCTAAACTTCAACTTATTGCTGTCTTGCACTACAAATGCAAATCTAGTTTTTAAAACAAAAATGTAATCTGCTAGTTGGGAATTCCCAAAACTTGCCCTCCATCCAACCTGAACGACCTAAACCTGTGCTATATGTGCAATTACATCCTGCCACAGGGTGCGCTCATAAGATGAATCCTATTGAACAGAAACGTCTTTGAGTTTGAAGTGGTTAAACTGTCATTTCAAATCGTCTGGACCTTGTGATTACCGGCACGGGAGGAATTATATAGGCCTATTTAGCTTTAAGTCCGTAGTGATTTCCTGCCCCTGTCTTGATCCTAAGTGACTGGAGCACTAGATACCCCCATCTCCACGGAGTCGTGATATTCCCCCAGGAGGACTGTAATCAACGGCTCAAAGCACGGAGAGACGCGAGATGAGGCAAGTGCGGGTCACGTGCTCAGAGCTGTCTGTGCTGCTGAGCGCATATTATTCATAAGTCTTTACTGCACAAACCAGAAGGGAGGCACCTGCCATGCAAGTTAGTTAGAGGGACACGCGACTGGGGTGAGAGGCCTTGCTGAGCCCGTGATCACAAGTGACAGTGGAAGGGAATGAAAGTGGACCGCAGTTCTGTGTCACGAACAGATCTAAAGATTGGGTAGTGGAGTGACTCGCCATCTAATAAGGCACCATTCACACAGATGCATTTTTGCATTCTATTTCGCTACTTTTCCATTGTTTTTCTATAGCCCCTTTTACACAGTCTTTACTGGTAAATTACCGGTAAGAGATAATGTGTGAACAGGACCTTTTCAAAAATACCGGTAAATTGGTTCTGGCAATTTACCAGTAAGGGAAGTTGTAACATTAGCCTACCAGTAGCTAAATTACCGTTAAAGTGCTCTGTGTGAACACGGAATAAAGATTACCGATATGATCACGTACAACAACAGAACGTGCTGACGTAAAAAGTCTGCATTTCAGAGCAAAAATGCAGTCTGTTTGATCAGCCCCTTACGCATTTCACTTAGATGTCAGAATTTTTTGTCAAATTGGACAGATAGTGAAACTAAAGTGCTTCTCTTCATGCGGGCAGATGAAGACTATGGCGCAACATAACTTCCGATGACAGACATCACTCTCTTACCAGTAAAAAGCCAGAACACCGTTGCTTGTGTGAACAGCATATTTGTGTATTTACTCACGGTAAAGTAATTTAGACAATTTTACAGTAATTTACCGAGATTGCTGTGTGAAAGGCGCTTATGTAAACATCTGCTATATAGACGGATGTGTTTGACGTTTCTGGTTGGCTGAGTCTTTTGCAGCGTTTTGCGTATGACCCGGCGTCTGGAACGATCTTTTAAAAATACAGTTTAAAACACATGTGCCAAGTTCGTAGTAATGTATTCTCTTTATATTCATGTTGGTTTCATATGGTTTTGAAAAACCACAATTAAGAAAAGTTCCAATTTAATGACTAAAAATGTCATGTGGTGTAACCATCAAGTAAAGAATACAATTTTAAAATTTTACACCATGAATACAGGAGAATATAGGCTACACGTCAATATTTTAAAATATGTTTTAAAATGTTTTTCAAGGTAAAAAAAAAAAATAGCCTAATATATGCTAATAAATTAATAATTAGGCTATTTGTATTAAAATAGTGAAGTAATTTAATTATTTTAATTATGTTTTTTCTTCATATAAAGGATGGTTGTATCACCCTGACCCCCCCCCCCAAAAAAAAATGTATACAAAAACATACTCATAGAAGAGGTGTATTCAAGTATTTGTACTATGACTTGCCTTTTTAAAAGTAGGCTATATTTGAATAAATTAATTGATAGAACAAAAAAAAGTGCTATATGCTAATGAAGCTATATGTGCCCATCAAAGCTAAATGACATCAGAGAGCAGACTCATTATGCATAGAGCCCCTCTTATCAATTGTTAAGTCACAAAAAAAGGATTAATATATCTGAGTCGAATACATGATAAGCTTCATTAAAAAGTATTGTCTTTTCGAGGGTAAATGCATGGAGTGGACAGGAAGTCTACTAATCTGTAACCTGATGCGCAAGGAAGGAAGGACTCAGGAACCAGCCTTCAGAGCTTTCACCAATCATATTCATCACAGAACCCAGTCCAGCCTCATTAGACCACAGCGCTGCACTTAACTAAACATCTTTTCCATAAAATAAATGCTTCCAGGTTACCCTCTGCGCAGGTCGCGCTCGCATCTGATCTCAATTATCGTCGTGCAGCGGTCGAGGATCGAGCCCAGCCAATAGTGGTGATGTTGGACCTCTGAATCCACCGGCTGAAAGCGTCAACTGTGGCGTACATACGTCCTGTATGTCACATTAAACAATGGGGGTTGGGGGTCTTATTGAATAATTGGTTCCTCATGGGTTCTTTTTCGAGGAATATTAATTACGGGATGATTTAAACCTTTTTGGGGTCTTTGGGTGAGCGTTGTGAGGGGAAGTAAGGCCTAGTGCTGGACGGTGTAGCGTTTGATGGGTTTAACTGTCATTTTGTTTGGGAGGAGATTGGACATTTGGTTTGTTCAAGAGGAGGCATTTCTCGTCTAGAGGATTTCATGTGGACTGAGGTTTTGGCAGTGTTTTCCAAATTAATAGAGTCTTTCAGCATCTAATTTTTCTTACGGCTGCTGGAAATGAAGAAAAGAAAAGCACAATGAGGAAAGCTGCGCCACATATGCTTTCTGCTCACACAGGAAAATAGCCTAGGCCTACTTGTTTTTTCCTCAGACAAGATGCCAAAAAAAAAAAAAAAGTGGAAATAGTTTGTTTGTCTACCTCTCCTGTGGTCCTTGGATCCTTAAAGGCATATATCAATCTTCTATCTTTTTAGTCTAGCTGTGGTTAGTCTTAAAGGCAGCAAAGGCTTTATTTCAATGTGTTTATTAGGACCGAGCATATGCAGGCAGCATTTAATTAATTTCAGCTAATTGTACTTTCTCCTGATTTAGACAAGACTCCACCATGTGGCATCATGTAGAACAACAGCCTGAGGTGATTCAGAACCTCGGCTTGTCATCTATTAACTTTATATGATCAATTCATCATAGCGTATAGCCTATATGACACAGATTAAGCTGCCTTCACGTGGTATGGTGAATTTCCTACTTCAAACTTGTTCTGAAGACGTGATTACGAGCTTGTCGCATTCAAGAGCTTTGTTGTCGGAAAGAACAGGAATCATGGAGGACACTAGGTTTATTCTTGTTTATTTATTGGGGAAATCTTATTAAATCCAAAATGATATTTAGCGTCGCATTCATTGACAACCAACATTCACCACTTTAGCCTATCTATCTAGGCTATAGCCTATACTTGCTGGCTATTCTGGAATTTCGGTCAAATACAGGCTATTCGGGCAATTTAACATGCAATAGCTACTCTTCAAATGATAATTCATAGGACTATATGTAAGCACAACTTTAACGACAAGACGATGTAGCTGTTGTGAAATAAAACTAATAAAGAATGGTAGTCACTATAGACAGTAGGCTAAAAGGGCAGTCACTTACCAATCATTCAGCCCTCCGCCATGTTTAAAGTTTATGGCGCGCCCAACTTGGGAACTTGGGTATCAAAATTATCCCCATGCAAGCTTCCCAGTGAATATGAATTGAGAGGGCGATAATGTCCAAATTTTAACTAGAATGATTAACAGTAAGTTTTTTGGGCTAGTTGTCACTTTATAGCTGTAAATAATTTGGGGGGAGTTTATTTTTCAATGTCAATTTCTCTAGACACACACCTTAAATGTTTGCATACAGAACCGCTAATGAACATTTTCACTGTCATTGACCAGGAAAAAAACTGTTAATTTAATACACATTACAATGTTGTGTCAAGAAACACATTGTCTATTGGCTTTTTAGCTAAAAACATTAAACACATTGAAAGCATAAACGTAGCCTTCATAAAATAGGCTACCAATGTTTATAAAAAATATTGTAACTAATACATTTAAAACAATACTTTTATAACTGTAAATAATTAATACACACACACACACATATATATATAAAAACTTATGTGACAACTTGACCCTGACATGAGATTTATGAAAAAATACTCTAATACAGTTAAACCTTAATTAAAATCTATTGTCATTATATAGTTGACTATTGTTTGAATGTATGCTAGTGTAGTTTTATTGTTTTTCACCACTTAGCTTTAGCAAAAATATGAGCATTCAAAGCAGAATATTTTAAATAATCAGTAAATTTGTTCTGTATATGTGAAACTATAAGGGCAAAGTTTGATTCATGTTGGAGTATGTTTAGTGGAAGTTGTGATTTTTGTGCAAAAATTTTAAATTTAAAATGTTTATTAAATACAGACCCTGCTAATATGCTTTTTATGCATTCATTTAGCAGATAAACTCAAATTATTTATTTTTAAAATAAAATATTTTATGAACATCTAAAAAAGGCATAACAGTGTTTCAGAATAAAATTATATAAAATTATAAAATTAAAATTTATATATATATATAAATATATATAAATATATATATATATTTATATATATTATATATATATATATATATATATATATATATATATATATATATATATATATATATATATATATATATATATATATATATATATATATATATATGTCTCATTTTGTATGTTCCAAACACAGAAAATGACAAAAATGTATGAAATTTGAAAAAAAAATTCTTGTCCCTGTATTTTGTATCCACAGATTCCATTGTGCTCACTTCATCCAGTTTAAAAAAAGGTGAATAAAAAGTAAAAAATAAAAGTATATATAGCCTACCATATTTCATATATGGACATATTTGACTGTGGATTCTGTATATGCTTCAGCTAGTGCTCAGTGATCTTCTCAGAGCACAAAGATCTCCTGGTCTCTCTGGGAAAGACTTGGTATCGCTCAGTGTTCTGCAATCTGCACTTAAGACGTTATTCTGACTTGGATCATCCGCTGCTTCCTTCAACCCATAATTTGCTCAAGTGTGCTGCAGTGGAGATTCGACTAGATAAAAGAGGGCTGGTGTTTTACATACACTCAGCTGGCCTCTTATGAAATTGAAATATTAATGTATCTATACAGCAGTGGTGTGGAGAACAGGTGATTTACAGAGGTTGTAAACCTCAACAGCTCTTGACAAATGAGAGCTGAATCAAAGAACTAGACTTTCATCAAGCTCTTTGGTTTCCACGCTTTCTCAGTTTCTCAATCTCTGGAAATTCCACGAGGTCAAGGCTTTCGAATTCAAAAAATAAAGCTAACTTTGTATTTTCCCCAGTGACAACCAGCAGAGGGAGACATCAGACAGGATAACCTCTAATGTCTAAATATGGGGTTAGTTGGGGCTGTATCTCAGTCAGAGTGAGTAAAAGTCTCATATATATATATATATATATATATATATATATATATATATATATATATATATATATATATATATATATATATATATATATATAACACACAAATGTTTTCTTTTTTAATCTAGCAGTGGTTTTGTATGTTGGTTTCAAACATCTAGTTGGTTGAAACCCAAAATTACCATATTTTGTTTGTGAATTCTGTCCCCTATACTAAAATTACAGTATCTTGAAATAGCTGACCAACTGAACACAATTAAACCAAATGATCAGCATTCAGACAGTCAATTATACAATGAAGGGACATTGTAAATGAACTAAATGAAAACTATTTTCTTTAGACACATTTTTTTTCTTCTTTTTGCTAAGTAGTTTTATACATTTATATTTATGCATTTGGCTGAAGCATTTATTCAAAGCAAGATAGATGGATGGATGGATGTATAGATAGATAGATAGATAGATAGATAGATAGATAGATAGATAGATAGATAGATAGATAGATAGATAGATAGATAGATAGATAGATAGATAGATAGATAGATAGATAGATAGATAGATAAGTTAGGGTTAGGATTAGGATTAGTAAAATAAATTGACATGTAGTTGCAAAGTTACTTATAGTCAGTAGAATGTCTGTTGGGGAGCATCACAATAAAGTGTTAGCAGATAATAAGCAGACAGTTTTAATACTAATACTATAATGAGAGTTAGTTGACATCAACAGAATGTATAAATAATGTTTTGTGTTTGTTAAGAGCTCATTTTTTATTACTCCCGTCCCTCATATCTTTCCATGATGTTGAAGTGACTTTTCCAACCCTCGATTCCATGTCTGCTTTTTCTGATGGATGGTAACCTGCTGTTGTTGGTTCTGTATGGAACGGTCATATGGTCAGTGGTTTCTGTGTATCTTCTCATCTGTCTCTACCTGCTCTGCACTTTACGCTGTAGGATTCAAAAAGAGGAGGGTGGCATGGAAAACACAGCCTTTGGAGACATCTTATAGCTTAATGTAATTAGCTTACATCTGTCTTAGGTGCGTATTGTTTGTTGGGCTTGTAAAGATCACAGTGAGTTGGGATTGTTTCATATAAATGATTATATAATGTATTTTAAAATGGATATTTGTCTTTATTAGGGTTTTATACAATATATAGTTTTAGGACATGTGATAACTTCCACAAATAAACTGGATAGGAAAGGACTAGAGAAATTGATTATTTTATGGCTGAATATATTGTAGGCTACTCATGAAACAGTAACATTCATATTTGATGTTTCAGATTATGATTTTATGACTGTGCTTATGAACAGCTGCTGGTCCTGGCAAAAGATTAAGCGTTAATAATACAATCAGTCAACTTCCTTATTTCCATAGGAAATTATGAAATGCGGTTTAATTTGACTAACGGTAATAAAACTAACCGGATATTATATTTCTTGCTCGTTTTTCTTGCTCATTTCTTGCTCACGCGAGCCATGACTCAAACTCATAGATTAATCATCTATGAAAGTGTTGTCCTGCTGAGAACAGCTTTTTTAATATGGGATTTAATTAATTATTTATTATAGAAAGTGTAATGCCTGGAAATTAAATGTAGTTTAAAACAAAACAAAAATTAAAATAAAGAAACATTATGATGTTAAAATATGCTGCAATTTTCAATATTTAGTAATCATTTTTAATTAGTAGTAATAATAATAATTAGTTATGCTGAAAATACAACTTATAATAGAAAATATAGGCCCTATATATTTAACATATGCTTTTTTTTAAAGCAATATTGTATTGGGGAACAAATGCAAAGTCATACTATGAGCTGAAACTGTAGGCTACATTTTAACTAGGTTATTAACGCATTTTTCATATAGGCTGTGTGATGTTTGGTTCGCAGTTGTGGCCACGTAAACTGGCGTGATACACGCATTCGAACTCGTGGAGTGATCTCATTTTGATCTCATATCCTTTAGTGTTTGGGTGTAGTCTGGTCACAGTCGTGAAAGGTGTGGCTTACAGTGCACACACACACACACACACACACACAGAGAGAGAGAGAGAGAGAGAGACAGACGATTCAGCAAAGGTAAAGTTGTAAGTTTTGTTGCGAAATCTACTGAAATCAGTGTTTATGCCAATCGTGCTGTTCTTTACCTTGTCGATTTTGATGTGTTTGTGTGTTACAATGCGTGTTGCCAAGTATTAGTGTGTAAAAGACGCGAGAATCATCATGTTTTGTTGGGTTTGCTCTCAGCGAGCTCAGTGGTGTTAACGGATTTTGTCATTCTGTAGTGTGAATCGCTTATAAAAATTGCATAAAACATAAACTTCGCAATGATACTTGCGTGATCGGGATGTAATCCTCCATTTTGACCAAATGATACGCAGCGTTAGAATTAATGCAGCTTTATGCTTTTGAAAACCTTACCAAAGCTTTTGATTGTGACTAACCAGTTGAACTAAAAAACAGAAGTTCATTAATTTATATTTCTGTACAATGTAACAAATATAATTATCTGGTTGCAGAGCTAAAACACCCAGCCACAAACAGCAGGAATGTCTTCTGTATGGGTCAGTACAGTTGTTTATTTCAGTTTTACTAATACCATTTTAGGATAGATTGACACTTCATTTATTTTCTTCTTCTGAAAGTGTTTTTTTTTTTTTTAAAAAAAGGAAGATAATAGTTTATTCAGAACATTTAATACTTTCTATTTTACTTTCAGAATGACTTGGATCTTCTCCTGGAATCCCCCTCTTCTATGACTGTTACTGTAAGGTTGTCCTTGTATTTTAGTAGTTGTATACAGTCAATATTGTATTTGAGCATATTGATTTAGTTATCATCAGTATGATCTGTTTTATTAAGTCAACAGCACGCGGCACCATTAAGGAGAAGCCTGGTTTTAATCCAGGGGAGGATGCTGCTGCTTTAAGGAAAGCCATTGAAGGCATTGGTAAGGAACTAACCTGGGTGTGGACTTTTAGTGAACTTGCATTGCACATGTTCAACTGAGATGTTGAAATCATGTCATTGACCTAATGTCACAATGAGTAAATGTGCGTGTTTGCATTTTCAATTCCTCAGGCACTACTGAAAAGACACTAATTGACATTCTGACTCAAAGAAGCAATGCCCAGCGCCAGTTGATCTGTAAAGCGTATCAGGACGCCACTGGAAAGGTAAAACACCATCGCTGACACACATTCCCTGTGCAACTGTTGCAAATAACTGTTGTCTGAGGTTTAAAACCATGCATATGTTTTTCATCTCAGACTCTTTGCGATGACTTGGAAGGTGACACACATGGAGATTTTGAAGATGTTTTGGTGGCCCTGATCACTCCTCCTGCTAAGTTTGACTGCCAAGAGTTCATGCGTGCTATAAAAGTACACAATCTTGTTTCTTTTTGACTGCTAATAGTTTAAATGTCTTTATTTGGACTTTATTTTGAATTGAACTAAGATAAAGTCATTAGCTATGTTTCCATCCACCTATTTTTATGCAAATTTTGGAGAGGGGTCTGTCTGCGTCCCGCAGTACTACAAACCACGACCCTGCAAAATACACGCCTCCCGTGAAGAAACTAACGTGGATGTCATTGATTAAAACAATCTTTTGAAGTAAATTATGTCGTGTTTCATGTATGAAATGTTTGTAAGACTATTGCTTTCGAATCTCATGAAGTGTTAAATAACAGCTAATAAAACATAAATTATATTATTAAATTAATACAGACTCATGGTAATAAAAGCTAAAAACCTACCGCCTAAATTTAAACCTTACCTTAAACCTACTCTTTCCAAAATATTAAAATTTATTGTAATTACTGAATTTTCTTTTCATTTTTGGGGATTTTATTTTTCTGATAAGCAGCAAGCAACTTCTATTTTTATTACAGGTATTTTATGCCATTTGCCAGTGAGTGATGATTTTGTTCTCTTAAGCACATGGGATGAAAATTTCAATTTGGCACATAAGTTAAATTTGCAGCTTTGGATGGAAACATAGCTATTGAAGTTCAATGCTAACAGCATGAGTTTCATCACAGGGTGCTGGTACAACCGAAAGCGTTTTGATCGAACTATTTGCATCACGCTCCAACCATCAGATCAAGGCTCTGTGTGATGCTTATTTGGCTGGTTTGTATCTTTTTATGTATAACTTATTTCATTTTTTGGGGGTACTTTGTCCCTTGCATCTCATTAAAATATATATTTTTTTCAGAAACCGGAAAACCTCTGATTCAAGACCTGAAATCTGAGGTGTCAGGGGACTTTGAAAAAACATTGTTGATCCTCGCTGAGGTTCAGTCAAATAATTTTTTTCAGTCCTCCATCATATTTAAATTCATTCAAATGAGTTATGCAGCGGTCATGCCTTCAATTTGTTTGTCTTTCTAACTAAAAGGGCAAGAGGGATGAAAGTACCAATGTGGACGTGGCAAAAGCTAAAGCGGATGCTAAGGTAAAGTGAAGACGCTATTGCTGATCTTTTTTGTCAGTTATTTAACCCCAACTAAATGCATCAAATGAAAAAACAAAATGTGCCAAGAAAGAGACTGTTCGTCCCATCAAAATGGCGGTAACCATGTGGCGATTTTCTGTTATATCTACACTTGTTATTTTTGCGCAGATCTTGTACGAGGCGGGAGAGAAAAAGTGGGGAACTGACGAGAGCAAGTTTATCGACATCCTCTGCCACAGAAGCGTTCCTCAGCTCAGACAAAGTACCTCCAGCAGCTTAGACAGCATCATATCCATCATTTTATATAAAGCAGAAATGAATTTAAGGCATATGTGATATAAATAGAACTGAAAGAAATAATGTAGTTTCAAAATCGCTCACTGTTCCTGTTTACTCTCAGCTGTGTGACCTTTGTTTCAATCTTTTTCTCTCAGCTCTGGTTGAGTATAAGAGTCTGAGCGGAAAGACCCTTCAGGAAAGCATTGAAGGGGAGATGTCTGGAAGACTCGAGGAAATTCTGGTGGCTATAGGTGACATTATAAAATATATATATTTTTTTAGTGGTGTTTGTTAAGGCACTATTAGGGGCCGTTCACACAGAACATGTTTTTCCATTCCACAATGCTACTTTTTTCATTGTCTTTCAATGTAAATGCGCCAGACGGATGCGTTTGATCGCTGCAGTCGTGTCTTTTGCAGAGTCTCGCACATGACACGGTGTTCTAAAAATGCGGCGCTCATGTTCAAATAAGTTAAACTTTTAAAAAACGCGCCTCTATACCTTGTGTTTTTGTTTCGCTTCACTGACCTGAAACTTGAGTGAACGGCCCCATACTCTTCCTCATGCAATGCATGTGTATTTGAAATTTTTAAAATGTATTATATTTTGTTACATGCTGTAATTTTCCACTTGAAAAATCGAATTGAAAATGTCTCTGCTTTAGTGAAATGTGTGAAGAGCGTCCCAACATACCTTGCTGAGCGTCTTTATAAAAGCATGAAGGTTAGAACTGTAATTCTGTATTTGCTTCCAATTTTTTACCACATTACAGTGAAACATGATTCCATAATGACTACAACAAAGCAAGTAATCATTTTTTTTTAACAGAAACTTGTTCTTGTTTTCAGGGTGCTGGAACCACTGAATCCACCATAACTAGAATCATAGTGAGCCGTTCAGAGGTCGACCTGCAGGACATCAAGGCAGAATATAAGAAGCTGTTTGGCTCTTCCTTATACTCTGCCATTGAGGTAAGAAGCATTAAACTTCTAAATAGAAATAGAACTTATAAGTCTAGAATGTCTTTGTCCGAAATCCTATTTTGTTCCTTCACTTAAATGCTGAGAATTGATGTACACCTTTAGTAACATGTAAGACTCAAGAGGAAGCTGATATCCAACCTGGATTGTATCCAAAAAACAAAACCACAGCTGTCCAACTCACTGCAGAATTAAATGTACACCTCGACTCTCCTGACGAAAAACCTGTTCGTCAGAAGCTCCACAGAGTCTATATTCATGGTCGGGCTGTTATAGCCCAACCTTTGTTTACTCGTGCCAATGCCAAATGTCGATTTCATTAGTGCCAACAGTGCAAATCTTGGGCTGTGGACAATAAGAAACATGTATTTTCTATGATGAGTCCACCTTCACTGTCTTTCCCACATCCCTCATGATGGTTTGGACTGCAATATCATGGCCTTCCCTACTGTGCTTGATGGACTCGCACTGCCAAGGACTACCAAACCTTTCTGCAGGACCATTTACACCTGATGATTCAAACATTGTACCCTGAAGGAGGTGCTGTGTATCAGACACAGCAAGACTTGTGACAGAGTGGTTTGATGAACATGAAAGTGAAGTTGAACATCTCCCACCAAGGCCTGCACAGTCACCAGATCTAGATATTTTTCAGCCACTTTGGGGTATTTTGGAGGAACAAGTCAGAAAACAGTGACCTGGCCACTGTTCAGGAAGAGGAATGCCTCAAAATCCCCCTGGCCACTGTGTGTGAAGGGCTTGTAACTGTCATTTCCAAAATGAATTGTATGAAGGTAATATGATGCCATAAAGAATCGCATGCGCAGGGTAAGATTTGTGAAAGTGTACATAAGATACAAGCGTAAATTAAATTTGCCTGTGCAAGAGAAGATTTGTATAGGTGTAAATGGCCTTTCAAGTGTAAGAAAAAAATATTTGTAGAAATATTTAAAATAAATATGATCTGTATTCCTCTGACTTCCATTTTTCCGCGCTTACACTTTTGGCACGTTTTTTTGCGCACAAATACAGCCAAAAGCACTGCAAGCCTGTGAACAGCAATTTGCAAGTGAAAACAAAAGAGTCAGGAACTGCTAAACAGATTGATCGCGTAAAACCAACCTTTGTGTAAAAAAATAACTGTTGCAAATGTCTGAATGACTTGTTGTGTACATGGGGCAAAAAAGTTCCCGAAATAACCCGATTTGTACAGTTGCGTCTTTCTTTTAGCTGCGCTCACAGTTTTGGCACGATTCTCTCACTCATTGAGTTTTGAAAACGTGAAGAGGAGGGCGGGTCCACCTTCTGCATTTAGCCAATCAAATGAGCTTCTCGATTTACTCTTATCTGATTGGTTCAATAAACACGCCACACGCTAGAACACATCTTTATCTTAATTTGGCTCAGCATCGTTCTCAAAATGGTACTTTTAATGCACACATACATGTTAAATAAATAAATCATGATGGCTTAATAAGCTGTGCACCATTAGGCTGACTATAGAGTGCCGAAGTTATGACGTCACTTTGTAGGCCAAAACGCGGAAGTGAGTTAGCATTTTAGCACTTCCGGTTCCCTCGCCCTAAAGTCTATGGGTTTTTTGAATGGGTTTTTGCTAAATCGCCTGAAATAAGGTCTGTGGTTAACAAAGCCTCTAAATATTTTCACGTTTTGATCTATGACATAAAACACACCAGTTATAACCTGCTTGTGGTTTTTAAAACTTTATTGTGTCTGCTTGTGGTTTTTTAAACTTTATATAGGCTTCAAAATGTATACATTTTGGATTAACTTGTAAAGATTATCTTGATAGACAAAACGTGTAAGGGTCACAACTTTGTTGAACACAGATCTTATTTTTTGCGATTTTCCAAAAGTCTATGGGGAAAATGCATAGCTTTTCGATCGAGGGCACCCATGCGCCGCTAACTTCCGAGTTGTCCTACAAAGTGACGTCATAACTTCGGCACTCTATGAGTTCATACTGAATTTCGAGCTGGTGTTAACGTTATTGGATTGAATTTTTATATATTGTATAATCTGTTACACTTCTGAGCTGATGTTAAACTTTACAATTAATACCCATGTAATAATACCCTTCTGATGCAGTGTTTTTCAAATCATGTCTCTGTTCATGGTATTTAACACTCAATTATATATTTTGAAATATTGTCTTGGTTGCACTGTCAATATTGATTCTGTGACTGATCAAGCTATTATATGTAGCTAGCATGAATAACAAAATGCTTTCTCTGTGTCCAGATTTGACTGTTAATGAAAAACTGATAGTAAATCAGCATAAACGCAACTTTGACAGAAAGTAACTAATTATGTCTGAATAAAAACCCAGCAACCAGGGAATACACAGCATCTAGATATGTTTATATATAGAGCTATACAGCCATCTAGTGGTTACACGATGGCATTGCAGGTGATAAATGGTGCATCATTTAAAGATGCCCTTAAAATACATGTTAAAGGAAAAAAATATTATAACTCATTTTAGTGAAATAATAATAATTCTGGAATCAACCATGATTAATTGACAGATGAAATTATGCATGCAGTGCATATACTATGCCTACATTCAGCAGCATCAAAATTACAAACTGATGAGCAGGATACATGAACTGAATACACACCAGTTTGAAATTCAATATGAACTCATATAGTCAGCATAATGGTGCACAGCTTATTAAGCAATCATTATTTATTTATTTATTTATTGAACAATTCAGCAAAGAGAATGTTTCTGAGCCAAAAGAAGATACAGATTTTTTTTATTTATTATTATGCTTCAACAACACAAACAAACCAGGTGCATTATCAAATCTCTGAATATAACCGTTAGGGGTGTAACGATACACAAAACTGACGGTTCGGTTTTCCCACGGTTTTGACGTCTCGGTTCGGTTAAAAGCTAAAAAAAAAATTAAACAGTGGTTTAATGAAAAAATGGTGTCTTTGTCTTTAAATTAATTCAATTACAATTAAACGTTTTGCAAGGATTAAAAATCTGCCAATGCTGTAAACTATATAGGGAGCCGCACATTAACATTAAAGGTTAACAACAGAGCCTAAATTCAGATGCTATTTATTTTTTAGATATAATAATCAACACCCAACACATTGTATGAAAACATGTAAACTGAACATAAGGCAGTTTTTGCATTAACTTTACTCTAATTTGTTATTGAAATATAATAATTTACACAGTTGCTGTCATTTTCATGAAAGATATTTTAAACGTACATTAAATAATGAAAATATAATGAACAGGTTAAGTAAAATCTAATATATAGGATAATATAGTGCATTTATTTAGTGCAAGAGTTCATTTCTCTAGGAACCAACAAGTTGTGGACACTGAATCACTTGCCTGCTGAGGTAAATATAATGCTAGTGACAAGCTATGCAGTTTTATTGACGTCTTTACGCTGCTGAAACACTGATTGAGCGATTACACGAGTTATGATGCCTTTCAGTAAGTATACTGTATTTTTCAACATACCTTCAGGTGTCCATTCATGTTTATTCTGTAACTGAGGAAGAGATGATCGCGTTTACTCGCGCTCCGCGCTGCCACTTGAAATGAGGAGCTAGTACAGTGATCTGTCACGCCACATCAAAGAGCGCCAAAACGGCATTTATTGTTTGATTTTTGTGATCAAATAGTCAGAATTTGTAGATTACACCTTGCTTATTATCGAAAGTAACAAAACACGGAGCTTGCTACTTGTTAATGGTGGTTAGGCTACAAAACTGAATTCATGTGTACTCATTCCAGGTCCAATGAGCCGGGGTGGGGCGGGGATAGCAGGGGGCGGGGCGTGTTCGGTACGCCATGAGAGTATCGCGATTCGAATCGTGGGTTCTGTATCGCGGTTCTTCGGTTCGGTTCGAATATCGTTACACCCCTAATAACCGTTATTGTTCTAATGAAGATAAAGATGTGTTATGGCGACTGGAGTGTTTATTGAACCAATCAGATAAGAGTAAAACGAGAATCAGCTAGAAGCTCATTTGATTGGCTACATGAAGAAGGTGGATCCGCCCTCCTCTTCACGCTTGCAGAACTCAATGAGTGAGAAAGTCGTGCCAAAACTTGTGAGTGCAGCTAAAAGAAATACGCAACTGTACAAATGGGGTTATTTCGGGAACTTTTGCCTCATGTACAAGTCATTCAGACATTTGCAACAGTTTTATTTTTTACACAAAGGTTGATTTTACGCGATCAATCTGTTTAGCAGTTCTTGACTCTGTTGTTTTCGCTTGCAAATTGCTGTTCACCTGAAAACCGTTTCAACTAAAAACTGAAAACTTGTTCTGCGTTTTGGCCATTTATACGACAACAGCGTTTGGGGGCCTGAAAATGCACATTTTTGAAAATGGGTTTTAAAGTACTAGCACTGAAAACGATACTGTTATCGTCTCTGTGTAAACTACAAAATTGTGAAAATAGTGATGTCATGGGCATGTGTATTACGCGTTCAGTCTATAGGCTTGGTGTTTTTTTTAACAAAGTGACATCGCTATCTACTGGCCTGACATGAATAATACAGCATTTTTAATCGTTTTGACGGATCCATTGTTTTGACAACAGTGTCGTCTGTACGCTTTTCCGTTTTTAGTATTTCGTTGTTGTGTAAAAATACCCTTAGTCAAAACTACAACTGAACAAGCATGTAAAGTAGGGCCTTCCCAGAGGACTTGAAGGCAGCATGTGACTGAGCATCTTGAGGAGGTTCATAAATTGAATTTACTAATTCAATTGACTGCATGAAAACAGCCTAAGCCATGTTGATTTTACTGAGGTTCTTTGTAACATCGTACAGCATCGTTCTTTCAGCAGATTTGACCCGCATGTGTGCCTCTACACACCCTCCGTTAGACCATCAAACATGCTTTGTACTTCGACCTGACCTCCCCATTATTCACAAATCTGCTGCATTGAAGCATCATTGTTTCTTTGTTTGTCCCCTTTCCGTTGTTTATTTTACTTTACTATGAAGTTGCTATTTCCCTCCAGCTTGCCTCTACCACTCTAAAACCAGTGCTTTTTTAACAAAGATACCAAATGCATTTCTAAATCATAAAGGTTGTAAATGTTTAGCAAGTGCAGTATGATGTTTAATGTCAGCAGTCACATAAATGACCTCATCTTATTTTTTATTGTAGTCTGAAGTATCTGGGGATTTTTGCCAAACCCTCCTGAAGATCTGTGGTGAAGATGGCAAATGAATGTATTCAGCACAAACCCTTCGTAACAGAAGACATCACCGCGGAATTGCTATAATGTGAAAGAATGTCCAAATATATTTCTTTTATTAAAATGCTAATAATAAATCAGAAAAGCTTTATGACATGTATTTCTTGTACTAACTTTTTTACAATCATAGATAACTTGTATACTTGGTAATATAATAACTTTAATCTAACGCGAATGTCAAATTTATTTCCAGAATCTACATTTTGATGTGCCAGGACTTGATAACATTTTGTTCCTGCATTGTGAAATAATGAATAAAATGTGTAGTTTTGTCCTTGATCCAGCAGGTGGCATGAAGTACATGATTATGGTAGCCTAGTGGTCAACAATTAAAATCTCTTGGGATTCCATGAATGGGATGAGCATTAAATTTTAAGTGAAGCAAGCGACTGCTCCTTTTGTCTTGTCAGTCACTCATAAGTACATACAACTACAATTAGGATGACATTTGGTCTCAATTCTGATACTGGAATTAGACTTTCATCCTCATTTTTGGATTATTGCGATCTAATCCCCAAAACAATGCAGATTGTCATTAGAAAGTGGTGTATGCAGATGCTGGTAAAACACACAAAAGATTCTTAGCCTCTTTTTTTCAATAAGGATGCCACTGATAAGATTTGTAACATGTTTTAATTTGCTCTATAGCATCTGTGAGGTCAGAAAGGCAAATTGTGAAATGATTGGAGGCCCAGAAGAATGATTTTGTAAAATAAAAAATCATTCTCATGTGATATAGTTTTCAGCAGTGGTAATGTTGCATTTGGAGATAACGACACAATTTGTGAGCAGTAAAGAAATGTAAATGCAATGGAAACAGGTTGGTCTGCCGTAATTCAGTTTTTTATTGCAATTCATCTGATAAAATTAACATGAGTATGTGTACAGTCTGCAGTCAGAAGTGAAAACTCACAGATTATCTTCATTAGTGTTCATAATCTACAGTTTATACTTCAGTAAAAAGTTGACCTAAACCAGATCTCTTTTCAATTAGTCTTCAGACAGCAAAAGAACAATGCCCTGGAAAATCCCTAATGGCACTAGATTAGGACAAAACACTCGGATTACAACAGATTTCAGAATATGATTAAGACAATTCAGCCCTCTTTTATGATGTCAAACTCCATAATGTAAGACATTTGATGGTATCAACGAGAGATTAAAGAGACCATGCCATAAGGTCAACTTTGAAGTTGCCAACAGAATAACATTCATTGTTCTGAAGGATTACAATATATTTAAGCAATTTTATACTACGGGGCTGCTGAATGCTTGATTCTGATTGTTGACGAACGTGTGCAGTTATTTTCAGGGAAACGCTCGGCTAAAGTAGTTCCAGGCAGATCTTGACAGCATTACAGTTCCATATCAATTCGCCAAATGATTTCAGTTATTTTAAATGACCTTACAGCCTACAACACCAAAATAATCAAAACCCGCAACGACACTGACCAAGCAAAACGCAGGCTGCCGCAGTTGTATTTTACAGTTCAATAAGGAAATATGAAGTTCAGAGGCAAAGCGACTATGGGTTTTGTTCACTTGAAGGCAAATGAAGGCAACGTAGTCGTAGAAAACCCGTCAAATCAAATTAGTGGACGGTGGACCGGATATAATTGCTGGCAGTAAACCTTTTTTGTCAACTAAAAGACACGCAACAGGAACGAACAAGGCTTTTTATTCAGTTGCATCATTCAGGCAGTTTATATCATTTCCAGAAGATTAAAATATCAAATAAAGAAAATCAAACAGCTAACAGAAAGTGTAAAAAGGATGAGGAGAAACAGTCACACAAAAAGGTCTGTAGTGGCTGCCTCGATACATATTCATAATCAACTCAGTGCAAGTATTTTTTGACCCATTGTTTACATTAAGTACTGAAGATGCTTCATTTAAATTCCCAGAATCCAGTGCTGCTATACATGAACTCAGTGCATTTAATACATAGAAACAACTCCCTTTACCAAACAAGTATTTAAAAAAAGTCACAAAATTACATTATACTAACTTCTAACATCAGTCACAAAACAGTGAGAGTTAAGGTCATTTAAATGATGGACATTTCAGAAAAGTGAGGCAACGTATTAACAGTATGTATAGTTTCACAACCCCCATGATACCATGGGCAAAAGGCTCAATAAAAATCAAAATGCATAAAGTAACAGACAAAGACAATGAATATCCAGCAGAGAATGTGTATGAAACATTTCTTCAGGCAGATAAACTCAACACGATATTGATTGCACGTAACCCTAAGGTACGTTGTTCAAAGGCAGATGAGAGGTAAAGTTTCATTGTTCGATTCTATTAGCACAACTTAAACTAATGCCAAAGAAAATGGCTCAGATGATTTTATAAGCATGTTTAACCACTGCTGCAGGGCTGATTGTGTCTGTAGTTCATGATGTAGACAGCGGTCTGGTGCCACCAGTAGAACATGACGACCACCAGCACGTGCCAGAGCTGGTGACTGGCACCAAGATAGTTCAGCTGGCCTGTAAGGACAGAGAACAAACAGTGGTGTAAGTATTTGCTCTATTTTCTATTTGTTTCTTGACTAATTTGGTGTGGTTAGATTATTATAATTATTTACAGGAATTGAACAGAAAAAATAACCTGGGAAGTATCGTTCTGGGATTTTACTGACGTAGAAAAGGAACGCTGAGGCAGCGATCACGTACATGATCATGACTCGAGGAAAAAACATCTGTAAAGAGAGGAAGTGCTTGTCAAGAATCAAGTCATGAACATTTATGTTGGTCATGAGCATTTAAATGAACTCTTTGCCCACCAGCGTTTTTTTTTTTTTTTTAATTGCCAGCCAGCCAGCACCAGCATTTTTGATCATTTGCACAATATGTTCATGTCCCCAAGAATATTTTGTTATATGAATATCTTAACATGCAATATATCAAAAGAAAGAACAGACCCTCTGCCTTTAAACAAAAAAAATGTATTCTAGCTTCATGCATTATTTTTTTTTTCTATCAACACTTTTTTTCATTTAAAAAAAATCAACATTTTGAGCAAAAAGCTGAGAAAAATCAAATTTTTGTCAAAGACTACATCCAGAACGGATTCAGAACGATGATCAAAACACAGATGGAGTAAATCGACTCCAACACCCCCAAAGCTTCTCAGTCCTATAGCTCGTCCTGGGTCGACATTTCATTCGTGGTGGCTGAGGAGAGGAGAGATCCCATGATATGATTGTAAAGCGCTTTGGGTGTACAGTAGTACATGTGATAGTGCTATATAAATGCCTCATTCATTCCTTCATTTATTCATTCAGTAACATTAGGCAGTTTTGATTTATATGCCGTTTAATGTTGGTGATCACGTTATTTTACATATGCATATGATTACACATGATATCACTTGATTCTGCATCTTCTTCACCTGCGTTTTGATCAGGAGATTCAGTACTCTTTCAGAAGATGCGTAATAGCCTATCGAATAACTGTAAATTCCTTCAATGGCGGGGAAAGAGTAAATCATATAGCAATCTGTTTCCTCCTAATAGTGTCTCCAATAAATGACAAGAAAATATATAACCTTTACGATTTCAGAGTCAAATCCTCCGTTGATCCAGACCCAGTGGCAGGCTGGGATAATGCCGTATCCGGCCACGGAACAGAACATGACAGAGCGCAGCTTCTTCCAGTGATGTGTGAGGTAGAGCGGATGAATCTGAGCCGCAAACACAGCCAGGATGAGAGCCAGCACCGTCAGCAGGTACACCTGCCTCCAAAACTGAAACAAACATCATGTGTTATAACCGTAGTGGATATTAAAAAGTCGATCACTCCTAATTTGTACTTAAATTAATCAGATAACTATGGAGCCCCTAAAGGGACGTTGGTGAAAAAAATGAGAGAGAAGGAAAAAATATTTTTCAAAATTTTTGCATTCGACTGCCAAACATTTGGGTTCCGGCAAGAAACTTGCATTCACTCACAAAGAACGCAAAAGTTTTGCGAGCGAACGCAAAGTTTCTTGGGGGAACGCAAAACATTTGCGAGAGAATGGAAAAGCAATGACATATAATTTAGGTGGCACTTACATGATTTACACGACAACTGTATTTGGGGGCCTGAAAACTTTTGAAAATGTGATTCAAAGTACAAGTTTTTTGAACGCGATACTGTTATCGTCTCTGTAAACAACAAAAACGCGAATTTGTGAAAACTGTGATGTCATGCGCATGCTTGTCATAGTGTCCCTTTACAAAGTGACATCGCCATCTACTGGCCTGGCATGAATAATACAGCGTTTTTAGTTGTTTTCGCAGATCCATGAACTGGGTCGTTTTGACAACGTTTCCATCTGTACACAAAACTTTTCAAAAATACAAAGGAAAAACTTTTATGTTTTTTAGTACATCGTTGTCGTGAAAATGTACGCTTATTCCTCACATCTTATATGTTTTCCATCACCATGTCCCTTTAGGGGCTACGTAGATAAACTCTACATAAACCTAGCTTTTAAAGCCATGTGCAAGTAACACGTGATTTCAAAGCATCAAAAAAAGAGTTTGAATTCTTTAAGGTCTTTACTTAAAGTCAGCATGAAATGAAAATTTAAATCTATTTTCTAAATGCATGTTATAGATTTTATAACAACTCGTCCGTGCATGTTTTTTTTTCTTGTAATGTTATGTCATTACTGAACTTAAGGTGATGCTCACGTTCTTCTGCATCGCCCTACACTTTCTTTTTCAATTTTCAGTTTCACTCAAATATATGCCAATATGGAAGAAAAAAGTTGTCGCTACTTCGATTTCATTGTGACTTTATGTAATATATATATATATATATATATATATATATATATATATATATATATATAAATGTTTTAATATAAATAATAATAAATTAAAATAACTACATTTAATTTGATACATAAATAATGAAATCAATAAAATATTTATAATAAAAAATAAAATTAATCAAAGCTGGAAAAAATAAACCATGCATCCTGGGACTTGAAGGCCACTCATTAAAAAAAAAAACATCTGTCATACACTGTTGCAGTAGAAGGCATAGAAGACTCCAGGCACATAACATCCCAAAATCCCCACGGATATTCCAGCGTAGTCCAGAGCAAGCCAGCGGCGACACGTCTTCTCCGAACGATGACAACTGAACAAGTGGTAGCCCACAGAACACAGCATGCAAACCTAACCATAGAATAAAACCCATAAATCCACACTGAATCAACATGCACCAATGCTAAATTTCCTATATATTATAATCATTATATTCACAACTTGTTGTAATTACTTCAATGAGCTCATTGTTTCTGCTTTACATTAATACATGATGTTAGCTAACTGTGTGATTTGTATATGTACATTTCTGAAATACATGATCAGATAAGAGATCACTCTAAATTGTCATGTAGACGCATGCATTTTCTGCAAAGCTGCTTTGCAAGGATGTGTATTGTGAAAAGCGCTATACCAATAAATGTGAATTGGACTGAACTGAATAAATTAAAAAATGCTTATTTGTCCTTGTGCCTTCTAGGTACTTTATAAAATATAAAGTATAGTTACAATTCCCCCACATTTTCTGTTACCTGAAAACAAAATAGTCCTATTGAATAAATCACATAGTCCTCTCGTGACGCCCCCGCAGACGGCAGGACTGTGGCCATGTCATATACCCCCAGCGAGAAGAACAGCAGGAACCCTAGCAGATGACTCCAGATGTTCACCGTCTCATTGGACAGAATGAATATACTGTGGGATATACGAGAAATAAAGAGTAAACATGAGGCAACACATCCCGTTTCAAAAAGGGAAAGAAACGCACCTTTTGAGGCAGAGTTTTGATGGCAGGTGTGCTCTGTATCCATCTGTGATGTACGGATTCTCCTTCAGAAACACTGGGATCTGCTCATAGGTGTACAAGCGGATCCCTCTGGGCACGAGCACAGGCCAGTACTGATAGCTCCCCAGCTCGATGTAATGGGTGCTCTTGAGAGGGTTCTGAGGCATCTTGGCTCAAGTGGCTTGAGGAACAAGGCAGATCAGTTACAGAAAGAAAAGACCCTGCTTGAAACTTGGAGAGTTAATACAGCTGTCTATACAGCTAGGTCTCATTTGTTTCAATAACACACAAACACAGACTGAAAAAGCCCAAAAATCAGCTCAAACAAAAATAACGTTACATAAAGCAGCTCAGCAAGACAACTGTTTAGCATTTAAACAGAGACACATTATGCTACTATTGGAGTTTAAATAACTTTGTCTTCACATATCTTTTTGCTACTAAAATAGCATTTAAATGTAAAAGTCTTTGTTTTTTCCTGAAAGCTAATATATCATAAACACAACCTAACAAGCAATACATTCCCGTTTATTTCTCAAATGTCGCACATGCATAACTTAGCTGCTAAATGTTTTGTGATATGAAGCTGCTGCAGGCTAACAACAGCGCTTCAAAGAGGATTAGATTAGGCTTTTAAATCCATTAGATCTCAGTGTAATTACAGCAAACCTCTCACCTCCACGTAAGGACCTGCCGTCTATCCCATTCAGCCCTATATATCCCTTAATTTCTGTTTAATACCAGAATATGAGCGTCATGTTGATAACCGGCAGCTAGCCGACCAGCTAAAGGCTAAAGATGAAACGAGGGTGAGTGTGACATTAAAATCCTGCGACAAACTGACACACACTGCGACAGCAAGTCACTCTCGCTTCATGAGTGGAAAGCATATGCAAAGAAATAAAACAACTAAAAAAGGTTTTACATAAAAGTATATTACATGTTTAGAATTAAATTTTAGATTAAGTTTAAATGTAATTAAAAAAAATACATGTTTATGTTATAAAATGATAAATTTACTATTTATTGTGTTCATGACTGTGATTTAAATAACTTATTTCGTTATGTAGCTCAGTTTTCATTCTCGGTTTTAAATTTTCATATTTAAATAACATGTCTGGTTCTCCTTCACAATACTCTCATTCTCATTCTTTTTGCCAAAATAATCTCTCATAATATAAAAGATTAGGATTATCATTTGTAATATCCAGACATTCTAACATGCTATTATCAAACATTAAACAGTCTGTTGATTGTGCTTCAGATTAATCCCTGATTACCTAAATAACTGCTCTGAGCTGTGTGCTTTCACTTTATAATAACACATATTCATAATCAGGACATTTGACTGATAACATCGAGAATTCAGTGTTCACTATATCGACTCATAAATTTTACATTTTATTTGAAAGGTATTACAGGCCTTAACATTTCATCATAAATAATTTATTACATCATAAATCACACTCTCACAAGTGAACTGTATTATTATTTATTTGAATGCATTTTAAATGCCATTTACATCATCAAATAATATCACACATGTAATCTATTGATTAAATCAAATTATAAATAAAAATAAGACAAGAACAAATAATTAAATAAAAATGTTTACAGATTAACTGGAAAAATAACATATTTACTATTAATATTGAAAAATAATAATTTACATTTTCTCTCCTTTACAAACCCCTTAATAATACACTCACAAGAAGGCACCATATTGATTTGTACCTAGAAAACTTTAAAAAATGAATTGTTATAAAAGCACATGCAGAAAAATCAGCAGGATAGACTTATACATGTAAGAATTAAAAATCTGATAGTTTTAATTCAGAAGTACAGCTTTGCAGTGCACACTGTATCCATACGGGTGTGAATTTCCCAATTCTTCTTGTCTGAACGTGCCTGAAAAGTGACATTTGAACCCTTTATTTAAAATGTCTAGGCTTTCCAAGTAGTCTCTTAAAATTGATCAAAACTCACTTTAAAGTAAAAGGACACATTGTGTTTGGTCAATGACTCTGAACCCGGGTGAATTTGATGCAGCGTCCCTGAAAGACAACCCCCCCCCCCAAAAAAAAGCAGGTTGTTACACATACAGATATGCAAAATGGAGGACCGGCTATCCCACCATGCACCCCCTCTTACAATCACACTCATCATCTCCACCGTCTCTTTACCCCATTATCTCTTATAAATGTGAAATATGACAAATCATATCTCCTAATGTCTCTGCCTCATGTTACAAGCATTGCCCTCATTCGCTGATCATATTTCACATTAACTCTAACAATGCTAAATCATCCACACTGGATGTTTTAAATGCACCTCATATGGTAAAAAATAATTGTTTTGACAATATTTTTGTCGCACTGACATCCACGATAATTTGAGGTAATTGAGAGAGATTTGATTTTAATTGGTGGTAACGAAGCAGCAATGATGGAGGTCAGGCAGGTTGATCAAGCAACACTAATGCTTGACAAACCCTGTTTGGACAGATCTGGTACCATGAGTGCAGAACAGGTACCAGTATCGGAAATTAAGGCCTATTTATAACCAGTCTGAATCTTTGACATGAAAAAAACATCTACAACATGATTACTGTATATAAAAAAAGATTTATTTGCATCAGACTTGGTATGAACAGGCCTTAAACACTCCTAACCCTAACTGCCAAAGACAAGTAAACAGGGAATAGTATGAGAAAAATATGAAAAAATTATATATTCCCATGATTAATATTTCCGAATTATTATTATCTTGTTTTTATCTTATTTCTTGTCTTTTAAGAAAGTTAGAGAGTTAAATCAAATGAAAATGTTTTACAAGAGTCTATTTGTGCAAAGATATACTGTTGCCCACAGTCAATCAGTCAACAATATTCTCATTGTGCCCTAGAAGGACATTCAGTTAAACTCAAACTAAGTGTGACAGTGAAATCAGCGAGAGGTCAGAGGTCACTCTCGGCAGTGAAATGTCAGGCGAGGGCCGCATCAATGACAACCTGAACTCTGACAGTCAGGTCAACCTAATGATTGTAATCCTGATGACTCGTCTGTGATGAGTGTGTGTTTGAGGGTCAGTTCATGACCAGTCGGAGCACCGTAACGAGATATATGACGACGAGAGTGTGTATGTGTGTGTTTCGATCTGGTCTGTCTGTGACAGGACTGTCAGCCTCGTTTCTGCAGCTTATTACTGCTAATGAGCCTTTTCAGCAGGCCAAATGAGGGAGTCAACTATTAAGCGGTTGCATAAGCAACACAATGGCTCTGTTCCAAAGCCTAGTGAGCTGTCTACATACAGTGCAGTAAGGAGCGTTTTAAGGCATCCTGTTCTAAAAGGTAGGCAGAGACATTATGCTTCCTTCTGGAATACTCTACCTTCTTTTGGCAAGTCATAGAATGCATAACAAACAGAGCAATCCCATAATGCATAGCGACAAGCTCAGTGAAAAAAAATCCATTTGAGAGAAATGACCAAATATATTATGTAATTTGTTCAACAAAGTATCAACAAAAAACGTTTAAATTAAAATATCAAATTTGAGTGTGTTACTGTATGTATTTTTATGCTCGGTATCACAGGGCTCGACATTAAGCCTTTTCATGTGCTTGTCCTTCGGACAAGTAAATCTATAATTCACTTGTCCGGGTAAAAAAGCGTTCGCTTTTTTAAAAAAGTAAAAAAGTTTTGATACATTTAAAACTGCATATTGTAATATCTGCACCTTTAAAGCCCCTCCCCCCTCGCCCCCAACCCTAATCTTATTAAATGTATGCTTCATCTTTCATTTTAAATTCCTAAATTTGATCAATAAATTCAATTATTGCTGATCAAATGAAATCATTTACACTGAAAAAATTACAATTGCATTAAATAATGTTATGAGATTTATGAGTTTTAAACATAACACTAAACCGCCAGTAGGTGGGAGCGAGTCATTGATATTGGTTCAAACGATTCAAGAATGAGACAGAGGCCCAGTTCCAATTCGCATACTATCCGTCCTAAATAGTATTCGAAAATAGAATTAGTACGTCCCAAATCGTAGTATGTTGAAATGAGTGTTCCAAAGACACCCGGATGGTTCACGATTGCCGGTCAGAATCCGAAGTGCAGATCGATGCACACTCTAACGGCTGATATTGCCCACAACCAATCGCGCGTTAGATGAGGATTCGGTTAGAACTACAAACACGAGTGAAAAGTGTTAAAAAACTACAGACATGGAGGACGCACGATTCCGGCGGTTATGTAGAGAGGTTAAGATAAAGGGGTTTGAGTGATTAATTATCAGTATCTAACCTGACGAAAATGTATTTATTCAACATTTTCTAAATTATATTGCATCAGAAGGAGCATTGTGAACTTTTGTAAAGATATGTTTAGCCATTACCTTTTAAATGCATCATTATATTCAAATTGCAAACACATGAGGAGAGTCTCCGCATGAAAGACCCACAACTGGTAGATGAACATGCTCTCCGAAACGGTAGGGAATCAAATTAGATTGAATGGAAGATTTTAACTGTGACAAGATGATTGACAGGGCAGTTTACGGTGACAGGATGCACGCAACAGATCTGTCCGTTAAAGATGACGTGATAGTATGTCCCAAAGCTTGCTTACTCTTTTGCTACACGCTCAAAAGTATGTACTTTTTCTTCACAAAAAGAGTACATACTTTTAGTTCGTAGTATAAGTAGGCGAATTGGGACTGGGCCAGACATTTATGAATGGGTCATTGAATCTTTGACTCAACCGATTTGTTCAAAACGCTGAATCATTCAGTAATGAAACACGGTGGAGTGTTGCTGTGAGATGTGCTATGGTTCTGCTGTGGTCTTTGTTTGGAACTATTTTCGCTGCTGTCAATATTGCATCAAAAATGTTGTATGTTGTATGAAATCAATGTCACATTTTCAATCGTGATGGTGTTCAGGAAAATAGTTTGTCGTGTGAGGTTGCTTAACTGTATCGTATGTTAAAAATATAAAAACTCCACATTTTACATTTTTATAAGCAGTATGTTGTTAACTGTGTTTCTTATGTGTGTGCTGCACTCATTTGTTTAGATTTCTCCTCGAGAGGCTGTGCGAACCTCAACAGTGCAACCTTGTCAGTAATACATTTATTATCCACTATTGATCGCAACTTACAATAAATGTAATAAAATTACTTGTCCCTTCTTAAAATCCACTTGTCCCGGACAAGCATTAATGCTGAGCCCTGTATCATGCTGTTAGCTTAGCAACATGCTAACAACTAATTATATTGAAATCAATGAGAATTGAGTCTATAGCCCTTGTCGGTCGGCACTAGTTTTCATGGTGGACGTTAAAGAAATCTGTGTTTCACAGGAGAACTTTGTGATATTAATCCTGTCCGAATCTGCCATGTCTGTTTTTCTCATACAACCTCAGTAAAGATTCCAGAGCAAATTACTTCCGGCAAACTCAACAGTCGTCTGAGAAATCTAATCCCATCCGAATGTGAATGTCTGTTATTGCCGATACTGTATTATACTAACGCTTCTCATGTGTTTTTTGACCTACCTCAGCTACCGTTTGTACACCAACCTTTTACAGGCTTTCATTTCAATATGGATGGTATTCAACGACGAAATAAAATGCTAAAATTAATAAACAGCCAAATCACGGAAGCTGCAAAGACTGCCTGTTTTACCTCAGAGATATTAGACCCGTCCGAATTGGTACATGATATCACATATAAAGAGTACATATACAGATCACATATGTCGGGTGATAAGAATTGTAACTCAAACATCGTTTAGAAAACTACTGTTGTAGAGCACTCATGTAGAGCGTTTCAAATGGCCAATTTTAGTTCACTAGGAAGGTTTTGGAATAAAGCTAAGTAATTACTTGTATTTTTTTTATGTTTGAAGTACTTCCTCAAATAAGTACTGAGTAATATTAATTAACTACATATTATATAGTTACGGTTGGGTTAGTTAATTGTAATTATGCATAATTTACTGTTATTACAATAGTACATATAATAACATGTAACTACATCACCTTAAAAAAGTGTTAACAAAATAAGTTCCTTCTTTGCTAAGCAAATAATTTAATTAACAAAAGCAATTGTTCTTCTGTTGATAACATACAGATTTGCAAAGAAAATCTCATTGACTTAAGATGGCAACTGTACCTTGTCATTTGCTGTAGGTCTCATGATGGCAACTCTGTCATATTGTCTATGCAGCAATGCTAACACAGCATCAAAACGACTCTACAAATGCAAATTACACAAAAATACACAAAAGCACATTATGACATTGCTCAATACATACTATCAGGGCTTGACATTAACTTTTTTGCTCACCAGCCACTGTGGCTAGTGATTTTCCAAAGTTACTAGCCACTCAGCATTTTCATTGGCCACAATTTTGACACTGATACCATAGGGAAACACTGCCATATAGATATTTTTAATATTATCTCATAATTTGGCAGCAGATATATTAGGCTGCTGTCACTTTAAGACCTGACACACAGATCCATTATACTGTTACACATGTGTTTTCTTTCTCAATTGTTTACATTCACTTAAAACATAACTGTGTTTACGTGAATACTCGCCAAGATCGGCATTTAGACATTATTTTGTGTGCATTTGACTGTTTAAGCGTAATACGCAGCGAAAAAGAGCTCAATTTAGTTCTGAGAGGCAGCTTTATGTGCGCTCACTTTGGGTGTGAGCACAAAATCTGCAGGAATTAGTAAAATTATGCACAACACGCACAATCTCACAGCGAAATTCAAGCCCTGTATCACCAACACTATTCATCCGGAGCAAATGAAGCGAGTGAGTGAGGAGAGGGGGTTTTATGTATCAACTCAATGACATGAGAGAGCGAGAAAGAGCAGCTGGTATCGTATATTCTGTGGAAAATGAGTATTAAGCATTTCAGATATTTCAGTATCAAAAAACTTTTGACAACACTACATTGCACTTTTTATTATTATCTATTATTTGAGGTGCTTTTTTAAAATACTACAATTGAAAAATGTATTATAATATAGTCTAAAATTCAACCCGCCAAAGTGGCTAGTAGGAGTTACTGCGTTACACACCACTGCTGAAATCCACCCGCATTTGGCAGATGTTAATGACAAGCCCTGCATACTGTGTACATCATCCAGTAACAAAAAGCCAATGCGTTGACAGAACACTTACTTTAATGGGAGTGTACCATTTGTCTGGGACTGGGGCCTGATATATCGGTGGTGGTCTGGGTGGGGGTCTTATTACAGGCTCTTCAAACTCCTCCTCTGGCATTTTGACCACAGCATTTTTGGCTTTGGCTAACCGAGTCCCTTCCTCTGTAGAGCCCTTTTCACCCCAGCGAACCTGTGGATGTTGTAAGCTTTAGCGTCTATCCATATAACTTTTGTTTTTGCCGTTAGTGGATTGCATTGAATGGTTGCGTTACCTCCATGCGTGTAATACCACCAGGCCCTCTGCCACCATAATAAGACGCATCCACTGTGGGCCATTTCTTCTTCGGCAGAGGGTCCACCTCAGGCTCCTATAATATCACACCAAGCATTTCAAGACATTGCCAATTCAGCTAATTCAAATATATTTCAAGTCCCAATGTACCTACAGGTATTGGACGTGGAGGCGGAGGGCGAGATGGGGGTGGATCCCTGATTACCTGCCATAGGAAGAGGAAAACAGCCCTCATGATTATTAATATCTCATTAATATACACACGTGTGTGGAAAAGAACAGAACTTGTGCTCACCACAGTGCAGCAGAGAGGCCAGAACCACCAGAACACAATTAAACCCAGCATAACCAGCAGCACCAGGATCACAATGACAATCACTATCCCATCAGACTATGGGAAATGAAAAGATGAATGTAACAATTAAGCAAAAATATATGTGTGTATATATATATATATATATATATATATATATACATAATATATACACACACAGACACACACATATATATTATATATTTACAAACTTTTATACTAGATGCTAGGGGTTGTAACGATACACTCATGTCACGATTCAATACATATCACGATACTGAACTCACAATACGATATTATTGCGATATCCCAAGACATTGAAAGAAGACAATTTACTGTTGATTAAAATGCTAAATTTGGTTTTACATTGGTTTTAAATTAGGTTCATCCAAATGAACACCAGAATAAAAGTCTACATGATTCTGAAAATACAGAATTATTTTAGAAGAATATGCTTACACTCTGTCACTGACTAGACATATTTAAAATAATATAGGCCACTTTTTACTGGTAACATAAGACATTTGGTATTATCAGGACCCACAAATATTCCCCCATTGTACATTCTATTCAACATTTTATATATATATATAGCAGTTTGTAGCATGTAGTACTGACTCTAAACAGGGTATCTGCACACTTTTTAAAGTCAAATTTAAGGCTTTTTAAGACATTTTTAAGACCTGAAGAAATCAAAATTAATACCTTACATTAGGGGTGTGCAATATTGACAAAAATATGTCTCAATATTTTCAAAGTTTTGTTGATGATAATTAGATGATATTTTACTGATTGTGTTTGTGTACTGGTACCATGGCTGGTTTAGGCCTGTTGTTGACAGCTGACTCACGAAGATATTCATATTTTTCATATGCAGTGGTCAGATCACAGCAGTGAAAGAAATTAACATTTTTTATTAAAGGGCAATATTTGCAACCTTAAATTGAGTTCCAGGGGCATTTTCACCCATATATGGACTTTTTTTTTTTTTTTTTTTACTTAGAGGTATGCATCAATTTTATGTCAAATTCTAACATTCAAATTAAATTATAGAATAATAACACAATAACACAATACCACTGTTACCAGTTAAATTAAATCAAAATCCATCTTTGCAGTGCAGAGGAGACACAGAAGCAGCATCAGAACTGGCATTAATATATTTACACTCCATTTACAATTGCATAAATAAAGCTATGAGATTTTCAATTCTTTCAATTCTTCAATTCTTAATTCAATATTTAAATATGAACTGATTTCTAATTGTAACATTTTAATGGGTACTTAATGTGAAAATGTGAAACTAAACCTAGGCGGCGGCAAGTCACTGTCTCAGGGAGTCATTCATTCAACCGATTTGTTCAAACGGCTGATTCATTCAGGAAGTGCAAGTGATTGTTCATTGAATCGTTAAAATGATTCGTTCAAAACGCGGATTTCAGTCAAGAAATCATTGCTGTCTTTTGCATTGAGACTCTGCTACGGTTTCATTTTGAAATTCTCGTCAGCGAAATAAAGGGAAAACAAACAATATTGACAATATTGTTTATAAAATGTAATTCACAATGTTAATTTAACTGTTATATAAAATAAATATCATATTTGCTATTGTGCACGGGAAAACAGCCCTCTTGCTGATGTAATATTGTATGATAACAACATATGATATATAAAATACAAAAACTTTATACGTCTATTAGGGAACATAGGCCTACCTATAACTGCACTGACACATCACGCAGTGAAAGCAAGCATGAGAGACAAATGCGATGTCAGCTCGCAGTGCGCCCCCGTACATAGTTAACGTTAAAGTAAAACAATGATTACAATATCATAATAGACCTTGCACATCGCACACCACTACGCACATAAAGAATGAACTTACAATTGAACTGAAATTAACCAGCTTTCTTCTCCTCTCCTCCTGCTGTTTCGCGTGCAGGAGACAGACGTAATGCTGGCGCGAATGTGACGCCTCGCGAAATATCATGTGAACGAGCAAATCCACAAAGAACGAATAATAAATAAAAAAGTACGCTAATTAGATAGTTTTAATTTGGAAAACATTTAGATATGTCTAAGTCAAATTGCCATCGAAAATTTAAGACCTTTCATAAGCAAAAATAAGACTTTTTAAGACTTTTTATGGCCTTAAATTTTTTAAATCTAATTTAAGACTTTTTAAGACTTTTCAAGGACCCGCGGACACCCTGTCTAAAACTCTGAGAACTTGAATTTTTTCCTCACACAGAAATTTTATTATGTGAATTATACACAATACATATTGTCACTATCCACGATACATATTGTTGCATTTTTGTATTGCGATATATTGTGACACGATATATTGTTACACCCCTACTAGATGCGATTATTTGCAATTAATCGATTTGACACCACTTATATATACAGTATGTATATATATATATATATATATATATATATATATGTATAGTATGTTTAGTCAGTATGTTTATATATATATGTGTATATATATCAAATTTTACATTTATATTAGTTGAAAAATGTAAACGAAAATTAGAAATGTAACAATTACTAAAACTTAAACTAAAATGAAAAATGTATATAAAAAAAAAAAAAGAAAAGTACTACAATAGTATAAATTTCTGAATTAACACTGACTTGAACCTGCTGTATCCACAGCCTAATGTTTCAGGAGAACATTACACTTTGATTTAATTTGTGTCCTATAACTAGACTGTTCATTGTGATATTTACTGACTATTTTTAGCAAATTTAGTTGGTTTGCTAAAAAATGTATTATGTACTTACACATGTGGTGGCATATATTGTGATTGGACTCGAAATGAAAGACTGGCCATTATTCAGACTAATGAGCACATCGATTGAGCTGTTGAGAGAGGGAAAGTCTGTTATTACATGATTTAGTGGCAAAGGCGGAGCATAGTTTGTCATACAGTGAGGCCAACAGCACTGTGCTAAAGTATTCTTTTTAAAACAAGACGAATGAAGTTGTTTGATTTGGGAAAAATCCCTTTCATTTGTTCCAAACAAACTTGGCAATGGCGAAAAGCAAACGGTGGGTCATTTGCGTTTCTCTTTAGCTGGCAAACAAAAATGTGCTGCCGTCACACACGCTGCTTTGTTTCAGCCCTGCCCTGGGCCTGCCTCTTATCAGTTGTCTGTTAGCCGAGCTATAAACAGAAACTGAGATAGAAACCGCCGGGAAAAGAGCGATGAACTCGTTCCCTTTGCATGTTGGCTTGTAACAGCTGTAGCTCTGAATGGAGAGCCACTGTTCTCCAACTGAAGCTGGTCGAATGCCACTTACTGTCCGACCTCGGTCAACACTGGAGCTGGACACAGCACGTAATTATCCTTCACTATTCCCGGCCTCTCATCTAGAAGGAAGAGGGAGCAGCATGAGATTGCCGTAAAATGCCAAATACAGGATGAAACACAGAGGCTTTATTTAAAGATGTAGCTGCATGCAACTTCCCCATCGGCTAAAAAGAGCAAGAGCCTCTCAAGGCCATGCGGATTTTGGGATCACACTTGCAAACAAAAAAAATAATAATAGCAATGCGGCTTACCATGCCACTTATTCAGTTGACGAATGTGGAGCTGAATTATATGCCTTGTATTTTTGTTGATAGGGTGTCTTATATAGATGGAATGCATTGAATGGCTTACTGTAAGGATCCTGTTGATTGACAGATAATGTGCAGACCACACCCTCTGACGTTCTTCCCTGCGTGAAGCCCCTTCCTCTCAAAACAATGTTGAACGATTCTAAAACACATTGTTTATAGTCAAATAAGTCATGATCATGAGTCCAAAAGGGATCAAATCTGGTTTACATGGACCTTTTTAGACGTACCATTCACGCAAATGCTGGAGGGCTCAAGGTTAAAAATTTCAACACAGGATTTCTTTAAAATCTGTAAACGCAAATACAACTCAGTTAGAAGGCAGCATAAAAACCGCATGTAATAAATGTACATTTTGCTCACTTGCTCTAAACCTCACCGAGTTTACGATGTTTTTGAGGGCATGAAATCCATCCACAACAGGAAACACTTGATCTTTGCTGTCTGCAATATCTACAAGCTGATTGTGAACATACGTTAAAAACTGGCATATCATGTCAGAAATTAGCTTTTTCAGGATCAAACATCTCTGTATGTGCCCATTCTTGAAGCAATCTTGCTACCATTTCCCAGGCCAGAATCAATCTCTAGCTAATGTGAAATGAGTCGGTTATGTGCTCTGCAGAATCCAATTACACTCAGCATCATCCTGCTCGGACAAACACATCCAGCACAGTCAATATAAAGGATCCCTCTGTTACACTAATGCTGCTACTAATACACACAGAAAAACAATAATATCGTCATGACAACAACCTTCCCATGACAGCAATTATAAGTGATACACCAACAACTGATGGACTACAATAGATTCAGACAAAAGAGAGAGTCAGGAACTAATTTTTACATTTTCTGTAGAAAATTGTGTTGGGCTGTGTGGTGTGGGTGGTTGTCAAGGTGTTGCTATGAGGTTGCTAAGGTGTTCTGAGTGGAATTTAGCAAGTTGCTAGGGAGTAGATAGGGTGTTCTAGGTGGCTGCCAGCCTGCCAGGCCGTTATATGGTTGCTAAGGTGTTCTGAGTGTTTTTTGGCACGTTGCTAGGGAGTAGATAGGGTGTTCTAGGTGATTGACAGGCTGTAATGTGGTTGCTAAGGAGTTCTGAGTGGTTTTTGGCATGTTGCTATGGAGTAAATAGGGTGTTCTAGGTGATTGACAGGCTGTAATGTGGTTGCTAAGGAGTTCTGAGTGGTTTTTGGCATGTTGCTATGGAGTAAATAGGGTGTTCTAGGTAGTTGCCAGGCCGTTATATGGTTGCTAAGGTGTTCTGAGTTTTTCTTTTGTATGTTGCTATAGACCTTATGAGCCAGAGAAACAAGGGCGCCGCCATCTTTGGAATATTGTCTTTGAACTTCCATTTTTGCGGTCGCTCTGTATATCTCTATGGGATTGCTGTCCAGGAGTAATTAGCTTTTGAAGTGGATTTACTTGATGTAAAGTTAACAAAAGTTATCATGAGGATTGTAATGTTTAAAGCAGATGTCTTAACAAATGTCAGTATACCGGGAAGATTTTTAAATGAGCCGTTCATTTATAAATAGGCAAGATCGCTGTGAAAATACAGACCGGAAGACAAAAGACAACGAGCGCAGCGCTGAAAAGGGGCGGGGCTACATAAGGTCTATAGAGTAGATATGTTGTTCTAGGTGATTGCCAGGCTGTTATGTGGTTGCTAAGGTGTTCTGAGTGTTTAGGTCCCTCCTTCAATGTACTTTTTTGGGACTTTTCATCCATTTTATTATCCAATAGGTGAAAAATGTATGCCTTAAATATTTAGTAGTGCTGTCAAATCGATTAATCGCGACTAATCTCATCTAACATGAAAGTATGTAAATATATATATACACACACACACAAACACACACAACACACATATTTTATATTTACAAACTTTTAGGTTAGATATGGTTATTTGCGATGAATTGATTTGACAGCACTAATATTTAGTGTTAGTTTTAAACATTTGATAGCTTTTAATATTAAGTGTTTTTTAATAATATACTCCACAGCAGGTTTCATGTCTTTGTTGAAAAGTCTTACTTGGTTTGCATCAAAGTCCTTCACGCCAACACAATAAACCCGAGCACCAAACTGCCTCGCCTGATCCGCCTGAGGAAGCACACGGCCAATTCATTCATTCATTAAATTATTACATTTTATTTAAAAAAAAAACTAATGTAGATAATAATTCAAAATGTCAAAATTTTACAATTGTATAGCAAAAATAAGGTGGACTGATTTTATCTCAGTCCACCCTTTATCTCATTTTCATGTAAGTGCTTCCATAGGTTATGCAATATAAATATTCCATATACTGTACGTGTTGTGCTGCTTTACCTCTTTCACAGCGAGGTCATGCGGAAAGACCTCCAGCTTCCCATCAGTCAGTGCAATGATGATGCTTGATGCTCTTCCTCCCTGGGTAATCATTTGTTCTAAAACCTAAAAATTTATTTTTGTTATGACCTTTGCCATACATTTAGAAACAATAAGCTTTTAAGAATAAGCTATTCACCTTTTTTAAGCCCTCATGCATATAGGTTTCACCAGCAGGTCTGATCTCACTCAACTTCTGCAGACCATTATCAATAGCTGCCCTAAATGCCCAGGAAAAACATCAGCTTTATGCTTACAGTAGGATTTAGATCAACAATACTAGAGTATGACTCACAACAGATTGAATTAAATCGCACCTGTCTCCAGTCAGAGGTAACACGACTTCTGCACTAGAGGAAAACACTATGAAGGACACCCTCATTTCCGGGCTAAAGGAAGTAGAAACAGTTATGATATGTAAAATCAAATTTACTCTCATGGGTGGGTAAGAGAAATTACTGTTTTCTGAAATAGTCTGATGTACACTGTAACTATTTAGTAGTGCAGTAATTGGAGTAAATTACTACTGTGACACTATTTGAGGTTGACCATTGTGCCCTCATGCCCAAACTCGCATTAACTAGGTCACCATACCACACACTAATCCAAACACACCTCGTACACATACTAAAGTTAAACATAGTAATCTAAAATTAAGTTTATACTTAGTTCCACACATGTGGAAGAGGTTGAGACTCATACAAGTGGTTTGAAACCAGGCAAGACACTGTAAAAAAAAGTCGCTGCCTATTAATTTTTAAGTACAATCAATTTGGATGTTTAACTTAAAGGACATTAAACTGACTTAAAAATGAGTTGAAAATTGTTTAACTTATATCGATGAGTTAAGATTTTAATATTGTCTCATACCTCACAAAACGATTAGTAAGTTGTTCCACAAATGTATAGATCTCCAGCCAGTTGTCAGACACACTGCCTGACCTAGAATGATGGAGAACAGTGAGAGCTTTAGTTTAGAGGAGAAACAGGGCCATATAAGGGCTCCTGAGAGCTTTGTAGAAAAAAATAAACTATAGGCAACCTAAAAATACCAGGACTAATAATGAGCTCACTGGAGTTATTAATTTCTTTGATAATATATCAGTCAGGCGAGCACACACCAAGAGAAAGAGAGTGTGTTTGCACGTTTTTTTATAAACATACAGCCTATGAAATATAGACATAGACACAGTCGATTAAATGCTGTCAAACTTACCGATCCAACACAAAATATAAATCAAAGGCTCCATGGCATGAGCCATCTTCTCCTTTCCCAAATGAAGTCAGGAGAGAGATGCAGAAAAGTTGGAGGACCCAAGTGGCTTTAATGGCATGATCGCTGTCTCCTCTCATTGCTGTCATGTACTGCACGTCGTTGTTAAGGGAACACATCAAATCTAGAAGTAGAAATGCAGTTGACGCGCGTGGACGGACCGCGCGCAGTTATTTTACTCCTGCATGACAGCGCGCGCTCACTATCGAACAATAAAACACTCTTTAAAAAGACACTCCTCCAGCGGCCTTCGGGAATTGTTATTCGTTTTCTCCCGTTTTCAAATAGCCATCTCCTCCACTCAAGATTAATTTAATTCCGTAAAGTTTTTTCTAATTCATTCAAAGCGGGTCCGGTTTACATTGCAGACAGAGGAACACATGATTATCGCGCATGCGCTGAATGTGCTCGTACAAGAGCGTGTGATCTTACAAGGGTAAGATCAGGCACGGACAGATTTGAGAGCACCATGCGAAATAAAAGGCATTTGGCAACAATAACAAGGCGATGTAGAGGAAATTTGCGCGATTTATAAGTTTGCATCTGACTTTGATTGTTATCACAGGCTATCATACTCATATGGTGTAGGCCTATTAAGGTTTATAGCATGTGCTTTAACAGTGATCAACAACTAAAAAAAGTAGCTAGGTCATTTGATTAGCTTTTGTCAATCACTGTCAGACCACCAACCCCACTCACGTCACCCCTCGGTTCACAAATATTTAGAACGTGTGTCAGTGAGACGTCACTCGTTAATATGATTACGGAGCTTCATCTCTTCATGAGGGAGCTATTTGATACAAAAACCTTGTCAAATGCTGCCTACAAATAAAAAAAATGCTGTGATTCTGTTAGACTCAGTTGATAAATATATTTTATTATAATATTTTGTTAATACCCCAGTGATAATCATGTAACCATTGTTGTTTTTATGTTTAGAAGCTATTCTTATGAGCCTGTGCTGATATTTTCTTGTTTCTTTTGTTGTTTATTTTTACTTTTCTTTTTAAATTTCTTATTGTGTCTAAGCCCTTGTATTGTTGAAGTTCATTATAAATTTACTGAGCTCCTGAAGGGAAATGGTGGAGAAAAATATTACATGGGAGGAAAAATAATAAGTCAATGCTTCTGCGTTCTCTCGTAAATGTGTTGCGTTCCCACAACTTTCCGTTCGCTTGCAAAACTATTTGAGCTGTTTGCGATCGAACACAAAGTTTCTTGGTGGAACGCACAAGTTTTTGCGAGGGAACACAAAAGCATTGACAATTCTTTTTTCTCTGTCTCATTTTTTTTCTTTCCTTCACCTTGTCCCTTTAGGGGCTAAATTGAATGCCATCTTGTTGTTATATTATGGTTTTCTTAATTTAAATAAAGGGGTATCTTCATAAGCATTGGCACATGGTTTACACCCTGCAGTTTTAGGGGGTCCATAGCCTACTTTAGATTAGAATTGGGAAGGTTTAGTGTTAGGGACCCCTAGGGGACCCAGTGAAACTGGAAGTTGGGAGCGCCCTAGAATGTAATCAACATCGACCCAGCCCCCAGTAAGTGAGTAAAAAATACTCACTTACACGCTTTACATTATAGCTATATACTTTCAAAAAATGATGTTTCATTAACAAAGTTTGGGAGGAACACGTTCAAATGATCTATCCAATCAGCATGAGAGGAGACCTATATATATATATATATATATATATATATATGCAGTCGACTCTCGTTCCTCGACAGTTTTCAGCATCCCTCCGCCACCCCGAATCCTCACTCTGGCTGGTTCCTATCACATTCCTATCCTAACACAGTACTCTACGTTTGGGCCAAAATACAGAGCTCGGAGCACTCCTCGGACAGCATGCCAAATACGCATACTTACTTCTTTTCCTCTATCTGAGTAAATCGGAACACGTGAAATACTAGAAAGTAACATGTAGACCTATTACCATGTTTTTTTGTACTTGAACCAGAGCACATGTAAATGAATCCCAGCATCATGATCCCACAGTATTTTTGTGAGGGGTATTAAACAAAATCTTGCTTCATATAGTTGTAGGCTACCTTATATTTATCTCTTTATTTGTGTTTGTGCTGTTTATGAATGAACACATACATGCTTTAGGGATAGATAGATAGATAGATAGATAGATAGATAGATAGATAGATAGATAGATAGATAGATAGATAGATAGATAGATAGATAGATAGATAGATAGATAGATAGATAGATAGATAGATAGATAGATAGATAGATAGATAGATAGATAGATAGATAGATAGAGCACCTCGGCCTGTATCTGAATGTGAATAATAGCCTGCAGCACTAAGTGATCATTAACGCCTGAGCGCACTGCTGTTAATACGACAGTAATGAGCTCATCTCAGCAATGTCAGGTTAGACGTTTGAACCAAAGATCAGGCACACACATCCATGATAAGCGACACTGACCCAGAACGACTCGCATTAGGGATAAGAGCACAGAAAGACCAGAGGTCAGAAAGATCGGGGCGGAGTCTTGTCACTGTTTCCTGCAGATAAACGATTGCGCTTATAATTTAAGAATCATCGCTCAGAGCATCAGTAGGATCAGGAGTCAGGACTCACTCTAAGACACTCAGCGGAGAGGATTTTATCTGTGCTGTGGATTAAAATGGTAAGATGCGTTTATGATAAAATCCACTCTATAAAAACACACAGAAAATGAATTTGATTTTGAAAGTGTTGTCTCAGGGTCCCGAGGAAAGCGCTCGTTGTCTGCTGGACGCAGCGCTCAGAAACGCGCTGAGCAGTATCGTGACCTCTGGAGCCGTGCCTGCAGGAGCTGTGCTCGGTCCCTGTGCTGTAACACACACCTCTCTGTGGGACAGCGTCGCGTTCATCGCCTGCAAGTGCGCGGACAGACGCGCTACTGCCTGCGTGCTCCAGGTAATTTGCGCGCTTTGATTAATGACTTGCCATCACTCTTTGACACAGTGAAGATTTCTTAGGATGAAAAATTATTTCTGTACATACAGTGTATAGGACATATACCCTAAGGTTTTCTTGGCTATCTAATGAAATTTCCACTATTATTGCCTATAGGAAAAAGATACCGTTCATTCAGCACATGGGAACCTCATGTGTTTTTGGAATAATGAATTAGCCTACATATAAAACATATAATAAAAAAACATATAAAGCACATGACAACTTCCTCCGACCTGACATTAATAAAAAAATCGATTAAAATATGAAAATCTTCCTTTGTTATATAATTGGCTCTTTTCTGAATGTATGTCAGTGCAGTGTTTTCCTAGTTATTATAAAAATATATGATTGTTTTGGATGTGCTTCGGCTGTGTGTGACAGTGCAGATGAACATGGTTCTTTCTCATAACTAAGAGAGAGAGAGCAAGATCATCCGAGTACTCATAAAGGCTTAAGAGATAAACAGTTTGGATGGAAAGGATCTCAAGCAGACTAGCTCAAGACATTATAGCCAAAGCCATTAATAGACAAAAAATAGTCCTTCCTTGAAAATTAATTTCAATAACCCTTCACAATGCTTTACAACAAAGTCTGTTAGAGAGATACATATGGCAACTTACCTGCTTAGTAATAAAAATGCTTTCACAACATTTCAAATCCCTCAGTTCTCGCCATCTCCGAAAAGCCAAGCCAATGTTGATTCTCGTATTATTACAAGCTCTGTCACGTTTTCTTTTTGCCAGCAGACTCTCCTCGCGTTGCCGTTTTTTTTTTTTTTTTTAAACCGGTGATTCCCCGGAGGTTTAAGATTTAGCATTCTTCAATTGTGGGTATTCTTGGGCATGCCGAAAGATCTTTATAATTCTTCGCAAAAGCCTGTTAGAGTGTGGGATATAGGGTTAGAGGTTAGTTTCTGTTGCAGCATTAGGTGTGTTCAACTTTTTATTGTTTTATAGTTTTATATAGTTTTACAAATTTGATTCAAAACCATACTAAGCCGTCTGCTCTCTACAGCTCTTACGGTACTTTGATGTCATACACTGATCGGTCTGAGCAGCCCGCTTCAAGTCGAGCACAGTATCTATTCACGAATATGACGAGATGCACGGGCGAGTGACAATTTCCTGTGAAAACCATCATGTCAGATCTAAAATATAAAACCTTATAATAGGCTTACCACAGTGAATCAGAGTAAGTCAAAAATATGTTTTGGAAGAAGGATTGATGTATTTACTCATTATTTAAAAAATTGTTAATTTTGAACAAAAAAAAGTTACATAGTGTACCTTTAAGTGTTGAAACAATGTACAAAACCACTGCTAGAGAGAATCAGGATTTGTGTGATCGTAATTTGAAAAAAAAAACCTTACTAAGATATAGCCCTTGTGGCCATTTCACCATTTGTCAACGATCTACCATATATGCTATTATAAATTACACAAATAAATTGGATGTAATTTGATGTAAATGCGTGAATTTTCAGATCTTAAGGACATTTTCTTTTGCATTGTTCAGATCGACCCATCAGCGGCCAGCGAATGTCTGCAGATGATTCAGTCGGCTAGGAACGCAGAGGAACAAAATCTAGAGGCATTTATGAAGAACGGACATCTATGTTTTAGAGCCATAAAAGATATTCCTGAAAACACTGAGCTTTTAGCTTGGTATGGGAGAGATCTAGCCGAACTGCTTGGTCTCAGCACAGAGCAAAAGAAAACAAAAGGTATGAATGCATTATATATTTATAGTACTGCATTTTATTGAATGCCGTGTTTGGTTTCAGAATGAATAAGTGTTTTTGAACATATCGATTAAGTGAATGATTCAATGACTAACTCACATAGACAGTCACTTGTTTTGTTCCTAATTGCATCAGTCTTTTTAATGAATCAGTTGAATAAATGATTCAATGACTCGATCAGAAGCTACTTTTTAGTTTAATTTTTAGTTCTAGTTTAATTTTGGTGTAAACCAGTGTTATTGAAAGAATTGGTTAAACTTGTCAACCTATTATTATTAATTCCTAAATGTTTCACTGAAATGAATGTAAATTTACTTTTTAACCGTCTTTCTCTTTTTAAGGTTTCATTTGCTCTGAATGCAAACAGAGCTTTCTCTTTGAATTCCCTTTATTGGCACACCAGAGATTTTTCTGCACAGAGAAACCTACATGCTTTTTGCAGAAACTCACCATCCCAGAAATTCATCCACTGAGTAGCAAACCTACCACAGACTTCCACAATTTAGCACGAGAGCTGGAGAAATGCAAAAAAAATCGACCCGCAGATGCAAAGAGCAGTAAAAGAAGACGTTCTCTTGAATCAGACACAGATGAGAGTGATGGTGAACCGTCATCTTTTGACAGCCATGGAGATGAAAAGGTATCTGTGAAAAGGTTTTGTGTTAATGGAGTGAATAGACATTCCTGGTCGTCTGCCAGCAAAAAGTCTTTCAGCGAGGGCCGAAATTCTCAGTGCAGCCCATCACAAAACCAAGACAACAACACGACAGACCCAGACAGGCAGGATTTAAAACCTATTACAATAGCGACCAAGCCTGCATTCTCCACTAGAGGGTTGTATGATGTTCCAGGTGACAAGAACAGGAAGAGCGCGTTCACGCAACCTCCACGCATCACACCACATATCCCACTGATGCCAGCCAGTCTTCCCATCTACACCACCCCTAACCGGACAGCTATCGTCCCCAGATTTATACCACTCAACTTCCAGGCTTCTGCTTTGCTATATAAGGACCTTCCCAAACAGTTGTCTCTTCCTCCCAGCGCAAACCTTTGGCCCAAGACCTCCCGGCTGCAGCAACCTCGCGTTACTCCTTTGCAGACACTACTGCCTCCCTCTCTATCTTCTCTTGGTCTACCTCTGCAAAACTGGTGTGCTAAATGTAACATTTCTTTCCATATGACATCAGACCTGGTGCAACACATGAGGTCCCACCACAAGAGGGCGATGATGGATGAGAAGCAGCTGAGGCACAAGGACGAGAGGCTGAAGTGTCCGATATGTAAGGAAGCGTTCAGAGAGCGTCATCACTTGTCACGTCACATGACCTCTCATGCATAAGTTTGTGCTAAAAAAAATAGTTATGTTCCTCCTACCAAAATAAGCATTTTGAAAATTGCTTTTAAATATTTTTCAAAAATATATATTAAATGTCAACCTTAAATTGAAATGTAATTTTCAATAAGTGTGAAACATTGTTATATATTTTAGCATTGGTCAATGCCAATGCCATCATCAGGGATTAGGGAATGTGAATGAGGTCCACTAGGTCCTCTGAGTGTAGTCAACTCATTTTGTTCTAGGCCCAACGAATTTCAGTGAAAACTTTGGTACTTACCCAGGGGCATCACTCACTAAACATTATGACTTATATTTACACCCAGACAGCAACATAGTGTCGGCCCAGATCCAGGCCACATCTAGATTCAATGTGTACCAGATGTGGGCCGGATCTGGGCTGACACTATGTTGCTGTCTGGGCAGACCTTATGCTGCAGAGGAACAAGCGCACAGTGTCTTTAGAATTTGGTATTTGAACTTCTGTTTTTGCAGTAGCTCTGTATATGGATCAAAGATGAAAAAGGGGTTTCAAGCATCAAAAAAATAAAAGTGTAAAAGAGCTTTAAATTTTGTCTTTTTCACATACATTAGAATATGTCGTGTTTAACTTTATATTTTTCTGAGCAAAAAATTATTCCTACCATACATTTTTACTGTGATTTTACAGAAGACACCCACTAAAATGTCATTCAGTGTAACAATATTTGTATGCATAAAAATCCTATCAAACATTTTAGAAAAACTATCATTTGATGACATATTACAGGACTCTATTTAAAGATCACAGTGCAGCCACCAAATACTAATTATTTGTCATTTTAAATATTTATACTTCGCCAATATCCTTTAAACCATTATGTTTTACCCATTTGTCAGCAAGAAGTTTTTGTAATGTAATGTACTGGAGAAACTGGAAGAGAGGGTTACTCTTTGAGAAAACAAAGGAAATTAACATTTGAACTCTCTTGCTATATTACCATCCACATTTTAGACATGATCACACTTGAGTTGATCTCTTCCCAATTTACACATCATTCCCTTCACCCATCCCTACCTGAATTAACCCAAAAATCTATATGGTTTAATATGAACAATTATCACACATTATACATGTCTGGTATCATTTGAAATGTCTCAAAGGTACAAAGGTCTCATTCCCACAGAAGTAAACCAAAAAGGTAATAATGTGTGGAGAGTTTAGAGATATCTTGTTAACTGCTGTGGGTGTGCCCCCATGTAAATCAACTTCTGTCCCCAATAAGTCTGGGACGGTGATTAATGCAATTTCCCACTGTGGACTCATGTTTACATTTGAAAAGAGGTTTCTGGCTTGGTCTGAGTATTTAGGGAGATGCTGAAGAAGGCTCGTGGCGATTCTGTAAATCAGATCAGTCCATAATGTTGAAGGATCTCAAAGACTTCAGCATTATTATACGAGCGTATGGGACACTCAAAGGGTTCGGTTAAGCACTAGTAGAAATGGTATTAGTAGTTTCCGGTTAGAGAAACTGGAGCAAGAGAGAGAGGGTCCCAGCAGAAGGCTTTATTCTGATTATATCTGCATGTATGAAGTATTACAGGTACGTGTGTGGTCTACAATGAACAGAGAAAACAAAATACAATATTAATTTGCTAGTATAAACAGTATTACAAATGGCATAAAGAATATTCGCTATACAAAACAGAAGTAATAGTAAATCAGGCTATTAAATGTTAAATATAAAGTAATATCTGTAAACCTTAAGTTAGCATTACTTTGGCAAAATGTATTCAAGTATCTAGAATCTAAATATATTACATAAATAATTTAGCTTACATATCTGTATTATACTGCAGAACATAAACAACTAAACAGTAGTAAAAATAGTCTCAATTTGACTTTACATGGAGTATTGCATGATGCATTTGAGTAACATGCAATTCACACTGAAATATAATTATTCAAATTACTAGTTAAACTAATACAGTTCACAGATGACAGTAACTGAATCCACAGAATATTAAAGTTCGAACAGCATATATTGTAAAACAGATAACTGACTTCTTAATCAATCACTCACAGGAACAACAAACATGCATCAGTCCGCTTTGTGTAAGAAGCAGTCAGTCTCTCAACCTATGTATATGGACTGCCCTCTTATCCTAGTTCAGACATGCCCTGACTTGTCCATGCCCGTGCAAGCACCAACAAAGTCACATACATAAATATACCTACAGGGGGCATTGTTGGGCTTTCGTACATAGCCGCCCCAAAATGTTGTTCGCGACATTTGAACCTGGTAGAAAGCCCATCCTAAGTGGCAGGATTGGTGTTGTCATCATCCATGAGTTTGGGAAGTGGAATTAACCGAGCCACAGGTCTAACATAAGTCCGATCTTGAACCTGAACTGCCACTGTCCTTATACGTCCATCAGGTCCAGGGAAGGTACGGGTCACGTTGCCCACTGGCCAGAGGGCTCGTGGAAGTTGTGGGTCAATGATGAGTACTACCTGGTCAACCCTGAGCTGGTCAGTATCCTTTAGCCATTTTTCTCTTTCCTGGAGACTTGGCATATAGTGACTAATAAATCTAGCCCAGAATTGGTCTGCAAGTATTTGGCTGTGCCTCCATCTCCTGGTTCCCAAAATATTGCTGGAGTCATACATTACTTGTGGGAGAGAGGAGTCATGGCGACCCATGAGCAGAACGCTGGGTGGTATTGGGTCTGGGTCTGCGATATCCGATGATACGTAGCCTAATGGCTTAGGATGACTTTCAGGGCTTGTTTCACTGATTTGACTTCTCTCTCCCATATACCACCAAAATGCGGAGCACTGGGAGGATTAAATCTGCAAGAGATTTTCTGTTCGGCTAATTGCTCCTTTAATCGGGGTGCCATAGCTTCATATGCTTCTTTAATCTCTCTGTTCCCTCCAACAAAGTTGGTACCATTATCAGAGAAGAGCTCGAAGGGCTTGCCTCTTCTAGCTATAAATCGCCGTAGAGACATCAAGAAGGCATCAGTGTCGAGACTCTCAAGTAGATCCAGATGGAGGCATCGGGTGGTCATACATTTGAAGACTATCCCCCATCTCTTTTCAGTTCGTCATCCTATTTTTACTGTGAATGGGCCAAAACAGTCCATTCCAGTGGAATAGAAGGGGGGCTTGTAAAGCCTAAGACGAGCTAGTGGGAGATCTGCCATCTTGGGGATGCTAGGCTGGGCACGCCACTTTTGACATTCAATACAGCGGAGTTGATGTTTCCTGATGGCTGCTGTGCCTCTCAAAATCCAATAGTGACGTCTGAGCTCTGCAAGGACTCTTTCTGGCCCAGGATGAAGTAGGTTGGCATCATATTCCTTGATAAGGAGTTTTGTTATTTGCTGATTAGGATCGAGAACTATGGGATGAAGGGCATTCATGTCTATATGTTCAGCACGACGCAGTCTCCCTCCAACCCTAATTAGTCCAGCATCTTTATCATACTCGGGAGACAAAGACATTAGCCAGCTATTAGATGGTAAGGGTCGGTTTGATGAGAGAGCCTTAATCTCCTCTGGAAATAAATCTCTTTGAGATTGTTGGAGAAGGAGCCTTTCTGCAGTAACATAATGCTCAGCTACGTCTGCTTGCAATGTGGAAGATTGAGCCGCCCCATGTTGGTACGCCACTGTGGCCTTTACCAAGTCTTTCCAGGTGTTATACTGCGTTGCGTCTGGGAGACCAGAATCAGGACTAGTGCGTATGTGCGGGCAGAGTGCTGACTTCTTTAATTCAGTATCTGGTTCAGGGTCAGCAACTAGCATGATTGGCCAGAATGCTTCTGATTGATACAAGAAGTCAGGTCCCTTAGCCCAACGGTATGATTGTGTCAACTCTCTTTGTGTCAAAGACTTTCCACGTGTAATGTCATCTGCTGGGTTATTGCCAGAATCCACATACCTCCAGGAATTAACATCTGTGAGGGACTGAATTTCAGCAACTCGAGTTCCCACAAAGACCTTATACCTGCAGGAGTCAGCCAGCAACCAGCGAAGGACAGTGGTGGAATCTGACCAGAGAATGACTTGCCTGATGGTTACTGTGAGTTCTGTTTGGAGAACTTTAGCTACTTGTGCTCCAGTAAGTGCTGCACTAAACTCAAGTCGTGGCATTGACATTTGTTTCCTGGGGGCTACAGGTGAACGGGCCAGCACGAATGAAATGTGTACATGGCCATCTTTGTCTTCTGTGCGCATATATGATACTGAGCCGTATGCTCTCTCTGAGGCATCACAGAAGATGTGTAGGTATCTGGTGAATGTTTCATCATGTACTTGAAATGGAGTGTAGCATCTGGGGATCTCTTGTTGCTCCAAGTCAGGTAGTTCCTGTACCCAGGTTTGCCATCTATTTCGTAAGCTGTCAGACTCAATAAGGTCATCCCATCCCACATGAATTTTCCACAGATCCTGAATAAGTACCTTGGCTTGGGTGGTGAATGGAACCAGGTACCCAAGAGGGTCATACTGCGACGCCAATACCTTGTAGATATTTCTCAAGGTAGGTTTGAGACAGTCCACTTGGCGAGGCTTGTATCCTAAGGAATCACTAAGACAGTTCCATCGCAATCCAAGTGTGCCCTCTAAAAGATCTGGACTCTTCTGGGATAACCATAGTTCACTACTTTGTGACCTTGCTTCTGATGGAAGGTGTTCAATGACTTCTGGTTTGTTGCTGGCCCATTGGCCGAGATCAAACCCTCCAGTAAGCAGCAATTGCCGTAGGCCATCTACAAGAGCTCTAGCCTTTTCTGTTGATTCCATACTTTGAAGACAATTGTCTACATAGAATGACTGAGTAACTGATTCTACGAGACTGGGATCAGTTTCGCCGTTGTCATGGGCTATTCGTTGCAGTGCATATATAGCACAACAAGGACTGCATGTTGTGCCAAAAGGAAGGACTTGCCACTCATATATCTTTGGCTGCTCAGTTTTTTGCATGTTTCTCCAGAGGAAGCGCAGGATCACCTTGTCATCTGGCAGTAGGCGAACTTGGTGAAACATACCTTTCACATCTCCGCTCACAGCCACAGTGTGTTGTCTGAACCGAAGAAGAACTCCAAGCAAAGATGGACCAAGTATGGGACCAGGAATGAGGAGCTCATTCAATGATTGACCCTGATACGGGAAAGAACAGTTAAACACAATCCTGTGTTTGCCATTGTGATTCACCATATGGTGTGGAATGTACCAGGATTCAGTTGACTTTTCAGCTTCCTGAGTGGAGATTTCTGCCACGTAGCCAGCTTGCTCTAATTTGTTCATCTCAGTGCAGTATGCTTCAGAGAGGTTTGGGTCTTTGGCGAGTCTCCGTTCAGTGCTGCGAAGGCTTGCCAGCACTGCTTCCTTTGGGGCTTTAAGGGTGACAGCATTTGGTTGTCTGAGAAAAGGAGTGGCATATCGTAGAAAGCCGTCCACCTCTATCCTAGAAGTGTATGTTTGGAGTACTGTCAGAGCATGCTGGTCCTGTTTAGAACGAGTGGCTGCTGTTTCATTAATGTAGGGCAGGGTGTCAATCTGCCAGAGACGCTCAACGTTCTTGAGTAACTCAGCATTCTGAACATCTATAGAGATGTTCAGACATTGTTGATCACAGGGAGCAGTTTGGCTGTACCCCACAGGGCCTTGAAGAGTCAAACCAAGTCGGGTGTGAACAGCTATTGGTGCATTTGGAGGTCTCATTCGTATTGGTTGGACTGGTACAAGTAGGTGAGGCATGTCCGACCCAATGAGTAGCAAGGGTTGTGCTCGCTCAATCTGTGGCAACGGTAAGGACCGGATATGGGCATATTTGTGTTGAAGAGCAGCTACTGGAATAGAGTGTTCCGACAGTCTCAGATTCGCTGCAGTGAAGGCATGATTAATCTGAAACTTCTTAGTTGGTCTGTTTAGAGGTGACACAGAGAGAGAAACAGATGCTCCATTTAATTGATGTAAATCCTGACGTATTGTACGTAATGTGAGTGTTTCAGGCACTGTGGTGAGGTTTAACTGTTTAACTGTAGCTGTAGCTGGGTAAACGGGTGCAGGAAAAGTGAGAGCAGTTCTAGACTCTGAAGTGGGCTGAGCTGCAGCAAGAGGGGGTGATGACCATGTCACTACGTTTGGATGGCGCACCTCAGGAGCAAAGTCTGGAGCATTAATAAAAGCTTCAGTTGCCAAGGCTGTGGTTGGTAACACATGTGGTGCTGTAGGAGGCAATACTGATGCCTCGGATGTAAGAAAGACAGGTTGTGGCATGGAATGTCCCTGCATTTCCTGGTCAGATGATATTAAAATATCACTAGTAGCAGCTCTCTGTTGAGGTGGGCTTGCTTCAGGTAAGTTACAGGTAATGCTATCATGGGTTTCCTGCTTAAGGAGTGAGGTGACTAGCTTGGCAACCTCAAGCTCATTTTGTACTTTCTTGAGACGGCGTCGTGTAGCGATTTGTTTAGCCAAGGCTTCTCTGGCTTTGAGTGCTTCTCTGGCTTGGTCATCAAGTCTCTGACATTCTTCATCTGCTGTAGTGTCCTCTACGATCTGGCGTTGTAGTTCCTCTAGTTCAAGAGCCTTTAATCTCTCCTCTAGTAATGCAGCTTGGACGTCAGACAGGGCGTGTCTTGGAGATCTACTTGATGCACTGTGGCGTGACCTGGATGTAGTGTTGGATGCTGTACCAGAGGATATGGACTTAGAAGAATGTCTAGATTTTCTCTGTGAAATGGCGTCAGCTGGGGGTGGAGCTGAGTGCAGGTGTGCAGGGAGCTGGACTTCATAATCCTCAAGATGGGCTGGGAGATGTCGCTCTCTTTGTGTGCGGGGTCGGGCCGTGGGATCTGCTGTGCTGGCAGTATCAGGATTCATCTCTACTGAAGTACATCCGGCTCGAAGGACCATATACGAGCGTATGGGACACTCAAAGGGTTCGGTTAAGCACTAGTAGAAATGGTATTAGTAGTTTCCGGTTAGAGAAACTGGAGCAAGAGAGAGAGGGTCCCAGGTAATTACAGGTAAGTGTGTGGTCTACAATGAACAGAGAAAACAAAATACAATATTAATTTGCTAGTATAAACAGTATTACAAATGGCATAAAGAATATTCGCTATAAAAAACAGAAGTAATAGTAAATCAGGCTATTAAATGTTAAATATAAAGTAATATCTGTAAACCTTAAGTTAGCATTACTTTGGCAAAATGTATTCAAGTATCTAGAATCTAAATATATTGCATAAATAATTTAGCTTACATATCTGAATTATACTGCAGAACATAAACAACTAAACAGTAGTAAAAATAGTCTCAATTTGACTTTACATGGATTTGAGTAACATGCAATTCACACTGAAATATAATTATTCAAATTACTAGTTAAACTAATACAGTTCACAGATGACAGTAACTGAATCCACAGAATATTAAAGTTCGAACAGCATATATTGTAAAACAGATAACTTACTTCTTAATCAATCACTCACAGGAACAACAAACATGCATCAGTCCGCTTTGTGTAAGAAGCAGTCAGTCTCTCAACCTATGTATATGGACTGCCTTCTTATCCTAGTTCAGACATGCCCTGACTTTTCCATGCCCGTGCAAGCACCAACAAAGTCACATACATAAATATACCTCCAGGGGGCATTGTTGGGCTTTCGTACAATTATGTATTTTTCTAAAATGTCGGGTTTAACCTACACCTTTTACTCTTTATCTCTGAGCATTTGATGTTATTGTATTGATTATATTTGAACTGATTATGAAATTGGCATGATACATTTACCTGACATAATAAATTGTTACATTTGATTTTATTCCGACTGACTCTGAAATTGTTTCCCAAGTAGTATGTGACCGCAAGTTTTGCGTCAGATCAGTGACGGCTAATATTTGGCTCTAATTCAAGTGTACATGGTTTGCAAAGACAAGAAGTGAATTTCAATTTAGAACAGCAAAAATGCTGCTTGACCAACCTAGATAAGTGTACGTGGGAAACCACGGCATGGCCAATCCAAAGCTATTATAAGAGAAGTAATGTTGGTCAGCTTATATCTGTAATAATGGCCATACCTCTACTGAAGTAAACTTACTTTAATTTCAATTGTATGCAACCACGGGGGCTATACCAAAGTATCTTTGATTGTGTAAGCTTGAATGCGACCAATCTCTGGTATATAGCAATTACCTCTGTTTGGTGACGAAAATTGACGTGCTTGTGATCGTGAGACCCGCGTTAAGTAGAAGGCGTGAGGACCTCTGAGCGACATAGCTTCCTAATATGAACGGCTAAAATATAAGTAAAGAGTTGAAAAGAGTAATCAAATGCGCTGCTAAACTAATATATAATTGACCAATAACCAATTGACAATCTAACCTAAATTCGAGGCCGTGATAAAATGGAGTCAGATATAAAATGGAGTCAGATAAAAGCTTAAATGGAATTAAACTACTTTACTAAGCGGAAAGACAGTAACACACAGAGACCTTCACCCGTTCGGAAGGAAACCTCCACTGTTCCGATCTAGACGGGCTTACAGTAAGGAAGTGAAAATCAATTAAAATCTAATCAAATTTAGTAGCAGCACATATTATTTTACATATTTTAATAAGTACTGCTCAGAATAAGTATATTGTTTAATTTTTACAAAAATATATCTGTTACGCTGAATGACATTTTGACAAAAATGGAGAAAATATTGTCATTGTTTCCATTATTGCAATGTTTTGAATATTATTCTGTATAATTAAATTCCTGAGCAAATCACAGAAGCAGATGCTAAAACAAATGATCATTTTATTCCACAATGCATATCATATTGGTAAAAATTAACTTAACTGATGGTAATACTGTATAATCAATATCTCTCATTTCATTGAGAACTTGGAACTTGAAGGACAAGCAAACACACACACACACACACACACCTTAACACTTGTGAAAAAAATGGTGGTAATACAATCAATTTCTCTCATTTCATCAATAACAGAGAGAGAGAGAGAGAGAGAGATTTTGATTTTTAAAACACCTTTATTACAATAATACAATCCATTCAATCAACATTTGAATCAAGCATCAATCACTAGAAGACCCCCAAACTTTATCTTAAATTAAAAAAAATAATGTATCATTAACAATTTCACACAATATCCCTTTACAACACCAAATTAGTTCAAATGTTACTAGGTCATCCATTGCTTTGTAATAATTGAAATCTATTAAGATTCTAGATTTCACAGAATTACCAAACACAAACTCTAAACTATTACATACACCTTCATCAACTTTCTCCTTTCTTGTAATGTAAATCGCCATTTTTGCCTGACCTATTATAAAATTAAACACCTGACTTTGATACTTGCGGCTCTGGGAATATTTGAAACCACAAATGAACGTCTTCATTGAAAAACTCTCATTAAAACGTTTAAAAACATCATTTAAAACAATAAATAAAGGTTCCAACCTTGAACATTGCATGAATGCATGAAAGACAGTTTCCCTTTGTAAACAAAAAGGACAATTCTGATCAACGTCAGGATTAATTACAGAAACAAATGCATTCACAGCAATAGCCCCATATAGCAATCTCCATTGCAAATCCCCAATTCTCTTAGACAATGGTGACTTATAGAACACTCTCCACTCAGGCTTTTCATCCTCCTCTAATTGAAGTACCTTACGCCATGGTGTGTCAATTCTTTTATCCAAAGCCTTCTTATTAAACACCTTGACACAAATTTTATAACACTCCTTTCCAGATGTACTTTCCAAGCCTATTACAATCAAAACTTTAACTTTTTTTAAAAAAGTGCACTCACAATCACCCATAAAAGGAGTTAAATACAAATTGGGAGACGGATCACTACAATCCGGGTTAATAAACCCCAAAGAATACTCTCTTAACAGTTTCAACTCATTTTCCGAAAGTGCTGACCTCCATATATCAAGAACTCTGGCAACCAAACGAGTAGATCTCACCCCCAGCTGTCCAGTCATTGAATTCACATCTTTAAAATCAGCTCCGGCTGTCCGTTGTACATGTCCAATAGTTGAAATTCCAGAGTTGAGAAGATTCTCTTGTGTCACAGAGTAACCCAGTTCATTGGACAGATCCAAGCGTGAGCCAAAAATTAAAGGCTCTTGCAGCAACCAATGCAATGAATTAACAGTCCTTCTCTTTGGTACTTCAAACAAAGCCCAGACTTTAAAAAGATTTCGATAAAAAAACGGAAGCTTGGAGAGGTTTAACTTTTGAGGATCCATCCAAAATAAGGCTTTATCCAGCCCCAGTCCTTCAAACTCTCTCAATAAAGAGAAAGCTGCAATCCTCCAGTTTGCATTCTCTGAGTCTTTTAAAAGTCTTTGAATAAATTGAATCCGGAAAGCTGCTATTCGACTCTGCAAATGTACAAGTCCATGACCTCCTTCGTCCTTGGAAAGATACAGCACATGTTTTGGCACCCAATGCAGCTTGTCCCAGAAAAAGTCTATTAAGATCGACTGAAGCTTTCTCAAAAAGTCTGCTGGGGGGTCTACACAAATCAACCGATGCCAGAGAGCAGAGGCAATTAAATTGTTAATAATCAATATTCGCCCCTTATAAGACAATTTCGGAAGTAAAAACTTCCACTTATTTAGGCGTCCTTTTACCTTTTCAATAACATCTTCAAAATTTTTCCTAACAACATTCTCATTTCCCAAATAAACTCCCAAATATTTAAAACCATCCCTGGTCCATTTCAGACCATCTGGAAGAATGGGCTCACCACATAACCAACTCCCAACACTTATGGCTTCACTTTTTTGCCAATTCACTTTTGCAGAAGAAACACTTTTAAACTCTTCCAATAATCGAAACATCATGTTCACATCATTTTGATCTTTAATTAGTACCACCACATCATCAGCGTAAGCTGATAAATTAACAGTAAGGGTGGATTTTGGCATATTCACACCTGACATCTCTGTTCTTAACTTATTTAGAAGAGGTTCTAAGGCTAACGTGTAAAGCATGCCAGATAGTGCACAGCCTTGTCTAACCCCTCTTAAAACTTTAAAAGGAGAGCATAAGTCACCATTTAATTTCAACATACTCTCAACGTCACAATACAGAGCTTTAATCATTAATATAAAATCAGAACTAAAACCAAAAGCTTCAAACACATTCCACAAATAACTGTGCTCAACTCTATCGAAAGCTTTTTCTTGATCGATTGAAATTAAACCAAAATCTGAAAACTTTTTGCCATTATCCAAAATATCTCTTATAAAGGAAATATTGTCACAAATTCTCCTTCCAGGCACACAATATGTCTGATCTGAATGAATGATTTGGTCTAAAACTTCTCCTAATCTTTTCGCTAAGGCTTTCGAAAGTATTTTATAGTCATTGCATAACAAACTCACAGGCCTCCAGTTCCTAATCTCACTTAAATCTCCCTTTTTCGGGAGTAAAGTAATGATGGCTCTACGGCAACTTTTTGGCAACTGCCCATCAATTAAACTCTGATTAAGAATTTCCAGTAGATCTGGACCTACCTCTGCCCAAAAGACTTTGTAAAAATCTACTGAAATACCATCAATCCCGGGCGTTTTTCCATTTTCCATACTTTTAAGAGCTCTTTCCAGCTCCTCCATCGACAGTGCTTTGTTAATTCCAGTATTTGCCTCTTCAGATACCTGCGGCATATTTTCAAGAAAAACATTATTCAGGTCTTGTGTACCCAGCAATTCACTCTTATATAAATCCTCATAAAATGTTACTGCTCTCTTCCGAATGTCTAAAGGGTTGAGCAAAAGAACTCCCGTTTCTGATCGCAGAGCATGAATGAATCTATTTTGGCCATTTTTCTTCTCCATATTAAATAAATTTTTTGAAGGTGCATCCATAGATTCAATACTCTGAAAACGTGATCTTATAATAGCACCCTGTGTAGTAAGATCCAATAATTCAGTCAAAGAAGCTTTCTTTTTTTTTAAAGACTCTAAATGAGTACTATCTTTTGTCAACTCAAAAAGCTCTTGAAGTTTAACTAAATCCTCTTCTAATTTTCTTATGGACTCAAATTTATCTCGAGTGACGTTGAGAGTATATTGTTGACAAAGTTGTTTAATTTGGGCTTTTACAAACTCCCACCACTGCTGTAAGGTTTGGAAAGAAAACTTCATGGATCGTACATTTGCCCAAAAAAACTTAAAAACATCAATAAAATGTTTATCACATAACAATGCATTATTAAAACACCAATAGGCGCTTTTCGGTTTTACACAGTCAACAAAAATCTCACATTTTACCAAACTGTGATCAGAAAACCCAAACGGACATATAGAACAATCTTTAAAAAAATTCAGTTGATGCTTGAAACCATAAAATCGATCTAATCTTGCCAATGATAACTTATTTTCATATGCATGTACCCAAGTATATTGTCTTTGTGTATAATGAAAGTTCCTCCAGATATCAATAATATCATGGGATTCCATTAACTGAACTAACCTCCTACGTGACTGCATATGTGGCTCAACATGATTCCTATCTAAAACATTTTCAGTACAATTAAAATCTCCCCCCAATAATAAAAAACTTTCTAAATCACAATCCTTTAAAACTTCGCACAGAGTATTTAAGAATAACATTCTTTCAATTGCAGCGTTTGGAGCATAAACACAAATTAACACAAAAGAAAAAATGTTCCCATAAGAAGCTTTGACTTTTAAAAGTCTACCTTTAATTATTTCATCGACTTTATATGATACAGGTATAAAACTTTTCGAAAACAAAATAGCAACCCCCCCACTAAGCGAGGTAGAATGACTTAAAACAGATAGCCCGTCAAACTCCATCGCCCAATCTGAAACATTTGATAAATCACTGTGGGTTTCTTGCGTGAATAAAACATCAATCTTCCTCTGTGTCATTATCTCAAACAAACGTGCTCTTTTCCTACCATCTCTTGCTCCATTAATATTTAAAGAAGCAAAATTTACCACTCCCATAAATAGGAAAAGAGACACCTCCCACCATAATAAAGAAAATAAACACAAGATAGAAAAACGACCCTTAACCATTTTGACTATTTTCACTAAATTCTGATTGAGCTTTTAGCCTGGTAAGTATCTTTTTTAACCGATAACCTTCTTGGTCGGTGAAACAGTTCTCACTCCTGAAAGTTTTTGCTTTCTCAATAAATTGCAATATATCAGGAAAAAACTCTCCAATTTTAACTCTCCTTGCATTTTTCGTCACTTTTAAAAAATGTTTGATGTCGTCTACACTGTAAACTCGACTAGAGAATCCACTCTGAGGTAGGCTACCTGTAATACTACATACTGAGACTTCACTGTCGCATTCTGTATCTGTATGGCTCGCCTCCCGAACATCAAGTCTTTTAGTCGATTTACTGATATGGCATTTCTTCGACTTTCTTTTTTGAGGTGCTTTAAATGAAAAATCCTCCATTTCAAATAACGAGCCCTCAACATCTACATTCATCTCACTCTGCTCGCCAGATTCAGCCTCACTGCTTCCACCCTCTGATTCAATCCTTCGAGCTGCTGTTGTCTGACCATTCTCTGTGAGACTTTCATTCTCCTGAACTTCAACGACCGCTACTTTTACACTTTCAATTGATTCGTCTGTTGTCGTCTCATTTGTATTTCCCCCCGCATCTATTAAAGCAGCGGGTACACAAGCACTTGTTCCCGGCCTTTCCGCATCCACAGCGGGAGTTTTCGAAGGTGTGGAAAGAGGAAGCACCTGCGCAAAAATGCCACGAATATCAACACCAGTCTCCACCAATTGATTCGCCAATTCAACTGTTTTAACGAAAACAACAACTGCACCATTCATCCGTGATGCTGACAAAATATTCTCACATCCAATTAACGTACCTATAGCTAAACCACATTCTTCGACGCCAAAAACCTAATCAATTTTTACCGCATGCCGTCTCGTTAAAAACCCGAGATTCTGCACACCTGGAGTCGCCATGCTCCCAGTACAAACACTGGGAGCAGAGAGCCCAGCGAAAAACCACTTCACCAACAATCACGAATACTAAACACCACCAACCAAGAAAAAACAAACCATACACACCCAAAAAAAATCAAACCCCCCCCCCCAAAAAAAGAAATAGAAAAGGAAGAAAAAGTAGAAATGAATCACTCGTACCTCACACCCTCCACGCTCAAACGCTCCGCACACTCACTCCGCACATGCGCACACACAGAGAGAGAGAGAGAGAGAGAGAGAGAGAGAGAGAGAGAGAGAGAGAGAGAGAGAGAGAGAGAGAGAGAGAGAGAGAGAGAGAGAGAGAGAGAGAGAGAGAGAGAGAGAGAGAGAGAGAGAGAGAGAGAGAGAGAGAGAGAGAGAGAGAGAGAGAGAGAGAGAGAGAGAGAGAGAGAGAGAGAGAGAGAGACTACTCGATACATTGATACCTACTCGATACATTTCTCCCAGACTGCTGTAGTGAGTTTGGACTTCCTCAGGGTTAATGGCTCAGGTTCAGACGCTATTGCCTTCACATCAGATGTGAAGTAAAATAGTTTGTCAGGTGTCTCAGGTGTCCAAACCTCTTGGAGGGTTTGGAAGTCGATCTGCACTGATGGTCCACATTCACAAGTAGCATTGATTCTGGAGCAGAAACAGGATAACTGCTGATGCTGGATCTTCCCAGGCTTTTCTGCCACAATTTGGTGGATTTTTAAAGTGCCCTTCACAAGTGGCAACTCATTTGGAACAGCTTTGTCATATCTGCTTACCTCAGTCTCATCAATCCAAAAGTATTTGATGCTTGATGCTGTGTCTTGAAGGACATTGAAGAGATCTTTTGGGTCCTGGATATCTCCTCGCTTTCGTACAAAGTCATCAGCTCATCTCTTGGCAGCACCACCCACTCCATCTGGTGCCCCTTTGCCATGACTTTTCTCTAAGAAGTCCCATGTCACTTTTTTTGAACCCAAAGAGAAAAGGAACTGTGCTCATCATGTAAAGATTCTTGCGATTTCTGTACTGGGTTACTGGGCCATCACTCATGCAGTGTAGTGTGGTGATTGAAGGATTTTGTTCCCTCAAATTCTCCAGTACCGGTTTGAAGTGAGCCCAGATAGCAGGCTCATCATGACGCAAATAATTTGAAATTGTAACGTAGGACTGGTGACTCTTACTGTTACTGGTGAGTCTTCGGTTGCCACCAAAATGAAATGCCTGCACTTAAGTGGCCAATTTGTACAGCCTCTTCCTCAGACAGTGTCTCTTTTAGACATCTACACTGTTCTGCCTGGTGGAGTCAATTATACTGGTATCAATTATACTGGTAATTATACTGGTAGAGAGTTAAGCTTACTATTAAAAACTTTCAGAAGATCATCCCAGGACCCATTGTTTGTCTTCTTCACAATGTTGGTGAATGGCTTATCCCCTTCTACAGTCTTCTGTCTTTCCCACTGTTGCCACATAATCTTTACAGGTTCTTCTGGCACGGTACATGCAGTTTCTTTGGCGGGGGTCACAGATGATGGCTGCTATTAGTTCAGAAGTGCTTGACGTTTTAAGCAACCCTTTTTGCTTGAGTTTTTCGACCAGAAGTTTAAAATTCTCATGATCTATACAAGCACATGTGTTTCGATCATTTGCTTTTGGCTCAGTGATGTGAAATGGCCTTAAACGTAAGAACTGTCTGTAGGATACGGAGTCCTCTCTGGCCACCTCAGAGTTGTAGTCTTCATGGTCTTTCAGTGTCTTGGTGAGGATGTGTCTCTGAAGTTTAGTTTTGTTTTTCATTACAGTTTCTTTTTTACCAGACAGCTGTCAGCTGTTCTCCTCTCTGCTGAGAAAAGAATGGACCTTTTCTCGTCGTGCTGACTTTTCCTTCAAATACCCCTGGCCATTTTCACCCAGCTCTGTTTCTTAGACCTTCATTAACTTTTCTAGCAGATGATAGAAACTAGCTTGGGCTAGTTGTTTTTTCAACTGGAAGAGCTGTTTCCTCAATTTCAAATTTTGCTGTTAGAGAGCTTTTCTTTATTCTCTTTTGGGGTAAAAAACGCCGATGGTGGTTCTGGCAGAGACTGGGGCTGTTGAGTGGGTTCTGCAGGAAGAGGGTCTTTCAATATTTTCCCCAGGAGGCTCTTCAAAGGAATCTGGTGTAAGATCCAGAACTGCCCTTATACGTTTTGCTTCTGCCCTGTGTTTTCTTTGATTTTCCTGATTGATTTTTTTAACATAAATGACGTTATCAGGATTGGTATTATGGGTGGAGAATCCCCATAGTGGCCTCTCTTGAACTTGTGGTATAGGTAGGGTGGACTCTCTATCTAAAAACAGCAGTACACTATTATTCTGTAGGGCTAGGCTTTGACACAAATGTCACGATTTGATTTGATTTCAAATCAATTTGATATTGATTAACATCAATTGAAAACAGCATAGACTGAAAGATCGATTCTTGGGATTTACAAATCAGTATTGTTTCTTCAAAATGAGAAACGATTAAAATCGTTTTTTATCTTTTTAACCCATGCCCTATTATTTTGACATTGCACTGCTCAATACCATTCTGTTCTCCTTGCTAAAAGTGCAGCTACTGGGTCTGCATTAAAGGAACACTCCGACTTTTTTTAACTTTAGCTTATTCACTGTATCCCCCAGAGTTAGATAAGTCCATACATACCTTTTTCATCTCCGTGCGTGCTGTAACTCTGTTTGACGCACCCACCGCTAGCCTAGCTTAGCACAAAGACTGGATGTAAATGGCTACAGCTAGCATACTAATCCCAATAAGAGACAAAATAACGCAAACATTTTCCTATTTACATGTTGTGATTTGTATAGTCACAGAGTGTACAAATAACAAGGTCATATGAGACACAGACATCTTTTAACCGTATAAATATTGGGAACTATATTCTCAGAAGGCGAAGCATTGCTACTTAATTGCTATTTAATATGTTTGGGGTTTTTTGTATGTAAAGTCACTTAAATTTTATTTGATGTGGACACCAAAAATGGTCACGTCTCGTCTTTGACCCATAGCCTATTCGCTGTCAAAGAGTAATTAGCAGCCGAAGTGGATTTACTTATTGTAGAGTTCATGAAAGTTGTCATGAGCATTGTAGTTGCAGAAAATCGAAGGAGCGGCTCATTCATAAATCCGTATGATCTTACCTTCAAGCTGTGGAAATACAAACTGGAAGATGGAACACAACGAGTGCAGCGCTGAAAAGGGGCGGGGCTACAAAAGGTCTTATTATTAGATTAGATTTTTTTTTTATTGTATGATACACTTTTATAAAATCCTTTTTTTCAGGTAAATCTGGCAAAATTGAGCAACTTAAATAATAAAATCCTTTGTATTATATAATAACACTGCATTTTACATTTCGTGCCCCTTTATGTTGTAAACTAATTTATTTAATGAAAGCTAAATAAATGCCATTTGAAAACATCAATGGTACAAATTCATGCAGTTCATGAAAACATTCCAATGTCATCACTGTTTTATTGTACTTGTAAATAAACTGTTTTGTTTTTGGCAAATATTGGTTTCATATAACAGCATTAAACTTGAAATTCTTTGTGAAAGAATCCTAAAAGGCACTTAGTCTTATCAATGAATTCATGCATTTAAATGGTTTAAAGTTTATTTCTAAATTGGCCAGAAGTTGTTGCAGCAATAGTGTTGGACACTAGGTGGTGCACAAGTACTTGTTTAATTGCTATCCATCTCTACAGTAACAAACAAATAATGCTCATGTATGCAAAAACTAAAAATAAAGAAATTAGATAAAAATAATAAAAAAGCTGTATGAATGAAGTGTGAAAAACAACAACACCACAAGCATCAGCTTAATTCATTAATCCTTTATAGGGAAACATGTACACTGATCACACACACAAAAATAGATTTTAATATTGTAACAAATATGTTCACAAACTATTAATACCACTTACCACGAACAAACAAAAAAAAATGTAATAGAACAGGTCAGCCAGCGACATGCTCTTAATTCATCCAGGAGATCTATAGCATGTAGCAACACATTTCATTAAGGTACTTGAGGTAAATGAGATGAATATGTTTCTTTTAGCATAGTGTTACTGTTACAATGAGAATCCAGCCTCAATTTCAGCGATGAAACCACAGAAAAGTGTAATGATTATAAAAGTCCTTCAAAGTCTTCAGTGCCATCAGTCCGTGTGTAAGGACACAATCCCACATTCACAGTTCACATTCTACTAAGGGACGACCTGGAGGAATGGGAAACAAAAGCCAAATGAAATTGAGCCTACACACACACACACATTGTTGTTTAAAAATGACAACTGAATGGCTGGAACAAGGGTTTTTGGAAGAGTTCAGACCTGAGTGAACGCCGAGTGTCCCTCTCCAGGTTGTTTTCAGGACCTTCACTCTCATATGAAGCTAGCTGGAGCTCTGTAACAACACAAAAATATAATCATTACGCAAACCCAAATAATTCACACAGATCCGCTTTATGCACAAACATATTTATTAAAGTAGTATGACATTATTGTAATACTTGCATACTGAATAGTGATTGGTCCTTTTTCTTGTATTAATTTGCGTTCTGGTGTGTGATTGGCAAACCATCTACAGCCATTTCACCATCTAGTTCTCTTAAAGGTGCAGTACGTGATTCCTGAGAAACTGTTGATATTTAAAATCATCCCAAACAAACACACCCCTACCCTAAAATGAACAAAATGTCTCTATCATAGCTAAAGCGAAGCAAAATAATGCTTCACAAAAAATAAAGCAAAGATGAAAATACATTACACAAGTGTATTTACAAACAAAACCTTCTGTGATCAGGCCTTCCCGCTTCAGTCTCTCCAGCGCTGGAAAGATTTCTAATATTAACGCGGGTCCTCAAGCTCTTGCCTTATCATAACATTCATTTCTCCAGTGATGTTCCTCTTGACCTTTTCTCTCAGCATATTTTCTTTCTTCAAATCTCCCTCTTGCTCTCTCCTCCCCATCATGATTGAACTTGCCCCTACTGCTGATTGTCTCAATCTCTCCTCCCCATCATGATTGGACACGCCCCCTACTGCTGATTGTCTCACTCTCTCCTCCCCATCATGATTGGACACGCCCCCTACTGCTGATTGTCTCACTCTCTCCTCCCCATCATGATTGGACACGCCCCCTACTGCTGATTGTCTCACTCTCTCCTCCCCATCATGATTGGACACGCCCCCTACTGCTGATTGTCTCACTCTCTCCTCCCCATCATGATTGGACACGCCCCCTACTGCTGATTGTCTCACTCTCTCCTCCCCATCATGATTGGACACGCCCCCTACTGCTGATTGTCTCACTCTCTCCTCCCCATCATGATTGGACACGCCCCTACTGCTGATTGGCTCGCTCTCTCCTCTCCATCATGATTGGACACGCCCCCTACTGCTGATGGTCTCACTCTCTCCTCCCCATCATGAGTGGACACACCCTCTACTGCTGACTTGCTCTCTCTCCTCCCTATCATGAGTGGATACGCCCTCTACTGCTGATTGGCTCACTCTCACCTCCTCATCATGAGTGAACAAACCCTGCTGCTGATTGGCTCACTCTCTCCTCCCCATCATGAGTGGACACGCCCTCTACTGCTGATTTGCTCTCTCTCCTTCCCCATCATGAGTGGACACGCCCTCTACTGCTGATTGGCTCACTTTTTCCTCCCCATCATGAGTGAACACAACCCCTGCTGATGATTGGCTCACTCTCTCCTCCCCCATCACGAGTGGACACGCCCCCTACTGCTGATACACTGGCTACAAGTGTGTTGTGCTGCTCGGCCCGATCCACTTTCAACATTGTTTCTCAGAAATCACTTACTGCACCTTTAAGTGCAAGTAGGAAAGAGTGACTGCTCACCATCTTCACTGAACACTTGTGCACTGATGAGATACTGCAGTGTTTTCCTGTCCCTCTCAAAAGGACAGATCACCTGCCTCCAGGACAGAAACTCACTCACTTGCTTAGCCAACTCCCAAAATTTCTGTAAAATGAGAAAAGGGATGTTTTATTATTAAAGCAACAAGGTAACAACTGATATAGTATTAGCATTGCATGCCAACTTGCCTCAAAATTGATCTGGCCATTAGGTAATCTATTGACACAGCCTTCGTTGAGGAAGTGGATATCCTTTATGAACAAGCTGAAGAATGGAATAACAATCTAAAAGACAAGAAATTCTCATTAAATTAAAATGTAATAAAATGTAAGGTCTGCATGAAAGTGTGAATTTAATGTGAATTACCATTTCTTGGCTTGTGTGTGCTGTACTACACCTCTGAGTTGCTCCACGCAGGGCAGTCCGGTAGCTGTAGAAGTTGCTAGATGGGTCCATTTGATGCTAAAACAACAAAACAAACAGTAAAATTAACTGTGTACATAACAAAAATCTGTATAGTTTAAAGCCCAAACGTCTGAGACCACTTATGAAAAGGCTTCAATTTTTCTAATGTAATTCAAATTACACAGTCATTGTGACAAACTTGCTTATTTGATTAGGGACCAAGAAAGAGTGCAATTTATGCCTTTTTCTGGGGTCTACTATAAAATGAATTTCAAGCTTGAATGTTCACAAAACACATGATTTTTCACATATTTAACATTGTTGCAGTCATGCTCTGTTTAGTACCGGTCTCTATAGGGGCTTTCGCACCGGAGGAACCTTTTCATAGTTCATAGAACTATTGGCGGAAGTTCCCAGATTTTGGCGTGTTTCACCGCAGGAACTAGGAATGATTTTAGTTCTAGGAACTCTTATTTGGAGGAACTAATTTAGCTCCTACTTCAGAGTCGGGTCTAAACCAGCACTATAGGAACTATCCGTGACGTTAGAGTTCGGTGATTGGCTGAACACACGCGAAACACCAGCACCTGCCAATTTTTAAAAGGCGGTGTAAAAACACATTATAGCCTATATATTTACTCCACAAACTAACTCTACGAACATGGAAAAAAGTGATAGATGGCCCTTTCAACCTTTACACTAAGGAGAAAATCCAACACACCTTTGAGGGGACCAAGCGAAACATGATTAATATATTTCTGCTCAGCTAGCAACACTTGACATCAATCACACGGCATACACCAATAACTTATTACTGGGAATTATTTAAATGAGGAATATTGTGATGTGTTCATTCACGGAAGAAAACTCAAGACTACAACGGAGGATTTCAGAAAGGTGTGCACTGATATAGAAAATAACTCTTTGGGGTGACTTTTTTCATGCTCAAACGGCAACATTACACACTAAAGAAAGATGAACATGTAAAAAAGCATAACAGGTCCTCTTTAAATACATATTCTTTTTATCTAAATGTTTCTTTGTTTAAAAAACAAAAATGCCAACATCTCACAATGTTGTATATTTCTAGGTTAAATTAGATGGTCTCAGACTATTGAGATTTTTCTCTCTTCCTCATAGCAGCTTCCTTACCACCAGGATGTCAAACTTGTCTGTGTTGACTTTATTCCAGGTTTTCTTCAGTCTGGATACAGGGTTCATGTTCATCCCAGCTACACAGTAAAACATTGAAGAGATTTTACATTATTAACAATGTAAATAGTGAAATAAACAAAATGAATAACAATATAATTCAATGTATGTACTCACTAATGATGGCCATTAATGAGTTGAAGTTGCCGATGTTGAAGCATTCCTGTGCCACATCTATGAAGAACTCCAGCACTCTTGCCCTGTGTTTCTTCTTCACCGGCTGAAAACGAGCCAGCAGAGGGCAACATATTGTCAAACATATAAATCAACTACATACTGCCGTGCTTCTCAACTGGTTTTGTTTGAGAATGCAGATTTTTTTGCTTTGGAATTAAAGTAGCAATGCAATACAATTGGATAATTCAAAAGAAACTAAAGGAACTGCACAGGCTCAAGATATGGAGGATTATAAATGTGAGAGTTGTTGCACAACCTTTGACGTCAACATCAAAAGATAAAAGAATTTCGCCTGCTAGCATTGCTTGGCTTTTCCCCCAAAATAGATGAAAAGTGTGCTCACCATGCAAATTTCTGTGGCTATCAGGTAGGTCAGTCTGTTGAACCATTCAACATAAGCCTCCAGGTTACTTGTTTTTCTTTTGCTGAAAAAACTCTGAAGAATAAAAGTTCAAAAGTGTCATTGAAAGTAATCGTGTCCTTATCTGTGGCCATTCTGTTTACATCTTTACATTTTAAGTAATCTTTAAAAGGTTAGTTCACCCAAAAAAGAAAATTCTGTCATTAATTACTCACCCTCATGTCATTCCAAACCCGTAAGACTTTCGTTCATCTTCAGAACACAAAGACATTTTTGATGAAATCTGAGATTTCTGTCCCTCCATTGACAACCACGCAACTACCACCTCGATGCTTCAAAATGTTCATAAAGAGATGGTAAAACTAATCCATATGATTTGAGGGGTTTAATCCAGATTTTCTGAAGAGCTTTATATGATGAACAGATTTAATTTGACACACATTTGCTCACACATTTCTGAGCGCTTTATTAAACAGAAATTTGCTGTTGGTGTATTAGCCTAAAACAACATGCTCACCAGATTGTTTATCTAAATAGCCCTATGTTGTTAGAAATTACTGTTTACCAGGTTTTAGGTCATTTCCTTGATTTAATTTTTTTTATTCTTTTTTTTTAAATTAAAACTAACATCATAAATTATGATATTTTTTTTACTTTGAGCAATTCTGGAGCTATAATTGACTCTTCTTAGGAGCATATAAAACAAAACAGCTCCTTGGAAAAAATTAAATGTAATATTGTAGTAGTTATAAACAAAGGTTTATTTTAGTTCAGATTAGTTTGAAGGGAGCAATTGTATTCATAATGTCAAAATAAAACCGACGTAATGTTACTTGAAGGCATTATAGCCTACTATTCCTGCCAAACTTCCATGGTTGCAGTTAGTGTTAATACAGTAAATCCATGGTGAATGTTGCTGATCTGTGGACACTGGATAGTTAATTCATGGCAAAATGTTTCTTCCTGGTTTCCACGTCAGCGCTGTTTGATCCGTTAATAACGGAGAAATGTGAATGTTTCTCACTAGATCTCGCAGGAGTCGCAGCGATGTTATTACTTCTGCTGCAAATTCAAATGCTTCCTTTACTGGATCTCTTATTAGCGCTGTGTAGTAAAGGTGTCGCTTGATCAAGATCGGCTCGCGCTGCTTTGGTCCAAACTGATAAACGGTCCGTCAACCACACAATAACGAGCAGTTTTGTTCCGCTTGCATTACGTTTGCCATTTGATGTTGGGAAATGTTGTGGTGGCTCCGGCGGATTATGAGCGCGCTTACCACGCGCAACGCGCCTACATTTGAAATAACGAAATTTTGGTCTGCAGGAAAAAAGGCCTACACCCCCCCACCCCCCCTTAAAAAAAAAACCTCTCCGGTTCTACACGATTCACGTAAATGACCCAATTGACCAAGAAAACGGCGATTGTCGCCGAAAAGCGACAAGTTTGCAGGAATGCAAAGTGGTAGTTGTGTAGGCTGTCAATGGAGGGAAATCTCTCAGATTTCATGAAAAATATCTTAATTTGTGTTCCTTAGATGAACAAAGGTCTTACGGGCTTGGAACGACATGAGTGATTAAATGACACAATTTTCATTTTTGCATGAACTAACCCTTAAACTACAGATGTGTGACGGGCTTACCTTATGGTTGTCTGAGAGCCTTTTCTGAGCAAACGCTCGAACGAATTCTTCAGGGCCAATAAAGCTGAGTCTCTCCTACATGTGGAAAACATGAGAGCAGCTTGAAGACTGAATCCATAAAGTACAGAAACTGATATTACATGAGGATAATCATAAAACATCAGTACTGACAGCCAATCAGGTTGAAGCTTACTGTCACTCACCATCTCTATGTGTGTCAGCTGTTGGGCGAAAATGAAAGGGTCATCGCACAGGTTTAAAACGCACTCGTCTCTGCGTACTAACTGCTGCTTGGACTTCAGGGCGACCGGTCGGTCCATGGCTGCGGAGGCGCTGGATGTCGCCAGTGACTCTTCGTACTGTCCGAGGGTGGTCAGCTTGCGTAACAGGCGCTGAATGAGTCTCTGCATGGCCCTCCGTGAAAGCTAGTCAAAAACAACAGAACCATCTCCAACGTCAGCACTATAAAACCCATTCATATCTGTAGCCAAAAAATAACATTTGGGAACTGTAAGCCGTGCTGTTGATATCACAGCTTGTGCAAAAAGGAAATACGAGCCAAACGACGTACATGCAAATCCAATAATACGCAAATGCATTTGGCTACAAACTCAGGCCATGTTGTTGTCCAATATTTTTATATATTCATACAAAAGACAATTTAGAATTTAGTCATACTTCATTAATACAATTCAGTTGACAGACAAACAATAACATGATGCAATCATGATTTCAGCTAGATCATCAGTATGACATCTCGACTGACCTCATCTCCGAAGGCAAGGCGGTGGGTTATCTCTTTGAGGCTGCGCATCATGCGCTCATCCCTGAAGTCGTACGGGAAGGTCTCGGTCCATTCTGTGAGCAGCTGCACGATTTTCGGTGCAATTTCCCGTATTCTTTTCTGTTAAGTAAAGCAGGACAATTAGCACTGAATCATCTACAATCTGCAGGTAATAGCTACTAAATACTCATCAATAATGATCAACCGTGGTTTATTTTAGTAAAGTGCACATGCACAGGTGTGTATGTCACAGTAGGGTTGGGTGGCATGATGGTATATATAGCGTGCAACAGTAGAAATTAGTTAATTAGTAGAGATTCTGCTTACAATTTATACTATGGTGTATCCATGGAATAATTACATTTGTGTATATACGTACACACATATACGCAAGTTTGAGGAATACATGAGCCGGTTTTCTTTATGCAACAATTAAAAAATTAAAAGACTTATGATTTCTGTGAATAGTTTGAACTGGGTAATAATAATAATAATTAAATGCACAAAAAACATTAAATACATCACAATACTGTAAAGTAGTGTATGATAATATATAGTTTGTCAACGTTTTCCATCTTGCCTCAGGGTGGGAAGCCCCTCATGTTACATTCTTGAATTACTTTCTGGTGCAATAAACAGTCTGATGTAGTTTGTCAGTTTCTTTTTCTAGCCTAAGGTAAACTAAAGAAAGTATTTAAATAATTCAAGGTTATGCATATATATGTTGAATTGAAAACCAGATAACTGAATGAATTTGCTACAAACCAGTCATGGAGATATGATTATAGTTTTTATTAACATTTTAAATTAGATCTTATTTTTATATTTTCTTTTAATTTTAGTTACAGTTTCAGTCATTTTGAGTGTGTTTGTCTTTTTTATAAGATTGTGTTTAAAAAAAAAAAAAAGAGCTGCATGATTCTGGATAAATTGAGAATCACGATTTTTTTGTTTCAAACAGAGATCATGATTCTTCCATGATTCTGAACAGACAAACTAAACAAAATAAGCAATTTTCTAGAGGTTTTTTTTTTTTTTTTTTTTTTAAACAAATTTACTTCCTGCACCATTTAAAAATATTGAATTTTAAGAATTTTTTTCCCCAAATCGGTTTGAATTAATGATTCAATCACACAAAGACTTCACTTGTTTCATTACTGGATGAATGATTCAATGACAAATACATTTTTACCAGTCACTTGTTGCCACCTACTGGTGTAACAATATAACACAATCTTTACTTGAAGCATCAAGTTACTTTTAAAAGGTGATTTACTCTGGATCAGCGGCAGCGTGAACACAGATCTGAATGATCTGTACACAGAAAAACTTATTTTATTGTTTTAGTTTTAGATTCAGTTAACTATATGAACCCAAAGATTCACACCCCTAATGGGATTTATTTATTTCTGAAGCGTTGTCTCGCTCCTCGTGTCTGTACACGTGGTGTTTGCTTTCAATTTGGCATATTAATATAGAACTGATTCATGAGTTGTCACACTGTCACAGGTGTGTTTATTATCGGCTATATTAAAAATGGTTTAAACGTGGCTGTAATATTTTGTATTATGTATGACTCTTTTGAATCTTTTGTTTAATTGTTACATAATGTGCAGCTGTTTTTGCACTGATGCCAGACTTATTCATTCATATGTTATGAATAGTCTTATCTTTTGGTTCACGTCCATCAAGTACATTTCACTTGTGAAGTTTGTTGAATTCACTGGATTATCCAAAACCAGACATTACCACATGGTTACGCAATGCATCAGAGTTGCATTTTCAGCCAAGATAACAATATTGTGATGTAAAAATACTCATGTGGTGATATAACATCTTAGTCATACTGTCCCCTCCTAAAATTACAGCACGTACCTTATCCGTCTGTGGGTCGCCCACCCTGTGATGGTCCACACAGAGGTAACAAACACGAGACATGAGCTCAAACGGATGCAGGAAGAGACGGGAGCTTAGTAGGAAGGTAAAAATGTATGATCTCTGAAACAAGAAAATCTCAAGCGTCAATCAAATTTGACATTTACTGTGCAAGGAGAGATTATAATAATTATCATAGGAAAGTATAAAGGCTGTGTATACTTACGTCAGGGTAATAGTCCACAGTAGGGACCAAGAGCTGTATCAGGGCTTCCAGAGAGCCAGACACAAGCTTATTATCACGATAGTGCAAACCCCCATAGTTCTCCTCCACAGGTTGCCGGTGAGTGTAAGCAGAGCTAGGGTTGAATTTGCTTGAATATGGAGTTGTCTGTGGCATGTTGGACCTGTGGATGAAAACATTAGTCAGTTGAAAGTTGCAAAGCAGTAGCTCTTTGAAAGGTGTGAAATAAACACCCACCACCAGATGAATGCTGGTACATGCAAGCAGTTTATCTACTAGCTTATATCCACCAACACAATGAAAGTGTAGGTCTCATCTCTTGGTTGTATGTTGAAAGGGTGTTTGTTGTGAATATTTAGACTTTGTTCATGTTCATATTTCACACATTTACAATATTGTGAGGGTACAAAGTTCATGTTGTTATGGAAGCTTGTTTCCACCACAGAATAAATTAAAAAAAGTTAGTTTTTTTTCTCAGAATTGCGAGGTTATACATCTAATCAGTTCTGAGGAAAAAGTCAGATAAAGTGAGATAAAGTTGCAATTCTGACTTCTTTTTTTAAACATTCTCTTTATTGCTTTTTGAAGAGTGGAACAGAACTCATTGCTAATCTTCCCACCTTACATTACATTGTTAATGTAAAAACACAGCCCTCTCCCAAAAACAGAAAAAAGGGTATCGCAGGTGCTGTGATGTATACAAAACCTTTGTTACTGAAGGATTAAATCTTGGATGGAAACTGTAAAATGTCACTGTTGAAATGAATCAATCTAATGTACCCATTATGGCATTGAACTATATCATCAAGCTCATATCTCGCAAGTTTAGATAAAAATAGATAAGAATTGCAGAATATAAACTCTGAATTGTAAGAAAAAAGTCAGAATTGTGAGAAAAAGTTGCAATTAACTTTTTTTTATTCTGTAGCAAAAGCAAGCTAACATGTAAACACTACAAGATAATAGGGCCGATTTTTAAAACTCACTCTGAGTTTTGAGTGCCTGAAAACGCAACATTTTGAAAACGGTCTCCGTGTAAACAACATAACATCATGCACATGCGTATTACGTGTTCAGTCTATAGTGTTTCATCGCCATCTAATGGCCTGGCAGCAGAATACAACCCTGTGAATGGGGATCGTTTTGACAATGTTGTCGTCTGTACGCGGAAAACTCAAAGGAAAACTTAAATCTTCTCCATTTTAAGCATATTGTTGTCGTGTAAACGTACGCTGAAACGCGCGTGCGCTTCGAATGAGCGCACAAATCTTCTCACAGCATGTGCGCCAGTCAGAGAATTTCTAATAGAAGAGAATTGGCACTGTCTGGTTACTTCCGGTTTCTGGACTGGCTGCAGTAACACGTCTCTGTCCATGCGGGGGCGCTCGCAGGCGAGTGCAGAATGAATGGGAGTCTATGGGGTTTCACCCCCAGAAATCCACTTTTCTCAGGATGTAATTTTTTGTCAAGTAATTTGAAAGTTGAATTCAAAAGGGGGGGCTAAGATAATACACTCAGCTGAAAATTGCATTTTTAAGTTCACTTATCTGTTCTAAAAATCCGTTAAAAAATGTGATGACGTCACATAATAGCAGAATGCTAGCGTGTTCCGGCCAACAACGACCTAACCTGTAAGAAATCGAAAGGACATAAGTACTCGTTCATTCGACTTTTGGACTATAATCTATATTGAACTTGCGGAATCAACAATAAAATCTACGTTGATTCAACGACAAGCAGGAGAAAGGGATACATTTAGCCGTCTAGCTCCATAGACTCCCATTCATTCTGCACTCGCCCGCGATCACCTCCAGTGGAATTCTAATGGAACTGCAACCAAGATGATATACAATGGGGCTAATAGGAAGTGCCAAGGCTCTCCGTTAGACGGGCTCTGGCGCGAGTTCTCTTTCACGTTTTGCTCTCGAATGTTTAAATTGGCAAGGTTTAAAAAGAGTAGTTTAAAGTAAGCAAAGTGTGCGGTTCAGGTCTCACCTACACTCACGCTCTATAAACACTACATACTCTTTAAATAACAACAGCACTTGCATTGAACAAAGTTTAGGGGAAGCCAGAATGCATATCCATCAACAGAAACATACATTAGCCTAACTCTGTCAGTGTGTTTTATTTATTTTCAACAAACTATAGATGCGTCATCAGATTTAAGATGAACCGCGGTGCAAGTGCGTGCCGAACGGTACGGTTTGATATTTTACCGAGAACAGTTACACACCCCTAACAAAAACATCACTAAAAGTTATAAAAGTGCCCCAGATATTTACAATGTGAAAAAAAAAAAAAAAAAAAATGCCCCTCTGGCATTCCATGTTTCACAAATCTATTGTAGGCCTACAAAAACTGTATAATCCAACATACAGACTGGCGATTATTTATTATATATTCTAACACAGTGTTTATTAAGTTATGATATCAGTTATCAGCCAATGCTGATATTGTAACTAGCACACTGCAAAAGTTAATTTGTGATATTTCCATTTATTTTATACATTTGAATTTGGAGAAAACAAACTAACTAACAAAACACAAAAAGCCATTTACCAGCCACAAGGGACGGTGATCTAAAAGACGTAATATCTCAACATACTCTGCAAACTGTAAAGCTCCAGGTGTACTCTTAACTCTAAACAGGTTATTGGATTAAGGAAGAGACTTGTGGTCAAGCAGGTTTAATGGCAGGAGTCTTTTCTTGAACCACTGATCTCCTTTAATGAGTAAAACATTTACAACGCATCCTATATGACAGGCTAGTAAACACTATAGAAGGAAGAACTTGTTCATTTATAAGAAACAACAATACAGACATGCTTGCGAATAAAATAAATCGTCCTAAATTCTAAACGTACCCAAAAATATCTTATTTGACTGATATTTCTATGACAACAGTGACTCACTGACCAACCACGTTACGTGCGAATCTTCCCTGTTGAACAAGTCTCGCTTTTCCTTGTTGCTTATTCATCAATAATTAAAAGGTTAGTTCACCCAAAAATTACAATTCTGTCATCATTTACTCATCCTCATGCTGTTCCAAACCTGTATGACTTTAGTGTCTCAAGTGGAAGAGTGAATGAGATGTTAGGCAGAATGACAGTCTTAGTCACCATTGACTTTCATTGTATGAAAAGAAATAAAAGGGATAGTTCACCCAAAAATTAAAACTTGTCAAAATTTACTCACCACGATTGTTCCAAACCTGTATGAGTTTCTTCAGTTGAATACAAAAGATGATATTTTGAAGAATGTTGGTAACCAGACAGTTTGATGGTAGCTTTTGACTTAAATAGTATTTTTCTTCCATGTGGAAGTTAATGGACGTGCTGTCAACTGTCTGGTTACTAACCTTCTTCTTTTGTGTTCAACAGAGGAAAGAAACTCATACAGGTTTGGAACAACATGAGGAGGAAGAGGCTACAGACTGAAATTACATTTTTGAATGAAATACTCCTTTAAATGTGACACTTCCCAAGAGAAGCATTTAAACAACGTTATTGCAATGTGACCGGTTTCAGAGAAGCTGTTGCAAATTGCAACAGCTTCTCTGAAACCGGTCACATTCATTGTTAGAACTGAAAAAACGGGACATCAGAAATACACGTACTTCATGAAAACAGGAGAAAGGAGATGGTAAACAAACAGACAGTCCAGTAGTCAGTGCAATTACACGAATCTGCCCTTCACTAACTAGCACTGACTCATCAGACCAGACTGAAAACCACAGATGGACTGTGTGTGTGCAATCACTCTTACACATGTATGAGCAACACAAGCGAAACGAAAACAAGTCCAAACAGACCGATTAAAAGTGAAAAAAAAAAACTGACATCTGAAAAGTGTGATTAGGGAACAGTTTAATTAAATATGAACAAGTAAACTCAGCGAATTGAAGACTCGGTTTTAGAACGATACGTGTATTGTTTGATTGCACACATTCAGTAGGTAAATAAAGCAAGAGTTATTAACCAAACAACGGCAGCCTGACACAGTCGTTTTAAAACTTTTTGATAGAGAGTGATTTGCAGAACGCTGTAAACTTACCACACAATTAAAAAGGTAAATATAAAAGAATGTTGGCGATAGAGATATCCAGGGAAGTCCAACAAAAAAAAGCCTCCAAAACGCGTGCACACCCCAGATCAAGTTGCTTTCTTACAATGAAAGGTCGCAGATTAAGGTCTTCTTATCTTTCTTTTGCGAGCGATACAGATAATCACTTCGTTATTAACGTAGCGCAAACCAATGCTTCGTGATGATCGATGGTCTCCATTGTTTTACTAATAATCCAGATTGCGAACATGCGAAACTAATATCGAATTCCTGTTACAACGAGAGCATTAAGAAGGAAAAACGGAAAATGCGGTCTCGCCCACAAGGAAAGACTAGCCAATCAGAAGCAGGAAGCAGCAAATTGAAAATTCCGACTGATCTTATTGGCCAGGACGATGTCAGTCAACTTCATAGTTGCGCACAAACCACTAGTTGGTTGTTTTGAAGTTTCAAGTTTGCATCGACTGTCTACACACCCTTCTCTTGTTTATATTTTCAAAAATGCATTTTCGTTCATTTTGGCTCTGTGAATGGCTATAAACTACGTACAGGGTATAATTATATAATTTAGAGCATACATTAAGCCAAATTATTTTCAAACGTATGGCTGAAGTAATGCCTGCGCCAAGTGTCATCAAATGAGGATATAAATACACAGAATTCATGAAACAGTGTGTAAACAGTACCTGGAAGGCTTATTGCATTTAGTGAGATTTTGAAGTGTGCAAATCTTTGCACTCTCCAGAAGAGAGTTGAAGAGTTACCAGAAGTTCAAAAAAGAAAAAGAAAAAAAAGGTAAGTTAGCAACCAAGAAATTACGTTTTTTTAACACCTCAGTAAATTGTTAGGCAACATGGTGGATGTACTATGCCTGTTAATGTATTTATAATATGTTAAATTATATTATATTAAGCCCTTATTTGAAATTAGTGCATATTGAAATTACGAGAATAGAGTGCTGCAGGGCAGAAGTATTTTTGTAGGCCAACCCAGAAGTTAGCATTACCCTAATTTTCCACAGGCTTTAAATACATAAAAAAAGCTATGTGGCCAACAAAAGTTTGCGATTCTTACACGTTTTGTTCATCATGATAATGTTCACAAATTAACTTTTAAAGCCTGAATTCAATTGCCAGAAGTAATATTCTAAATGTAGGCAATAAACGAACACCATGATCACAGGACTTCAACATCACCATCACCATCACTAAGCTTTTGACTCATTCAGTCTTTATTGAAAACATTTTCCCTGAAAGTAAGAATAGTTTGCAAGAGCATAAACACAATGAGGCTGTGAGAGCAAACTAATGTTTAGATGTTTTTTTTCCTGATGTTTAATGTCCTCGACAACCTCTGTGGGCCAATTTAGCCACTTGTTAGCATTTTCCACAGTCCTGTTTCCACGTATTTCAGGCATTTCACCAAAAACCGCTTCAGGACGAGGGAACCGGCAGTGCTAAAATGCTAAACACTCTGGGCCCTATTTTAACGATCTAAGTCCATGGTCTAAACCACTTTTGCTAGTTTAACGATGGGAAAAATGGTTGGCGCGCCCGGCTCATGGTCTAAAAAGAGTTGTCCCTATTCTCTTAATGAGTAATGGGTGTGTTTTGGGCGCAACGTGCAATAAACCAATCAGAGTCTCATCTCCAATTCCCTTTAAAAGCCAGTTGTGCTCGCACCATGGCGGATTCGCTATTTACATGATGGAATTTGCAAGCTGCTCTTGCGCGAGGTTAAAGCGTGCAAGCAGACCATCTGCGGGACAAAGTGTATGCGCCTTGTGGACCCGCCTATAGGCGCATATTATTTACGCGCTCTTTAAATAAGAAAAAAAATTGCGCCGTTGACTTTAGACCAGGTTTCAGTTGGTCAATGACGCAGTCTATTTTAGTTGCTTCAAAATAGCAACGCACCAACATTGCACCTGAACACACCTCGTTTTCAGACCAGCAGCCCATGGGGGCGAACAAATAGGTGCAAATGCATTCGCTATTTAAACAACGTGGCGCAGGACGTGAAAATGATAACTGCGTCGGGCTGAAACTAGCAAAAAACATTTGCCTTGCGCCACATTGCACCGGGTGTATGATAGGGCCATCTATTTCAATGCAGGTATTAATTTCAGGTTTTGGGCAAATTCCAATTGGATGTGAGCATCCCTATGCCCTACTCACTCCGAAGGGCAGAACATGATTAAAATGATTAAATTATGACCATCGCATGTTCCCTTCGCTAACAGATGTGCAAAAACGCCGTTTGGAATTTCCCCTCTCTGAAAACTCTCCCGGTCTGCCATTGGTCAGTCAAAAAATAGTCCCACCCTAAAATTTACATAATTGGTTTGGCAAATGTTGCTGTGTACAGTATTCCCATTGTAAACACTGCCATCCCAAATTTTCCAGAACAGCATATTTTTTATTTCTGTGGGTGTAGTCGACTCTAAGTGGGAGTTTTGTGTTATATAAACCTTGAATTACATCAATGCAGAGGTAGGCAAGTCTCATTTTATAAGTAGGTGGATTTCATTTTGAGCCCATGCCTCTCCAGCTCCACTCAACAAAGTGTCTGTAAGAATAATTCACCCCTGCGAGGCCTTCACTGAATGATGTGCTTCGCCCACACCGTTAAGAGGCACCTAATGGTGAGAGTTTGACTTGAGCTCAGTAATAGTGCTTCAAGCTGAAGCCTGTGTTGGATTCCACCCACGGCGCTGAAGCCCTGAAACCTCCTGGCCCCTGCAGGGCTTCAGCTACAGAAGGACGGTGTTATCACGTATGGTGTAAACACATCTTCAGCTTACACCCACAAAGACTCAACCAGCAGAGCAGAACCCTTTGGGAACTCCAGTCTTTTATATCTCCAAGCTAGCTGTGATGATGATGTTGTTCTTTATAGACTGGGGTTACATAACCAGATCTACGTCAGCACACGCTTTACAAGAAAGTTTCCTTTGCTATTTCTTTTCTACAAAACATGCAACAGCAATGTTGAGACCTTTTAACTGCATATTAAGTTTCCTGTTAAATAAGCAGTTTGGCTGGACTATCTTTGGCGATATTCTTTAACTTTTTAATGTAGTATGAGTAATTTATAGAGTAAAATAAAATAAATAAGGCTTAGGAATATGGTACCTTGTTGTCATCTGCTTGTACTTCTAAACCAAAAGCAAGAAAAAATGCTAAACATTCACTTAAGGGGAAATTCCATCTGACAATGGAAATGAAACCTGCAAGCCATTGAGGATGAGTGCAATAACATCTGTTGGGTCGACAATGGATAAGCTTTAATAATGGGGGTGGGAGTGTGACTCACTGCTTTCCAGTAAGAAAGTGATTCAGCTCCCTGGTTCACTGACCTTCAAACATGATGCCCTCTGTGTGCGACAGAATAGTTTAGTTCTTCCCTCAGCAGTCCCCATGTCCATGATGACGTCATCACCGCAAGTGTTAATGACCCGTGTTTCACATGCACTCGCTTATAAAGGTGAACTATTCATGTCTGGGTCGGCCGCTGAAATAGTTTTCTGTGGAACACAATCTAAAATGGTCCCCCTGTTTTCCTGTAAATGTACATATGCGTGAATTATTGAGAAAAATAATTAAATTTTGTCAGTTACAGTAGACATGATTTGAGGCCTGTGGTAATTTTGATGATGACTAATCACAATATGTGTGATCAGTCCAAACCTTTTATTCGCAACAAGTGCCACTCTGTTGGAACAAATGAGTCCTTTTTATATCGGCTCGCTTTGTCTAACTGATAGTTGTTTATGATTTTAACATTACCCCTTCTTCTCTGCAACTAAATTCCTGATGTTGATTATTTACATTCCCAGAACTAAAGTTTTAGAAAGAACAAATATTTTAATAACACCAATTCCTGTTAAACACTGAAAAAAAAAACGAAATTATAAAACAGATAGTTCCGGCCGTTGATTGGATGAGCAGCGTTCAACGCCGTTGTAAATGACTCTACAAACATACACCTGTGAACTCATTACATATTAAAATAAATATTTCTATGGACTGAATTTTGAACAGCTAAGGGGGTTTTCGCTCCACATCGTGCCTAACGATGGGTGTGTGCCCTTTGGGTGTGTTTACACTTAACATGCTTTGTAGACTACAATTAAAACGAAACCTGGTGCAATTGCTCTGTTAGTGCGGTTCATTTGAATAAGTGTGAACCCTGAACCCTGGTGTCACCAAACAAGTGGACTGAAACACTGAAAAGATGGGTCTCGCTCCGCTTCCAAACGACCTCTGATGCGGTCCAACTGAAATATGAACGCAACACTGACAAATACATGTAAACGAAGCAAAAATAGGACATGATGATGTCAGAAGATGAGACAGTAAAAAGGACAGAATGCCTGTTTTTTCTCGTCATAGTCGTGATGTTGTCCATCACAGTTCAGTTCAGGCATCAGAACCGCGTCTCCTCACAGCAGATCTTCATTTGTGTGACGGAAGGATTCCTGACGCTGTTTTGACTCCTTTACACATTTTATAAGCTCTTCATGAGTTCTCAGCTAATAAAAATACCATCATATGTAACTATGCACATACAACGAAAGCATTTAGCCCAGAACACAGCATTGTTTTGGATGTTCGGTAAATTCCGTCGCAAAATATACATAATAAAAGCTGACCAATCAGGTTGTGAACATATCCCTATGCCTTTTGGTTTGGTGTTAATGCAAATGTACGCACTAAGCGGACCAACTACAAGTGTGAACACACCCTTAGTTGTTCTAAATCGTCTGCCATCGGCACATATCTTCAGCAAAGAACACAAGAACCAGACAGCCAGGTCCACAGATCTATGACCAGCTTCGTCTCCATACTGGCATGATGCATCTGATAAGCAAAAGGAACTAGATGAAATATTTGAATGCCATCGATCCAAAATCTGATCTGACTTGTGATGCTGCCTGAATCACAATCACACCGTGTTTGTTTGTTGTAGTTTGCCGACTGAGCCTGGATTTCCCAAGGGTTTTTTTCTCCATTTCAGTCACCTGATGGAGTTTGGGTTCCTTGTCACTGTCGTCTCTGGCTTGCTTAGTTGTGGACACTTAATATTCAGCAATATTACTGATTTGACTTCACTGACATATTGAATGAGAACTCAACTTAGCTGTATGATGATGACATCAGTTTTCTCCAGAGCTGCTTTATAGATGAAATTAACCTTTTACTAATTTACTAATTTCATAATTGATGATCTTTAAAACGGAACTGTATATCAACACTGAACTGACTTCAGCTGAACAAGGACACTGTTTTCACACACACACACACACACACACACACACACACACACACACACACACACACACACACACACACACACACACACACACACACACACACACACACACTTGATGAGAGCTGCTGTACAGCCTAAATGAATGAACAGTTTGCATTATCTGTTGCATTTTCCTGTTATCACTGTAAAGCTGCTTTGTAAAAATCTGTATAAACACTATTATCTAAATAAAGGTGACTTGAATTTTACTAAATTCACTGTTAACCATGGCTTCACAGGGCTTATTGCTTTAATAAGGATGTATTTTTTCCATGAAACATAAAAAGAGATGTTTTGAAGAATGTTCATGCTGCTCTTTTCTATAATGAGTGATCAGGTACTCTCAAGGTAAACAAAAAAACATATAGTAGTATTTATAGTAGTACAAACAAGTATTATTTTGACATTATTATTGATATTATTGACTGAAAATCTTTTCCTTTGAACTCTCATTCACATGTTGTGCCAGGCTGCACGATTATGCCAATCCCTAATATCTCCATTTGTGTTTCATAGAAACAAGAATGTCGTATGGATATGATGAGAAAATACATATAGGCTATTTCATAAAAAATTTTATGTATTCAATTTGAATGTTATTAGATTCAAATGAATAGATATTATTATGAACTTGGTGTTTGTTTATTATATTCAGAGCTACAGGTGCTTGGAAGAGTCCTTCGAGGGGAAGCTAAAAAATGTTACCAACAGGATGTGCTGCAACATGGCTGTGTCATTTACATTTCATGGCCGTTGAGAATCTCCTCCATCTCCTTCATGATACACATTTGTTTACCACTTACTTTGAAGAGCGCATAGTTCGAGTGTAACATTCCAACAGTGCTTCATTGTGCAGCCGTGTGGACAGATCTGTTCATTGTGTGTGTGTGTGTGTGTGTGTGTGTGTGTGTGTGTGTGTGTGTGTGTGTGTGTGTGTGTGTGTGTGTGTTCAAACTCAAGGGATAGGGAGTGGATAAGGGTGCAACTCTTCAAACTCACATACATGCACACACACACACACACACACACACACAAATTGGGAACAGTGAGTACAGCTGGCCAGGAAAAACAACAGGGGAGAGGGAGGGACTTTCAGGAAGAGAGGGAAACTGAAGGAGAACAACCTCAACCAGACAGGATCTCATTCCCACAGTTTGCTCTCTCTCTCTCTCTCTCTCTCTCTCTCTCTCTCTCTCTCTCTCTCTCTCTCTCTCTCTCTCTCTCTCTCTCTCTCTCTCTCTCTCTCTCTCTCTCTCTCTCTCTATCTATGTGTGTGTCTCTTTCTCTCTCTTTTTCCTATCCAAAGTGATAAAAGTAAGAAAACCTTACAGCGTCCCTGCATGACAGCATGTAAAAAAGTGTCACACCGCGTCACAGTGAACATTCACAGAAGACACTATCGCTGTTCTTGAGATGTTTGTTTACAGTAGTGTCATCTGTGTAAATTATCATAGCTAATTTTACCTTCCAAAATAGTGTGTGAATTGTGTATTGTGGTCGCCTCTGTATTGTGGCCCAAAAAGCATAAACAAACATTCTCTCATAAACTGTGAATTTAATGGAACTCATGACAATTAAGCACCCCCCCACCACACACACACACAAACACACACACACACACACACACACACACACACACACACACACACACACACACACACACACACACACACACACACACACACACACACACACACACACTTATCATTACCATAATGCAAAAAAATGTATCCAATACTTTTTACTTTAATGCAAATAAGTTATTATTATTGTTTTAAATAGGCCTATGTAAATGTTGAATAATTGAAATGTGTAATTATTACTAATTAATGTGCCAAAAATATTTTAATTTAATTTATTTAATATTCATATTATACGTAAACCATTAATTAATTCTCAAAAAACACTGTGCCTGTGGCATTATAAAAAATATTATTCTGTTTAAGCATCCTGAACCAGCCTGGCATGACAACACTTGCTCAACCAATAGTGTGAGTTTGGGGCGGGACAATCTGTTTGTTGACCTATGGCTAACAGAGGCAGTGTTTGTGAGAATTTGCAATTCAAATTGGGTGAGGTACTGAAATTACACACTTCAGCTTTAAATTTTTAATCATTTGTAAATTGTTGTAATTTTTCTATGCGGCTTTTGATTAATATTAATTAAAATAAATAAAAATACCTTTACGGTACTTTTAGGGTGAAAATACTTCACTACAGCAATTCGTCACCATTGAGAAAAACTTAAATGACAATAAGTTAATAATAAACTTTATTTCATAAAGCGCCTTTAAAAACAGCTTCTCAAAGTGCTGTTTTAAGAATGTTTTTCTTAAAATAGTCATTTTCTATATATATCATTTTATTTCAGCGTGAAGATTGAGCTTAACATATTTTTAGGAAATTATCTCTTTTGGAAAAAAAATAAAACTTGCATAATTTTATTATATGTTAATCAAGATTTCTACAGTGAGCTCTTAGGTTTTCGCGTAGACTTTGAAATCTCGTCCTCTCATCAAGACAAACAGTCTGGTCGCCTTATGTGGGCCTCAGCAGTATAATCACAGAAGCTTTGAGAGCGTCTAGAGCGCTCCTGCCAGCCAAGTCACCAGAAAAACAAACAATCTCCTGAGATGGCCTCAACCTTACACAGAAGAAAAACAGCAGATGACCTCACATGGCAGAGAATGGCTTTTCCCTTTTCACTTATTCAGCCACAGGACTTGATGTCCGCTGTAACATAAAGCAATGCTAATGGCTTTGTTATGGCAATGTGCTACATCATTAATAGAAGGCTGTGCTGATAAAGGTATGCTAGCTTATTCTGTTGTCCTCTGCGTTAGAGGCTCTGAATGTTTTTGAAAAGGCTTGTTAAAAGAAGCCCGCCTTGAGAGGTGGAAATGGGGCCAAAGTGGTAAACACAGCTGTGACAAACAGCTGTCTCAGCTACTCATACAGGGCTTCACAAGAAGCATGGAAAAAAGAAAACACTAACTGGAGTGTCATCGTAATGCAAGATAATACTAATTACGGTTAAAAAGATTTGAGTGCAAAGTTTCTCGAAAAAAAGGATGTTGAAATTGTTTTAGGAAGTGCAGTTTCCAGGTGGTGGTTATCACAATATGCCCGTACGTTTGTGAAACACCCCCTTCCTGTCTTCCCTTTCTGTTTTCTGCTTCACTAAAGTCTGCCTGGTTCTCGATCTAGGAAGACCCCGGGCATCAATCAGTGTATGACTTGATTTTGGATGACAAAAGACTCAGAAACACACACACACACACACACACACACACACACACACACACACACACACACACACACACACACACACACACACACACACACACACACACACACACACACACACACACACACACACACACACACACACACACACACACTTGATGAGATAAAGAGCTTGGATCATCTCAATGTTCCAGACAGACTGTTTTGCTGTCTATGTCCAAGACCACAATCAGCACAGCAGAGATTATGCTCACTAAATATCCCTCCACATCCTCGCTGCATGGCTGCTTATAATATCAGCAAATCATTTATAATTGTTAGTATTCTATAATATATGGTGTTGGCATTAACATATTGCGCTGTCTACACAGATTGCTGCCACAAGGTTCAAAAATGTATCCTATTTAGGGTCCAAGAGTTGAGTTACATTTATATGGTTAGTTCTGTTAAAGTCCCCATGAAATCAAAATTTGAAGGGGACCTATTATGCAAAATTTATTTTTACATGGTGTTTGAACATAAATGTGTGTTGGCAGTGTGTACACAACCACCCTATAATAATAAAAATCCATCCACTCCTTTTTTTAATCCCCATAAATCATAAGCAGTGTCTCAAAACAAGCAGTTTACAGATTCTGGGCAAAGCGACGCCACTTTGTACAGGCCCCGCCCACGACTGTTCTGGCTCTGCCGTATTAGCATAGACACACTCACTATAGGGGAACAGGCCATGATCAACTTAGCATAGACCTGCCCTGAGCGAGCTGTACACTGTCCGCCATTGTCTCGACGCCGGAGCAGCTGTAGCAACAAAAATGTCTCGTAAGCAACTCAGGTGTTTTCTTGTTGGATGTAAGAATGAACATAACAGTCTTCATGTACTCCCAACATCAGAGCCGCTGAAGACGCAGTGGATTAGTTTTATAGAAGGGAATGCGCCACCATATACCGAAATTTGTTAATGTCTGGGCGAATCATTTTACTCCAGACTGCTTTATGAACGAGTGTCAATTCAAAGGGACAATACAAAACACAGGTTTTGCTAAAAAGTTGTTAGGATGGATCAGTACCAAGTCTCCGGAGCGATACTGGTCACGGCAGTAATGAAAGTGAGAGCGCGCACTTTATTACAGTTCATCTGAGATGTTTTATAGATATAAAATTACCATGGTAAACCGATAATAATATACGATTAAAGTTAGCATCTAATATTTCTTTAATACGGCCAAATCATTCACAAAATCGTACATAAAAGAATGCGCATTCTCAGACCTGAATCGTCTACACCAATACGATTGCGGTATTAAACCAATTAAATTGGGGGTGGCCCCCGACACGTGTTGCCCCGCCCATATGTGTTGCCCTGCTCCATTGTCCAGATTGCACTCTGGGGTACTTGGGAGCAGCAGCTCATTTGCATTTAAAGGGACACACACAAAAATTGTGGCAAAAGTGTAATTTTAACATGCTATAAAAAAGATATATGGGGTATTTTGAGCTAGAACTTCATATACACAATCTGGGACATCAGAGACTTATTTTACATCTCGTAAAAATGGACATTATAGGTCCCCTTTAAGTTTTTTGTCTTTTAGTATGAATTTGTTAGCCTTACTGTTATCTTTAAGTTAGTGTGCTCCAAAACAATGACAAAATTAGCAGTTAGAAGAAATAAGCGTTCAAATCTTACAGTCTCTCACTTCCGCCAATATGGATCAATGATTTTGATGACATCACTCTGCACTTCAGCTTCTCATCAGATTTTCTGTCCAATCAAATAGGATTCAGACATTGTAAATATTCTTTCCATTGGGACGAATGAAGTCTGGATTCACTGCGGGGCCATTAAGGTGAAGCTTCCTCTTGGGTTCCTTAAAGCAGCAGTGCATAGATGGTTCTCTAAAGAAACTAAGAAGCTATATTTTTACATCTTTTGATGAAAATGTGACTGGGCCTTGTCTCTGCGAAACTTTTGCCAACTTGTGTTGGTATGGTGTTTAAGATGGCTGTTAGCGCATGGCTTAGCAGTTAGGATGTTGTTAATCGGTTTGTAGGCTTGTGCTGTTCTGGGAGGTTGCTAAGAGTGTTGTTTTGAGTGGTTAAGCTACTGGTATTATATTTGTGGTCGTCAATAAGGGGTTGCTCGAGTTATGGGTGGTTAATAAGTTGTTGCTAGGGTGTTGCTTTTTGTTGAAAGGATGTTCTGGTTCATTGTTAGGGAGTTCTTAGTGGTAGTCTGTGGATAGGCAGTTAGTAGGGTGTTTTGGGCATTACTAAGTGGTTGGGTACAGGACAAAAGATCCTACCCCCCAAATATCCATAACATTCTGGTCCCTATAGAGCTGCATGATAAATCGTTAAAAGATCACGATCTCGATTCAAACACCCACATGATCTTATTCCTAAATGACAGCGATTCTCCTGTGTCTATATTAAAACCTTTGACAAAATCACACCGGAACTTTCAGATCTGCGTCGGCGCTGCCGCTGAGCCAGAGCGAACAGTTATCATGTGTGAAACAGCTTCACAAACAGTCTTTTCAACCACACAGTATCATTATTTACAATTCAGATTATCACAGAAGTACTGGGATAAATGTTTATAGTTTGGAAGTAAACACTGATGTTTCCGATCAAAATAGAGCAATTCACCTTTAAAAAAAAATTATTGTCTCAATTATATTGATTACAAGTGACTGTTAACAAATGTAGTTGTCATTGAATCGTTCATTAAAGAGATTCGTTCAAAAGGGCTGATTCATCCAGTAATGAGGCATATGAAGTATTTATGAGTGAGTCGTTGAATAATTCATTCAAATCGATTTAAAAAAATAATAATTCAGATTAATTAAACATTTTAAATAGACTGCAACATTTTATTACATGTTATTTTGTTTAGTTGTCTGTTCCAGAATTGTGTGGAAATCATGATCTCTGTTAGAAACAAAAATTCTCAATTTATCCAGAGTCTTTATCTTTTTTTAATGTTGGTAAGTCTACATTATATTTTTTAATATGAAAATTGTAAATCAGATGTCTTCTATCTACGTAAAGAAGTAGCCCACTTCTTTTCAAATTATGAGCTGAAGTTTAATACTTCTAGTAATAATAATAGCAATAGTAATACCGCCTCTGCACCATGAATATGCCTCAGGATCTAAAACCTGTTATTGCCTCCATCTTGTGCGTTTCTTTCAGTCTAAACAGTGTAATTGCCTCTGCCCCTGGGATTAAAACTTGTAATCCTCCACTAGCTTCTGTTGGGGGAGACTCACCTTGTGGGCGGGTATGGGGGCTTTCATTAATCTTCTTTACATCAGATCCCTTTAGTATCTGCACAGAGATCAGCTTTTCCCTCCTCAGTCACAGACAAATCCATTCTACTTCAGACGACAAAAGAAAAAACACAAAAACAGCCCTATTCACGGGGGATTTGTTTGATATTCCACACCACTAAATATCCAATCTCTCAGCTAATGTTGTTAATAGAAGTTGATGTATGTAAGTTCTTCTTATAATAACATATCAACTTCTGAGAATTATGATCTTCATTGCTTTTTGCTGTTGCCCTCTTTCACAAGTGCTTCTCTCTCTCTTCAGTATGTGTAAGTGTGTCTTCCAACCACTGTGTGATGGATGCACAATGTAGTTCTTCATCCTCAGCAGTGTTCATCCTCAGCCCCTCCATCAAGCATCTAGATTCAGAAGATCAGATGTCAGAGGAATTCCCCTGAGCTCTGATCGTGTAGAGCAGCTCTGATCTGGGGTGTCTTGCAGGCATGCAGATCCACATTAATTGAATTTGAATGCAATCTAGAATATCAGTCAGATTGTGTACATGTTTGTTTGTGTTTATACACATACCATTGCTAGATGCTTTAGGGCAGCGGTTCTCATAAATGAATTGCAGGTCTGTTCTGATTGGGTTGCAGACAGCAAGTCTGCAATAGAAATACATTTCAGGTGCATTTATGAAGCCATTTTCTAACCATAAATCCAGAATGCTGAACATTATAATACTTCAAATGAAAATTATTGGGGTCAGTACGATTTGTTTAATGTTTTTGTCTCTTGTGCTCACCAAGGCAGCATTTATTTGATCAAAAATAAAGTAAAAACAGAAAATATTAGTAAAATATATATCAATTTAAAATAACTGTTCTCTATTGTTGTCACAGTCCTCGTCTGCACCTGTCTGTCCTTGTCTGCACTACACTATCCAGAATCCTCCTTGTCTCCACACCTGAACTCACTCCCTCACTTACCAGGTTGTTCATCGTTATCTTCATCAGTGTCACCTGTCTTCACCTTATGTTTGATTCATGCGTGTATTTAGTTTGCTTCTGTTCAGCCTGTCCTGGTCGGTCGTTGTCTATGTTACCTGAGTGTATTCCCTGCCTGCATCTGTTTATTGTTTTGTTTAGAAGTAAAAGTGATTGTTTCTGGAAATCCTCGTCTCCTTGCGTTTCCTGCCATACAGACACCGTGACAATTGTAATATATTTTAAAATGTAATTTATTCCTGTGATGCAAAGCTGAATTTTCAGCATCATTACTGTCTTCAGTGTCACACGATCCTTCAGAAACATTCTAATAAGATGATTTGATACTTAAGAAACATTTATGATTAATGTTAAAAACAGTTGTGTTGCTTAATATTTTTTGTAGAAACCGTGGTATTTTTTTCAGGGGTTTTTGATGAATAGAAAGCTCAGAAGAACAGCATTTATTTGAAATAGATTTCTTTTGTAACAATGTAAAAATCTTTACTGTCACTTTTTGATCAATGTATGTGTCCTTACTGAATAAAAGTATTTATTTATAAAAAATAAAAACAACAAGGATAGTTTGTGCCAACCACAAAGCATTTTATTCTGTGAATTATTGGATGCCAAGAGCACGAAACCATTGAAATGCTAGAAATACTGAATTCAGCAAGCCTGTTTAGTTTTTCAGAGAATTGAATGTGTTCTGAGCACAGAAAAGCATACCATAAGGCTGTGGAGCACAGAAGCACAGAAGTAAGCACAGAGAATATAACACCACTAAACACCGGGATGTACACAGAAGAGCATACCAAGAAGAGCATTTGCTAAGGCTGGCTAATAATATGGTTTCATATCCTGCATAATGAATTACTACCATCAACAAAGCATCCTCATTTGGGAGGTTTAAGTGTATGTCGATGTTTAATGTATGTTGGTTGTTGTAAACATAGACACTGTTATGCATGAAAAATTTCAGGCTTGTCTGACAATAAAGTAATAAGTATTATAAAAAACTGTAAATTGCACTTCTTCTGTTGCACTTAAATAATTCTTTTTTTTTAACTATTCAGTTAATGGCACAAAAATATTTTTGCAAGGTGTTTATTAAGGAATTTTAATGTGACCGCTTTAGGGAAGCCATATATTAAGTGACAACTCTGTGTTCATAAATGTTTAAATTTCCTCTTTAAATGTACATCAAAGAAAACATATCAGTATTAGCAAGAGCATTTTCTGTCTGGTTTCAATTGTTTTGCCATTGCACAGTCCCAGACTTTTTCCAGAGTCCTGCTGTCTACGTACACTCCGGATACAGCCTGTCTCATGGCAGTCAGAGCTAGAAAAAAGTGGAATGTTATGCAATCTGGTGTCAGCCTACACCATGATCCACGAATGAAGTCTGCATGTAGCCCAGTTACTCGGTCCAACACTGGCTTTTTCCATCCGCTACATATTGGAATAATTACGATGTTTGGAGGGCCGACGCTGATCTGTCAAATCAAAACTTGTGGGTTTTGGAGCAGTCTCAGGGATACTGCATTTTTGATAATCGCTGAAAAAGATTCTTGGGAAGAAAAATGTGCATTGAACTACTTAATATAATGTACTCTTCCTTCTCGTTATGCAACCATTTCAGCCTCAGTGATGTGTTTGAAACAACCATATTTGCTCTTAAGTCTTAGTGTTACTTAGTGTAAATTTAGATCTCATTACAATAAAGGTGTCATGGGTTTTTTTTATATGATTTTAAAATGTTTCCTGAGGTTCACTTATAATGCTAATAAAGTTTTTTGCAAAAAAAAAATAAATAAAAAAATACATATATATATATAGCATATATATATATATATATATAGCATATATATATATGGAAGACAATGTGTTCCTTTCTTCACCAGAGAGGTGAGTGGATTTGCCACGGCACTGAAGTTCCTTATGAATCGTCGGTAAAAGTTGGCAAACCCGAGGAAGCGTTGCAGCTCTTTCAGGGTTGTGGGCCGTGGTCAATCGCGGACTGCTTTGACCTTGCCCTCGTCCATAGCAACTCCGTCCGGGCTGATGACATACCCCAAGAACAAAATGGAGGTCTGGTGGAACTCACACTTTTCCAGTTTGGTGTACAGATAGTGGTGAATGAGTCTCTGGAGGACGGTACGAACATGCTGCACATGGTCTGTGAGGGTGTCAGAGTAAATCAGGATATCATCAATGTACACTATGACTGTACGGTGGAGCATGTCTCTGAAGACGTTGTTGATGAACGACTGGAAGACGGACAGACTGTTCACCAGGCCGAACGGCATGACCAAGTACTCGTAGTGCCCCGTGTTGGTGGAGAAGGCCGTCTTCAACTCGTCCCCCTCCCTGATGCGGATGAGATTGTACGCACAGCGTAGATCGAGCTTGGTGTAGTACTTGGCCGTACGGAGTGATTCCAAAGTGGCTGGTACCAATGGGAGTGGATAGCGAAACTTTACAGTGATGTCATTCAGGGCTCGATAATCAATGCAGGGTCGGAGGCCTCCCGGCGGATGCAGGAGACGTGGAGGGCCGAATGAAGCCCTTTGCAAGCTCCTCCTCAATGTATCTCCTCATAGTTTTGGACTCCGGTTGGGAGAGAGGAAAGATACAACCCTTGGGAGGTACGGATGCCGGGTAGCACAGTTGCTGTCGCGATGAGGTGGAAGCTGTGAGGCTCCTGCTTTGCTAAAGGCCTCTGTCAGATCATGGTATTCGGAAGGGAGATCGTTCTGGTTAGCCTTCTCCAGGGGCACGGAGATAACTTGGATGGAAGAGGGAGCAACAGGAGCAAGGCACTTAGAATGACAGGATGCGCCCCAGCGGGCAATCTGGTTGGTTCTCCAGTGGATCTGTGGATTGTGTTTACGGAGCCATGGCAGGCCTAGGATCACAGGGGTGCGTGGACCGTGGAAGGCATAGAACTTAACCTCAGAGTGGAGCGCCCCTGTCTGCAGCTGGAGCTCTTGGGTGAGATGGGAAATGTGACCGGAGCCTAATGGCCTTCCGTCGATGGCTTCGATTGCGAGGGAAGAAGGGCAACAGATTAGTGGAATGCTGTGTTGTCGGGCAAAGTCTGCAGAAATAAAGTTCCCGGCGGCACCAGAGTCTACCAGAGCTCTGGTGGGAACCCGCTTGCCGTACGTCGTGATCACGACGGGCACAAACACAGATGAGGTGGGGTGTAGTGCGTCGAGGTCTGGACTCACCAGACGAGAAGCAGTTGAACGAGGTCTGGATGGACAGGAGATGCGAAGGTGCCCAGCCTTGCCGCAGTACAGACACAGGTGAAGCCGGATCCTTTGGTCCCTTCCTCCGTGGGCAGGTGGTAGGCGTTGATCTGCATGGGTTCGGGTTCATTGTGTGAAAAGCTTTGACCAGCTCGTCCATCAGCGAGGTGAGATGACTCGACTGATGATGATGGGCAGCGATCTGATCAGCTTGGGTTGAATAGGTGGCGGACAAAGTTGACATTGCTGCTGGATCTGGTTGTGGCAAAGTTTTCTGTTGTGAATCACCAGACTCAGAGAGATCCATTTGCAGTGTGTAGTTTATTAACAGAGTAGTCAGACAGGCAAGGGTCAAAGACAGCAGCTCTGGAGACAAGGCTAAATCGAGGTCTAATGCCGGGCAGAAGATCAGGGCAAGCAGAGAACAGGCAGAGTCCGTGAACCAGGCAGAGGTAACGTAGGCAGGCAGCAGACAAGGAGAAGTCCGAGGAAGAAGGGGTCGAGAAACGGTCAGGCAGTCACTGGGTTATAACGCTCGGTAGTGTTCACAAAAGCTAAACAAAACTTCGCACTGAGAGCTGCGCGTGGTGCAATTAATTACCCCGCTAGATGGGCTACAGCTGGGCATGGTGATCAGAGTCATTAATGAAGCTTATGGGAAAAGTAGTGCGAGTGAGAGTCAATATTCGGGCGAGGGCGCCCTCTGCTGGCCAGAGAGAGAGGTTGCGGAGTCCTGGATTGTGACACTAATGTCATTGCACAGGAAACAGTATCAATGCAAACTCGCTATTGAACGCGAGTAAGTGTTTTGAAAACATTATCCATATGTAACCGTAATTTCCAGACAAAGCATTATGAAATCATCTGCTTATGGTTTGTGATGCAGCTGCTGTCAGATTCAGTGCAGTTGCTGCTTCATCTTTCAACTAAAGCTTCTTTGCGAACTCTCCATTGCACTGTGCCTCATATACAAAACAAAATGCTCTGAACAAACATAATCCTTCGACAAGATCCGGGACGCCATTAAAATAAAAAATACACTCGTTTCTGACTCTGGGATCCTTCTCGAGTCTGCAGAGACACAAACAAGCTGTTTAAACTGGATGCGTCAAAGCAATTGTTCTTTCACTCTTCCATTTGTCCTGTTGTCAGCAGACTCAAGTGTGTGAAGTCCATCAGAAACTGAACGCACATCTGTATACTGTATTCTGCGTCAGTTATTATAATGGCTTCTAACTGCTTTTGATGTATGCTGTAATTCAGCATACAGATGTGCATTCAGTATCTGAACTATTCGTCAATGTCTTGCTCTGGAGGCGGTCATATGCAAATACATTTGTCCGTGTGACATCACAGACCCGTCATATCAAAAGGAGCCATTTTTGAGCTTGATTAAATGAATGCTTTGTTTATAATAAGGATGTTTTAGCTGTGAAACTTGCAGGATTTTTTAATGGTACAAAGACCTCTTAAATGTCAAAAGATCAAGGAGAATTTGATTTCTCATGTCATGAACCCTTTAACTAATCATATTTGTTAATTGTAAAACTTGTGTAGTTGAGAATATGTTTCACTGAACATATACAGGTTTTTTTTTCCTGATGTAGCAGCTGTTCCCCACCCACCACAGCCATATTAATGGCAGTAAACACATGGCCAGAACACACTGCTCTATATCACAGGATACAGACCTGGCTTGTGTTCGTTCCGAACAATTACGGACATTCAAATTTAAGTGAATCAGTCAACAGTTTCTCCAAACTGCTTCAGTGCTGACCTATCGTTCTCTTCCCTTTCATTTGGATCCGGGCCACGTCACTGGCACACAAAAACAACAGGTTTTTAAAGCTTTGGCAATAACAAACATGTTTCCCTGTATGCTATTTATAAAGGTGTTAAGATGATTCAGTAGTGCAACAGAAACAACAGAACTTTTATGTTTTTTTCATGTTAAAGTACAAGGCGAACCCAGTCATATTAAAAGACAGCGGGGAACAGAGAGCCATTATTGTTATTAGAAGTGTAAGGCAACACTTGGATGTGAGTCAGAAATCAACCAGGAAAGGAGGAAATATGCCCCAGATAGTTAAAATGTGGGAGAAAAATGCTCCCTTAATAAATTCATCCTTTTTTAATGTGTTATCTAACATTTGCTTTTCTTGGCGTATCTGCATATGGCTGGGTTTATTATGGGTTTATTGCCCGCTACAGCTACACAATCTGTATTCACTGTCTATGTTGCCTTACAAAAATTAAACTGCATAGATGGTAATGTCATGGTCCTTTCATATACCAAGCTACTGAGTGATACGATATTCATATACTGTGGAACTATTCTGAAGTACATAACGAACAGCAGCACAGCTAAATTCTAAATAGCTTTTACAACTTTTTATTCATGAATAATGTTGTAATAACGTTTTATATGCATTTAACCCTTTCATGCATGAACTAAGGTAACCTCAGTCAGGATTTTTTTCTTATGTGCTTATGTAAAACAAGATCTGAACTGTTTTTTTACATTTTTTTTATGTTTAAGATATTTTTAGATGTCCACTTGAGATCACAGTAAGCTTTTTTTGGTTTTAACTGAAGAGATACTGTATTACAGATAATACAGTTATAACACAGTAATACTGTGTGTATTAAACAAACCAGTGAATAAAATTATATGAATCATGTGAAAATAATTCAGCTTCAATTATTGCAAACGCAATTGAGTTTGTTTCCGTTCGACCAGCAGACGGAGAATAACTTCATACAAGTTGAACGTTGCATGTCTTTATCAGAACATGAGGATGTGGTTCCATCAAAGATCTGGTGGAGGTACAACTCTGTGGAAACCCAACTTAGACTATATAGAAAACGCTCATGCTACACCGATCTACCCTTATAAGCTGACAATTCTGATTAAGTTAAAAATGGACACATTTCTACCGTAGCTCTCCTCTCTGAGAAAACCTCAGACTGAAATCTACATGATCTATAGAGGTTTTCAGACTGTGGAAAAACTAGCGATGAGATGTTTTCAATCTCATCTGAAATGATCAGTGTTGGGAGTAACGCGTTACAAGTAACATGCATTGCGTAATAAGATTACTTTTTTGATGTTGAGTAAAGTACAAATTACAAGTAACATGCATTACGTAATCAGATTAGTTTTTGGTGCAATGAGTAAAGCAATGCATTACAAGTAACATGCATTACGTAATCATATTACTTGTTTGATTTTACAAGGAAAGTAATGCATTACAAGTAACATGTATTACGTAATCAGATTACTTTTTTGATGTTACGAGTAAAGCATTACAAATAACATGGATTACGTACTCAGATTACTTTTTTGATGTTACGAGTAAAGTAACGCATTACAAATAACATGCATTACATAATCAGATTACTTTTTTGATGTTACGAGTAAAGTAACGCATTACAAATAACATGCATTACATAATCAGATTACTTTTTTGATGTTACGAGTAAAGTAACGCATTACAAATAACATGCATTACATAATCAGATTACTTTTTTGATGTTACGAGTAAAGTAACACATTACAAATAACATGCATTACGTAATCAGATTACCACTTTTTGATATAACGAGTAAAGCAACGTTCTTCTCTTTGCAGGTACTGGCTGGTGCAGATGGCAGATGACTGAAGACAGAATATGACTGAAGACAGGATCGCAACAGGTAAGTCTCACAGCGGAGAGGTCTGGTGCTGAGGATGTGACTGGCTCTGTGACACAAGTAACATGCATTACGTAATCAGATTACTTTTTTGACTGCAAATTACATTCTAATAACACAGATACATTTATTTACAACCCAAAAAGTTACTGCAGATGAAATATTTTCAAGAACATCAGTCAAAGTATGAATTGTAGCTGAAATATAGCGAGTAATTCACAATGTCCAATTTAGTGGACAGATGAATAATCAGAATTTCCTTCCAATCTAAAATGATACTTGGAACGGGATTCCCCCCTCTCTCTGGGGTACTCCCTCCCGTATTCAGTTGAAGTATAAATTAAAAGGACACACTATGTGTATGTTTTTGTATGGTAAAAAAAAAAAAAAAAAAAACAATAATAATGTATTGGTAAAAGTCAATTCCAGGGGCAAATACACAAATACAAATTATTTTCCCACACTGATCTGAACACAAAACAGGCCTAAAGAAAAAAATACCATAATCCTGTGAGGGAGATATTATAATTTAACTTTAGATGTGATATGTAAAGGGTAAACAGCAACAGGGGATAATCATTGATTTCAAATGAAGAAAACAGTAAAATAATTAATCTTTTGTTCATTATTAACTCCACAAAGACACATGCTTAGGAAGCGATGTTATTATAGTCTTAACTCTCATCATAATAAAACAGTGTAAATGGATGTTTTGATACTTATGTATAACGGCCCTGGTTATGTTGTGTGATTGCTCCCTCTAGTGGTCATTGTCAAGATTATGAGACTATTTTGACTTCTCCATAGTGCTATGACCATACTAAAATCAAACACGCCGATAAACGCACGTGTTGAATTTATCTCAATTATGTCAATGATGGGGCATTTATCTATTTTGTGTACTAAACTTATAAAGCTTTAACATTATTATGATTGTTCACCGTAGCCTATACCTCGAGGTATCCTAAATTAACAGATCAATAGCCTATGCCAAAAACTGACCAAAACAGATTGGGCAGTTTTAAGATTTTACTTCGTTTCATTACATACAAAATAATTTGTTTGAGGAGTCTGGGCAATTTCTGAGATTCCCCTGTGGCACGAGTAGCTACTATATGAATATGCATAGAGGGAGGAGTAACCCGTCACACACCCGTGACGTTATTTAGTGGACAGACTTGCAGGTACAGTGATTTCAAGTTAACCATGATTTAAGGTCGCACAATGGACGTACTTTGGGAAATATCAAATCAATAAGACATCACATTTGAACCGAAGTGCTATGAAACATGTGGCTTTACATTGCCTTTGAGCAGAGGTTTTTGTGGCGCGTTTTTGTGCTGCTCTCTTTGACTGGTGGACAAGCTTTCGGAGGTGAGTGTCAGCAATATACAATATAAAAATATAATGTAATATAATATAATATGGGTCATTCATCTTTAAAACAACACTTTTGTCGAATATAATTTTGTTGTGGTTTTTTAGTAGTTCATACATTTGTAGTTTTATCTCAGTAGAATTTAATTTAATTGATTTAAATAGGCTTAGTTCTGTTAAAATGGAACGATTTTTATTCATGCAAACTACAGAAAATGTAAACAACCAGTTATAAACGGCGCGTTTGGAGGTAGTGACACATAAGCAGTAATTAATACCTCACACAAAGTGACTTATACTACACATGTCTGAAATGGGATTAGATATAATCCGATCTGTAGAAAGTTCATTTTGTTTGCCTGCAGCATGTGGGAAGCGACCTCTCCCAGTCCGAAACCAAATAGAGATAGTAATCTGCAATGAAATGCATTTTTTAAACATCTAAACAACATTGATAAAAGGATAAGATAATGTTTTTAAGCGTTTACAAATATATGATACTCATATATTCATGACTTCATGGGTGTATTTCTTCTCTATTGAAGTTTGGTAACACTATTTTACAGTGTCCTTGTTACATGTAATTAATTACTGTAGCAGTTACTATAAATTATGCATAATTAGATACATGCAACTAAACCTAAAGTAATTACATGTAGTTAATTGTTATTACTCTGTCATCAAATGTATAATTACACTGTCACACTGACACCTTAAAATAAAGTGTAACTGAACATTTCATAGTTGTGTAACAAGAACACATTTTCTGTGATGTTACTTTGACCCAGTGTTAAGCAAACAGTGCATTAGGATGGATGCCACAGACTCTTTTTCTAAAATAGGTGTTTATTGTTTGCTGCTGCTGCTGTGTTTCTCGACTAGTTTATTAAGTAACTTGGACATACTTCTGCAATCTGTCCCTCACGTGTGGAAAAATCAAATAATTACGTTTAATTCCCTGCCCCTACTAACTTACTATAGTTAGCATTTTGACAAGCATATTCATCTCCAGTCACTGTGCTTATTGACTCCTGTTGACCCCTTTGACACAGTGCTCTAGAAATTAAGCTCTTAAAAGGCATTCAGCACATTAAATGCATTAATTGAATTCTGATAACGCATTAGAGGGCAGCAGACATAACAGCACTTAGTCTAAACTGCTTTAGGCACAGCTGTCACAGAGCTGTTCAGGCCGATAAAACTCTTAATTTATTAGGGAAAAAAGCAGTGTCTAACTCAGATACATATAGTATGTAGGAATAATTCACACACATATGAGGACAGATAAAAGTGGATGGAGTTAGGGGGAAGCAATTGTGTGATACTAATTAATGTGTTATATCTCTTAAAAAGCCAGATATGTTTCACAATGAAAGATATAAGCTATTTGGTTCTCTATTTTCACAACATCTTACCCTCTGGCATTTTGTTTAAGGAATGTGACCTGTGCCCTTTGTGTTGTAAAGTGCAGAATGTGAAAAACGTGTAATGTTTTGTTTATGTATATGCTGTATTAAGCACACACAAATAACTATTTTATATAATCCCTATTGATGCGAGTTCAAAATACTTTGCAGCTTCTTTCTACGGAGATGGTTTTGTGCATTTGAAAACAGTTGAGTTGTCCGGTCAGACGTCTTTCCATGTACGGTTCCGAACCTCTGGACCCAGTGGCCTACTCTTTTTGGCAGCTGGAGAGATGGACTTCCTCTGGATGGGACTGCATTCTGGCAGAATACAGGTGATTAACTAAATGCATCAAATTCATGTCACTGAAAAGCGGCCTTCATATACAACACTGTATATCCACTTTATTGAATCCTGTAATTTGATGTTTTGTTACTCTTAATTGCATATTAATACACTTATGTTACTCATGCATTTGCTAGAATAGAGTTTAACTAATGTAGATTAATGTGCAAAACAGAAAGAAGGTTTTATATTAAGAATGCATCACAATTATTGTCGATCATTGCGGGTTTTTTATTGCTGTAAGAGACTGAGATTAGCTACATAGTGAAATATTGCGATCAGTTTAAATCAGCTTAACTATGTTGGAATCTTACAAATTAGTATCCTTCTAAATGAGCTTAAACTTATACCCATCCCTGGCAGTTACATTTATCCGAGTTGTAAAGTACTGCTTAAAACAGATATTTTCTGCCCAAAGGCAAAAACAAAAGGCAAGCGATTTCTTGTTGCTTCCAGACAGACAAAGTATTCACCTCCGCTTTGCATCACTGTGCTGACAAGTCTTTTCATGCTGAGGAATACTGACATGGTAACTCTGTTACCTGTAGTTAATGTAATATAGTAATGTAATGTAATGTAAAAAAGTTTCTTAGCAACATTATTTGATACACAAGTGTATATAAACCTTAAAATTACTTAGAAAGATCTCTCGGGACAGGAGAGAAAATGACTGTTACTGTTCCAGTTTAATCCAGTTTGTCAAACCTTGAGAGGAGGTGCATCATTTCAGTCAGTGAAACTTAACACATCGATGGGAGACACAAAATTACCCAACACCGTGAAAATAACCTAACAGGCAGAACCCAGCAGTCTGGGTAATAAATTAACCCAGCAAATTTTAGAGTGAAATAATTAGCTTTTTAAAGATGATTTCCTACATTACTGTTTAGATCTTCTGTCCATCTCTGTCAGGTGCGGATTGATCTTGGATCTGGGGAACGGACGGTTCGTTCTGAGAAGGGTATCCCCTTGAATGATCTGACCTGGCATACAGTAGAACTTCAACATGACCATGCCAACATCACGCTAACTGTGGACAAAAACTCTATAACAACTGTTAAGATGCCTGGACCTGATCTTGAACTCGATGTCCAAGATGGGCTTTTTGTTGGCGGTGTTGGGGATCTGGAAAAACCCTACCTTTCAGCAGATAAAACATCTTCTGGCTTTCGGGGGTGTGTCGATGAGGTTTTGTTCAATGAGCATAACCTTCTATCCTCCCTTAGGCCTTACTCTGGATACAAAATAATTCATGAAGTTTCACTTGGTTGCAGCCCAGAGTTTTCAGCCACTGTCAACAATTCAATAAGTTTTTTCAGCTCCAAAGCATACATGTCGCTGCCAACATGGGATGTACCCCAAGAGGGTGTATTTGAATGTGAATTGCATACAGTAAATTCAGAGGGGATCCTTTTATACAGCTCTGCAGGCCAAAGTGACTATATTGCCCTGGAGATCCAAAAGGGTCACCTTGTTGCTATCCTTAAAATAGGTGCAACTAAGACAGTATTGCGTTCCTTGATGGTCGTCAATGATGGGGCATGGCACATTTTGCGGCTCTATTTGTCTGCTCTGAATCTTCAGTTTACTCTGGGTTTGGAGATGCACAATTCTAGCTTTGGCATAAATGCCAGTGCGCTACAGTTTACTGGGCCTCTGTATTTAGGTGGGGTTGATATCAGCACTTACACAGAAATCCACAAGAATGGTTTGCTCTCTATGGTAGGCAAGCGAATTGGAGGAGGCTCGTTTAAAGGCTGTCTTCGAAATATCAGAGTTAATTACCAAAGGATGGGCCTTCCAAAAGCGTTGGTCACCAAGGATATTTCTGTTGGTTGTAAACCAGACAAACGGCTTGGACCCAGTACCACAAGTCCATCAATTATTACTATGGATTATGAAAATTTGACAGATGTCCTAACTGAGCTGGACAAGAAAAATGTCCTTTTACTCAAGGATTTGGAGGTTCTTGAAGGCGGACGAGCACCACTTGAGTCTAAACACATAAAGATTAACCTAGAGTTCCGTAAGCTTGGGATCCGACATTCGCAGGTTATGTTTCGCATTGAAGAGCAGCCGGTACATGGGCAACTCCGACTGGATGTTGACCCTAATCTAGGTGAGAACACCTTCAATATACTGGACCTCTTGCATCAAAGGGTCATGTATGTCCATGGAGGATCTGAGGACCTACATGATTTTTTCATGTTTTCCATCTTCACCAGCAGCAAAAAGGAAGTGCCTAGCTATCTCAGAGGGAACCGTCTGCACAGATTTGACATCAGTATCACACCTGTCAATGACGCTCCTGAACTTAGCCTTCCTGAGGGCAGTCTCTTCATTCTGCTGGAGCACTCAAGACGTCGTTTGAGCACAGATGTTCTCAGGGCCATCGACCCTGACACTAACTCCACAAACCTGATGTTCACAGTGCTTGGAAACCTGAATACTGACTCAGGTTTTCTAGAAATAGAAGAACACCCAGGCCGGGCAGTGACCTCATTTTCCCTAAGCGATCTAGAGCAAGGAAAAGTGAATTATGTCCACAAAGGTGTCAAGAACTCAAGAATGGCTATTAGGGTGAGTGATGGGGACAAGGTAAGCAACACTGTGGTATTCAGGATCATTGCTGTTCCCTTAGAACACAAGATTGCCAATAACACCGGAGTAGAGGTAACCCAAGGTGAAGCTACCTTTATTAGTAACAAACATCTTGCTGTACAAGTGAATGTCCCTAAACAAGCAGTGGATATTCGCTATGATGTCACAGTGCCACCAATCTATGGTGAGCTGCAAAGGCTGCATTCAAGTGGACAGTGGAAGCAAACAGGCACATTCACGCAGAAACTTCTGGAAAAGGAGCGTCTTCGATATCTCAGCACTTTCCATGGTACGCAGCAAAGTAATGTCACTGACAATTTAAAATGCAAAGTCACAGTCGGTTCAGTCATTACAGATGAGTTGTTGTTTTTGATTAGAGTACGCTGGATACGTTACAGAATAACCAGAAATAAGGTAGCGATAGATGGTGAACACAAAGTCACATTGACACCTCAAGAATTCCATGTTGTCACCAAAGGTGCTAGACTTTCAGAAAACGACCTTCACATTCGTTTGTTGACATTACCAAGGAGAGGACATCTTCTTCTCGTTAATAAGATTTTAAAAAAGAACTCTACCTTCAGCCAAGATGACATTACTAATCGCAAGTTGCAATATGAGCTCTTAGAAAGGCCAAAGGATGATACAAGGGACATGTTTCACTTTCAAGTATTCTCGAAATTTGCCATGTCAGGGATTCATGAGTTCAGGATCAGCATTAAAGCAGATATTCATTACATAATTTTAAGAAATCATGGACTTTCTCTCTTGGAAGGGGAGAGCAAGGTCATTACTAAGACAAAGCTTTTCTCAGAGACACCCAGCTCCAGAGCAGTACACTACACTGTTACCAGCAGCCCTAAACATGGGATTTTGAAGAAAATAAACCTCTCTAATTCCTCTTCCAGCAATGACAGCATAATAGAGTTCACCAATCAGGACATTTTGGAGGAACGCATCTTGTATGTCCATGATGATAGTGAAACCACACATGATGCATTTACATTCCAGGCCTCTTTTGGCTCTCTGAAAAGTAAAACCCCAGGCACGGAGGGCACATTTAATATTTCCATCCAGTTGGTCAATGACGAGAAACCCGTCCGTGTTGTGGATAAAGTTTTCCATGTGGTGCATGACAGCCAGCGGTTACTTACACTGGAAGACTTGTGCTACCATGATGCTGACACAGACTTTGATGACGAAGATTTGCTTTATACCAGACGAAAGATCCCCATGGGTGAGTTAGTCCTGGTAAATGACACCACACACAAGCTTTATCAATTCCATCAGAAGGACTTAGAAGAGAAGAGAGTGCTGTTCATTCACAAAGGGGTGAGTTTAGGCCGCTGTGTCCTCTTCATATCAGATGGCAAGCACTATACATCAACACTACTTGAAGTGTCGGCCCAGGATCCATATGTTAAGGTGGCCAACAACACAGGTATTTTGGTCCAGAAAGGCCAGGTGGCCATTTTAAAAGTGGCTAATTTCAGTATTTCCACTAATATGGATGTCAGGCATGATGAAGAAGTGGTCTTTGAGGTTTTTCTACCACCAAGCCATGGGACTCTTCAATGCAATGGTATTAAGGCAGATACTTTCACACAACATGACTTGAAGATGGGTCATGTAATGTATCATCATGATGACAGCGAAACACAGGAGGACTTTTTTAACTTCACCAGTAAGGTGAAAAGCCTGCATCTGGATGTGAGTGTGGCAGTTAGGGTGTACCTTGAGAGTCATCAGCAGCCCCCAAAGATCATTCACAATAACCCAATCTTGGTGGAGGAAGTAAAACCTGTCAAAATCAACAAAGACGTTCTCCAGGTTAGTTTTGCCTTATTAAAGTAATTTTCAGACAACTTGGTTATGAATACAGACTATCTCTTTGATATTCTCATTTGGTCTGTTTCAGGTTATTCATGAGGATAACAAACCTTATGAGATTGTGTATACAGTGAAGTTGGCACCCGCTCATGGTTTTCTGTGGATATCTATGGTAGAAGAAGATCATTACCATGGCAGTAAGGAGAATCCCATCGAAAGCTTTTCACAGGATGATATCAATAAAGGGCATATTCAGTATGTTCAAACAGACCATGGATATATTAATGACTCTTTCTCACTTGACGTAACCAATGGCGTTCTAACAATCTATGATCTTGTAGTCGTTGTGGATATTATCCCCTTCCACATCCCTCTAGAGGTGTCCAATATGACCCTGATAGAGGGTTCTTCTAAAGCTCTCAGTCAGGACATCATCAAAGTTGTTAACCAACACTTTCATGGACTCCAAATCTTCTATCTTGTAATCGAGGGGCCTCATCATGGCCGGATTGAACACTCAAGGATCCCTGGTGTTCCCATTCCTTCTTTCACAAGGGCTCAAGTGAGTTCTTTTCACTCTCTCCACTTTCTCTTCCATAAGGCAATCGTTTAAAAATATGTTGTAAACAGCACTGTTTAAGAAAATATATCTTTCAAATGTAAAGATTTTGTACATGTACTAATCTTTATTATAAATATTGTTAAAGAACTGCATTGTATACTTTTTTTCCTTTGCCACAGGCTGAACAGGGGTTCATATTCTATGTCCATGACGGAAGTGAGACCATGGCTGATAATTTTACTGTCGTGGCCAATGATACAGATATCCGGAAGCAAAGCTTGCCTTTTGTGATTTATGTCAATGTAACTCCCATAAATGATGAACCTCCAGTTGTAACTGTCAACAGGATACTCAAGGTGAGTTTTCCCCCTGAAACTAATTTGTACTAATTCTACACTACAAAGATAACTGTATTGCACCTACTAACCATTTCTCATCTATTTATACAGTATTTGTGAACTTTAATTGTTTACTTAAATTATTTAATTAAATTATATTAAACAAAAATAAAACACACACACAAAATTTACTAATCTAATATCTGACTAAAATCTGGCATCTTTTTCTATTTCCATCATGGAATGATTATTTAAAGAACATTGGTTAAAACAGCATAAACTGTGAGGAGGACTAATCTTCAGACACCCACTTTCACCAGCAGGAGGCTCAGTAAACACATTCTAAAATGGCTTCTGCTGTAAAATAAATAAATAAATACTGTTTCTAGAGAAACATGTTAAACCTCACTTGACAAAATATGACCAAAACTGACAGCATCATGTTTATGTTATTAGGTGTGGGAAGGTTCTGTGACAGAGATAACCACTGAGGACCTCAGTGCTGAGGATCTAGATTCTCCTCCTGAGAGGCTAGAATTTATCATCACTCCACCTAGTAATGGGCATCTAGCCCTGAAGAGCGCCCCCTCCAGGCCTGTTCTGAACTTCACCCAAGAGCATATCAATCATGGCCAGCTGGTCTTTGTACATAGTGGTTAGTTTACATTTTAAAGTGTCTTTCAGAACTGCCCATAAGATTTGATAAGCCATTTTGCTTGATCTCTCAGTAAGTTTCTGGTATTTATGTTTCAACAGGTGCCTTGTCAGGAGGATTTCACTTTCAAGTCAATGATGGAGTGAACTTTGCTCCAAGGAAAATCTTCAGTGTCACAGCCCAATCTCTGGTCATCAGCTTAGAGAGAAATCAAGAACTTAAAGTTTTCCCAGGTTAATTTTTTATAGTGCTTTAAAGAAACCAATATCCACATTTCTTCTTTCTTGTCGCTTTCTTCAACTTAAATTCAAGTGCCATTTTATACCAGTGCAAATTGTGGTTACAATTTTTAGTAGGAAGAGGTTAGTACGGGTGTCTTTCACTTGAAGAGATATCCAAAGGAGATTATGCTGTAGCAGACTGCAGCAGCTGGACTGGGTTGTGTGAAGCTCAGACTAGCCTATTCATTGAAACAGTAATGGTGCCGTTTTCTGTATGATGTAAAGGATTTATTCCATGTATCCTTTCCACAGGTTCTTTAAAGTTAATTTCTGAAGATGAGCTGCTGATAATCACAAATGACTATGATGATATTTATGGGAATCGCACCATCACCTACACCGTGACCTCACCTCCAAAATTTGGAAGCCTAATGTGGAAACTAGCAGAAAATTCCACACAAGAAATCTCCTCCTTCACCCAAAACATGGTATTTATTAAATCTGCTTCTGACTTTTGTTCAAATGTGTACGTCTTTTCAAAAATATGATAGGCGCATCACTAAGATTTGAGCAAGTGTATTCTGCTAAGGTTTGACATTTCAGGGATCAGCAAATGCTCTACTACAGATGTCGTCCTGCATATATATTTTGAAGATATGTAGGGTTTTAAGCATGCTTTTGTCACAATAAAATGTAATGTAACACTATTTGAGCATAATATAAAATTCAGACAAAAATTGTATTGTGGTATTGCAACATGGGCAAACATTTTTTGTCATCACAATGTTTGTATGGGCTGTAAGAAATTTAGTTATTTTCACTCTCATGCATGTTAGCCGAGTTATTCGAGTGTAATTCAAAACATTTATTTAAAATATGGCTCTTCAACATAATTAGCATATCTAAATATTTAAAATGTAAATATTAACATACTTAAGAATAAAATGATGCAAATATGTGATAAAAATATGTGAAATGTGATATTAAATAGCATTTATGTGATCATTCATATTAAATAACTATAAACTACGACTTTTGCCTCAATAAACCCCTAATTACTGCTAATTAATAGTAAGGTAGTTGTTAAGTTTAGGTATTGGGCAGAGTTAAGGGATGAAGAATATCGTCACGCAGAATAAGGCATTAATATGTGCGTTATAGCTAGTAATAAACAGCAAATATCTTAATAATATGCAGGATAATTAGCAACTCGTTAATAGTGAGAATTGAATTGAACTAAAGTGTTACCGATCATTCTAACTTATAAATAAGCTTAATTACCTCTATTATTTTAGGTGAAAGAACGTGCTGTGCTGTATGCACAGAATAAACCTGTTGCCTGGACCGCTACAGATTCCTTCACCTTCACTGCATCATGCCCCCCAGCATCCCTCCATGCTCACAACTTTAATATCCACATCTCTTATGAAAATATTGGGCCAGGGCATAGGAGTGCACTCTTTACAAATACTGGTAATGCTTTCTGACTTCTCGTGATGTTTATTTGATAAACAAATTGAACACAATTAATATAGTATCTCTACACTAACAACTTCATATTCATTATTCAGGGGCTGTTGTCGCTGAGGGAAGTAGTGTTCTCGTAGATAAATCAAAATTGGATGCCTCCAACCTTTTGGGAAAGTTAGAAGAAGAGGAACGTAATTTCTATGAGGTCTGGTACGAAATCACCTCTCCACCCCTCCACGGTACAATTGTTCAAGGTGAAAAGAACCTGACACATGAAAGACCAAAGTTCTCCCAATTTAACCTCCACAAGCATGGAGTTATTTATGTACATGATAACTCTGAAACCACTCATGACAACTTCACTTTTGACGTTTGGCTAAACCCCAAAGGAAAGCTTGCTCAACGACCCCAGAATGCAGACTATATAGTATCAGGAATATTTAATATTACTGTGACCCCTGTTAATGACCAGCCTCCTGTGCTCAAGACAGGATCCCATAGACTCAAAGTGGTCAAAGGGGACACCGTGACCTTGGACACTGAGAACCTTTATGTGGAGGACCAAGACACTCCACCTGAGGAGCTTTATTTTACGGTAATCAGAAAGCCCAAAAATGGCTTCCTTGCTTTGGAGGGTCAACTAAATAAGTCTGCTATCAGTTTTACCCAGGCTGATGTAAATCAAGGAAGGGTGCACTTTGTACAAAACGGGGAACCCTCATCAGGGGTCATCTACTTTAGTATAACTGATGGATTCCACAGACCACTCTACAAGCTCTTTAGTGTAGAGGTAGAGAATATCACCATCAGTGTGGTCAACAACACCGGACTGACTCTGTTGCAAGGTCAGACCACAGTGACTCTGACATTCGAACATCTGGCTGCAGTGACCAATGAGAAAGATGCATCCATTAAGTATTTAGTTACAGGCTCACCAATTCATGGGTGTGTCATGGTTATGGAAGAGCCGGTCACACACTTTGACCAAGAGGACCTTCACACTGGCAGATTATTTTATAACATGACTGACCTGTCGTCCTCTCAAGACAGCTTTGAGTTCACAGTCTTCACATCTGAGAGTAACCTGACCAACCAGGTGGTAAACATCAGAGTCAGGCCACTGATCCACCTTGGAGAGCATGTTAGGATCCCAGATGGTATCCCAGTGAAGCTAAGAAAGGACGTTCTTGATGCAACAGAATTGGCCTCCCTTAGTGCTAGCGATCCCATCTTCGAAATCCTTGAGCCGCCCAAACATGGCAAGCTAGTCAAAGTGACATTTGACCTTGGAGGAGCCTCTCACTCGCTGGAGTCATTCACATTCAGGGATGTGGAACAGGGCAGAGTTGCCATAGAGGAAAACATCAATTTCCAAACCATTTATGGCAACACAACAGCGGCCAGGTACAATGTCACAGCAGTCCATCCACTTAATGACTCATTTGTTTTCCTTTTGAAGGCAGCCAATGTTCAGCCTGCCATGGGCGAATTTGTGTATTTAGTAATACCTTATGACCCCATTACAGGGAAGCATATACTTTTAGAGCCGACTAAGTTGCCGACTTTCAACAGACCAACAAATGCTATGTCACCCATGTACCCTCCATCTCACTTAGATCCAACAACAAGACCACACAGGACTGCTTCAAAGCTGAAACCCCGAAACCGCTGGGGGAACCACACACGAAGCAGATCAACGGTTCATCATGTGCCCCATACCACAATGGGCAAGTTGGACCCCTCCTCAAAAAATACATTAGTGAGGATGGAGTCTTTACCAAGACCTGCATCTGATCCCCTGCTCATCATCCTGCCACTTCTGGCTTGCCTCCTCCTGATTGTCATTCTTGTGGTTCTTATTCTTGTCTTCCGGCACCGGAGGGAAAAGCGGGCCCACCCCGCAATGATACAGGCATTGACTGGGAACCATGATGAAGATATTTTAGCTAGATGTCCATATCTGGGTCAGCCTGAGAGAAGTCTCACTGTTCCTTCGGTTATAGTAACCCCACTCACTCCAAGCTGCCCTGACAGCCCCGTTTTAGAGGAAGTACATGATGCAGCCTTGGTGCCAGCGATTGAAAGAGCTGTGTCTCCATTTCTCCTTTGCACATGGAGTCCACTTGACCCTGATTCTGCCCAGAAGTGTACACCAGCAACACCACCCCTTAACCAAAACCAGTACTGGGTTTGATTCAACTCCTTTTATCACATCCAGATGTTGCTTGAACCAATTTTGTGAACTATCATTGTGCATGACCATCATCAGAGCCAACTCTTAGCATTACTGGCAAGTATGTTTTTAAGTTTCATACCATACACTGAGAAAGTCTACTTATACTATTGTTGGCATTTGGTTTGTAACCTTATAGACTGAAGGTCTCTTGGCTTAGTGTCAAGGGAAAGATCGCCAAATAATTGTAACTTTAACACGTTCATTTTTGATGTTAGTCTTATTTCTGTCCTGCCAAAGCTTAGATCTTTTTGTAGTTATGATGTTTTGTTACTTACAAAACACAGATAGTCACCAATTCTTTGTTATTACAAGGTCAGAATGTTTTGCAGTTATATTTACCTTTATGGAAAGTCAGAAAAAATATGCAAATATTGTATTATACAGACATTTAACTATTCTACTTAGGCCTTCATGTAGTAACAATAAGGGCTTTCACACCAGGTAGTTATAGGAACTCAGTTATAGGAACTAGCCATCATGGCTGACCCTGAGAACTAAATATTCCCCTAGGGCCATTTTCCTGGTTGCATTCGCACTGCTAGTAGGAACTGCGAAGTGATGTGAAATGGAATGTAGATGTATAAGTTATGCGATTAAAAGAGCAAAAAGGAGGACTAAAAGACTAAATCTACGACAACTTGCAGTGCTAGATATAATCGAGGCTGAGCATAGAACATAATGCCGTAGACAAATGCGACAGGTAAATGCCGTTGACATTAACTTTCTGTATGTTTATGTTCCATTATCTATGCTAGATCGTGGAGTAAGTATTTGTTAACCATGTTTACACAGCTTTTAAAAATGGCAGGTGCCGGTGTTTCGTATGGCATTGTGTTCGGCCCATCAACTTACGTACACTAGCGTCACTGTCTAGTTCCTATTGTGCTGGGCTGTAAAATTGTTCCCAGTTCTTGCGTGTAAACACATTAAAAAGCAGGTACTTCCGCCAATAGTTATAGGAACTATGAAAACGTTCCTCTAGTGCAAAAGCCCCTAATAGTTTATATCTTATGTAATTTTAGGCTCACCTAATACAGTATTGTTAAGTAGAAGAGGGAATGTAAATTTTCGGTAACATTTTATAATTAGTACACAGTAATAAAGTGCTAACAAATCATTTGCAAACCACTATAGTTAATTTATAGTTTATATATTATAGTCTTTACATTGTTAATATATTAATACCCTATATACAAATAGTGAGTTCTTCACAGTTCTTTTTTTTTGTCAAAATGAACAAAATTTAAATGATTTTAAATAAATCGTTTTCGCAGGAAATTGCATACATATGTCACTCGCCCGTGTGTCTCTTGTCATATCTGTAAATGGCGATGGCGAGAACTGAGGGATTTGAAAGCGATGCGGAGATGGCGTTTTTATTACTCAACAGGAGAGTTGTTATTACTCAACAGATAAATTGCCATATGTAGGCACCATGTAAAGCATTATCTATTGTGAAGGGTCATTTCATTATGGTTGTTATAGCACTGTGCTGGAATTTATTTTCAAGGAAGTGTCTATTAATGGGTATAGGCACAGTAGCATCTTCAGCTAGTCAGCTTGAGGTCCTTTCCATTCAAAGTGGTTATATCTCTTAAGCCTAGTAGTGAATGTTTTTGAGCAGCAGGATAAACTTATTCATACGCACAGTCATGCAGATCCAAAGCACAACTCTTTACATATAAGCTAATTAAACAATAATAATTTGTTAATTACAGTGACAATGCATGAAGAACTCACTACTTGTATATAGGCGATAAATATATTAAAGGACGATTCCGGCCAAAAATGAACCTAGGGCTAAATAACACATGGGTACTGAGTCGACCGTTCTCTGGGATGCGTTTTCATGATTATCGAATGTACATAGTTTTAACGCTAGTTTTAGTTTAACCACAGATTAGCTTATAACGGTAGTGTATAGGCATGTAACGATTCACTGAACTCGCGATGCGATACGATTCACGATACTGGTTTCACGATACGATTTTCTCACGATTTTTTGTACAAAATGAGATTTAAGAAAGATAAATGAAAAACTGTCTTTTTATTGTTTCATTCTCACTCAGACAAAATGTTGCACATTTATTTCTGAAACTGAAATATCTTTGTCAAATAACAAAACTAAATTGAAATATTTAAACAAATCCCAAATCAAATAAATAATACAAATAAAATAAATCTCTTAATATAAACAAACTAAGGCTTTGCTGGTGCTCTTTCCTAGCTTAGAATCTTTTTTTTATTTACATGTTTTTTTTAAGAAATATCAGCATATCCACATTTTCTGGCAGAAGCTGAGATCTCTGCACATTCACAATGTCCCCTGCTGATGAAAAAACCCTTTCACTAGGGACAGAGGTGGCTGGTGTGGGGAGATATGCTTTTGCTATACTGGATAGCAGTGGGTAAAGCCTAGCATTCTCTTTCCACCACTTGAGTGGACAGCTATTGAGGGAAATGGATGTTTCAGGTCTGTACTTATTAATTTCTGCATCAATCTGACTGATGTGCTGTGCAACTGGTTCATCAAAAGTCCCTCCAAGGAGATCTTCCAATGCGGTTTTCTTGGAAGGAGGTTGTTTCAGCTCTGCTCCTGCTCTGTCTGTCTGGTCAAGAGGCTGCTCTGCTGCAGGGGGGTGACCACTGGCACCTTCTGTGCCCTCATCCTGCACAGAGGAATAGCAGAAATAAAAAGAAAAATCTAAGTACAACATTGACAGGGGTTTCACATTGTTATAAAGGCAAGATTTTAATGTAATTTTTATAATTTGTATCATTACTCAGAGTTAACACGAACACATTTGGAAACACATTTAGAAATCATAAATCATAATAAACAAATTATTTTAAAAAATCAATTTAGAGAAAGAGTAAAATAAATACAATACCTGGTTCTGCAACATCAGTACAGCTTTCTCCTTCAGTCTGTGGAATACATCATCACGTTGGTCTTCATTTAGATGAGGCAGAGCCCGGAATCTGGGGTCTAATGCGGTGCACTCCAGCAGGTGGTTGTACTCTGAAGTGTATCTGTTGTAAAGGTTGTTCAGTATAGCTCTCTTTATGTTGCTCACAGTGGGGGAATCTTCTTCGTTGGATGCCATGTTATGCTCGATCATATGCTTTAAGGGCACAATGAGAGACACAGTGGGGTTTTTTTCGTCACACAGCACAGTAGTGGCCGTTTTGAGTGGCTTTAGAAGCTTCACCATGTCCTCCGCATCACGGATGTCTGAGCCATCCAAAGTATCGATGTCACGGACATTTCGTCGAACGTCGTTGCTCAGGAGAGTTGCCTTCACAGGCGCTTGCTGTTCGAGATAGCGTTCGATCATATCCAGACTGCTGTTCCAGCGCGTAGCGACATCGATGATTAACTTATGCGGTGGAAGCTCCAGTAGTATCTGTTTGGCTGTGAGCGCAGCTGTGGCTGTGGAGCTTCGGTGAAAGAAGGCAGCAATACGCCTCACTCTGCCCAACAAACGGCTCACGCGGGGCACACTCAAACCCGCTTGGCTAGCTAAGTTCAAAGTGTGGGCAAAACACCTGACATGGGCGGCCAGCCCAGCCTCTCTGACAGCAACATCCATATTCCTTGCGTTGTCCGTGACCACAGCAATTCCATGGTTGGCCTTTTGAATCCCCCATTCACTCACAGCTGATTTTAAAACTTCAGCAATATTAGCTCCTGTGTGTGTTTCGAACAATGGGCGAGTTTGGAGAACAAAATCTGGGTAGCCCTGGAGGTCCAGCCGTCGGTTGTAATTGATACACTATATGCTTTTCTGAGGGTCTCAATTACCTTAGATTTTGTTTCCCTGTAAAGCGCTGGGATGACAGTCTGGCTAAAGTGGGGGCGTGATGGGATGGTGTATTTGGGCTCCAATTTGTTGACGAGTAGCCTAAATCCTTCATTTTCTACGGCAGAAAACGGACTCATATCTTTTGCCATGAAAACACTTATACACCTTGTGATCTCCTTGGCTCTCGCACTCGTTGCCGCGAGTGGGGCTGCAAATCCGCCACTCAGTGTGGTTTGGCCCACTAACAGTTTTTTACGTGCAGACGGCGGTGACTGGAGCTTCTCACTATGGTGACGGTTTGTATGCTGCATCATGTTTGTTGTGCTATTGGTGTATATTAAAATCCTCTTGCAGTATCTGCACACAGTTTTTGTTTTGTCCGTTACCACCTCTCCGCTTTTATTTTTAGTCTTCGCAAAGCCAAAATGCCGCCACACGTCCGATTTGAATGAGGTTGGGGCATCCTCAATATCAACGTCATCTACACTTGCCGCCGCCATTATTGCTACTGTTTAAATCTACAGTCAGCTTGTTTGCTGCTATCGCGTTTCGCGTCTGTAAAGCAAGATCAAAATACTGCTTCAGCGCCCCCTGCTGTTTAAAACGTGTATCGCGAATCGTTTAACATCTCAACTGACTTGAATCGTGACACGTTTATCGATTTTCAACCGGTTGCGAGTGAATCGTTACATCCCTAGTAGTGTATGGGGCATCGAATAAGTAAAAATAAAAATCGCTAGTTAATACCACTAACAAGGCTCAGAATAGCCCCACACTAACACGGTAGCATAATTAGGGTCTCTACCTGCAAACCGAAGCATTGAGAACTTTGTAAGTGTACAGACAGTTTAATAAGAAGATACTTTATAAAGACAGTACACTTCACGTATACAAGCAGGAGCCATCTTTGGAAAACAGACTTGACCAGTCGAACCACGAACGCCTTGCTACGTGAGCTGAACTGTGACTATCGACCAGCACGTAGCAAGGTGTTCGTGGTTTCCAAAGATGGCTCCTGCCTGTATACGCGAAGTGTACTGTCTTTATAAAGTATCTTCTTATTAAACTGTCTGTACACTTACAAAGTTCTCAATGCTTCGGTTTGCAGGTAGAGACCCTATTAATTATGCTACCGTGTTAGTGTGGGGCTATTTTGAGCCTTGTTACTGGTATTAAAGTGTAAATTGCAGGTAAAAATTTTCACGAAGATAATGCAATGTGCTTATTAAACATAAAGATAAGAACCGCTCACCATTGTTTTTTATGTTTTTTTTATACCAAAATGCTGAATATAATATGAAAAGTTGGTACTTTTTACAGTGGTTTTAAGCACTCCCTCTCCCTTCCACTAGGCTGGGCGTGACGTCATAAAAGGGACTCCAAGCCTAGAGTTACCGTTAGTCTAAAGGCAAGTTATATTGGAGACCTAACTAAGCTAGCAAAAATGGTGTTGATGAATGAAATAACTCAATTGTAAACATACTCGTGTGTGCTGGCTTCAAGAGGACAGTGATTCTGCCTGAAATGAGAGTAACGTTAAGCTATTCGCAAAACAAACGGGTTCAGGCAGCATGGTCAAAACCAGGATGCTGCGTGATGCACGTCAAGACTAACAGATTATTTGATGATAATTTTTACTTTTCACACCGTTTTAAAAATAAAAACAGACAGTACAGTATACAGTACTCATAACATCGAATTTTATTATAATTGTATTTCATATAATAGACATTTTTACTTGTTATATCAAATGTGATAATTGCTAGTACATTTAAAATCTCAAAATATGCTCCCCATACACTTACCCTGTTTTAAATGAAATAACGATGTCATAATATTGTGAGATTTACATCATTATGGAAACAACAGAGAATGAATCGACATTCTCTGTGATCGATTCGCGCTTGGGTAGCATTTTTCGACAAGGCAGCACAAATCGTCAGATTTGCCGGTCGCGGGTCGAGCTGCTCCCCTAAACTCCAAAACGCGTTCACCTCATGGCAACACACTGCTGATTCCATTGGATGGCATAGCCCACTCAAACACAGCGATCTGTTTTTTTCTTACTGACGATGAGCATCGCTAATTAGTTGCAATTTAGCACACACAATATCGCGTTCTGTCTGCAGATGCCAGCAAAAGCGCCATTGTGCCTGTGCAGTGTGTGCATCTCTACAGCTCTGATTAGGACTACTAACACTATGTAAGTAAATAATGTCTTAAGTCGTTGTCCCTCCTTGCTATTCTACATGACGACAAGATTTTGAAAAGACTTTGGCTTGTTCCCTAATGTTATCCGGGTTAGCACCAGGTTAACCTAGGCTAGCTAGCTCTAGCTACTCACCAGGACACCTGGCCAACCCTCCAGTCATTTTCGTCACACCAAGCATTGATAACTCTTTGAGGGCCATGATTTCTGGCAATTTCCTCCCCTCTCTCACGCCTGACTAGTTCAAAATTGTCCATAGTCAAGCCACAAACAGTAGGAATCTAGCAGAGTGTGGGTTGCTACCAGGTTGCTACTCCCTTTTATGACGTCATCACCCAGTTACGGTAAAAAACACCACCTTGTGTTACCTTTGGGTAACACATATGTTAAAAAAAGAGACATTTGGTTATTTTAGAGCAGGGATGGGCAACTCCGGTCCTCGAGGGCCACTGTCCTGCAGAGTTTAGCTCCAACCCTGACAAAAATATTTTTTTAGTAATCCTGAAAACATTGATTAGCTTGTTCAGGTGTGTTTAATTAGGGTTGGAGCTAAACTCTGCAGGACAGTGGCCCTTGAGGACCGGAGTTGCTCATCCCTGCTCTACAATAACCAAAGGTCTCTTTTTTTAACATTTCCTTTCTAAATGGTTTTTTAAAAAAACACTATAGAACCATAGCATTATGCTGTGCCTTAATGCCTTTTGTTTATTCATATTTGCTGAAGACAAAGCCTGTCAGATTGGCATGAAATGAGAGAACTGAAACTACTCAAAGGTACATTTTAGAGAAGTTTCTAAATATGAAATAGTATGCTGACCACAAAAACAGATCCACCCTCTTAAATATCGCACCACAAATTTCACACTCCTAATAAGCAAGATGGCATTAGCAGGATATTCAACCATGATGTTATTGAAAGAAGGGGAATAGTTACCTTGACGCTCCATAATGCCTAGTGTGCTTCAATGATTAATATTCTTCAAACCCACATCTCTTTTTTTTTTATTGTTTTGAAGTGAAAGATGACCATTTGTGTTTATCTTGTTATGCCTAGAACTTACTATGGGCTTCAGGTTTTGAATGTTTATGTATGCGTGTATTTATGTCTGTATGACTGACAGGGAGCATCACTGAGTAAGATACACTAATGTAAAAATGATTGTTCTTATTGTATAAATGTATATTCTAATAAAATCATTGCTTTTTCTAATATACTTTGGACGTTTTGAACTTTTATGATTCATATATATAACACATATTAGTGGATTACTTAATTTCTTTATAGCTCCAATTATATAGAAAACAAATGCTTCATAAAAACACAAATGAGTGTAGTCCCTCCTTTTCTCCTTAGTGTTGTTTTAAGTGTTGTAATATATGTGGGCTTGTTAGTGATCGGGGTGTGGAAATAAATTCTTCATGGTGAAAACAGACGCAGGGAGCGAGTGGAAAGAGAAGCCTAACTTTAGTTCTTATAAATAATTCAAATGCTGTGAGAGATTGACTGCTTCGGGACAGCTCGGTTTTTACCATAGTAAGCACAGAAACGTATAATAGTACGATCTCTTTCAATAGGTCGATTGATTAGTGCTCTGAGGCCTGAGAATGCTTATCTTCTTTGATGGTTGTTTTTTTTTCTCCACTTTTCTTTCATTCTTTTTCAGTGGTTCTTAAAAGTCTCCCCGTAGTCAATCCTTTTATCCCTTAAAACTCACCTTTTATCACCAAAATTACATATTTAAAAGTTCTTTTTTTGAAAAAAATAAATAAAATCTGTAATGCCTTAAAATAGCTTGAATGTAACTCTACACCCTTGTCTCATTTAGTATTTGCGGTTCTATGAATATGCAAATGTACCCCGCCTCCACTCACTCACTCCAGCTCAGAGATCCACTTGTTGATGATCACACGTTGACCTGATTGGTTACTAGGTAGTTTGTGACGTCAGAAACACTGCAGTTTTAAGGAGAAAATACTCTGCAATGGTGTTGACTTATGAATTTACACATGGTTTTTCTTAAACATATTAAAAACACCACATAGACATATTAACAATATTAAAACCTTGATTTTCACCAGAGAGCGACTTTAAACCTTTTAAGGGGATGGACCACTTAAAGAGTAAAACAAAAATTGTGGAACACCTAATAACCCAAAACTCATGTGAGATTCCATGTGAGATTTCATGAGACTCTCCATCTGTTTAACCAATCCTGTCTTGAGGCAGTTTGCTTTTTGTTCTTATAAATAAACTTTTCACAGACCACCAGTGGTCCAGAGTTTGAACCACATCTACTTTTTTAAAGTTTCACTTCAATTTTTCTTGCTCATCCAGCTGGTTAAACGGTCTTGATAACAATTTCAGCTCCTAAAATACATCCACTAAGCTCTCATTTACAGTAATTAAACTAGCTAAAAATACTCATGTTGAAACATGGGAGAAAAAGTCTAAACTGAATAATGGAAGTGCTGGTAAACTAGTACCGTGAGTGATCCTCTCAGCCTCGTCTGGAATGTCTTCTAGATAAAGAGGGTTTCAGCCCATGTTTTCTAAGTCATTGTTCCTTTGCACTTCTCCTCCAGGCCTGAGAAACTGTGTCTCGTCTTTCTCTCGCAAGCTCTTAATGTAAAACAGACACAGGCCTCTCCCTTGTAGCAGATTAGATAAAGGTTAATAACGAAGTGAGAGTAAAACTTGCACAGACTGAGAAGGATCATAAGCAACCGTAACTGACAGACCAACACTTATTAGCATCACCACAGTTCAGAGTCCATCCCAGTACAGAGAACATTTCAGTACAGGCACACAATTAAATCAACTGTAGCTACTAAGCCAATTAAAATGTAAACTTAAAATTGTGGTTATGTTTCAAGGGTTTCAGGACAACTGAAACCAATTAGGACCGTTATGTATAATCAGATTATATGATTTTACTTAATAACAATGTAGTCAACATTCTAAGGACCATTGTCAGTTTCGGGTAAGTTTTCATCATTATTTTTTGTTTGTAACTCAAAGCCACCCCAAACACTCCTACAAGGCAGTAACTTTATTTTCATGAATCTATAATAAAAAGGCTACTTATTTGTGTTTCATTTCAATTCTGGCCATTTGACTTCCTAAGCCTGATCATACATGTCCAGGGCTTCCTCCAACTTGCCTGTGATTTTCTGAAAGAAGCTGATCTGCTGCTGTAAGAAATATTGCATCTGTGCCTTGAAATCACGCACACGTATGTGATGAAAGTGTTGGATCTCAGCTAGCGTGGCACAGGAGATGATGTTGCAGCGGTCATTGATGCCTCCACCTGCAGTGCCATCTTTTTCCTCCCCGTGTTTCTGGCTCTCCTTGGCCTTAGTGAGTGCTCCTGTAGAAAGACAGAGGATGGAAGTGAAAAGAAAAGGGAAAAGAACAATGGTTCGGTTAAAAGTCTATAACACACAATCACATCTGCAAAAACACACACAAGCACTCTTTGAGAGTTTTCCATTTTGAATACATTAAAATGCAAGCTCAGAACAGTCATGGCTTCTGATTTATGGCTAACAGCTCTCTTTGGAATTTCTCAAGGAGAAATCAATATTCCCTGTGCACTATAAATCAATTCTGAAATTAACTCTTACTTTACTTTCTAAATTCACTTTCCTGGTCTTATTGCACATGATTCATCAGTGCATTAGTATTCCAAATAAAAAATTGTAATCTTGTATCAAAATGTAATAACTTGCTCTTTCTCCAAAACAATTTTCCTTTTTTCAGCTGACTTCATTTACTTTTTAACCCCCTCCCATCTAACTTGGCTCCATTTTGGAATGTAACGCCTACTTTTCACAATCCAATCAATTCCAGATGGATAAAATCCTGACCTGCGTTTTTTTTTTTCACGCTGAATATCCTGTTTCACTCTGAGGCGAATACGGAAGTAGAATAAGTTGCGAATGTAGTTTCACATTGACTTTACGTATACAATCATATATTACATCAAAAAGTTTAGTTATCGTATGTGTTTCTTATGGAAGCTTGTTTCCACCACAGAATTAAAAAAAAGTAAATTGTGACTTTTTATCTCACATTCTGACTTTATAACTCTCAATTCTGACTTTTTTCTCAGAACTGAGAAGTTATAAACTCGCAATTGTGAGTTATAATAAGAATTGTGAGATCTTTTTTCCCCTCAGAATTGGACTTTATAACTCGCAATTGCGGGTTTATTTCACGCAATTCTGAGATAAAAAGTTATTTTTTTTTCCTGTGGCGGAAACAATCTTCCATTGTTTCTACATCCAAGGATTCAGAAAAAACTATCTGTGAGTTAAACTGTGGTGTAAGCATTCAATGCTTCCCTGTGCTGGAGCCCTAAGCTCAGGATTAGAGCCATCAACACAAAAGCTTTCCCAGTATCAGTTGTTTTAAAGGGACAAGAAATTTCTCATACAAAACTGCATTAACAATTTCTGTCATAAAAAGCTAGAGATATGATTAAAAAGAATGACATCCATCAATTTAATTTCACAGTAAAGGAAAAATAGATTAGTCAGAGGTATACACCCCACTAAAGGGAAGTGAGGATTACAACAGGGATGACTTAATTTCTTCATACCAACACACATCTCAAGCTGCAAGAACTAGCAGACCCCATATGCTCTCTCTCTTGCACCAGGGAAAAATCAGGACATGCCATTTGACATACTGCCGAGAGCCTGTTGCTATGTGCCATTTTCTATTAGCTATAAAAAGTTAATGAATCTATTTTACATCAGTAGCTTTCCTTCACTAAAACAGCATACATCCATTTCAGTATGAATAAAATGCTTTTTTAGTTTCATGAAATAGCAATTTACCATACTGATTTAGGTTTCCACTCAAATATTAACCTGACACTGGATAGTGTGTTATTTCTTTAAGCTGATGGCAAGCACATCAACTACTGACCTATATCCACATTTTATTGCATGCCATTGATTCTGACAAGTGGTATTTGAGCAAACACATGAGAAAAATCCCAAACCTTTCTGAACATGGATAATGTCTGGAAAGTTTGCAAGGTGTCCCTGGTAAATCGCTAAAAGATCGGAAATTGGATCCAAATCCTGACGGGGCTGCTCTGCAAAGTAATCCCCAATGGTCTCATAGACTTCTCCAGTGTGTACCATGGCCTTGTTTAATGGAACTGAGTATACTTGCTGGTCGAATTCAAAGGCCTGACTTAAAAGTCTGAAAGCTTGTCCAACTCTCTGATATTCCTTTTTAAATCCAGTGATCTGCTTTCTGGCAAATTCGTTAATTGTGACATTGACCTGTATGAGGTTTTCGTCAATTTTTTTGGTGAACGTTTTGAAACCATCTATGTTGCTTTCCACCTCTTGTAAGTCAAGCGGTAAAGCTGGAGGACAGATAGTGAGGAAAAAGTTAGCGCCGACTAAGTGGTCCTTCTCGGCTTTTCGCTTGCCTTGCTTCCAGGCTTTTTCATCATTGCTGCTGCAGGTGAGGAAATGCTGGAAAACGTCACACTTAGATAAAATAGGATGACTCGTCATGTGATTCATCCACCATATTAAACCTTTCCTCCTCTTAGAAATGAAATCCTCTTCAAATCGACCTGTGGCTTGTTTTTCTGGCAAGTGAGGGACTGAAATGACAGGGAACTTTTCTACAAGTCGTGCATAAAGCCAGTCAAAGTGCTTGTATCTTCTATTCACCTGGCTTTGAGTATGACTAGGTGTGAGTCCATAGGACATATAGCTCTTCATGCCTTTGAATTTGGTCTGTTTTGTAGGGTCATCAATAGTGCAAGTGAATGGATATGGGTTATCTTGCCATTCCGGACCGTATTGACCCATATCAACGAATATTTTGTCTCCATCTCTGACCAAACCTGAAGCTTCCCCCAAAACAAAAGCCTCGCCGCCTGACTTTACGAAGGTTGAAAACCTATTGAGATTTTTTCCAACTGTTCCGGTGCTTTTGGACGCACTACTACCACGTCGAGACACTGAGGTGTTTTTGCTGGTCTCTTGAGTATTCCCGCGTTTTTCAGGTGTTCCTCCGCGTTCCTCCGACGTCACGCTGTCATCCCAGTCATCGTCCCAATCCTCATCGCTTCCTTGGCTCGTCTCAATAGTGAGTCGCTGTTGTTTAAGATGTCCCTGGTAAACAGCGGAATGCGTGGGTGTCGACTCGTTTGAGGTGTCCCTCCTCTGAGGACTAGTTTGGTAGTAATAGTCCTGACTAACGGATGTGCCGTTATCGTGTAGTGATGTGTCAGTCCTAATAATCTCCACGTATGATGCAGGGAAGAGTCCCGTCTCACCTCTGGTGTTCGTGCCCTCCAACCAACCATCGACAACCTCTTCACTACTCAAAGTTAGGAGTTCATTCTCTGTCACAGAGATCTCACCGGGATTTTCAGAGATAAAGTCGTATAAAGCTCTCGCTCTGAGCGCCATAGTTGTGTGGGAACGCTTTGTAAACTCAGTTTCCAAAGTTACAATACACTCTCCGCGCCGTTCCGTTAAATTAACCTCTTCAGTAATTTACGGTCTCTGCTTTCTACCAAAACTCGTCGAAAACTTTTGAAGACATTATCCTGTTGAAAACAGTTTAAAATTCCTCACAGAAGAGTATTGAAAATATGGGGGTTGTGTCCGCCTGCTGCCTCTCTTCGCTGAATGCGGTCCAGGGCAGAATAATCGAGGGTGGAGCCAATCAGAATAATCAGCCTGGGGCAGAGAATAAACCCAAATGCCCCTGCGTGCAGCACTGTGACTGACTGGTCACCATCATTGTCTTTTTCAAAACATGTTGTCTTCCAATTACCTCATCGTTTCAAAAAGATCTTATAATATCTTTGTTATTAGTCATTACATTTTTTTTGGCTCATCATCTATAACAGATCAGTATCAGTAATTATCAGTATGTAAGAATCATTATATATATATATATATATATATATATATATATATATATATATATATATATATATATATATATATATATATATATATATATATAAATATAAATTAATGATTAAAACTAGTTAGAACATTCCAATAGTTACAAATTCCAATAGGCCTATTTACACATTCCATCAGTTAGAACATTCCAATAGGCACAAATGTATATATTGTACATACAAAAAATGGATGTACAAATGTAATGTGAATGTATCTTTTCCTTTTGTTGTTTGTAAAAAATGAAGTTCATTTGGGCAGGTTTGGGTGTTAACAAGATAATGTGTTTATTAGAAAAATTGTCAACAGACTTTACTTGCTGAACATTTATAAATTGTTATAAATTATAATAGAATACAAGTCATTGTGTCCAATTATCAGCCACATGTAATATAATCTTAAACCGATGAAAAGTGAAACATGAAAAATACTTCTCAAACTTACCTAACATGTATATAAACGTATGCAGTTTCTACAGATATTTATTCACTTTTACAGAACTGTGTACTGAGTAGGCTAAGTGTTTATAACAGGAAGCAAATTAATCTGTGACTTCATAATACATTGTGCCACACAGACACATTTTATTGTTTCATGGGCTGTTTATTCAAATGAGTGTCATTGTTTCAATTTCTTCAAAACTTTTTATACATAAACATGATGCAATAGGCCTATATGTTATAACATTATAAGCAGAAAAACATAAAAAGTTTGCCATTTTGAAAGAAACTAGCATTCCCGAACACGACGCGTTTCTATGTAGTCTACATATGATCAGATTACACAACACGGCTATCCTCTTGTCGCTCTCCTTGAAGAACAGTGTGTTACTTTAACCAATAGAGGTCACTATCAGACCAAATATCTGGCACCGTCATTTCTTTGTCACGTGATGTAAAATAACCTGTAGCCTACGATCTCCTATCACGTGATCGCTTAGACGTTCGCAATACTTGCATTCTTAAAATTAAACAAACTTTTTCGTTACGTGAAAGAGCGTCGTAAGAGCAGTCAATACTATAATATCATATCGGTTTAAACACTCAAAAGAAACAAGAAACAGAGAGAATTTCAATCCCTGTTGAATGAATGAACGTAAGACTCAGCGTGACAGTGACGTCACGTCGAAGTCGTGATGCTTTTGCCTCTGTGGCTCGCGAATACACAACAAACAGCGCCTTTCTCCGCCCACACCATTAAGCTGTATTGCACGCGCTGTATCACGTCTGAGTCGGAATTATTTCGACTTAAAAATACATATAGTAATGTTTTTGAATGTATTAAAAGCCTGAATCCTTTTTTTTTTCATCAGGACTTGTTTTATTCACATAACCGTGCGTGGGACTTAACGTTACAGAGGAAGAGGAGTAACGTTACACAGCTAACGCTGCTAGCCGCTTTATTAACATATTATTTTTCATATCTGAGAGGCGGAGATTCCAAAGCCGTCAAAAAATCGACTTTTGGATGCATTCAATTAACACCAGCGTTTCATTTCATAGTCGCCCTAACTCAGGACTTCTATTTTCCGTAGACAACAGCAAGAAGCTATCGGGGAAATACATGGATTACCTGGTAGAGTATTCTTTTTATTTCTTTTTGAAGATGGCCAGAGCCTGTAGGATCAGGTGTTTTGTTTTCATCCCTGCTCCCACGAATTCAAATACCTTTCTGAACAGTTATTATGTTATGTTTGTACTATATCAAATATTCTTTCTCAGTTGTATATTGGTAAATTCACTTACAGCTTCTTGTTTGTTTTGCTTACAAATAAATCTTGGCCATTAGAAGAGGGTATCCAGAAAGGATAGCAGTTCTGAGCACTGTTAAATGAAGAGCTTTCCTGTAATAAAAACATTTTTTGTCCATCTCTGATACGCTTTATATCTCTTTTTGTCCTGCTGTAAAAACAAATAATAAAAAAAGTATGTATGTAGTTAGATAAGTAGCCTATACAGTTTTAACTTTAGAAGTGAAGTAGTTTGCTGCAAGGTATGATCATTTAATTTAGTCTACAAATCTAATTTAATTTGTTGCTCTGGTAACACAAATTTTATTATTAACCTGTATTAAAGAAAACTCACATGAGGGTGAGTAAATGTTGACAAACATTTTTGGGTGAACTATGCCGCCTTAAAATCAAAATGAACAATTTTTGTTTTTTAATGGAATATTTCAGTATTTATTATAACAAAATTTTCCTCACGCATAATTATTTTAAATTAGTGTGCCCTCAAATCTTTAATCAAAATAACCTCCTCTCTGATGACATGTTTACTGTCGGGAGGGCGGGGCAACCTGTCACTCACATGAGATCCACCAATAGCAAACCACAACCATCCAATCAATTCTTCATGGACAAAATCAACTCCCGCCCTACATTTTATCTTAACCGAAAATCCGTTTCACTCTGATATACATCACAATAGAGAAGAAAAGACTATACAGTGCGAGTGCGACAGTCTGGTTCCGGAAGTATTTTTTCCATTCATTTTCTCCATAGGGTAATTGATTTTTAACGATAACATAAAAACCTTTAAAGACAGCCCTACTGTGATCTACGAAGTTGTTAATCGATGCTAATCGCTTCTGTTGAAGCCGTCAGCCTGCATTATTTTAGAGCTCACTTTTAAAATAATCATGTTTAACAACACAATTCGTGGTGAAAAACTACATTGCCCATGATGCTGTGTAGAAAATTCCACCAATCAGAGTCGAAAAGAGCAAAATGCAGCAAAATAGATCTTTAGATCTTTAAATGAGTAGTTTTATATTTCTCCATCGTTTTTAAATCGATTATGCTGTTCGCAATGCTTCATGGGATTGTAGTTCTTTCCCTCACTCAAGCCGTTAGTACACAGTCTTGCACCTTTGTTTTTTTTTTGTCTGATTTTCAAAACTAGCTGGTTGGCTTGGTTCATGGCTTATAACGCTTTAACAAAGACTTTTTTTAAATCCCTATGGAAAAACCGAATGGAAATAATACTTCTGGAACCAACACCGCTGAAAGAGTGGGCTATTCAGTTCAATACATTTGAGATTTATTGTCATCTCATTGTGACACCAACAGTCACATGTCTCGTGATTATGACAACTCCATTAATGAATTTACATGGGATGATATGTGGTTACAGATCACATCTAATCTTTTTTTATAACATTGCTTATTATCTGCTTATTTGGCCTCTGGGTGACCTCTTTCAAAGTCCTTTTTTGCACCATTCGTGTCATATAATTTGCCTACAATAATCAATGTCTGATTATAACAGTTTAATGAGTAGACTATACTGTACTGTCATGTTGGTGCTGCTCCACAGCATCTGGTGCCTGTAAACTTCTCGCACATTCGGTGCTTTGATACTTGACTTGGACATATGCAGCGAGGTCACAGGGGGGCTTCCTTTGGGATGTTCCGGTCAGGATTCTCAGAATAGAACCATTTCCTCAAGAAACAGAGCTGAAAAGGCTGGCGGTGTGTGGATTAGGAACATGCTTGATTATGTATTTTTGTTTATGACACTCTTGACTTTGGGTCAGTAAGGGCAAGAGGATGTTGTCAGACCCCTTTTCTCATTAGGTTCAAGTTTGATAGAGCATAAAATAGAAGGGCTCCCGAACTTGTCCTTCTTGAGGGTAACACCTATTTATATTTCACTAGAATGTGAAAAGTAGGTTGGACTAAAACATGTGCACTCCAATACATGCATATCTTCATAGTTAACAGGTTGTGCAACTGTAAACAGATTTGATGCCCTTTTCATCAACAGTGGGCATAGAAAAAGGTTTTAGCAAGCTCAGTGAAAGCTTTATCAATGTCAGCTTCTAGGACTCATGGCATGCATAGTTGGCTTCCCTTTCCCTGAAATGGGTGGAGCTTAAACCTTTTGCCTTTGTAGTTGGCATGGAAACCACATCATTGCATCTATGTTTCTGGTATGTTTTTTCCAGTGCAGCGTATTTCCTTCACGCTTTTTATGTGCTGGCCGTCCGGGGCCAATGGTTTTAGTGTTTGTTCTGAGTTCTAACTGTTCAGGTTTCAGTTAATTCTTTTTGGTGTCCCCATGGTTTTCCATTATTAAAGGACACAGTGCATTCAGTGCAGAATCGTAGCTCGGTTTAATTATGGATCTGGCCTCATTTGGTCCGTGGTCTGCTTATTTTGAAATGAATGGGAGAAACAATGATCCTCTTGTGTTGTATTTTATTTTGTTTCCTCACTCTGTATGGTTAATTTGTGCGTGGAATCTCAATGCATTTTAGCGTTTGTCCAACAGCCGTTTTGGTGGATCTTTGATTAAATAAAGTCGGATCAGATCGCATACATTAATTTAATCCCTTTAGCCTAAATGTTATTCATTTTACAGGCAACCAAGCTAATTTACAGCCAAATCGGAAGCTTTATGTAATGGTTAACTAAGGAACTAAGGTAAGGCATGAGGAGGAAGTATGTTACTAATTTACACAGTAGATTAGCACAGTCCTGAAAATAGGCCTTATTAGAGTTTTTTTTTTTTGTTGTAATTTATTTCTGCTCATTTTGCCTATATTTTATTTACATTTAGATTACCTTTACCATCATCTGATGCTTTATATATTTTATATACCATTCAAAACTAAGGTTTAAAAAATAAATTATTTATATTATTTAGCAAGGATGCATTAAATTTATCTGTATGGACAGACTTTCACACTGTTGCAAAACATTAAAAATAAATGCTGAAGTATTAAATAAAAACTTTCTATTTATCAAAGACTTTTGAAAAATGTAACAGGGTTTCCACAAAAATAAAGCACCAAATCTACAATAATGAATGAATTACATTTTAAAATATATAAAACGGTTATTTTTAAATTGCAGTAGCTTAATATTTCACAATATTACTGTTTTTTTACTGCAGCCTTGGTGAGCATAAGAGACTTTAAAAAAATATGACCCCGAACTTTTGAACAGTCATGTATATTTTATTTAAAATATTCAATAGTTGCAGCTCTAATCTCTACCAGGCACGTTTCTACCACCCATCTACCGCCCCACCTCTCAAAGAGTATTTGAAATACAGTATCTTCTTTAGTATCCTAAAGAGTAATGCAGGTTCTGGTTTTACTAATGGACTTTTATTATCATATCCCGTGGACATTGTGAGTGAAACTGGATCAATGGCAAATAGATTTTATTTTAATGGTTAGTGCTGTGCTATTGCATTTTGTGACAGAAGGCAATGACTATTCGGTCTTCTTGTTAAAGCTATTAAGCTAAAAAATTAGAATGAGTTTTTTTTTTTACGTTTCATTGTTGACGGCTGTATTATTATGTGAAAAATCATATTAGCTCATGGAAAAATATGTGTCCTGGAACATTGTGTTTAAATTGTTTGTTTAACTTTCACCCTGGTGAGCAGTAAAGCTTTGGTTCGCGTTTAACTGCCAAAAGCAACAGCAGTAGTTGTGAGCTCGGCTGTCTGTTCAAGCGAGAGAGCAAGTTAGGCAATACAATGAGGAAGTCAAAGACTAGAGGTAAAGATACAATGATTTACTATTATAAAGACATTTATTGGCTGTTGCTTTATTGGCTGTTGCTTAATTACTCATATGTATTTGATTTCCCGTGATTGAATCCTTTAAATGTGATGGCAATTAGCAAAGCTTGTCACTATTGGGTTTTCAATGGGATCCTGTGTGCTAATGTCCCCAAAAATGAATCTTGACTGGTCTTCTTAGCAGAGATTAAATGTTTTTAAGTTCAAATTTCTCCTGAAAAAAAAAATTGGAAGTATGTTCCCTTTTTTTGTAGCCTTAACCTTACACCTGAACTTGTTGCCCTGTGCTTTTGTACTGGATTATGCTCTTATGCCATTAAACAATCATCTCTGCATCCGTATCTTGATTGCTAAACGATTGGAGACCATCTGAGCACATGCATCTCACTCATTTCAGTACTTCCGTGACAATTTAACTCCAAATGTTTTACACCAGAGACCAATTTCTGCTCTTCCTAATTGCTTTATAATTAGCTCCAGTGTATTACGTTTCTAAAACTCTCAGGCACTCCAAAATTAGAGAAGCCTTTTCCCTGGTGTGTTTTCAAACTATCACAGCTTGGGTAAAATTGAGAGGTTTGACACAGAAGCTCTTGAGCTCTGTTTATGCTCTCGGGCGGCAAAGCCCGGACTCGCCCTGATCGATTATCTGCCTAGTGGTTCTGCCTTGTGGCTTTTGCACACAGTATGTCATTGGGGCAGTTCAGCACAAGTCTCCTCTTCTCAATGTGTCTTTGGATTTCCTAGTAGGGCTTAGAAACTTCATGGCATCTTCTATCAAGTTACATATAGGTCCTTTCCTTAGTGTTTCAGTTCCTCTGGGCTTCCCACAGTAGGAGGTACTCCGTTCCCCCTCATTGGTGCATAGGTAGTTTACAGAAACCTATAGTCTGGAGAAAGCATAAGTGCATTGTGTCTCCAATAGATCTTTGAAAAATATATTTTTTTAAAATAAATCAATTTGTTAATAGTGACAGCTTTTGTCTTTTATGTTTTGTCAGGAGGTGACCTGCAAAGATCTGACCCCATATCTCCCACTGATAAAATCAACATGAAGAACATCTCTCTCCTTAGTCAAGAATGATTTATGTTCTCTCTTTTAATTTTCTAATTGTAATTGTATTTTATATTCTCAATTTTAAATGATTATATTAAGCTATGGTAATGATCTTATTAATGTGAAGAAAAAAATGAAATTTTCTTTTGTGTGTTAATATAGTTTTATGGAAACGCTCGGAAAGCTAATCTTCATTTCTAAATAACCTTTTGTTTGGACAAAAATATGGATACACCCAAGCGTACATGATGTGTCATCAGTATTTTCTGTTTTTTTTCCCACAAGAGAAATTAAATATCTGCTAATTGAATTCAATTTTGTCCATTTTTACTGGTACACAAGTGCTGGAGTAGAGTTGGCCTCAAAGCACAGAGACATGGACTAAAAGCCTTTGTAAAGTGGGTTATTTGTGCCCTGTGTGATCTAGTGCTAATGGTGTGTTAAATTGTTGGTTTATCAGAATGATCTTTTAATGGATGCTCTGAGGTCACTAGTCACAGTGACTCTCATGTTTATTCAAAAGGCTCAGTTTGATTTAAAGGCCATGACAAGCCTCACTGCTTGAAAAGTGGAGCAGGGCGATTCCACAGTTTAGGTCTAACTGCAAGGACAACAGCCTGCTAAATCAATCTTCATGGAGAAAGCCATTGTCCTCAGGTTAACATCCTGAGAAAACCTGGGGTACAGCTGTGTGAAAGGCAGGATAAATCTGGCAATGGTAAACTAGTAAACTTTGATCAAAGTTGAGTTGATGTCAAATTTAACGTATGTAACATGGACGGAAAAACAGTGTAAGTTCAAGCAAAAAGTGTACTTAATCTAATTCAGTTTAATAAAATTCTGGTTGAATCCCAGTTCATGTTTTGCTTTGCTCCTAATTTGGTATAGTTATGAGTCATGAGTTGTGTATGGTTCACAAAACTGTTAATAGGACATCCATTGCGGCAGGGTGGCCATCTAATATTATCTGTTCTATAAACTTAAAGGTGCATTTTGAGTCTGGTATGTTCATTAACTGAAAGCCAGCAAAATGACTAACAAATACCACAGGTATATTTTTCAAATTTATTTGCCAAATGTAGAAGACAAAGGAACTCCTACAAGTGTGCTAAGTTATAAGGTGTGTAACGTGGACGGAAAAAATTAAACAATCCTGCAAGATTGCCTCTGTAACACAAAATAATACCATTTCATGAAAACTGGCAAAGAATAGAACAAGTTCATAACACATTAAAATAACCTGTTATCAAACTATCAAATTTAAAGATCGTACAGATTGTGTTAACGCACTATTAACGTGTTAACTTCGTCAGCCTAAGCTATATTCTTATGAACATTGGACAGAAATTTTTTTTATCAAAAAAACAAAAACAGAAAAATGTCATTGACGATGTTGAATTTCATGACCAGCTTTATTGAGTCAAAAATAAACCGAAAACAACGTTGGAAGTTGGACAGACTGAAAATTTTCGTCTAATTTACGAACAAGATGTGCAGAATCTGTCAAAATGTATAAAACCACCATTCATGCATGCTCTTTCACGGAGAACGACGCTTTCGGCCTGAAACCACTCGCAATCATCCGACTTGCTCACTCTTTTATCCTTTCTCATCACAATGATCCTATTTAATGTTTACTTAACCAAAGTTTACCACGTTCGTAACATTTTAACGTTCGTAAACTTTTGGACAGAATCCACAAACTTACCCACATTCGTCGAAATCCGTGAAATCCTTTTAACTCTTCCTCCCACGCGAGCGACCATGACCTAGACAATCTTATTTCTGACATGAGAACCGTTGAGACATTAGGAGATGGAAATTCAGCGTCAGAATAAAATGTTCGAGCGTTATGATTTTTTGACAGAAAATCTCGGCCCCTGTTTCGTCCCGATTTATTAACAGTTTATCATGTAGCAACGCATATGAGAATTTAACCCACACAAGATGTTTTTATCACTATGCTACTGATAGAATTACATGGAAAATTTATATCTCCGCTTCCTTTAGAATCATATTTTAACGTGCGTAACTGCTTGGACAGAAAGTGTAACGAACGTTAGTAAATGTTTCCATTGCATCGTGGTGGATTAAGGGAATTATACTTTCAGTGTTAGTAGTAGTATTTTGTAGAAGACAAACCAAAATAAATGTTATGCGCCAAAATTCAGGATTTTATTATAGGAAATGAAAGAAAAATCCAGATGTACTGAATGTCCCACCCTGACATCCGCAATTTCTGGGGACGGAAATAAAATAAAGTCTCATTACACGATAATGCCAAGGCTAAGTGGGATAAAAGTAACTTTATTATTTCTTACATCTATCTTTAACAAAATGGTGAACTAAAAATAAAAAAATGACAACAACTGGGTATTATTCAATATATATTGTTCATCACACCCCTTGTGGACAGAAACTGTGGAATCGCCCAGCATTCAGTCAGACCTGAGAAGCCCAAAGGCTTTGCACCTGTTCTTCTGTCTCACCCACAGAAGGCAACAGACCACCCACTGTCCGTTCACTGATCATTGTACATAAAAATGGTCAGCGCTGGCAAAAATCAAAACACTTTCAGTTTGATTGGCTGGCTTTGCAACATCCATGAGTAAGGGGATGTTTTTTTTAATTAAAGTTTTGCTTACATGATCCCGGATTAATACAATTACTTCCTTTGAGGGAGATAACCAGGTTCCTTTGAACTCTTCAGAACTTGTGACCATAGTTGGCTTTGGGAATTGCACCCCAGGTTAGTTGCATTAAGATGACACTCATGATACTCTTTAACCATTCGTGAGCCATTTTGTGTTGTCTAGTCCTTTATGATCTGGGCCAGAAAAGATAAGATCTTGTAGGTTCAAACGACATACTATTATCTTTGTGCCCTTGAGCAAGTCTCTAACCCCAGGTTACTCCAGGGAGAAAAATGGTCAGATATTTGACAAACTGGTAATTAGGAAGTTTGAGTTGATGTTGCTAAGATAGTGAATGTAAGCAGCCTCGGAGAGAACCCACCCTTATGCTAAATTTCTCTTTGTTTATCTGTGGTTTACTTTGTGAAACCAGTTAGGTGGTGTTTTCAGTGTCACTTTTGCACACTAAATGACCTTAGTTTATTGGCTAGGTTAAAGTGGTTTATATTTCCGAAAGTATGCATGCAAACCAGAAATAAGCAGATAAGCAGGTCAGTTGTTTAAACATCAAACATGCAAACATCAAAACGGGCCAGAAATGTGATTTTCCCTTTTGAAATGTAATCAAAAGTGACTTTGACTGTGAAGTGATTGCTGGATGCACCCAGGGTTATTTGAGTGTCTCAGAAACTGCTGATGTGAAAATATAAATGTAGACTAATACACAGTGTTGTAATCGAGACCAGCTCATACAAGTCAGTGTCAAGACCGAGTCCATATTCTATCAAGTCGAAGACCATGAAAATATGGTTATGGTCTTGGTCCTTAATTCTGACAAGATCGAGAACATGGATATTCTCGAGTCTGAAATTCTGAATCATGGTCTATTTCCATGGTCTTGGACTTCAGAACATTGCAACGCGGTCTTGACTCTGACTCGACTATCTTGAATGTTCTTCCCTGCCCAAGGGCAGGTTTGCAGAATTAGGAATGTGTAAACTACATATATTCAAATTAGTGTTTGCATATATTAAAAATTGCACATTTTTATGTAATTAATCACGATTAATCACACCTAACATTTTTAATATATTTTTATTGTGAAATAATTTCACATTGAGTGAGTAAATGTAGAAACAACATAAAGGCAGTATATTTTAAATATTTGTTTAATGGCACCGAATGAAGGCCATTATCACTGATACCAATACTACTACTGATGTCCCTATGAAAAATATTTTTTTCTCAATTTAGCCATTAATTATAGCCATTCAACATTACAGTATAATTAAAAGCTATCAATTTTAACATTTATTAGGCTTTAAAAAATATAGCAACTTTTAATTTAAGTGAACTTGAATCAATCTTCACATAAACCCCTTATATAAATTTTATATCAATATATCAGGGCTCAATTTCTTTCTATTGGCCCGGTCAGACCAGTTCAGATTTTTACTTGGCCTTTCAAAATGCACAAAAAGTTATTGTTTTCGTTGTTTTTGACCCATGTAACCTTGTAAACAGTAACCTTGTAAACAGTGCAAGATTTTCAGGTAGGTCTAATAGGTAAGAAATACACATTGAACGAAGTTATCAAACACTTCAGTCTTCACTGCATAAATTATAAATTAAATAAACATCTATCCTTAATAAAGCTACAAAAGTTATTCAGCCAAGAGCAGTGAGTGAATTTCTCTTTCTTTTGTATTTTGATTAATATTAATGACTGACATCACAGCAGCAGGTTTATTAGGTTGCTGTCACTTTAAAGGGGTCGTCGGATGCCCATTTTCCACAAGTTGATTCTTTAGGGTCTTCATGTTAAGTTTGTAACATACTTTGGTTAAAAAACAGCTCTGTTCAAAGTGATTGGAGATTGGCTGGGGTTGGAATGGAGTCACTAACCATGTATTCTGCATGCTTTACTTCCGTGCTTTGATAAGTCAGGATGTGGCAGTTAGGTCGCAGTGTTCTTTTCGAGTGGGGAATATGCCATAGTCCAGTTTGACTATTGTGATCCAGGAGCTGCTGGGAATTGGAATCCTTGTCAGACCAAACAGGATACCACTCAAAATACAGCCCATCAAAGGTGGGAACTGGGTGTAAATCAGCACGGAATAGGAAAACAAAAAGAAACTTCCTGAATGAGATCCCAGTGCACTGGGTTTGTAGGCTTCCCCCGGCCACTCCAGATTCTGGCACCATAACTCAAGCCATCGCTCAATGGCCTGTCACTCACTGCTTAGAAAGTCTAAATAAAATCCACATTCATCAGTTATTTAGGGCACAGCTTGACCTTGTAGATGATAGGATTGTTTGATTGTTCCTAAGGGCTGAGAATAGCATTATTACCTGAAGTGTTCTATCTGATGTTTGGAGATTAGAGCTTGTTATTCAACATGTTTAAATGTTGAAGGAGGGGTAACGGTGGAAATTTATATCCCAATACCATCAGTAGAGGAGCAGCGGGAGGAGCTACAGCTTTGCTGGGCATTGTTCAGCCCCTTCCTTTTATCCTGCAGCAGTTTTAATACTGTGGAAATCCCCATGTGCTCTGTTGACTCAGAACTCCACTGCAGTGATGTTAGAGAGAGTTCTGAAGTTTACTGTTGAGCAACAGCTTTTAATTCTTACTTAAAGGAATAATAAAAAAAAACGACAACCTGTCACTAACATGATTTCACAGCAATAGCAAACCACAACCATTCAATCAATTCCCCATGCACAAGTTCTACCCTTACATTTTTTCTTGTCCCAGAAGCCGTTTCTGATATGTCACAATAGGGAAGAAAAGACCATTGCAACTTCAGTTTCATGTCAACTTTAACTGTATAATGGCTGAAAATGTTGTTAGGTTACAGGGAATCTGCATTTCTACAGCGAATCTCCAACTTTTATACCACTTAAGTGTTTTCGGAGTTCTAGATATTAAAAATGTTTGGCCACCTTCAATCTTGCAATGATAGAGCTGCTTGTGGTTTTGGTCAACCGAACACTTCATCAAAACTTCGTCTCACGGTTCGGTTCAATTAGATTATCATGTCATCGATTCAGTTCGATATCACGATGCATTACGATGCACTGCATCCTCAAATTTCAATTTTACTTCAAAAGTGATGTGAGCGTGTGTGCGTGTTCGCCTGTTTGGGAAGTCGCAGTGACAGAAACTGTGACATTTCAGTTTAAGTTTCAAGGGAGTAAAGGCTGTTTATGCCATTAAGAAAATTTAATTGTCAAATCAATTTTGTTGATAAAAAAACAAGTAAAAAGAAAATGTCAAGAGAAACAGGGCCCATCAACAACCGTGCAACCCCCTTTATAAGGTAATTTACACTTTCCCCGGCAACTCAGGTAGACTACAGATTGCAAGTCAAAAAGACGAGCATGTCAACCATAGCTGGTTTAAGCCGTGATCAATGAGCCGTCACAATGTTTCCCCCTGTACTAAATATTCTCTCTGATGGGGAACTAGTTGCAGGGATACACGGATAGTTTCTTGCAAGCTTGCTCAAAGTGGGGTAGCTCACTTTGTGACACTTCTACCAGGCTAAGGGATCATCTTCGCTGTCAATGGAGGGGGTGAGGAGGTAGCTGTTGAGCTCAGCTGTGACGGCATCATCTACCAGAACCTGTACAGCTGGTGTGGTGGTGCTGTTCTTCAGCAGACTCCCCAACGACCTCTTGGCCTTTTTTGATGGAGGTGGGGCTGGGACTGTCTGATCCTGGGCTCAGTTGTACTGGTCTTGAAAGACCACAGAATAAAAACAAATACTACATTTAGCCCAGTAAATTTGAAATTTGAATTTGAAATTTTTTGTATTCACCACACTGCTCATAATTTACTTTCAAAAACATATTTTTTCAAAAACATTTACCTTTCTTGCGATTTCTTTCATCTCTGATTGTACCCTGGTCGTGAGAATTGGGACGCGCTCCTCACTGACATATTTGGTTTTAAATCTTGGATCCACAAAGGATGCCGTGTCCTGCAGATCTTCTGTGGCCTGATCCCACTCGGCATTCAGGTACTGGAGGACCTTTGATTTGATGGACTGTGTAAGCTCAGTGTCCTCTTCATCTCGAATCAGAGCTTGAGTGTTCAGAAGATGGAGGACTGCGGTGGCGAGCAGGACGTGGCCGAGGGACGTGAGAGAACGGCGCAAGGCCGGTGGCGTGAGTGTTAATGAATGACACCTGCGAGACGCACCGGTCTCGCATCTCTCACGGAGAAGATCGAGAGAGGAACAGGCCTAATTTTATGTTGTGTTTTATTTCTGTTTTGGGTAGCCAGCAGTTGTCCGCGAGGGGCTGCTGGCGGTTCCTTTTGTTGTTGTATTTGTTTTATTTTGAAAATTAAAATGTTTGAATGTTCGCCGGTTCCCGCCTCCTTCCCATAACAACTGAACCTCGTTACAACTGGCTTTACAGAAGATACGCTGACGTAGCTCTACCCCGACAGTGCATCGGTGAAGTCCTGCAGGGGAGAAAGGGCCTTATTGATGGATTCGAGAACGTCAATGTCCTGCCATGTCTGTACCAAGTGCCTGTGGCTCTTGTCGGCCGAGAGAACCAAAGCCACTGCCTTCTGCTGCTCCAGCACCCTTTCAGTCATGTGCTGCTTGGATCCCCATCTGGTTTGGCATTCTGTAACCAGTACATGCTCTGGAAGGATGAGCTCCGTCTGTGCCTCTGTCAAAGCTCTCCTCTTCTTCCAGCTGTGAGAAAAGTGGCCCACTATGTTTTTGCACAACTTTGTAGCCTTGTCAATGCGAGCATCATCTTTAATTGCGTTTTCTAAAGATAAAATGAAGTAAAGACAAAATCAAAATGTTAATATATTATTTTTTCCTAAATAAACACCAAGTCATCACCAGTGGTGGAAGAAGTATTCAGATCCTTTGCATAAGTAAAAGTAATAATACCACACTCTGTTACAAGTAAAAGTCCTGCAAAAGTATGTAAGTATATCATCAGGTAAATGTATATAAAGTATTAAAGTAAAAGTACTCAATGCTGAAAAATCATCACGTTTTAGAACAGTTGTGTGTTTAATGGTCTAATTATTTCAGCTGGACTTATAGGCCGTTATATGGCTGCGTGTAGTTAAATTTATAATAAAACGTATTTTATAAACTGTTTTGTGTGCAAAAATCTAAACTAACTAAAGCTGTCAGATGTATTGTAGAATGTAGTGGAGTAAAAAGTACAATATTTCTCTCTGAAATGTAGCGAAGTAGAAAGTGGCATGAAAAGAAAAGACTCAAGTAAAGTACAAGTAACTCAACATAGTACAGTACTTGAGTAAGTCCATTAGTTAAATTCCACCACTGGTCATCACACAAGGCATAATACGTGTATTAGCACTTTGTATCTATTAAAACAGTTAAAAAAGTTATAGCAACAAATACTAGTGAAACAGAAATAAACGTTTATTTAAATGGGTCTATCTTTTCAGTTTTATTGAAATGTATAATATAAAATAAATATTTGATTGCGTCAGCTTCGAGATCTATACAATATTATGTCAGTAAGTATACACTAATAAAAATACTATCCCTTATACATTTAATGAAAGTTACAAACAATTTAATAATTACCAACAGCATTGTGCAACAGGTGCCCAAAGCATTGTAGCCTCTGCCATTTGTTGAGTTCCACAGCCTTCTTTATATTGCTTCCGTTGTTCAGTCGTTATAGCCACCTGATGCTCTGGACGCAACCCCCATGATTCCAGGGCATCCCTTAGGCCAACGGAGAGGTTTTGTCCCGTATGGTCCTCTGGGAAGTAGGAAGTCTGAAGGCATTTGATGATGAGTTCGTACTCGGGCGTAATATAGTGCACAGTGAGACTTATGTACGGTTCCGTAGTGCGGCTGGACCACAGGTCGTCGTGGATGAAAATTATTCAATCTTTCCGACTCCAAACTCTGCCCGCACCACCTTTCTGCACTGTTCATAAAGTTGTGGGATAGCTACCTGTGAGAAATAGTTGCGGGATGGGATTTGGTACCATTTGTCTAGTACATCCAGAAGCTTCTTGAAGCCTTTTTTTTCCCCACTGTGTGGATGGACATCATATCTTTGGCCAAATAGTATGTTATAGCATTGGTGATTTCGTTATGTCTCTTTGAGTTCTTGTCGTACTTTGTGCCACTAGCAAAAGCACTCGCTAGCGAGGGTTGTTTGGCTAGCTGTGGCGTATTAACGGCAACAGGTTTTTTTTGGGGTAGTATCATGCACTCATCGTAAAGTGGCTTGTGGTGGTTCTTAAGATGCGAATATAGGTTTGTTGTATTGCCTTTTGTGCGGCTTACCACCATTCTACACGTTTTGCATAGTGCATTAGCCTATGCAACATCTGTTGGCTTAAAGCCAAATTTCCAAGCTACTGAGGAGGAGGCATTACTTTTGGCCACTAAAGTTTCCTCTTCAATATCTGTTATTTTGTCTTCTCCCTGAGCAACACTCATTTTCTTACTTTTGTGTTATTTTTTTTGCTCCCTTCGCTCTCTCTTTAGGTCCTTTCTTTTCTTTCGCTTCGTTTTGTTGTCTCTGTCTATTTCTTCACTGATTTATGTTCCCGTGGAGGCTCCACATTAGCCTGGTTCCGCCCTCCTATGTACTTCCGCTCAATTTTCATTTTCCTTCAGTACTCCGTCTGCTTGTCGGATGGGACGCATCATAAAAAAATATTGCATAATTATCGCGAGACTTTCGATATGTTATCGGGCAACGTGATATCGCGATAATGATATTGATTCGATATATCGTGCACCCCTATCCTACAGATATGTCTTGTACAACATTAGGAGGATTAGGCCCTTCCTATGTATCAGAGCATGCTGCACAACTCCTTGTCCAAGCTCTTGATATATCCAGAACGGACTATTGTAATGCTCTCTTTTTTCAGGCCATCCAGCATCCAGAATGCAGCAGCGAGGTCTTTAACTAGCCGAAGAGAGAGCACGTCACACCTCTCCAAATAAAATTGCACGGGTTGCCAGTTGCCGCTCGCATCAAATTCAAGGCACTGATGTTTGCCTGCAGAACAACCACTGGCTCTGCACCCCTATACCTAAACTCCTTATTCAGAGTGACTTATGTGCCCTCCAGAAGCTTCCGTTCTGCAAGTGAACGGCACCTTGTGGTGCCATCTCAAAGAGGCACAAAATCACTTTCACTGACCTTTTGGAGGTGGTGGAATGACCTGCCTATCTCAACCCGAGTATTTAGCCATTTTCAAGAAACACTTGACCTATTAATACTAACACTCACTATTCTATTTTGTCTATTTTTTTTAAATATATATAAAAAAAACTTATGTGCACTGTGTAACTGGGACTACACATAGCACTTACATATTGTTGGTTTGATTGCTTCTCAATTGTAAGTCGCTTTGGATAAAAGCATATGCTAAATGATTAAATGTAAATGAAAAAAAAAAAAAGCCAAGCAAGGAAACTTCTTGAAGTTGCTTGTATCTTTAAGACCTTACATCTATGATATAATTTTCCACTTTCCCTTACCTTTATCCTAGAACAAACAGGTGTTGTTTGCTTTTATTGTGCGCCAGCATGTCTCTTGTACATTTCAGGCATGGGACTACCTTTCCCTCCCAGTCGTCCGATTGTAACATCAATCATAGTTTTGGCCCTTCCTATTTCCTGTTGTTGGCCCTTTCCTGCTGGCAGTGTGCCCAGTCTGTATTTACCTGGAAGCACCATCATAACAGCAATGTGGAGTATGATGGGCATCTGTGGCATTGGTGGCTGTTTCCTTATAGATGAAAATACCTCTAGGGCCTTGTGGAACTTGTGAAAACACCCAGCCCATTGTGATAAGAACTCCAGAATTAGTCCACATTTTGCCTTCCGTATTTAGCCCTTTGTACTAGGGGTGCATCGAAATTTCGGCCGCCGAAAATGTTCGGCCGAAAATGGCATTATCGGTTTCGGGCCGGAAAAAAAAAACAGCCGAAAATGTAAACCGAAAATGAATGTCACCCACCCGTGCGCAATAGCTTAGGTTTCACTCACGTGCGCAAGCGCTTAGGTTTCACTCACGGTTGAGCTGTTATCACGCGTCTGCCTATCAAAGATCGTCTGCCGAACAAAGGCCGGTTTCCATTGCTTGCGCGGATTTCACGCAGGTATTTATCTGCCCCAAGCACCCGCACAAACAGTTAGAGACTATTCAGTGCAGCATCTCATGTTCTTAATGAGAAGAGGAACCGTCTTTCTTGTCAAAAAGCTGAGAAACTTTTGTTCTTAAAGAGAAACCTGCCACTTTTGCTTAAATAAACAGCAGTCCAATTTTCTGTGTATAGCAGTTACATTAAAATTTGTGTGGAAATGCACAACTGTGTTTCCTAAGGCTACATGGGCTTAAATGTTGTTTACAATTTGAGTTTGGATTAAGTTCTATTGCTGTTTTTGCACTGTTGTTTTGCGCAGCAGTATAAAATGTAAGTAAACCATTGTTTACATGCAGCAGCAGCAGAATAGAGGCCCACTGCCATTCTGTGATTTTGTGTGCAGTTATTCAGATAATTGTGGATCTTTTTTGCACAACTGTTAAAACAATTTTATTTGATGGAACATAAAACTTGAAGAATAATATTATTTGGTATTATTATTTATATTTATTTATTGTTAAAAATATTTTAGGTTTTGTTATGTTACTGTTAATAAAAGTTTGATTATTCTATTGGTTTGTGATTTTTCAGATCCATTAAATTCAAGCAATTTAAATATATATATATATATATAATAAGTTTTTAAAAGAAGCCATTTTCGGCTTCAGTTTCGGTTTTCGGCCAAGTGCATCCTAAATTTTCGGTTTCGGGCCAGAATTTTCATTTCGGTGCATCACTACTTTGTACTACCGGTGCTAATGATTAATCGATGAACGATTAATTGTTGATTATAATTTAATCGATAAAACTAAGCAAGATTAAAGGCACACTGTGGAATTTTTGGCCACTAGGGTGCGTTCGACCTGTAATTTTCACGTCTAGTGCCCCTAGAGGCCACAAGCGCCGCAGCATTGTCGCAAAAGTCAACAAACAGTCAACCGGTCAATAGGGGTGGGCAATACTGAAAATTTCGATATCGATCCGATACCAAGTAAATACAGGGCCAGTATCGCCGATATCGATACCGATACTAATACTTTTTCATTTTAAAAGCAAGCACTTGAACTTGTATGTGCTAGAGCAGTGTGTCATGATTTATGAGGTGAATGCATCATTAATATGCTAAATCTGAATACGTTTTCAAGACTACTAAATATTTTGTGATTTGTGCTCTCAACTCGCCTGTAATTAGTCAGTGACTTTTACAAAACTACCCTAATTATAGTAAATGTACTATTGCACACTAGCCTACTGTTCAAAAGTTTGGGGTCTGTAAGATTTTTAATTCTCTTCTGCATTTATTTGATAAAAAATACATACATAGGCTATCTGTTTTCTTTGCCATAGTAAACTGTAATTTATTCATGTGATCAAAGCTGAATTTTCGGCATCATTACTCCAGTCATGATGATAATTCATTTTAATATGCATTATCGGAAGCTCTCTGTGATTGATTGCTTTCGTCTTGTATACAGATGACTAGGAGAAAAAGTTCTATCCTACACAATTACCCACTAACATTTTTTTTTTTCCACTTTGAAGCTTATTTTACAAACTGAATTGCGTGCTAAATTAATAAAAATTACTGGTAAAAAAATACACATTTGGATCTATATTTTTATGTGAGGATCGATCCTGTTCGATACCACGTCAGTATCGAAGTATCGATACTTCAGGATCGATCCGCCCACTTCTACCGGTCAACCTCCCGTGTCTTTATGTGTGTGCAGACGGCATTTGATTTGTATGTTGGAGAAAGTTAATCGATTCACTACTGACCAAAATAATAATATAAATATAAGATTAATAATATAAATCCTATAAAGAAAACAAATTGAATAAAAGTAGCATACGCAGAAAACAATGTCTGATCAGCGAAGTCCCATTGACAAGGGTTGCCCAATCCTGCTCCTGCCGATCGTCTGTCCTGCACAGTTCATCTCCAACCCTAATCAAACACACCTGAAGCAAACAATTAACATCTTCAGGATCTCTTTGCAATGGGTTGGAGATGAAATCGAGTAGTCGGGAAATCGTGTGTAACAAAACTGATATAACTCACTACATATTTCCGTTATTTGTAGTCTTCAGTTTGTTTTTCCTTTTACACAAATACAAACATATATGAGCTGAAAGGAGAAAAAAACACATTTACAATTACATTTGTATACGGCAGTATGTTGTGACATATCAGTTTTGTTACACGAATTCGCAGTAAATATTACATTATATACACTTTTATGCAGATGTTTATTTTAAAATTTTTAGTTTACAATAAGTGTACCTTTTATTCAATATAAAGGCTTGACTTCTTTGCCTGTTAGCTTTGTGTACTAACTTTTCTAACGTTTCTAACGTTAATGCTACCAGATGAATTGCATACAAATTAAACAAAAGCCTGTAGCTAGTTGTTAAGTTGCAGCCCTGTTTCGTTTCAAAATCGGAGGATAAAGTGTCTGCTGAATGCAAACCTTTCCCAATATTTATAAAATTTATATTTGTACTAACATTTAGCTACCAGATTGATAATTCGCTAACTTACTCTACTAGCATTCCTTGTTACATTAAGTTAAATGGAGGACAATATAGAATCAGTAACATGGCCAGGCAGAGAACAAATTAGAAAAAATAGAGATATTGTGCAAGCAATATATTTAACTTACTAGTCCAAAAGCATGACGGCCAGGTCAGCATCGGTAGGGAATCCCTCATCCTCCTTTATCGCACGCCAGCGAGGGAACGCTCGACCAATGTTTATCCTCGTCCTTGCTTTTAGTTTATCACTCTCCCTTTTTCTTTTTTTGGTCTCCTCTGACAAAATCTTTGCTTTCTTTGCTTTCTTCCGAGTAGCTGTTGATTCAGCCATGACGACAACATACAGACGCCGGCAATCAAACGCGAGTTGAGCTCTCACGTTAGAATTTGAGGAAGTTGGGGTGGTGGGGGAAGTGACGTATGCCGTAAAGCGGTCGAATTTTGTAGTTCTTTTTGTGCTCGGGTTCCTACCCGAAACCCGAAGTTACATAGTGCTAGTAAAAGCGATACAGACACCTTCAGGCTTTGGCAGACGTGTCATTCAACCTATTGTAAGTCGATGTACCATCTCAATGGGTTTTGGTCATCATTAGAGTGCGTAGTTTTGAGGCGTGTGCGGCTCATGTGCAAAACACGTGCAGCAGACACACGAGAAAAATAAAGCGAGCATGCCGTAAAGTATTCTAATTGTATTGATGTCTTCAAGCCATGGTAGGCTAGCTGTTTATTTCGAAACATAATCAACCAAGGGTCCAAAAAACACTCCAAACTAGTGATTTTACTGAACATAAGAACTACTTGTGTAAACGCCACAATAAAAGTACATAGAATAAAGAACAAGTAATAAGATCCTGGTGGATGAGTGATGATCTTCCTGAGCTGTTTCAGCTTTAGATCCTATTTTTTGGCGCACAGTAAATCAAGACCTGTCAATCTGAGCGATCGATCCAATCCAAGCGCGCTCCAGCTGTAAAACCGTGTCCGATTGGCCTCTACACATCGTCCCCACTATACCCACTCACCACACCTGAGATCCAGTTTCCAATGGTTAAACTTTCAAATGACGTTGACAAACACTGCGTCAGGATCGCGGCACGATCAGATCCCAGAAGTCCCATAGCTTTAGCCAAGCAGCATGTCATGTGTGTATCTACGTATTATCTTATGTTGAGTTTGGGCTCCTTCAAGACCACCTGCTCTAAATAAAGATATGTGATCTACTGTGGTTTACTAATGTTTCGCGAAGTTACCAACAAAAACATGCACAAAAGCATCATGTGGTTACTTTTTACACGTGTGTTGGCAGCACTTTTTCATGCAAATACTTGGTATAAGCCTAGTTTGGTCTCTAACTGAAACAAATATGCTTGTTGTTTTCTGCTAGTTGAGACATTTTCAACGATGACACAAGTCTATCTGTTTTGTACAATGATTTTACAGTTATTTTTAACGCTATGAAAATAGAGTTCTTTTAATATGTCAGCAAATTTAAAGAACTTGTTAAGTGATGGTCAAATTCCCTATATTCACTGTAAAGCCAGGCTCCTAAGCTTTACAACGACACCTATTTTGTGGGTTAAGCAAATGGTTAAGTAACCTGATGTAACTTAGTAGCCCCTCCCCCTACTTCATATTTAAGAGGTTAAGGTTAACGATTAATCGATTAATTGATTGTTAATTGAAACAACAATCGATTATGGGAAGTTATGAAAATATACATCCCTACTTTGTACTGTTGTTGAAGCCTATATGATGGTGATTATCAGTGATGTATCACCAGAGTGTAAAGATTAGGCCATTGCTGATGTTGTGTAATTTGCTCTATGCATGATTAACTGGGTAAAGGGAGTGTGTTTATATGCTTGTGACACTTCAGAGTTCAGACTATAACATGCCATTAAACATTAAAGTTCAACTTCCACTTTTTGTCTTATTTTGTGGGTCATGATGCCCATTTATTAATTGGTTCATAAGTAGCCTAAACAATACTTTAAAAATGCAATTCATACGTGGGTCAATGACATGATGGGTCATTCTTTTGTCCAAAGGCCTTAATAATAATAAAAAACAAAGATATGACATCCAAAGTATGTAAGGTAGTACAACTTGATTTCTTTCTTCAGACAAAATCTTCTACTTTAAAGATGCTGGGTTAAACTATGGAATAGTCTGGGGCTCGAACACAAACAATGTCAAAGCATTCACCAGTTTAAAGCACTCTATAAACAGGTCTTGTCACACTACAAGGAGGGTGGGGCTTAATCGTCTGGTGATGTATACATGTATTCATAGGCTGTATTATCTTACCTTGTAGGTATTCTGATTACCGTTGTTGGTATTACTATAATTGTTACCTGCGGTAATATATGGTGTGTAATTAAGATATGTTTGTGTTTTTTCATATATATAAATATGTAATTGAGAGTTATGATAACGTTAACAATTAAGGAAGCAGCTACCTTTGTTTTTAACAGACTAAATAGTGGGTCTAAATAAGTTTGACTTCTTCCCACTCCGTTTCGAGCAATTGATTGATTTATGTTGTTAAAGTAAGGTGGATTTACCTTCTTGTATAGATCGAATCAAATGCTTCTTTATTGCCTTTGTTATATGTCACTATATTGCTCGAAATAAAATTTAATTTCATTTCAAAATTTCATTTCATTTCAAAGAAGCTAATGGCATACAACCATTAGTGAGCCAGAACCTCTAAATTCACGGTCCTCAAGTTTATGCTCCAAAGAAAGACTGGATGACTTTCATTAATGTATAGAATCTAACGATCTAATCTAACCTAATTTAAATGTTTAACAATTTAAACATTTGTTCCAAGAACAATTAAATGCTTAATTTTTTTTATTAATATCATTAACAATATGAGTTGTACTGTATGTAAATGTTCGTTCCAATAACAATGAAATCAAGCGTAGCGTCAGTTCTGGCAGGTCACGTTAGTCAAGCTCACATCAGTGACTCTCAGCTGATCCACGTCTACCTATAAGAATACAACACCTATCACAGCATTCATAAGCTCCTTCAGTATTATCATCAACTATCGCGTTTCTCAGGAGCTAATTATCCTCCTCCATCTCCAGCTCCAACTCTCTCCCAGTCAGGATTTGACATTCTAATTCCCCTTTGAATCAAGACTAAATACTCGAATTGTGTTGTACATTAAAATATTAAATTAATGATTTTTGCAATACATTCATGTTGGTTCTGTTCTGTTTACCCTAAGGGGGGTTATTGCTCTTATCCATGCTTGTTCTTGCCCAGAACAGAACCATACCGCCAATCCAAACTGTATACTAATTGTGAATCGTACTTGATGACAGTGGTTCTGACAGAAAGGTTTTCATGTTTGATGTACCTTTTTACATTAATATTATATTAAAAATAAAATGTGCTTTTGTAATTATTTTTGTCTGTGTATTGTCTTAAATATTCATAATGTCAAGGGCAGCAGACATAGTCATTCGGTATAACCAGCTTTGGTCATTCGGTAAAACCGATATATAGTAAATATTTAAATAGAATAATGTTGTTTTTAATAACTAAAGGAGCTACAGTAATACAAATATAAAGCAGATTAGGCTTTTTTTTTCTACATTTCCCCTTTTCTCATTTCCCAGTGCAATGTTTTACTTGAATATGTAGGAGGGTTAAGAGTAGTCCAATAAAATGATTACGTTTATGAGATCAGTGATAATGTTATTTTATATTTCTTCCGTGGTCCACACTATATGCTATCTCGGCATCAATGTCAAATCAGGTTTTTTCATGAATAATTATTTGCAAATTAATAATTTCAGATATTCCTGATTAAACCGAATGACTTTTTTGGTGACAAATTTTGTCCATCTTGTAAAAAATGACATAAGCAGTGTTAATTGATTGTAAAAACCACATAATATCATTGTTAACACTGAGTAAAACTAAAAAATGGTTTTGAAATTAATTATATCTCCATTCATTTTTTTTACACTTTTAAAAACCTTATTTGTCAATGACCCACATGCAGTGAACTGCATGTTCAATTTAATTACAGTTTATTTATTTTATTTAAACTATATTTAAAGCTACTTGCTTGTCCATGATTCAGAGAAGCTTTTCACTATTGTGGAACATGAAAACTTCAAAACACGCCACTATATGACCTACTGGCTTTGTTTAGAAACTTCTATCATCAATTACAGGTCCAACCTGTTTTACATAAAAGTTGATTACTCTTTCTCCTTCCTATGATGGTCTGGTGATAGAGCATTTCTGCATGTGTATTCATACAAAGGTTCTTTCTGCTGTAACTTTGACTAAGTCATTTTCATATTTGTTATATTTTGATACATCATCAGAAGATTGAAGAACACTCATTTGAACACTGTTTGTGCTGCCATCTTGTGGATGTTGAAGTGCTTCTAGCATTTACTTACTAAAGAGCTTCCTGTTACAATAAGCATATCAGTTTTAAAGATATGTTTAGTTTCATGGAACCCTGCAGGATATATTTTGTTTTTTGTCTCTCTCTGAGAGAAAAGTGGGCCAGTAGTTGTTGTACTCAAGGTGACAAATAATGGGTAGTATTACATAAAAAGCTCACCTAAAACAATGGCTTCAGAACACTCATAAAAGAGCATATAGGTCATGGACTACATTTATATGTTTATTGGGCTTTTTATGTTGTTGTCTTTTTTTGGAGCTTGACAGTGCCTTGTTCATTTTGCTCGAAGAGAGCTGCAGATTTAAATGAACTATTACTTGTAAGTAAAAGTAAAAAGTAAACTTTTCTAGCATTTTTTTAACATTTACATTGTAATTTGTAATCCATTGAAAGAAAGCAATGCCCAAAACATACTTGGATCATGGTGATGAGTTCTGAGACTCACTTTTCCTTCAGAACATGTAAAAATCTAGTAATATTAGGCTATTTTCCCTGCTTGCTTGGCTTTGGTTTTGTCAACAGAGGAGTATTTCTGAATGCAGCAGGATATTCATTAGGAAAAACAATGTAGGGTGAGACTGGATTTTATCCTCTAGGAATTGAACTGGTCTCTGTACATCAGATGGTTGGAAAAGTTGTGAAAAACAGAATGGCTGACGCCAGTCTGAAAAACATTTTTGTTCTTGGAATAATGTGAACCGATGAAACCACATTTATAATAATTAGATATGCTTGCAAAAACGTTTAATTATAATACATGGCTACTTTTCAGTTACCATCAGGGGAGACAGATGCTTTTTCACCCCATTATGTTAGAAGCAAGCAAAACCTCGACTAGGCTACTATGTTTGGAGAGTTAAAGTCTCTGGCTTTGATTGATGTAAAGCCCCGTGTGTTCACTAGAGGGCAACATTTGCTAACCATACACCCAAATTCAGTCTGTATTAAATTTAGAGTGAACCCCCACCAAACCCTTTCGTTCCTCAAAGTCACATGTTTAGGCTATATGATGGATGAATGAAAAAATTAATGCATGCGCTGTTGTGATTTCTCACTGTATTTGTCACAGTTTACCCTCTTTTAAGTTATCTGTGCTCAGCCTGACTGAGTGTCACATGGCAACTTAATGCATTTAGCACAGATATTCACAGCCTATGTGTGATAAAGGAAACCACTATTCTAATGGCACTCCTCACTCTCTCATTAAGAGATTTCTCACGCTCATTTATCTCTAAGCCGGATTTTTTGTTGTTACTAGCATCTAAGAAACGTCTTGCAGGCTTAATTTCACAAATTGAGCCCTATTATCTGTCAGAGTTCAATTCATAATGCAGTGCAAGTATAGATTTCATTCTCAGCAAGTTAGCTGTCATCATTATAGACTAGAGTGCAACAGTCGGGTTCCCAAAGTGAAAGTTCCATTTATTTTCTCTTAAATAGATTTTTTAACAACCTTTAAACCTTTAGAGACAGACCTACTGTGAGCTACAAGGTTATTAATCGATGGTATGTGCTTTTTTTTATCCCGCCAGCCTGCATCATTTTATCTTATTTTTTAAAAATAATTGTTTAACAGCAATTTCTGGTATAAAAGTACATTAACCATGATTCTGGCAGGAAATTTCCACCAATCAGAGAATCGAAACAAGCAAAATACCTGCCCACTCCCATGAAGCACCATGAATGACGTAACAGCTTCCTACACTCGCAAACTGTGTGTGTGTGTGTGTGTGTGTGTGTGTGTGTGTATATGTGTGTGTGTGTGTGTATATATATATATATATATATATATATATATATATATATATATATATTACACATTTTTGTACTTTTGCTATTTGTCAGATTTTCAAACACTTTTATGCTTCAAATCTAAGTTTGTAATGCTGATTCACCTCGTAGCTGGTTGGCTTGGTTGATGCCTTGTAACACTTTTTAAATTCCCCATGGGAAAAAGAATTCTGGAACAGTAGCTGTGTCCAAAATCGCATACTTCCCTACTATATAGGCCTAGTAGACGAAAACAGTATGTGACGAAAGCAGTATGTCCAAATTCACAGTACTGATAAAAGAGTAGGCAAAAAAGTACCTGGGTGACCTTCTACTTACTCAAATACTTAAGTTATTACTCAAATTCAAAATAAGTAACTACTCAAGAGAGTATGTGATTTCGGATGCAGCCAAGTCTGCTTAAAAAGTGGATGGGCACTTGTTGCACTCTATAGCCAACTTCCTGATAAAGACATTTGAAAATAAGTATCGCCCCCTTGAGTATCGGATGCATGAAATGCATTTTCTAAAAAGCAATAGTCAATGGCACCCTTTTAAAAAAACCTAGTTGTTTACCTACCTGGACAGCAATTGTAGGCATCATAGGTGCACTCATAATGAAAAAGCTGTTCCAAAAGTTAGGCATTTTTCCTTCAGGCAATCCTAGAATGCACTGCAACATGCTCAGTGAAAAAGAAATTGAGAGAAATGTTGATTGTTAATATTAAACGTGAAAAAGCACTGCCAAAAAATCTAATTTAATTGATTATTTTTTCTGTACTGTCTAATTTATGCTTATTAGACTATCACTCTGTTAGCTTAGCAACATGCTAACATCAAACTCCCTTGAAATCAAGTCTTGCTATGTTGCGGCCTATGTGGAGCTCTCTAAATCAGTCACTTTTGAGGGTCCATCTGGGTCAGGTTGCTGTGTAGGCAGTGGAAGGGTTTTGCAACAGAGGCTTTGAGTCTCTTTTAAGAGATAGAGCTACACTGAGCCAACCAGATAAAGACCTTCAGATGTGAAATGTACTTTGTAACCCAAAAATATGGCAAACAGAAAGAGACAAATGTAATACAATATATTGCACTGACTGTAAATAGCTTTGTTTTTTACTCAAAAGGGGCCATATTACCCATACCATCGCAACATAACACAACGCCTCTTCCTTGTGCAATGTAAATGTCAAACATGCTTTGATCTTCCTTGCATAGACTGTAGTAGAAGTTATGTGATCGGTTTAAGCAGTATTACTGGCTTTCTTCTTTATGTGTGTGTGTGTGTGTGTGTGTTTTGGCTCTGTTTAAATTTATTGGCCAGTTTTTTATTTGCTTTATCACTCAGTGTCATGACGTCAAGCGCAGGGCTCTGACAGCAGCTTACAGAAAAAATTTGGTGGAAATATATTGGGGGTGCTTACTTGTCCCAGAACGCTGTGGTGACTTTCGGCCCTTATGTTTTCAATGGAGGCACTGTGCGGTAGACTTGTTTTTTTCTTTCGCAGTAACTTTTTCTCAACCAGATGGTGTCAACAGATGTCAGATGGCTTTGAGATGTGTTTCTGTTTCTAGAGTGACACACGCATACACCCACAGCATTTCTTTCAGGGAATCACAAGTCGCCAAAATCGCATAAACATAAAGATGAGTGGGACGTTTTTTATCTAAATTGTTCTAACCTTTCTAACGTTCCTTCCTCCCCCCTTTCCCCTGTCTTGCCGTCTTTGTCCCGTCTTCAGTGTTTCAGGACGTTCTGCTGTAAAGGACCTCCCCCTCCCAGACCAGAATATGACGTGGTTTGCATCGGTCTGACGGGTTCTGGGAAGACCAGCCTGCTCTCCAGACTTTGCAGTGAGGCAACAGACAACATCGTCCCCACCACAGGTCAGCCCACCATCATAGAGCAATACCAGACACGTCCTGCAAACACAAACACAGATCTTTGCACTTCCTCTTTGCCAAACACACCCCCTTTGTATTCAGATTTTACCTTGTGATAGTCTTTTAAAGAGTACTTGATTAAATCTCGGTCAGTGTAGCAATGGAGGTGTTTTTGTGAAATGCTCATGGCCGCGGTTGTTAATCTTGTTCAACTTTTATTTACAGGTTTTAGCATTAAAGCTGTCCCGTTCCAGAATGCCATTTTAAATGTCAAGGAACTCGGAGGTAAATGTTCTCTGTTTTTCATGAGAATACTACTTTTATTTTTATTTTTTTAAATCACAATTAATATATGGGCCAATGACAAATAAGAGTGTCCACAATATAGAGAAGGAAAAAATCTTTTTAAAATGTTTAAAACACAGATGCTAAGTTTTTAGAAAATGTATATTTTTTATTTATTCTGGTCCATATGGTTTTGAATAACCAACTTTCAGTAAAAGTTCACTCTGGCTGGTTAACACCTCTGAACTACCATTGGTATGTGGTGATTATGTATTTGGAGGGTGTGACTCTGAGACTCCGCCTTCTTTAACATGGAAATCTTCTCCGGCTCACTACTTCTGTTCAGTCCCTCGAAGTTAACCAGTTAACCTAACCCTAACCCGTGAGTAAAAACATGAACACACTGGAGAGCCGCTTTATAGTAGAAAAAGCTTGGTACTCACACTTTAGGCGACACACTTATCCTGCAAGCTGTCGTCATCACTTTCCTCCTGACTGCTCTCTTCACTATAACACTATTTGTTCTCTGTAGAAATTAAATATAGGTTCATCTTGGTTAAAGCTGTATTTTTTTATTTCATTAACATTAATGACTGAGACAACAGCAGGAATATTAGGCTGCTGTCACTTTAAGTCCGAATGCACGGACCGAATATACTGACACACATCTGGTTTCTTTCTCAACTGTTCACTTATTACATAACCGAGAGAATACTTGCTGAGATGGATATTTTGACATAATTTTGTGTGTATGTGTCCCTTCAAGCGCAAGTAAACGCGAAAGAGGAATACTTTCAGTGTTCGAGCGCTGTCTGAAATGCGCCCCTATCTCTCTCTCTCTCTCTTTGTGTGTGTGTGTGCTTCAAGTGTGTGGGTTTCGTGTGCTCGAGTGTAAATTGGCAAGACAAAACACTTCCAAGTGATAAACTTGCACTCTATGATGGTTAAACTTAGCTGTTGATCCGTGTATCACATGCGTGCCGAACCATGGGGCCTGGTCCGTACGGATCAACTAAATCCGTTGCGCCCCTATTAACAACTAATATTTAATGAACACACTTATCATGATTGCTATCTTACCAGAGATAGAGAAAAAAGTGAACGTGTCCCTGTCCCCAAAAATGTTATTTCGAACAACTTTTTACCTCGAAGCAAAGAGTACATCAGGACCTTAAGAGATTCGTTGATTTAACACACAGTCACTAAGGTCTGCAGGGCTCCCCTCAGTGATATCATGTTGTCTCTCTTTGATTATATACACATCATACATGTTTGGAATAAGTTGGTGGAAGTTTAATAAGTTAATAATCAGTGAAGCAGTCATCATGATCACTACCGTTGAAAATTTTGCTGTCAGTAAGATTATTTAAGAGGTCTCTCACGCCATGTCTACACCAGAAGCATCGCAAGCTGTTGCGACCATTGCAAATCTGTTTGTCCTTCACGTCAGAAATAGAACGGGACATCAGTTTACTGCTGGGGATTTGCCGTGCCGTGCCGTGTCGTGCTGCATCAGTGTAGACAGTATCAGTGTTTATAATGGGTATTGTCTTTTGTTGCGCCGCGTCCCTCTGCTCGCATCCAATGTAGACACTGTGTTATTCTCATCAAGGCTGCATTTATTTGATCAAAAATACAGTAAAAGCAGTAATACTGTGAAATATTATTGCAATTTAAAGGATATATTTTCTATTTTAATATGAATTAAGATTGTAATTTATTCCTGTGATCAAAGCTGAACCTTCAGCATCATTACTCCAGTCTTCAGTGTCACATGATCCTTCAGAAATCATTCTAATATGATGATTTGATACTTATCAAACATTTCTTATTATTATCAGCGTCGAAAACAAGATTATTTGATGAATAAAAAGTTCAAAAGAACAGCACTTATTATTATTATTACTGTCACCTTAATGTGTCCTTGCTGAAAAGTCTTACTTGCCCTAAACCTTTAATTGGTAGCGTATGAAGTACATTCAGGTCATTGTAAGTATTAATAAATTAATAGATCCATACAAACAATTTGAGCATTATGGCATTGACCATTAGTGAATATCTACGGAAACATCTGTAACAACATTTGAAACCATTATTTCACATATGATCTTTTGAAAAGTAATCATTGGCAACACATCATCTGACACAGCATGAGGAATATGAATGTTATTTGACACAGATGTTACATGAGGACCCAACCAGTAAGGATACAAACTCATTTCTTTGATGACTAATAGTTTTCTCTTCAAGGTAAATTGAACCCCAGGAAACGCCAGTGCTTGGATGCGGCACGCAAAGGAAATGTTTCAGATGTCACTCGCTCACTGAACCCAGAGCCATCTTGGCCCGCATTTCCTTTTTTCGTAAGAGTGATGGGCTGCAGCTTTGAATCTGTCTTTAAAATGAGTGAGTGATGATAAGAATAAGAGGGTGTTGTGGATGCAGGGAACCCTGGGGGAAAGGAGGGACAGATAGGTGAGGAGAAAAAAGGCTGGATACATAACTGCTGGAACTGAGATTCCTAAAGGGGAAGGGGGGGCGTTTCCACCTGGGTCATGAAGCCTGTAGTGTTAGAGAAAAGGAAATGTCACTAGTTCAATGGAAAAGTTCACCCAAAAAATGAAAATGCTAACATAATTTACTCACTTTCATGTCATTCCGAACTTTTACATACTTTCGTCAAACACAGAAGGATTTTTGAGGAATGCACTGGTTGTATTTTTTAATGTAGTTGAAAAGCCAGGGTGTATATAAAGAATAAAGTCGACATTAAAAGTAAATTCAAACTACCTTTTTTGTAAATGTATGTTGAAAATCTTATTGTGAATGATTCATCCATGTATGTTTCATTTATCAAAATGTCAAGACTCAAGATCTTTGGTGAAAATGAAAGACTTCTCTCTGATGATGTATACAAGACTTTCCAATCATTTAGTCCACTTAAAACCGCCTCTTCCCAATCAACTTCACATTAATTATTCAGTGCAATGCCCAAATTTCAAAATCCAATCACCAACCAATGGATGAACCCCATCCTACATTTTTTTCTTTTTCGATAATCTGTTGCACTCAGATGTACGTCACAATATAGCAGAAAAGATCTGACGCCAGCTTTAAATTTCAGCCTGTTCCTAACAAAAAACTTAAGAGCATATAAGTTACATTTACCACATTCATTTTTCTTTTATAGTGCTTTTGTGTCTGTTTTGGAGTTTAAAGGCTTCAAGGGATAGTTCACCCAAAAATTTTAATTCTGTCATCACTTACTCACCCTCAAGTTGTTACAAACCTGTACAAATTTCTTTGTTCTGGTGAACACAAAAGAAAACATTTTGAAGAATGTTGGGAAGCAGACAGTTGATGGTAGCCATTGACTTCCTTAGTATTTTTTTTTTTTACTATGAAAGTGAGTGGCTACCATCAACTGTTTGATTACCAGCATTCTTCAAAATATTTTCTTTTTTGTTCACCAGAACAAACAAACTCGTACAGGTTTGTAACAACTTGAGGGTGAGTAAGTGATGACAGAATACAATTTTTTGGGTGAACTATCCCTTTAAGTCCCCATTTGTTTTAACTGCATGGAAGTGAGCGACCGGCACATTCTTCCTTTTGCGTTCCTCAGAAGAAAGTAAATTATTTTTGAGTGAAATAATCCTTTAAAAGTGAATTATTGTTATAGGAGAATTTTTGGTGAGAAACAGCCCACATTGGGAAGTCATCTTTAAATTGACGAACCTCTGAATTGTCCTTGAAAAGCAGTATAATTATGTTCTATTTTCCTTTTAAGCACTATGGAAACCTTTCCTCCAGACCTCCAACGAGTTCAGCTCAGTGTCAGGGGCCTGCGGAGCGCGACCTCTTTTCCCCCAAAAACATCAGTGTAGGGTTACGGCTGGGACATTAACCTTGAACCTGATGCGGAAGGCTCATGTCACACTTTATTGATGGAGGCTGTGTGCCGGCTTGACACGCTGGCTCTCCCGTCGTTTCCGCCACGGCCATCGAGACGGTTTACCGGATTCTCATGTTATTGGTTGGTCTGCCCGTCTGGCCCGTGTTTTGGGTTTGCGTGAGTGATGTCAGGAAGCCGGGAGACGTTCAAAGTGCCGCGCTGTCTGTGCGCATTTCCCATCAGTGTCACGATGACACCCTGTGCTATCTGCCGCGCTGACAGGCGCACCAGAGAAAGGAGACCCACATGCTCAAATCTCGCAGCGGCCATCTGAAAGCACTTAGCAGGCTCTCTCTCTTTGTTTCTCTGGACCCCGGCCATGATGTAATGATTTCTGCGAAAATGTGCTTTAGTTGCATTATCACATGAGATTGTAATGCACAGGCCCGTTACTGATAAATGCTGTTTTGTTCCGTCACATCGTTCTCTTCTAAATATACATGTATATGCATTTGAAATGAAAGTAAACCTCTGCTTTATAAAGCCCAAGACTCCACAAGACCTCCCAGTGTTTTGATTTTACTTTCACAGCCAGTAGATGGAGACTTGGAGTAAAATTAAATCACAAAGAGACTGTTGATGCACATTTGTGACTGATGGGACATTGTGTTTTGGAAAAACCAGGCCTTATAGGAAAGAAATATCAGGCTGTATATGCTAAGTAATTGTGCATTAATATTTAATAGTGCTTGCTAAAATTGCAACAGCAGATCAAACGCTTCTTAATTAGATGAGTCAGCCTCGGACATGGCCTGTCTGAGAGGATCCCAAATATTTATTGCGAGTCACAAATTGTCTAAACATTTGCAGAAAACATTATTATTTCTTTGGCCAGCTATCGCAAAGTGTGTTTGCTATTGCTGTCAGGCTTGCATTTCAGCGGTTGGAAAGCTGTTGCTGAATACCACAGTGGATAATACCTAATGAGAACTGGAAGTATTACATTGTACATCATACACAGCGATGATATCGGGAAGTCGAGCTCTGAAACTCAATCTGATAGGTGGAGTCTGTTTCCAAACATGAACCAAGACCTCTAAGAACAGTTTTAGAGCTGATAATTTGGCGAGGCATGACTAAGAGCTCAATTTGTGGTGTGACAAAGGCTCAGAAGTTTGGAAGTGGAACCATTAAACTCGCGTCCAGTGTGTTTAGCGAGGAGAAAAAAAGGATTGCGCAGCTGCTTAGTGTCAAGCAAACAGCTTATACGTCTTGGCCGAACTTCAAGAGCTTTGAATAAAGCTGTCGATTACTGTCTGGCATTGATTTAAGACGCCACCTTTTCAAATAGCATTCTGTTTATTATTTCATACTTTATGATGAAAACGGAGGAATAAAGCTACTTTTCAGGTCCGTTATCACCGGAGAAGATGCACACGAGGCATGCTAGTAATTAATATGGCGCATTACAATCAGAAAACTTACAAGAACAAGAGGTAAAGACAAACTGGTCTCTGTTTTTTCATGGTTAGGGTACAGGCCTCGCCGTGACTCACTTTAACCAAAGCCATGCTGCGCTTGTGTGTCTTGGTGGCCACATTTTTGTACCCCCAAATTGCTGTGCACAAGAGAAACCATATGTTCACTGTAAAAGTGGGCCCATTTGAACTGTGCTGTAGACTGGCCGTCAGAAGAAACCATTTTAATATGCTCTCAGGGTCGACTTTAAAGAAACACTGTTGCGTTGAGCTCTCTTCATTTGGACACGGCTTTTCCCACAGGCCTCCCCGAGCGGGAGTGCGAGTTGGCATGCATTCTTGAAGTCATAAAAATACATAATGCAATATCCGCAATGATTTTTGAAAGGAGGTCGGGGTCCTCACCAAAATGCATTCCAGCAATGTTCGAACTGATACTGTGTCGAAATACGCTGTAGTCCGTTTCCCGCTCGGTCGCCAATACGTTTTCCAGAGCTTCTCATTGTGCTTTTTTTGTTTTTTTTAAAGCTTTATGTTGTTTTCGCCTTGGGCACCATCTGATTTATGTCTGACAGGAAAACCACCTTTTTTTTTCTGTGAAGGGGTTAATGTGTGCATTAAATGTTATGACTTCCTTGCTGCGTTCCTGATGGTGTGAATTTATATTTTGTGTTGCAGGAGCGGACTCAATTAAAAAGTACTGGAGCCGGTACTACCAGGGCTCTCAGGGGGTGGTGTTTGTTTTGGACAGCGCTTCGTCGGAGGAGGATCTGGAGGTGGCGCGTACGGAGCTTCACTCGGCCCTGCAGCATCCGCAGCTCTGCACGCTTCCCTTCCTCATTCTGGCCAACCACCAGGACAAACCTGCTGCCCGCTCTGTACAAGAGGTAACACGATACATGCTTAACACTTCCCTTCCTCACCCTGGCTAACCGCCAGAACAAACCTACCGTCCGCTCTGTACAAGCCGTAACTTTACACTCGTTTAATACTCGTCTAATACTTCCCATAATCATACTGGCCATTACCTCTGGGACAAGCCTGCCGCCCGCTTTGTACAAGAGCTAACCTAATACTCTCTTTATACCTCCTATCATAACCATGATCATAAACTCCATACAAGAGGTTATCTAAAGGGATAAGAGGTTATGGCGCAGTGGATAAGACACATGCATTTGGTGTGAAAGACCCGGGTTCGAATCCACTGTGAGACACCAATGTGTCCCTGAGCAAGACACTTAACCCCTAGTTGCTCCAGAGGCGTGCGACCTCTGACATATATAGCAATTGTAAGTCGCTTTGGACAAAAGCGTCAGCTAAATTAATGTAAATGTAAATGTAAACCTGATCGGTAACCGTCCGGTCAATTTCACGTCTTTCCAATTCCGAGCTGGTCCGTTTTGTTGCCAGCAGCACAGGAAATAAAGTCAGTTGTGTGTTCTCACTCTCCTCTCTCCGACTGCGAAGTGACACACCGCCTCCTCTCACTCAATCATCTCATTTGCTCCGGTCTATATAACTGGCGCGCACATAAATACGCCTCTCAACAGCTTGTGCGTTGCAAGTACCAAAATGAATGCTTACTGTCAAATACTCACAAACTTATGTGAAAATGCCCATCTTGGCAAGTATTTAGTTAAAAGTTTTGGAACGTAAATAAATAGTTGATATTAGATAACGCATAAAGATAACGCATTTTGTGTAACAGTATATTGGATCCGTGCATAAACTCTTAAAGTAACAGCAGTCTAATATTCCTGCTGCTATCTGTCATGTTAATCAAAGAACAAAAGACAAAGAAAATCACTCTGCTCTTGACTAACTTTTATAACTTTAATTGTATGCAGTAATCTGTATTTAATTTTTACAATTACTTTTATTTCTGTAGTATTTCTTACATGAATACTGTTAGACCCACCGGAAAATCTTAAAGCCGTCTTTATTTCATCTCTCTTTATCCTATTGCATTTATTTGTGCTGTTGTTTGCAATTAGTTTATTTGTTCTTATTTTATTAATGATATTTTACTTGTTTTTTTTATGAAAATAAAATTTTGCATTGAATAAAAAAAGATTTTTGTTTGTATATGATGTCAATTATAGTTCTTGAGAAAATCGGAATCTGCAAAAATTGGTATTGGCAGGTCACACTTACAAAAAAATCGGAAATCTGAATCGCCAAGTCACTTTCAAACCAAGCAGCTTTGTGCTGGTTAACACAGCAATTTCACATGGCCAATTTGCTAAATCTGCGTGAGGAACTTTTCCTCCTTCATGCAAAACTCCCGATCACACGGATTTCTATTAAAATGACTGGAATCTCGCCCACAACAACGGTAAATGTGACCTCATCTTTATACCTCTGGTGAGATACAAAAACTATATATGACAATTTTGAAGATATTTGTTGTAAATTTTAAACAATAATGGCATTAGGCATTGCTCCGCTTAGGGAGGTGGTGTTGCGCTGTTGCAGTTTTATTTTCGCAGGATTCGCTTGTTGTTTGCAAACACTGACAGGCCACAAGACATTCTCCCACAGATCTGCAGCACCCAGCTTACCCACTTTCTCAGGCTTTCCTGACAATAAGTCTTTGTATTGTTGGGAGCCCAAAATACTGGTGGTGTGGGGAAACACTACAGCTGTTGTCCCATCTCATAAGAGTGTATTCATTTACCAATTGCTCTATTTAAGATTCTGTCAAACATTGTTTCAAAAGCAAGTGGCATCAAAATTAAGATGAATTGCTGACCGCTGTTAGTAATAGCAAACAGTTGGAATGCGTGGCATGTCTCTGCTGTCACATTTCTATTTTAATGGTCCCCTTGTCACTTTTATGTTTGGAGGATTGTGTTACGTCTTTTCCTGAATGATTTGGTGTCTGTGTGTTATTTGGCTGATACCATGCGCGTTGGTTTGTGTGTGAGTGTGCATGCGTGCACATCTGCTCCGAGTGTAGAAATCGGTCCGCGGGCTGCAGGGTATCACCCAATGCACAGAGCACTAATTAACTGGCTGAAAAGTGGTCCTGAGTGAGCAGTAAATATCTGCCTTTGGAGAATAACACATCCCTGTTCACTGATGTGTGTCAAAACGGGGCTTTTCAGTTGGCAGCGACACTCGCTTTCCTTGCTGGAGATGCAACTTGGGTTACACAAGATCGGACCTGACCATCTTGTTTTCCATTTAATTGCTCTCAATTGATTTCAAACTGGATCAGATCTCTTGGAGCTCCTATGGGCATTTTTTCAAAGAAGAAAAGATCATGAGTGTAGAAAACAGAAAAGGAACTGGTCAAATATTTTTGGTCATTATAAGGGATAAAGTGTCTGCCAGCTTTTTAAAAACCAAATCTGCTGTTAAATTAAATTACATTTCCATTTTTTTTATATGTGACATTATATCAATCTCATTTTCCAATCCCTTTTTTTATGTTAATTGATCAATGTCACTTCTATTCTTTGTGGCATTGATTCAAAATGGTGTTTGAAAAATTCATCAGAGATATTGACATGATAGCATCACGGAGTTGCTGCAGATTTGTCTGCTGCACATCCATGATGTGAATCTCCAGTTCCAGCACATCCCAAAGCTTCTCTATTGGATTGAGATCTGGTGACTGTGGAGGTCATTTGAGTTTAGTGAACTCAATGTCATGATCAAGAGACCAGTTTGAGATTAAATTTTGTGACATGGCATGTTCTCCTGCTGGAAGTAGCCATCAGAAGATGATACACTGTGGTCATAAAAGTATGGACATGGTCAGCAACAATTCTCAAGTAGGCTGTGGCGTTTAAACAATGCTCAGTTGGTACTTAAGGGCCCAAAGTGTGCGAAGAAAAAATCCTCCACACCATTACACCACCAGCAGCCTGAACCATTGATACAAGGCAGGATGGATCCATGCTTTCATGTTGTTTACGTCAAATTCTGATCTGACCATCTGAATGTCGCAGCAGAAATCGAAGGATCAGGAAACGTTTTTCTAATCTTTAATTGTCCAATTTTGGTGAGCCAGTGTGAATGGTAGCCTCAGTTTCCTGTTCTCAGCTGACAGGGGTGTCACCGGTGTGTCTTCTGCTTCTGTAGCTCTTCTGCTTTAGGGTTCAACGTGTTGAGCGTTCAGAGATGCTCTTCTGCAGACCTTGGTTGTAACGAGTGGTTATTTGAGTTACTGTTGCCTTTCTTTAAGCTTGAACCAGTCTGGCCATTCTCCTCTGAACTATGGCAATAATAAGGCACTTTCACCTACTGTACTGCCATTCACTGTATATTTTCTCTTTTTCTGACCATTCTATTTAATCCCTAGAGATGGTTTTTCATGAAAATCCCAGCAGATAGACACTCTCTGAAATACTCAGACCAGCCACATTCAAAGTCACTTTAATCTCCTTTCTTCTCCATTCTGATGCTCAGTTTGAACTTTAGCAGATCGTCTTGACCATGTCTACATTGAGTTGCTGCCATGAGATTGGCTGATTAGATATTCATGCTAACGAGCAGTGTATTCTGTACTTGGGACAACGCACCATTTGCCATATGGTTTATAAGTCTACATAGCCAATAAGAAACTGCAAAGCAATCTTGCTGTTAAAAGTTGTCTTGAAATACAATACTCCCTCTATAATACTTCATCTGCACTTGCTAGTCTTTGGAGATATTTTAGGTCGTTTTTCATTTTTGCCAGATATAAATTGCTAAACGTATCAAATAGTGGTCTGCTTCGCATTCTGGTTTGCATGGAAGTGGCCTGTAGACCATCATCAACCTGTTTTGGTTTATATTTCAGGGTGTGAACTGTGATGGATCATCTGTCTTGCCCCTGGATGACCATTTCATTCCAGTAAACCAAGAAATCCACCTATGTCAAGAGTTTTCACATATAATTAATTGCCAGGGACCCCCAAATTTTAGGATCCTCTTGCGAGGGACCCTCTTCATAAAATATGCAGGCAGCTGTATATTTTCATGTATGCAGTCTCATTTAAACTGTGTTGAAAATAGCAAGTGTCTTGCTATTTATAAAGACAGTGCATTGTTTGCAAAAATGAATGATTAGGTTTTATTTATCTTTTTACTAAAGCCTAGATAAATTATTGAACTGTTATATGGAAAATATTTCAATGGAAACATATTACTTGTTTAGCAATATTAATGATTAATCTCATTTCGAAGCTGACAGCTCTAGAAAGTAGGGGTGGCACGGTACATGAAAAAACATCCGAACCGTTCGGTTCGCTTGTCTCGGTTCGGTGCGTGTGTGCGTCGCACGGTTCGTTCAACGCATGCGCAATGTAACCTCGTGCCCGTGACCTCAGACAGTGCGTTTACTTTTCGCGCGAAATAAGAGATGTGTGGACATACATATGAGGCGTGTTCGACTTGAACTGGCTCTGCACAGACCGATCGATGAACAACGGCTCCGTATGCTTTTCAATCACTCTCACGGTGCTTTGATGTCATAAACCGACAGTAAAAGTGGAGTACGGAGTGCTGCAGGTCTCGTCACGTGTAGAAATGGAGGATGCGCCAGCGTCGTATAAGTCCGGTGTGTGGGAACATTTTGGATTTCATGTTACCTATGATATTTAAATATATACAGTGAACCTAAGTTTAGATAAGAACTCCAGTCATATGTTTCCAAATAGCCTACTGCACTTTAATTTCAAGTGGAAAAAATGTATCCTCACTCTCAGGGAATAGCCTATAAGCATTGTTGATACTGTTTTTGTGTTGAGGTTGAACTTAATTATGTTTCACTTTATGATTATGGCCTTTGCTATTGTTATAGCCTCATTATAGGCAATTATGTGTAACGTATTTTGACTTATTTAAAAGATAGTGCTTTAAGAGTTCCTCTCTTTTTCTTTTAAAAGATAAACATTTTGTAAGAGCTACACTGAAGTTGACAGTTTGATAAATGCAAAAATGCACTTAAGTTCCTGTAGAGATAGCAATACACATGATCCTTTTTTGCCAAATAAACAAAAGCATTTCATCAATGTCTTCTCTCTTGCTGTATCAAAATGTCACCTAGCTTTCCTCAGAGATGGTCTCAATAATGTGCTTAAAGTCAAGTCAAATTCAGTTTGTGCATGATTACATTATATATAATTTTTTTTTAAATACTGTATCCTGAATTGTGGATAATTAAGCTATAGCCTATATCATATGCTGAAGTACATTTCTGGAGTGTTAAAGATTAAAATAAAAAATAACAAGAACCGTACAGAACCGAAAACCGTGACCCTAAAACCGTGATACGAACCGAACCGTGGGTTTTGTGAACCGTGCCACCCCTACTAGAAAGATATAACAACAATACCTCCAACATTTACCAGTAAAATGTTAAAATGCCGAAAAAGTAGTATGTCCAAATACATAGTATTCAAAAAACAGTAGGTGAAAAGACCTCGGATGACCAACTACTTTAGCCAAGTTTCTGAAGTGCACATTCTTTGGACACTTTACTATCCCATGATTTATGAATGGAAGTAAAACGATGCAACTGTTGCTGGTGGGTCGCATGACAGTAACAACATGGCTGATGTAGTATATCCGTATTTCATTTATACTATAGAGAGTCAGACTGGTAACCCGAAGATTCCGGGTTTGATTCTCAATACCAGCAGGGAATGTCTGAGGTGTCTGAGGCACCTAACCCCCAATCACTCCCTGGTCGTCACAGCAAAATGGCTGCCCAATGCTCAGGGTGTGTGTGTCCATGGTTTGCAGTGGATGGCCCTGTCCCAAATGGCACACTTCATATGCACTTTCGGTCTTATGGACATACAGTGGCTGCCGCGTGCGCGTGTCTGTTAAGTCCATGAGACCTTAAGGTGTCCTATTTTTCATTTTAGGTGTTAGAAGAGTGCTCGCGAGCACCCCCTTTGCAGTGGATATGCGCCCTCAATGCTCACTTTTGCCGAGCATGCACTGAAGCGAACTCCGCAACAGACTTCTTCCCGACAGTCAAAGCGGCGTTACGTCACAAAAGTGTGGACTCGTAGGAAGACCCCGAGTGCTTAGGGTGCCATTTGGGACAGGGCCTGTGTGTTTTCACTACTCACTACTCTTAATATGAGTGCACTAACTTGGATGGGTTAAATGCAGAGACCAAATTCCTAGTATGGGTTACAACCAGTGATGGGTATAAATAACGCCGTTACTAACGGCATTACTTTTTCCAGTAACGAGTAATCTAATTGATTACTCTTCTCATCTTAATAACGCCGTTACCGTTACTGCCAAAAAATGCGGCGCGTTACTATAACTGATGAAGCTGTTTTTTTTTTCATCAGACCAACTAGATCTCTGAGCGAGAGGCAAATACTTTTTTTACTGTTCTTCCTTGGTTAGTGGGCAGAGCACGAGACAAGCGCATAAATGCTGACGATTGGCTATAAGGTAGAGTAAAATGTCATTGTAAGCCAATCAGAGGTAGAGTTGGGCGGGTGTTCGAAAGCACGCATAGTAGTGATGGGCATTCGGCTCTTTTGACTCAGCTCACTGAAAAGAGCCGGCTCTTTTGGCTCACAAACGGCTCTTTAAATGACTTTGACTATAATATTTCAATTTGTATTACATAATTATTTAATTTCTATAGGCTAAATTTGTAAAAATAGAGTCGGCTCTTCAGATATGCGAGCCAGCTCCCAACGTTCACCTAAAAGAGCCGGCTCTTAGAGTCGGCTCATTCGCGAATCGCGAACGACCCATCAAAAGCTCATTTGCGAACGAGTCGATCCATCATCACTAACGCTCATTCGCGAACGACCCATCATCACTAACGGCTAACGCTCATGAATTGCGAACGACCCATCATAACGCATAGTCGGGCAGGACAGGACACACAAGGAACAACACAAGCCAGTCAGTCAACGAGAGACAGGTATGGCGACGAGCTTAACAAGCTTAATTTAATTTTGCCCAGTTGTGGCCTGTTGAGGGGCAATAAATATCAAAATTTCCAAAACATCTATTGTGTTATTTGCATTGATCCACTATATAAACATAATATCTACATACATGGCGTTTGATTGGAGGCTAGTCTCACTTTGTCCCACAGCAACATTTTTTTTTTTAGATGCGTGTACAATGTTTCATGTTTCTGTTAATAATGTATTGTATTAAGTGTCCATTTCATTATAATATTCAAATTTATCATAAATAATTGAACATGCACATGTATTTTAAGTTCCGTTAAAGAGGGGTAGAGGTGGGGTCACATTTGAGCATTTAAAATTTAATTTTACTTGAAAGTAACGCAATAGTTACTTTCATAAGTAACTAGTTACTTTTAAAATTTGTAACTGAGTTACTAATTTAGTTACTTTTTGGAAGAAGTAACTAGTAACTGTAACTAATTACTTTTTAAAAGTAACTTGCCCAACACTGGTTACAACACTTGGCCTTCACATGTCAGTTTTCACTTTAGTCACCGTTAGTATTTCGGGCACAGCTATTGTTTTAACGAGGGAGTCATTGAATCATTCAGTCAAACGATTTGTTTAAAATGGCTGATTCATTCAGGGCCAAAGCAAGTGAAAGTGAGTCGCCTTTCTCGGAAACGTGCAATGGCTCTACTGCGTGTAACTTTTTTTGTTGGCAAAATTTACAAAATTGTGTCTAAAATGTAAGTCACCTAATATTAACTTATTGTTTATTGAACTGTTGTATAAAATCAAAATTAGTTTTGTAAACATTCTTATGTTCGGGAAAACAGCACTCTTGCTCTTGTGGTATTGCTTATAAATATTAAAAACAAGAACATATACAGAGATATGTTCTCTTACGAGAGGTTCTCTCGTATTGCGTAAGCTAGCTTACGCTACGGGAAAGATTCATCTTTGCTGAGAGTTTGAAGCCAAAAATTATTTCATAATTTGTATCCATTGACAACGCAGTTCCTCTGCGGCAGACCTAGAGCGGGCTAGCTAGCAGCTCATTGGTTCGCTCAGAGAGAACTGCTTAAGCCTATGGGAGAGCGGGGCTGAACCCGCTACCAATGGGAAGCGCCCGCGCACTCACTGCATCATAGCCCGCCAGAGTGGGCGTGGCTATGGTGTATAAAACAGTCTCTCCCAGGCTTATATGTTGATTCATTTCATCTTCAGCAAGCTACACGCTTCTGCTGTTTTCTGAGAAGAGGAAAGCCGTCGCCGTCGAGAAGGCATCACTCTAGCGAGCTCACGGACCCTGAAGAAGCCGGCCGTCTTCGCCACCTTCAGCCGCCCTGCAAGCTAGTGCCATCCGACGACTGTATCCTTCTCTGTTTTAAAAGAGCTGAGCGTCTTTTTAAAGATGTCTCGAATTTCCTGCGGCTCTTGCCGCGCTCCTCTCGAGGACGGAGACCGCCATATTGTCTGCGCTCTCTGCCTGGGACTCGAGCACGCAGAACTCGCCCTCGCGGATGGAGGTTGCGACTTCTGTGAAAGCCTGCCATTGTCGTCCCTGCGGGCACGACTCCTAGCGGCTCAATCCGCTCCCGCGCCGCCTCTCTCTTCGCCGCGTAAGAAGAAACGCCGCGCCCAGAGGCCGCCGGAGCCCCCTGCGGAAACATGCGGGCCGCCGCCGCTTCCCGCTTCCCGCTCTCCCTCCCCGCCCCTGCCGGACTTACAGCTGCCGCCGAGTGGCCGCTCTGTCGCTTCCGAGGACGCCGCGGAGGAGAAGGACTCATGTTCACTGCTCGCTTCAGACAGTGAAGACTGGTCATCTCTCGGTTCCACGAGAGAGTCAGCGGGGACTCGCGCTGGCATAGAGGAAGAACTAATGCGCCTCCTCTCACAGGCCGTTGAACGCCTCGGTCTCGAGTGGGCTCCTCCACCCGAGCAGCCCCCGAACCGGATGGACGGCAGCTTCTTTCACCGGCGCTCGACTCCCGCATGCAACCGGGCCGCCCCATTTCTGCCTGAACTTCACGCAGAACTGACGAAGTCCTGGAATGCTCCACTTTCGGCCAGAAACCGCTCCGACATTTCCGCCTCGCTGCGCTCAGTGGACGGAGCCGCTGAAAAGGGCTACTCGTCCATGCCACCTGTTGAGGACTTGGTCGCCGCACACCTCTGCCCGCCCTCTGCTAGATGGCGTTCTTCTCCCACGCTTCCTTCGAAAGCTTGCAGAGCGACCTCGAGTTTTCACGCTCGCGCTTATGCCGCCGCTGGTCAAGCCGCCGCAGCGCTTCACTCTATGTCTGTCCTCCAAGTACTACAGAGCGATATTCTCCGTGAATGGGCTGAGAGCGGTAGGAACCCCTCCCCCGCCGTCACGGATCTAAGAAGTGCTACGGACCTCGCCCTTCGCGCCACTAAAGCCGCCGCACAAGCTCTGGGGAGATGCATGGCTAGTCTGTGTGTTGCTGAAAGACATCTATGGCTAACACTCGCGGACATGGGAGATTCCGAGCGCGCCGCGTTTCTTAACGCGCCTCTCTCCCCGACGGGCCTTTTTGGATCTGCTGTCACGGGAATTGTTGATCGCTTTTCCGAAGTCCAGAAAGCTACCCAGGCCATGAACTTGTTTCTGCCCCGCCGCGCTAGCTCTTCCGCAGGCCGCTCTCGTGAGCCTCCTGTCAGAGCCCCACCGCAGCGCCCTTCTCAGCAGACTCAAACAGCCCAGCGCAGACAGGGTGGCCGCCCTCGCTCTCGCTCTGACAGCCGCCGCAGACCGCCGCCCCCAAGGGGTCCGCGACCCAAAATCACGCTGAAGCCTGATCATCAGAAGTCTGCCTAGCAACATTAAGAAAACGACGGCGTTCTCCCGCTGCGGCCGGACCGCCGTCAAAGCTTCGCCCTCTGCCAGTCCCCGTTGTTTCGCCGACTGCTGTAGTGTTTACCGCCATAAACAAGCCGGTGTCCCTACCCGCTTGCGAGCGACAAAAAGCCGTTTTTACGGCTACCCAGAAATGTCTCAAAAAGAGAAAATTTGCCGGTTGTGTAGAAAATGTGCCCACAAACATGTGTTCACCCATACACACAAGCATAACATATCCCGTGTCTCTCTCAGAGCCCCTTCACATGAGACGGTCACAGCCCGCTCTAACATCAGAGAAAATAAACACGCCCATGATTTCATGCACGTGTCCCCTCTCTGCTCGCTCTGCTTCACGGCCCATAGACTCCTCTCTGAGTGCAAGTCCCGTTGCAACACACATTCAAAGCGCGCCCACACTCTGTGTTCAGCCCGCTATGTACAGCAATCAGGGCGTGATAACCACTCGGCCACTAGCCGCATGCTCCAAAGCGTGGGAAGCCATTCCAGGCATTTCCCCGTGGGTGCTAAGCATTATAAAGAACGGCTATCTGTTACAGTTTCGCCGCCGCCCGCCTCGTGCACGCGCTCGGCTCGAATCCACTGTCAGCCCGCTGGCCGCCGGCACGCTTCGCTCAGAAATAGCGACGTTGCTACAAAAAGGCGCTATAGAGAGAGTCCCGCCATCTATGACCGAGTCGGGGTTTTACGGCCGTTATTTTCTGGTTCCCAAGAAAGACGGCGGCCTCAGACCGATTTTAGATCTCAGGTCTTTGAACAAAGCGCTCATGAAGAGACCATTCAAGATGCTCACTACCAGGAAACTCCTCGCGCAAGTGCGCCAGGGGGACTGGTTCATCTCTCTAGACCTGAAAGACGCCTATTTTCAGATCCAGATAAATCCCCGTCACAGGCCATTCTTACGTTTCGCCTTCGAGGGTCATGTATATCAATATGCCGTTCTCCCGTTCGGCTTATCCCTGGCGCCCCGTACATTCACGAAGTGCATGGATACGGCGCTCGCCCCCCTGCGGAGTCAGGGGCTGCGTATACTGAATTATCTGGACGACTGGCTGATTTTGGCTCAATCACAGACGGAGCTTCTGTCGCACCGCGCAGTTCTCCTCGACCATCTGAAAACACTGGGCCTCTCTGTCAACTGGACAAAGAGCTCCCTTCAACCCAGTCAGTCGATTTCCTTCCTAGGAATAGATTTGAACTCGGTTTTAATGACGGCTCGCCTGTCCTCACAGCGCGCACGCAGTATTCAGCGTCTAGCCGCTTCATTTCAGATGGGCACCCGCATACCCCTGAAAACCTTTCAGAGGATGCTGGGTTACATGGCCTCAGCCTCCGCTGTGCTTCAGCTGGGCCTTCTGCACATGCGCCCGCTTCAGCTCTGGTTAAACAGCCGTGTACCCCACCACGCGTGGAACACAGGCCGCCAGCTGGTCAGGGTTACGCAGACATGTCTCACGGCACTGCAGCCATGGACAGTAGCAGAATGGTTTCGGCAGGGCGTCACGATGGGGACCTTTTCCCGCCGAAAAGTCATCTCGACAGATGCATCCAACAAGGGTTGGGGTGCAGTCTGCGAGGGCTCACCGGCCTTCGGCCTCTGGTCGACTCAGGAAAGCCCCTTACACATAAACTGTCTGGAAATGCTCGCGGTCGAGAACGCGCTCTCACGCTTCCTCCCGCTCATTCGGGGACACCACGTCCTGATCCGTTCGGACAACATGGCTGTGGTCTCCTATATCAACCGTCAGGGCGGTGTCAGATCCAAAAATCTTTTTCTTCTGACGCACCGCATTTTAGTTTGGTCCCAGAGCCGCCTGCTTTCGCTCAGAGCGACGCATGTGCCGGGCCATCTGAACGACGGTCCAGACATACTATCCAGGAACCTCATCTCCATAGGAGAATGGTCCCTGAACACACAGACGGTCCAAATACTGTGGCGGCTATTCGGCAGAGCAGAAGTAGACCTCTTCGCGTCAGAAGAGAACGCTCACTGCCCAATATATTTTACGAGGAGCGAGGACGCGCTAGCCCAGGAATGGCCTCGCCGCCCGCTCTATGCATTCCCTCCGATCGCTCTGTTACATCAGGTAATTCAGAGGATCAGGGACACACGCCACTCGGTGCTCCTCATAGCTCCGCGTTGGGAGAGTCAAAGCTGGGTTCCGGAGCTCACTCAGCTGTCACAGACAGCCCCGTGGCCCATCCCAGTCAGAGCAGATCTCCTCTCTCAGGCTCGCGGCACGATCTGGCACCCCCATCCACAGCGCTGGGCGCTTCATGCATGGGTGATCAACGACTATTCGTCGATTTGCCAGAGGGAGTAAGAAACACTATCATACAGGCTAGAGCACCTTCCACGAGAAGGCTCTATGCGTCTAAATGGTCTGTGTTCTCAAAGTGGTGCACCGAAAAACATCTGGACCCATGGTCATGCGAGGTACCGTCTTTGCTAACTTTCCTTCAAGAGATGCTGGACAAGGGCAGGTCCCCCTCCACTCTCAAGGTTTACGTGGCGGCCGTCGCAGCGTTCTCTGAACCCCGGCGCGCTCAGTCCCTGGGCAAAGACGAGTTAGTCATCCGCTTCCTCAGGGGAGCTAAAAGGATGAATCCTCCGCGGCCCCCGTCGGTTCCTATCTGGGATCTTTCTATAGTCCTCGAAGCTATGAAAGCACCCCCGTTCGAACCGCTCGAGTCTGTGGACCTAAAATACCTCTCGCTCAAAACCGTTTTTCTGACGGCTCTGTCCTCAGTAAAACGCGTAGGGGATCTTCACGCGCTCTCATCCAGCGCCGCGTGTCTCGAGTTTGGACCGAATGATTCTGTCATCATTCTCAAACCTAGGCATGGCTATGTCCCGAAGGCGATTGGTACCCCTTTCAGGGCCCAGATTATTTCTCTATCGGCTCTGCCTCCATCCGATAGTGAGCGCGACGCTAATCTCCTCTGCCCGGTTCGGGCTCTGAGATTATACACTACGCGCGCTGCCGCGTTCAGACGCGCTGAGCAGCTTTTCGTGTCGTTTGGGGGGCGCACCAAAGGTCTGGCCGCCTCTAAACAGACACTGTCTAGATGGATAGTGGACAAGATCGCCTCTGCTTACGCATCAAAATGCCTGCCCTGCCCTTTGGGCATCAGGGCGCACTCCACCAGAGGCATGGCCTCATCGTGGGCATGGTCCTGTGGAGTTTCCATTCATGACATTTGTGTGGCCGCGGGATGGGCCTCCCCGTCCACTTTTGTCAGATTTTACAATTTGGAAGTTCCCGCCTTGCAGGCAAAACTACTAGCTGTCTAAAAACCAGCTCCCTAAGAAGCTGCATCACTGGGAATCCCTCACACAACCGGTTCGCCCCTTGTGTTCCCTTAAGATGCTTATGTATACACTATGTGCCCGCTCTGCCGGCTTCATTGTACATTCACTCCACATTTCATTATTCCCCCGGTATCACCCTGGGATTCATGAGTGTTTTTCTTAGCGCGCACGGCGTTGACCAGGTGTTCCCGTAGCGTAAGCTAGCTTACGCAATACGAGAGAACCTCTCGTAAGAGAACGAATCGGTTACCTAACGTAACCTCGGTTCTCTCTAGAAGAGGGAACGAGTATTGCGTTCCCGGCCGTGCTTGCACTACTAGCGTTTCGCTTCACGCTGAAATAAATCAACATATAAGCCTGGGAGAGACTGTTTTATACACCATAGCCACGCCCACTCTGGCGGGCTATGATGCAGTGAGTGCGCGGGCGCTTCCCATTGGTAGCGGGTTCAGCCCCGCTCTCCCATAGGCTTAAGCAGTTCTCTCTGAGCGAACCAATGAGCTGCTAGCTAGCCCGCTCTAGGTCTGCCGCAGAGGAACTGCGTTGTCAATGGATACAAATTATGAAATAATTTTTGGCTTCAAACTCTCAGCAAAGATGAATCTTTCCCGTAGCGTAAGCTAGCTTACGCAATACTCGTTCCCTCTTCTAGAGAGAACCGAGGTTACGTTAGGTAACCGATTCGTTTTGCACCATATCTTGGATTTTGGGGAAATTTTTATTAATTATAGACATTTTTGCTTCAAGCCCCCATTATTTTCCGACCTTGGTGTGTGCGTGGCGTGATGGCGGGGCTCTTTTTTGAGAGGCCCCTTCTCCTGTGATACCCGTTTCTAGTGAAATGGGTGAAACATGGCAAAGGCCGCTACTGGTTGAGAGCACTTAGCTTGAGACTCAATTTTGCCCCACTGTGTTTGGATTGGAATTTTTCAAGTGTAAAAATTCAGTCTGGCAAATGAAATATGATGCAGGAAGGGTTGTGATTTGTATGTCTAAAAAATTAGAATTTCAAGAGAACCCATTTGTGTTGACTACCAGATTTATGATTATGTTTTCCTCTGTGCTTTGTGAAGATGAGATGAAAAGGTAGTGGCAGTGGGGACCTATTGTATTGAAATTGAATAAACCAATGCGCAACTATCTTAACAACCACATGAAAAATAACATAATTCTTTCCTCCTTGTGTGCAAACTTGTGCCAAGTTGACAAGGGGCTACAATTAAGGTTGCTTAAGGGGACAAATGTAGCCATGCAAAGCATATTTTGATGATTGAGATCTGAATAGGAAACAGCGAATTTCTTTACTTGCATATATGGAAATCTGTCATCATATCATTGGACTGTTGACAGTCCAGAGCCAAATGGACGGGGAAAAGTTGTGACAAGACAAAATTGATGAAGATCTAGAAGAGAAAAGCCAGTTAGGCAATTAGTACCATTCGGTTAGTATGTTAACACAAGACTATGGTAGATCCAAGAAGTGATGTGAGAGACCAGCTCAGTTCAGGCAGTGCAAAACTGGAATCTGTGTCCTTCGTTGTCACACAGCAATCTGGGTCCGAACAACAGAACCGTTTGTTGTTTTCCTCGGGGGCTCGGAATTTGCTCAGCCGACATTGGCATGATTTTCAGTGCTGGATGCCAAAGCCAGTGTCAGATCAGCAGGAGAAACACCATTCTCCCTGATACCACACGCACACACTCACTCCACTGTCTGGGTGTCTGTCTGGCTTTATACCCCTTCGTCTGTCTCTCATGTTACTTGCTGTGGGAAAGATCAGTGCTTTCCATTTTTGCTTCTTCTCCCCAAAGCCCCCCCCCCCTCTCTCTCTCTCTCTCTCTCTCTGTCTCTCTCTCATTTTGATCATGCAAAGATACTTGTGCCTAATGAACCCCATGATTCAGACCAGAAGCTCTTCACTGGTTTCGCTTCAGGACACAGTTTGATATTGGACATGAAGTGGCAATCCAGCACACTACCAAAATAGTTTATTATGTAAAAGTAAACTAAGATGTCCATAAAATCAATATTACTATATTTATTAATGAAAATTTAGTCATATTACCAAGAAAAACTCAACAAGCTTCTCTTTATACATTCAGCAGGAAAAGAATCCATTCACTCCACATTTAGGGAGATTATCATTATATTTTAAGAGTTCTGTTTTGCTTGGCCACAGTGCGAAGAAAAACAAAATGTAGCCAACAGTGTAAAATGACGACTGTGAATCTCACATTTTTTTACGTTGGCCGTGGACTGAGCAAATGCAGAGGCAGTAATCAGTAATCCTACTATAACTAGTGACTACCCAAGGTAAACAGCATGTCATGTAATTAATATTCATGAGCAACAAATGTAAATGTCACGATGTAATGGTGGAAATTACAAGGTAAAAATATTAAACATATGCATGGATCTTTTACAATAAGATCTTTAACATGTATTAGAAAATACATATGGTGAATTTCTCTTTCATGCCAACTTTTAATATTTTACATTCTAATGCAACTATAAATATTGTATCCTTGTTGCAAGGCAAACTATATTTAATATTGTCTGGTTTCTTTCTTCTTCAGTTTTGGAGAATAAGGGAATGTCGCATAACCTGTCCATCTGTCTAATTTGACTGTCTTCTACCACCAAAATCTAACTGACTTAGAATGAAGATGCTTTTCTAAACCAGTCTTACAATTCTTAGGTAATGTGTTTGACTTTGTTTCAAACCACCATATTAGTGTTGACCATTACAGGTGTGTGTGTGTAATTTTTAAATCCCTTCCTCATGCTTACGAGAAAGACTCTTGTATCTTTGATATATGGTACCCCTGGAGCTCTATGGTCCTCAATTCTAGGGGCTCTGCAGTTGAAACTCTACCCAGCAGAGTCACAGTCACCGGTGTAATTTACTGCCCCGTCTCCCCATCTGCTCTTTGGAAGGAGCTCCCCCCATGCGGTAAAGGGAAGGGGTCAATGTCTTACCTTTAAAAGAATTGCCCGGCTTTCCCCTGCATGACCCACACCCCCTCCCCTTCTCCTGTGGCTGATCTCACTGGGTTGTGATTTAGAGTAATAATAAAATTACCATGGCTCTGGAAGTAGACAGGGCACCCGTAACATCTGGCTCTAATAAAGTTATGACTTATAGAGATGGATGCACACAGAACCAACACGAGTGGGAGACACCCTCAAGCTCCAGAACTGGACCTGTTTCAGATGACAGATGTCTTTGAACCCTCTCGACTAATCCATGCAGGTACCGTTTTTACATCGCTTCCCATACAAAGAGAGCTGGAAAGCAAATGTATTTGGTCTTTGGCTCATCTGCCCTCTTCATGTCCTCACTGACCCTTTTCAATACTCGTGCTTGCTTAAGAGTACTCTCATTCCCGGACATTTCTTTCTCGCTAAATTAATTTAGCTATACAATAGAATTGAATCTCAACGTGTTGACCAACATCGAACAATAAGATGTACAACATACCTTACGGCACTTTATGTAAGTGGTCCTGAGTAGTTTGTTGTGGATCCCTAAAATACATGGGAGAAAAGGGGCGAGGAATATCTTAGAGAAGTCCTCATTGACATCAGGCGCCATCAATTGAATGTTTTTTGGGGGGAGGAATTTTTCCTTGTCCTGAAAGATGTGTTTGAGACATGAAGACAAAGCCCATCTTGTGGGCCTGAAGGAGGTTGAACTGTGGAAGAGCTGTCTGGCTGGTTGGACTCTATATTCTGTCTAGGCTCGAAAAAAAAAAAAACATGCTGGCCAGACTTTATTGTGTGGCTCGGCTGGCAGCCCGACTCAGGGCATTCTGCTGAGAGAGGTCAATGGTGCTGCCACATGCAGTACTTCTGTCTGGTGGCAGTGCCCAGTTTCTGAAAAACCAGCAGCCGTCTGCTTGTGCACCATATGGTTATGGATCCTGGATAGAAGATGCAGTTGAAGTATCCAAATTCTTGCAGTCCAAATGTGCGTTTTTGACAATGTGCTGTATCGAGATACACGCAAGCACGCAAACCAAAGAATATGTTTTCATCTAAATCATGGTATATTATTTATCGTGCTGTACAAAGCATATTACAGGGAGACATCATGTTCTAGAACATCCTTTATGGTTTCATGATGGCAATTAGTGTTGTTTCCTCTGCACTCTGAGCAGATGCGTCACTTACAGTCTGGGAGTTGATGCCCACCGTCTGTATAGAACAAACTGTGCAAGCAGGACAATTCTGCAATAGGTCAGATTCAAGCATTGACAGAAGAGCTTCAGGGGATGTGTGACACGTTTTAAATTCTAGCTACAGTAGTAGTGCAGACCATATTTTAAGCAGAACCCAGTGTCCTTAGGTTAACCAATACTGCTTTTTCTCCAAGAAGGTGCCGGTGCAAACTGGAAGTCTAATTTCTCTTTAAACTCTGTAGAACATTGGTTTTCAATCCTGGTCCTGGTTCCAGACCCTCAGAAAAACTCAACCAATTTTTCTGATCTTCACTGATTTAAGAATAGGCACCTGTCCCGGAACCAGCATTATGTGGAGAAAGGGGCACCAGATCTCATCTTGTAGTAGACTATTTATACCATTGCAGACCATGGGCTCTAATTGAATTACTTCTCCCATGAGCAACTGTTACAATAAGGTATTTTTAACCAATTTGATTTGCAGTCCTGTGAGTCTGAGCGGCAAGCCTTGCCTAACATTTGCTTTTGAGCGCGTTACGCTAGACGGGTGTGAACAAGTGTAAAGGAAAGTGAAATAGCATATGTATGACTGTCTTCTGGGATAGTATCAAAGTTTTAATTTTTGTCTATGAATCACTACTGATATGGCGTGGGGCTCCCGGTTGGGATTAAGTTTAGGTAAAGTGTTGTTGAAGATATCCAGGGGGGCAGGTTCAGCTCCTTTTAATGTGTTCCCAATGTTCTGGAGCCAGACTCGGTGAGTTATAAGAACTCTGAACTCCACTTCAGTCATCACCGTAACTCAAACACATGCTTACATAAGAGCCGACGAACACTAGTCATGACAACGGGAAGTTATGCTTGTTTGGGGGGGTCATGGCATCGGAGCAGATGGTCTTTTTCATCTCAGGTGTATGGAGACATCCAGTGAACCAATTAATTTAGTTCTGTCCACATTTGACAGCATAAACTATCTGTCTGTTGCAGATTTGTCTCTTTGTTCATGTTCTAGATTTGCAAAGACGTTTCTGTCAAGAGAGATTGAGCAATATATAACGCACATGTATACACCTCTAATACATGCACATGTGTACCCGTATTGCTTGGCCAGCACTTTTTGTTTTGAAACTTGAACACGATTTTGGCTAAAGCTCTTCTTCTGAGCTACTTTGTCAGGAATGTTTCTTCACTGAGGAATCCCCAGCGACAGGGCCTTCGTTGCCCTGCATGAAATACTGTTCCATTTATTAATATGAGGAAATCTCTTCAGAAAGGGAGTGCAGCCTCCAGCATGTGAATAGAGGGGGCCCATGGAACTGCTGTGGTTTGCTGTGGAATGAGCCTGATTTAACACATGAATAACAGAAACTAGAGCTCTGCAAAACAACTGGACAGAGTCTCAGCTATTGGGGGAGGAGGTTTGCTCTCCATCGTTTGCTTCAGCTCCATCTTTGGACTGAAAACCTTTTTATGTTTTTCTCTTCGAAATTGATGAATATCACAATGCTTACACATTCCTATCTTTAGAAATTCGTTGTGATATGATCCTTGAAATGAATCTCCCAATCTTAATGTTTGCAGTATGCTGAAGAAATGAGCACTGTAATTGGGGAATTTCTCCCTTTTTGGGGAGCAGATCTGCAGGTGGGTCTGCGTGTGTGGTTACATGTACAAAGTTCAGAGTCTGATGGATATCAGATGGATTTGTTGATTATAGTTTGAGCAACTTTGTTGATGTGGGCTTGCCAGCAGGTCACCTGTCAGTGCCTGAGGGGGTGCGTCTGTGGGTGTATATTCTTTCTTTGTGGGTGAGTTCCTCAAGTGAAGGTCAGTCCACACAAACGTACAGGGCAAGAGGACAACTGATTGGAGGTTGGTAGTTGCACCAATAAGAGACCTTGCAATCCTGCAATGCTGCAGTTAATTAGCTCAATCCCAGCTCCTTTTTATCGTGTTGCAATTCCAGATGTGAACCGTCAAGCTTTACGCAAATTGAGTTACTGTAAATCTGCTCTATGGCCTGGCGAACACACTATGAAAGCACATAGGCCAAGAGGCTTGTTCACGGCCCCTGACCTGGAACCCATGAGCTTCTGACTTTGTGTAGGGGCATCGGTAGTCAGGTCTCTTACAAAGTGATTTAGTCACGGCTTGTCTCCAGTAAGGGTTTATCCCACTGACACCGGAAAGACTTCATATCCAAACATGTCATAAAGAAAAAGATCTGCAGTAAACCAGGTGTAAAAGCCAATCGGGCTTGGAGAACTTGCAGATTTAGTTGGCGCCATGTGAGCCTTGCACATGACCTGAGGTTAGATTCATCTTGGGCTTACTCAAGGTTTCTCAGTAGGAATGCACTCTAAAATTTGTGTAATCATATTTGTGTGCTGATACCAATATCTGATTTCTTAGAACAACATCCGCCAATACCCCTTGGTGATTCTGCTTTTTATTTTTTTACTTACACCTAGTTTTACACCTAGTATAATTAAATTGGCAACTTCATAAAGAAATGATTTTATTGCTTTTTTTATTTATTCATAATTTGACTCTTTTGTTTTTCCTCCTGAACATCACAATTCCTTTTTCACCTAAGCCACACAGGAGATATTTTCTTCACCGCATGAGTTGTTATCTGTCACCAAATTTTGATTGACAGGACATAATTGGCTCTGATCATCAGCTGCTTTTAAACAAATGGTTGATTTTCAAAATAGTCTGACAGTACACTTTGTTTTCACTGCATTTTGGCCTTCTATCAATGTTTTAGTTTACTGAAAACAGGTTTTTGGAAACGCTTTTCAACAGATTTTGTAATATACAACTAGGGATGTCCCGATACCACTTTTTCACTTCCGATACCGATGCCGCAGCTTTGGCTATACCGATATTAATCCGATATTTTTTATTCTTGAACTAATACTAGGCCTAATAAAATATATGGAAGCACTTTGCTCAATTAGCAACCTAAAAACATCTCACTCAAATGGAGAACAAATACTTCTCCAGTATATAGTCCACAACAACAGTTGATTATGAAAGACTGCCACCCTTTATACAAACACTACAAAAAAAAAATAAAAAATACAGGCAGGCAGGCTACTTCAATAGGCTACTTAAAGCTACCAACAGGTTTAAAGTTAATCATTAACAAGCTTTAAAATTACCCATTGATCCGTGTACTTTTGCGTCCATTCCTTTTTCCTTTTTAACCCGTAAAACGAAAAATTAATGGTTGTTGTATTTTTAAAACGCAAAGTTGAACACCAACATTTTAATTTGAACTGTATGCACACCAAAAGCTGCGAAAAAAAAAAAATATTGACGTAAGTTATATATAAATAAGTTATTTTCTGTATGACCAGAAATGATAGTATTTTAAGTTGTTTCCACTGTTGAAAGAAAAACGGAAGTGTTCGCGCCCGCGCTCCGTGCCATGCAGTGCGCGCTCCACACTCTGCACAAACCCTTGCTTGGATATGCGTCAAAATCCTGTGTAGCATACAGTTTACAGCATACGGTTTATAAACTGAGGAGACAGATTGCAAAACCGTATTTATAGTACACCGAAGGTAGTGGGATGGAGTGTCTGTTGTGAGTTTAGGGGGCACCTCAGCCAGAGATGTGTGTGTGTGCGTGCGTGAGTGAGTGAGACAGACTGCCTGCTGAACAGAGGGTCGCCGAAAGAAGGATCTGAAGTGCCAGTGTTTCGGCTACAAAAACCCGCCGAACTGATCCGAAACCAGCCCAATTTTTATCCACCCGCCCAAACCCATTTTTTGCCTGCAAAATAGATTGCAAAACCGCCCAATATGCGCCGCTTAATTGGATGTCGCAGCAAGGGAAATGCTATATTCAAGCATTGTTGGATAGGTATCGGATCATATTTTTTCTCCCCTCCGATCTCCGATCTAGCGTTCTGGGCCAGTATCGGCACAATACCGATGCTGTGGATCGGATCGGGACATCCCTATATACAACATGAGAACCATTTGCTCATGGCAACAGTTTATAAAAATGAGCTGGAATTTTGACTTCAATAGTGGAACACTGATTTGTTTTTTGTGGTCGGTTGTCGAAGATAACGTTTACAAGTCAGCCTACAATCGTTAAAATGATCATACAACTATATGGAGGAGTATGCATATACTGCATCAGTTAAGTAGTACACATTCTTCAGTGTTTCTTTACATAAAATCTTTATAGCACAATATCGCCAACTACTGGCCTGGCATGGCTGTGTGGCAGCATTTAAAGTGTTTTTTGTGATTCTTTTCTATATACATGTTAACAAAGTATAAGGCAAAGTTGACCATTCTTACCCATCTCTTCTGTCTTGTATTTTTAGCAATTGTTCAGGGAAGAGATGATACATATTCTGCTGTATCAGCTGCCGTCAGACATACCAGCACTCGGTATCAGCCTGTATCATCTTTTTGAAGTACTTTTCATGAACGTCACTGGCAGAGTCCGTCCTAAACCTCCTGTCTTTTGTAAATGTTACACTTGCTTTTTTAGGCCTGGATATGTTTCACTGTGAAACAATAGACAAATATGGCTTCATGTTCCAAGTTTGTTCTTGCTCTTCGAAGCAGCAGGATTGGGTAATTTTGTAGCAATGAAGTCCCAGACAGGGAAATCTTAATCAACATTCTTGGCATAAAAGGAAAGCGTTGGCTCAAAGGATGTTTTGTTTGATTTTTCATTAATTTTTTTCCTTTCATTGCACTCTCAAAGGGAAGTAAGAAATTCCAACGGCTTTTTTGGCACATTCCCGCTGGCTGTCAGTTAAGCTCAGTGTTTGCCTAGATGTGACTCTGATGCCATATATTTCGGTGCTGTGAGTGAGTTTAAATGTGGAATCAGAGGCCAGACTTGAAGAAGTGCTCCCAGTGGGGTGGTCTCTCTCCGCAGCAGGGAGGTTTGGGACTGAGCCAATCAGGTGACGAGACAGACCAGCTTCCAGAAACACCGCCAAAACAAGAGGAAAATATAGTGTGATTCTTTTGTGTCAGGAATAAATAATGTGAGTGCAGCATTTGAAATGATTTAGCCTCTCAGCCTTCACTTTTCACACCTGTGCTAGTGGCTTACTCTGTATTTATTCTGGGCTTCTTTAAGTCCCCCAAGGTTAGAGGTCAACGATTTGGGTGGAAACATAAATTAGGAACAGGAGGGGAGGAATCACTTTGACAGGGACATTTTTGGATGTTTAAGTGCTGTTGTTCAAGTGAAGGTCAAGGTTTTTCTGGCATCGTGCTATTTTTTCAGATCTTTAGAGGGTTCAACCTAAAATTATATTTTCTGTCAGCATTTTTTTCAACCTCATGACTTTTGTAACTTTGTGACTTACTTCTGTGGACACAAAATAAGACATTTTGGAAATTTGTCTCAGTGTTGTGTCCATAAGTGGGGTTCAATATTGTTATTCCTTAAAGGATTAGTTTTCTAAATTTCCTGATAATTTACTCACCCCAATGCCATCCATTCAGTTCTTTCTTTCTTCAGTGGAAAAGAAATTAAGTTTGAGGAAAGCATTTAAGGATTTTTCTCCACACAATGGACTTTAACGGTAACTCAATTGTTGAAGTCCAAATCAATGCAGTTTCAAAGGGCTTTGAAGTGCTTCAATTTTTATTTATTTTTTAGAAAATGACAGATCGTTTCGCTAGATAAGACACTATTCCTCAGCTGGGATCGTGCAGAGCCATTTGAAGCACTTCAAAGCCCTTTGAAACTGCACCGATTTGAACTTCAACAATTTGGTTACCGTTAAAGTCCATTGTGTGGAGAAAAATCCTGAAATATTTTCCTCAAAAAACTTAATTTCTTTTCCACTGAAGAAAGAAAGACATGAACATCTTGAATGGCATTGGGGTGAGTAAATTATTAGGAAATTTTAATTTTGAGGTGAACTACATAAGTCGAGTTCCGGCGGAAGAGTGACCTTTGACCCAACATATCCGACTTTTTTTGGGCTAGGGTACCATTTACTCCCATTATAAAGCTTGGAAAAGCCATATTTTGTATTATAACTCTGATTGTGTTCGGCTGAAAGAAGAAAGTCATATACACCTGGGATGGCTTTAGGGTGAGTAAATTATGGGATAATTTTCATTATTGGGTGAACTAACCCTTTAAGTTCTCACTGATGAATATTTGTCAAAGTATACAGTGAGCCAAAATGTTTAGCCACATTCATGGATTTATTTGAAGAATAAATAATATAGCCTAACAAAAATGTTATTATGTATACAAAGTGTTATTTATGTTAAAGAGAAATTAGCTAAGCAAAATTCCTTTTTTTGAGTATTATGAGTATTTAGATATTCAAATGTTAAAGTGAAGAACTACACCTGTGGTTACTTTGACAGGACTCAAAAAAGTGTTAAGAAAAAAAGTGTTAAGAAAAGCTCTATCACAATATGTTTTTGCAGGTGCTACTTTTTTGTAATTTTTTTAAGTATCATTTTGCATCCAAAAATACCTTTTGAGACCATTGTACATGGCACTTGGCTTTTTTTATTCACAATGAGATGATCTTTCCTGAAGGGCTTGGAAATAACTCTTGTTGAATTTTTTTGTTTGTTGCTTTCTTTGTTGCCTGGGAAATTCTCAAAACACAGAGCTGCTTATAATCAGAAGAAACATCCTCTATCTCATATATGCTGTGTTCAGTCAAGCACTGTCAAGTCAAGAGCTCATCATGTTTGCTGAACAAAATATAATTTTTCTCTCCTGTTACCTAAAGTTTTCCTCCAAATCATCTACCATTGCGAACACTGATCGCATTCCTGTCTCCCCTCCCATTTCTGCCCCGTTGAAAAGGACTGGCGCTAGTACTACAAGTTTTTCCTCATATTCCCCTGGCTAATACATTGGAATTTCTTGGCCGATACCACATACTTTCTAACTTCAGTACAATAAAGATCTTGTTGTTTTATTTTGGAACTCATTTACAGATTAATATTTACAGATACAATTCAGCCTGGGTTCTTATTGGTCAGTAGGGGAAACTTGTTCCAAAATAACAAACACAGCCAAAAGTTTGTTGAAAAATCTTGTTTTAATCTACAGACTAACAGTCTGATCTCAGGATTGATTTTTTACAGTGCTAGTTTATCAGTTAGATGTAGTATAGATAGATATAAATAGTATACCCATAAAAAACGTATCCTAGCAATGTTGTTAAAAGTCATGCTAACTGTTTAAGTAACTTAAAAAAAAAAAAAAAAAAAAAAAAAAAAAAAAAACATTATGACCACTCTTAAAGAAACAAGTCTAAGCAGTTCATGCAACTTGTCCATGTTAGCATCTCTCTACAGCTATTTTTCCATCTACCTATTTTCAAGCAAGTTTTGGGTTATGGCAAAAAAAAAAAAAAAAAAACACTGGATGGAAAGACAAAGATGTGCATACATTAAAAAAATATGCATATCCCTTGATGCGCAACAAAAACACTTTGCCTCAACAGTGGATGCGATTGGATAACTGGACTAACCAGTGGACCAATTTCATTGCACAGCATCTCAGATGTTGATTTGGGCAATCTGCAATGCCTGAGCCAAAGTCTATGATTAAAATGTTTTGGTATAATGGACTCCCAGAAGCATCTCACACGATTGCGTTCCCAAACACCAGGCATCCGAACGCAAGATAACAGCGTTTATTGCGTTTCGTCTCTGAGATGCAAGTCATTTATGATGTAGGATAAAAGAGCCACAGTGGCTTTCCCCGATTGCACTTTTATTACAAATATTTTGCACCAATTACCCAGGAAATATCTACCATTAAAAGTGCATAACCTTCTTTTGGACTTTAATTTTTTTTTTCGTTTAGCACTATTTCGTTCATGTTGTTCTCGGTCCATCAGAACTTTTTTACTCCAAGTTTATCCACCTTTTTTGCAATGCGGAAGTAAGCTTTTTTCTGTGAATGTGCCAGACTTCGATTCATTAGCTGCTATAGGGAAATAACTTGAAGAATAACAAAGTGCAGTAAATGATGAAGCTATTTGCACTACAAAACAGTCCGTTTATGATTATGATAATTCATTCAAATAGTATGATAGCAAATACCAGTTTTGAATATCAAGCAGCACAACATTTTCTTTGCATTTTTTTTTGCAACATTTTTTTCACAGACTGTTTTTGTGCAGCTAAAATAAGTGGAAAGCAAATTACACAAGTTACAAATGGCTGTTAAAAATAAGGTTGATGGTGTAAGAAGTCTCCAACTAATTGAGCCTCATTTCTTTCTCCATCTCCTCATTTCACACACAGATAAAGAAATATTTTGAGCTGGAACCTCTGGCACGAGGCAAGAGCTGGATTCTGGAGGGAAGCACGGTGGACAACATGGACGTGGTAAAGGAGAGCTTTGGTCAGCTCATTCATCTGCTGGAGGAGAAGGACCAGGACGCAGGCAGGATATGACCCAGGGACGACATCCCAGCATCCCTCAGACACTACCCATCGCCAACTCACCACAGGCCAGCACATCTCCAGTCACCATGGCCATTGTGTAAACTACGTAGTTACTTTAACTTTGTTACTGTGGTGAAATTAATTGAGCCATGGAAAAATGGACTTTGGTAAATCCTCACGTAAGGATGCATATCTGCAGAAAAAGAAGGTACTTCAGCCCTGAAGTTTGATTCCTTCTCTCAAACCACACGTATTAACCCAGAACACACGATTACCATTGTCAGTAAAATGGTTATATCAGTTCTTTTTAATACAGACCTAGTTGCACATTGCTCCTAAATAGATGATTTAATCATATGCTTGGACACGTAGGGCAACTTGAAGTCATGTAGTCCGTAGTTTGTTTTCTTGAGTGATTGCGTGAATGCGTGTTTGAGAGAGTGAGAGTTGCCAGTTTGTACTTAAAAGCCTTAATGTGAGTGATAATGTATTTTTAAAACAAACGTTTCAGTGTGTGTTCTCACAAATGACAGTCTTTAGATGTAATTGAAATTTGCCGTCTTAAATATTTGTGGCTGTGAAGTGAAAAGTGGAGTTATGAGTGATTCCTGAGTCTTAAAAAAATATAATAAAATCTCCTCCTGTCATGTAATATCTCTAAACAGCATGGAGCCGCACTCGATTGGAGATTTAGATTAACGCACATTTTTGATTTAAGATCATTGAGGACACGAAGGTGTTTTTATAACTCGGTCTAGTATTATTTCTAAGCTGAACATATCCAGGGTTTTGCTCATCTATCTCTTTATCTTGGATGATAATGGTTGACAAAGCCCTACTGAAAAATATAACACCGGTTTGACTTTGTCTTTTCACCATAGACACTAAAACCACAATCAGTCCCTGTAGGTGAACAATGACAGAGCCTTTGATTTTGTATGCATGATGTATTGACCATGTGCTTGTTTGGATATCACATTATTTGTTTGTGAATCTTTTTGTATTTCTGTTGGCCCTGAATGTAAAACAGTCTCTTTGCATAAGCACGCCTCCTCTAGTCTCAAAGTTCTCCCGTTTAGATGAGTTCCCAGACACGTGAACAGAGGAAACTAATGTAAGAGTCACCAAACCAGTCATGTGCCAGTCATCAGCCACACTTTCAAAAGCAGGTTTCCTTTGAAAAACACGTTGAATGCATAGTCATCGTCAAACTCGGCCATCACCTTGTGTTTTATTTATATCTACTACAGTTTTATACCCTCCGAACCAGTTCAGCTGCCTTTTTGTAATTCAAATATTTGTACATTTGTTACAGATTAGTCTCTGGAAAGGACATCTTTGTACTGGAAAGAAAGAAAAAAAAAGTCTAGGTGGACTTTTAGCAGTTTACCAAGGTGGCATCAAGTCATTCACATGTTTGACAGTGTTTATGTGTATTTATGCATCATTTCCACTGAGCAACATGGAAAATAAAGGCAGAAGGACAAATGTGTTGTCTTTCGTCATTTGCTTGTAGGATGGTATCGTGTTTGACTTTTTTGTCTCGTGAATAATGGACGAGAACATTATCTACACTTACTGACCTTGACACTGTAATTGGGGTTTTCAGGTGTTCTCTCTATATGATAGAAATTTCCTGTCTTATGGTGTTTTTTGCCAGACAAAAAATCAGAAATGCTTTTCTAAGAAAAAATATTAAGTGATTGTGGCAAAATAGATAAGGTTTTGTTTTCAAGAATGTCATTCTTTCAAAGGGGCTTTTTGCTTTGTGATATCAAGATACCATCCTGATACTTTTACCCCCAAAAATTATTAACATACAAATTAAAACATTTCCAATTATTGTGTCATTGACCCATTTAACAGCAAGTAATAAAGCTTTCCTTCTTTTGATATTTTCCCTTGTTTGAGTCATCTGGAAGGCTTTGAAGTCTCTTCTGACTAAAGGATAAGGAACTCCGGCATCTCTATGGCTCATCTGCTCAATAGTGATTAGTCATAGTGTTTCCCTGTCTGTGGATTTGTCATCTACAGTGATTTACAGCTGTCCTCATAACCCACAAAACTACTAGATTGAGGCCGTTTCTTTTCATTGGCTTGTGGGGATTTCCAATAAACCAGACTCAAAACAAGGTCTAGAGCTAAATTGACAGACGACATATTTATATATGCTGGGAATGTAAAAACAAAAACGTAAGGCTGCAAAGAATATTGAGAGAACACCACGGTTGAAAAAAATTTGGAAAAACCTCTGTGTTTGTAGTCAACATTTCAAACTGGATGACAACGAGCACAGTTTGAGCCTAAAAGGAGGTGAAACAATTGTGAGTAAAACCGCTGATCTGTCAGTTCTGCCCAACATCCCAAAGCAAAACGCCATCGCGTACAGGTAAGAAAGCTGCTGCCATAGTATGTTTACCATAACGCTGTTTAAAGAGTATACAAAGTAGGATGCGGATTTCAGTTATAAACCTACAACACGGTTAGGTTAATAACCCTGTGTCGATCAGACTCTCCGTGCGCAGGGATACAAAAACGTGGAAGTACAATCTGTCATTTTCATGAAAGCCCTGGAGCTTGGCCAAAAGTCAGATGACGCAAAAACTTTTGCTGACAAATAAATGTGAATTTCTCAGTCCAGGTAACAGAAAGAGTAGACATTCCTTTACAAAAACTACTGATATTGAAGCAATACAAAATCGGCGAACTTACAATTTAAGTGAAAGGTTGTTTTTTTGAGAGTAGTGTAAGATGCGTCAGCCCCTTCATCTATCAAATTATGTTTACATTATACAAATTATTTACATATAGTAAATAAAGGGATCATCATGTGCACCTGACTGTATTTGAAAGATGTATATGAGGAAAATTAGTATTGTTGTTGTTTTTTTCATTCTAAAACGTATGCATAATCTGAAAAGTAAAATGAATGTTATGCTGTACCTGTGGCTCAACTTTTCCTCCAAATGCAGAAAGTGCTAATGGAACCATTATTTATATGAATATCCTACTTATACATTTACTTTTATGTTTAAAATTGTTTTGCCTGCTATATTTAAATATTTGGCTGATTTATGTAAATATGAATTATTTCAGTATTTATTAAGTTCATATTTTTATTTAAAATGCAAATCGTTCAAATATTCTTTGCTTACCTTCCTTAGGGTAAGCAGGACCATTCTACACTTTTTTTTGTAATTTTTATTATATTTTTATTTTATTTTAAAAAAAGAGTAGCGTACAGTAGATACATGTTAATTGGTTAACTAAGTTACCTTATATATATGGTGATGGTTTAACACATGTAATTTAACTGTAAAATACTGTCAAATTTATGATTTTTTGCAAGTAAAACAAATTATTACTATACATTCACAGAAGTCTCTGTATTACACATCACATATGATTACATTTTTTACGATAATTTAGTTTCTTATTTTTGTTATCAGTAATGCACATCAGTGTTATGTTATTTAGTTAATGTAACTTATTAATGTTTAATGAACAGGCTGCTTACAATGAGCTCCGATTCATCATGCGGTTTTCTGTTGTGCCACCTGTACTATTGTGGTGGTTATTGGTACATATTAAGGTAAAAAGTATGATTTTCTTAGTATATTGGTATATTGACATTATATCACATAATGAAATATACAGTTATAAGTTGTAACATGGAAACATTGTCACTATTTTTTACTGTGAATTTCTGGCAACAGCTGCCAGTTTAATGGGATATTACCAGTTTAACAGGGATTTTACAGTGTATGACTGCATGTTAAAGAAACGCTCTTCTAGTTTCAGCTGACAGCAGACATTCTGAAATATAACTTTTTTTTTTTTTTTAGAGAATTTGACCTCCGTCTCATTTCCCCTTGACACTCAGTTCTTCTGACTGTAACTCAGTTAATAATCTCTCAATACAACATTAAAATTGTCTGTGACTTTGCTTTCTGGGGGCAGACAGAAAAGTATTCCTCTGATTTCGAGATCTGACTAACAAAACCTGTTTTGACAGAACGAAATGTAAATTACGTTGTAAAAGAGAGAACTTCTGAAAGATTCATCTTTTAGTAATAGTATTGTGTCTGGAGAAGAGACATAATCTAATAACCTGAGACCATTTGAAATTGCTCACTCATGCTATATCCCAGACGAATATTAGTATGCAGAAAGATGAACACTTTATTAACCTTTCCCCCAGTGTCAGTCTGACTGACAACCTTACAGTAATCTTCTTAAAATGCTCTTTATCACACCTGTGCAATGGGAGAGTTTCAGAAAGTGTCTTATTTTTTTTTAATAGTTATTATGAGTTTATTTTGTAGCTCTTAAAATGATAGTTCAAACTTGTAAGACTTTTCTTTCTTCTACGGAACACAAAAGAAGATATTCTGAGGAATATTTCAACAGTTTTTGTCCATTTACTCACCTACATGTCGATGAAAGTCAATGGGGTCCAAAACAACCGCACTGGACCCCACCCGCACTTTGACATGATGACAGAATTAAAATTTTTGGTTGAACTTTCCCTTTGAGGCAAGACACCCCAGGTAGAAAGGGTAAAACATTTAACTAATAGATATTATCATACTTTGATTACATGAAGAATTGCAAACATTTTGTTGACTTATTAGAGTCAAAAAAAATTTACAGAGGGGATTTTGGATATTTCTTTTTCATCACTCCATAAACACTGTCAACAGCTGGAATAAAATTGTATAAAATTAGGCAAATGATGCACTATATGAACAAAGCCTCTGTCAAAACCTTCAGATTATAGTCAGGAGTAAAAGTTTGGTGGATTTAATGCTGCCTTTGCGTGCTATCATAATGATCGTAAATATGAGTTTCCTAATTAAAAATTTTACATGATCGCCCTCTCAAGTCGTATTTACCTCTGGAAAGCTCAGGGATAATTCTGATACCCAAGTTCCCAAGTTGTGCGGGCCATAAACATTAAACATGGTGGAGGGCAGAACGATTGCTGCTCTGACTGGTATGCTTTATTGTTTTTTTTCCACAACAGCTACATCGCCTCGTACAGTCCTTAAAGGGTTAGTTCAGCCAAAAATGAAAATGATCCCATCATTTCCTCACCATCAAGCCACCCTAGGTGTATATGACTTTCTATGACTTAAGAAATATCCTGGCTCTTCCAAGCTTTATAATGGGAGTGAATGGTACCTGAGATTTTGAAGCCCAAAAAAGCTCATCCATCCTAAAAGCAATAGCGTGTATTTGACCGAAATTCCAGAATTGACAACAATCTATATAACGTGGTTAATGTTTATATGGTTGTCAATGAATGGGATGCTAAATATTTTGGCTTTAATAAGATTTTCCCAATAAATAGGCAAAAAAAAAAAACTGGTGTCCTCCATGATGCCTTCTCTTTCCGACAACAAAGCGCTTGAATGCGACAACCTCGTAATCACGACTTCAGAAGTAGGAAGTAGGAAATTTCCGATGCCATGTGAAGTGCATGAAAAAAAACATTTTGAGATATGTATTGCAATTATAATAATATAATAAAGTGCAATAAAATAAACACAAAGTGTATTTCGAATGTTTCTTTCAACTAGTCTATCTCAAAATTGACCAGACAATGCATTAAAAAATATGTTTTTGCCTAATCGGCCACAATGAAACTCAAGAATCCCAGAATTGCCAATGAAAATGTACTTAACTAGGCCATATTTATTCAAAGCAAAAGGACCATGCGTCTGAAAAGCAATGACCCTTTTGCAGTGCTTTTTTCATGTGCAGTTCCTACTGTCGCCGTACCTCCACAAGCATGTTCCCATGAATGATTATAATGAGTTAGGGCTGTTAGGGCTAGTTGCCTCCATTAGTGAATATAGCGCACATGCCATTTTGCATTGTATTGCGACACAAAGTTCAAATGTAAGGACAAAATGTACATTCTCCTCTTTTCAATACTGGAACATCAAAACCGGCCCGTCTGGGGTAACGAGGCATGCATGCTCATTTAGGAAACTTTCTCCATTAGCGAGTGAGAAAAACTCTTAGTAATGTTAGAACACAATGATAGTCTCTTATAGCGGCTGTCTGTGATCTTGTTTCAAAGCCTCATGCCAGGCTTTAATTGCTGATTGTTTTTAACGGCAGATTCGGTTCCCTCAGATTCGAATGCGATTCGCTGTCGGCTCATTGAAGTTGAGCTTTGAGGAAGTGTATGCTTGTTTTGATGGCTCCGCACATTCCATTTCCTTGTTAAAATTAAAACCAAATTTATATGACTGCTAATGGAGAACATTTCTGAATGGCAGAAACAGTCAACAGCACATTAATAAGCGTGGATTTTCCATACAGGGCCATCAGTCACTGACTCTACAGGCCTCTCTGGTTTTAATAACGCTCCATAAACACTTAGGACAACAGACTGAGTGTATAAACCAAGATTAAGATCTGTACACTGCGTGCATGAGCTGCAACAGAAACACTCTGGTTTGCCTTCATCAAAAGTGGACAGAGACAGGCAGAAGAGACTGTTTTGACTGCTGTCCAGAGCAGCAGAACTATTCGATTACACCCTCAAGTACATTTCTCATGCTATTTCCAGGCATCAGTCGTACACAGATTGAGCTAAACCTCAGATGACCAGTGGCTGTCTCGCAGACATCGACTGATTCGCACGTTTGTATTGAACTTCTATGAGAGACCCAGCGGGGATCCGGTGGACTGGTTGCTGAGAGACCCCAATGAACCGTCAGGAAATGACCCACAGAGCTCTGTCTCTCCAGACTGGTTCCCTCCAAACATTTTGTTTGTGCCACACAAGACTTCATGCTTTTTTTTTTTAGCACTGTCCTTTTTTTGTACTGGTTTCTACCTAGAGAGAACAAGGATGTCCTTGCTTGGCAGAAAATCGTAGACCTTTCAGATGAATGTTTGTACTGCACTGTAAAAAAAAATATTTTTCTAGTTAAAAAATGTTTTTTTTACATATGAATTTTCCATTGTTTTTATTTTTTGTAACACTTTATAAGGTTTTATTTGCTAACTTCATTAGTTAACATGAACTAACAATAAACACTACATCATTTATTAATCTTAATGTTAATCTCAACATGTACCAATACATTATTAAAATAAAAAGTTGTTAACATCAGTAATTGCATCAGAACTAGAGAAAATTCTCTTTGCAACAAAAAACCACTGCAACTTTCCCTCCCCTTTCCCCTATTTTTATATTTTTTCATTTTATTTCATTAAAATATTGTTTATTACACAGACACACATAAAAAAAATGATTACACATTATGATATGGAAATCGGTACTTATAGGCTACTCATTTAAAGGTTGGGTAGGCAATTCTTTCCATAAACACTTTTTGTTATTCTGGTTGAAACTCTCTTCACATTCTGATAGCAAGCAATAATAGTGGTCTAAATGTAAAAAGTGGAAGTCTCAGGACCAAAAAATATTCGTCCAATCATTGCATTCGGTCCGAATGCAATTATTGGATGTCCTACCTGCCTGTCAACATATGTATTTCCATATCTACGCTCACCTGCTCGTGCAGACGTCACACGTCATCAGCGCGTTCAGTAAGGTTATAGACAGTCACTGAGCACCGCAAACAAACAACATCTGCCTTTTACAGTTCCTCTTGACCCAAAACAACGAGATTTTGCTGCGTTCACGCCATGTTGTAATTGTAAGTAGATGGCAACCCGTGACATTCTACCCAGAGCTGTTCACGTCCTCAGACTCGGATTTATTCCTGTCAACACTATCAATGGCGAAATGAACCCGTGCTACAAGTTAAAGCTCTGTAAGTTGTTTACGTTCATTTTTATTTCTAATGTTATGTGCTTTAAGACATCTCTTGTGAAGCTTTGAATCTGCGCTCATTTTTTTTAAGGAAGCGTGGCTTTGGAGACGCTCTGAAGGCAGGGCGGGATCACATGCTTTCAAAGCTAGCTTGCTATTACTAGCCCCTCAGAAATGACCTAAGCTACCTTTCATTTTAAAAACTTGCCAATTCTTAATTTAGAGTCGAACATCACTGAAAATATGTGCGTCAGATGTAGGTTAATTTACTCTGACTGATTCAGTGAGTTCATTCAGTGAATGATTCATTAAAATGATTTTAACCAGTATAGCCTGCTTGTAAGTTCATGAGTCTGTGATTCATTAAGAGCTGGTAATAAGAGACATGAAGACAGCTCAGTATGAAGGTGATAATTTTGCGGTAAACTATCTTTTTGGCTTCACATTCAATTCAGTATAGAAACACATTCACAACTTGGGTAAAATATGTTTTCTTTTGCTGACAATTCAGCAGCGAAAGCTTGATTATGTGCTGTGCCGTGCATGAAACCCATTCCAAACCCAAATGTTTTTTTATTGTTGTATGAAACATGGCGCACGTTGTAAGGACTTTTTAAAATATTTTTTCTTTTTGGAGCTTGACAGCCAGAATTAAATTCTGTTGAAGAGATGCATAACAATTCACTTTGGAACACATAGATCTTGCACGTTTTTTAAGAAGATTTTTTTTAACTGGACAACACAACAATTATAGGAAGGGATTTCTTTCCATATAATATTCCACAAAATAATAAAAATATAAATCCTTACTATAGTAATGTCAAGGGATTTTAACTCTATCAGCATAACAATGGGAAAAAGTCTCTCCTCTCTCATGTAATGTCAGCTGTTTCTTAACATCGTTATAGTGGCAGCCTGCTATTTTTCCAAAACAAGCTTGAGACAGGGACACCGTGTTCACTCCTGATTACCATCTTCCTCGTTGCAGTCATTTCAGATATGATTACTCTTCGCTGTCTCTGCGCTATCACAGATGCTGCTCAGCAGGTATCAGCGGGACCGGGCGCCCATATTCCCCCTGGCCACTGCTGATTCAGCTGTCCCACGAAAGAAGAGAGATCATCCCTGCCAGCACAGACAGGCCTCACCTTATTGAACATTTACTTCAGTTTCAGTGAAGCCAAAAGAAATTATCACTGGGGCTGTTTGTAAATAGCTTAATTTAGGAATAGTTCACCCCAAAATTAATATTATCCCATAATTTATCGCCCTCAAGCCATCCCAGGTGTATATGACTTAATTAATTAAGTTGAACACAATCTGAGTTACATTAAATAATATCTTGGCTCTTCCTAGCTTTATAATGGGAGTTATAGTGTCCAAGTTTTTTAAGCTTTTAAAAAGCACATCCATCCATCATAGAAAGTAATCCATATGGCTCCAGGGGTTTAATAAAGATTTTCTGAAGCGAAGCAATGTGTTATTTAAAACTTTATAAACTATAAACACTAGCTTCTAGAAACGTCCGAGTCGAGTTCCGGCGGAAGAGTGACCTCTGACACAACTTATAAAGTACATCCTCTTCTTTTATATCGAAATCCTCTGACATTTGTTTTTTTCAAACTTCTTGTTTTAGACTTCTAATTCGTGACCATCATTTTGTTTTGCTGTGTCCTCTGCGCTTCCTTGTTTGTCAATTCTCACCTAAGCTTACGCTACGTCCCACATCATATGTCGGGTCAGAGGTCACCCCTCCGCCAGAACTCGACTCTCTAGTGATCGCGCGTACGGCCGTTTCCGGAGGCCAGTGATTATAGTTTATAAAGTTTTAAATAAGGATATTTTATCTTACAAAAACTCATCGCTTCGCTTCAGAAGGCATTTATTAACCCCCTGGAGCCGTATGGATTACTCTTATGATGGATGGATGCACTTTTTTGGCTTCACAGTCTAAGGTACCATTCATTCCCATTTTACAGCTTGGAAGAGCCTGTTTTTATTTATTTATTTAATTTTTTTTTTTTTTTTTTTTTTTTGGGGGGTGAACTAAACCTTTAAAGCCCAGTCACTCCAAGAAAGCTAATTATAATGATAATATTAGCATCAACAGTATCCTAAAATGCCGTCTGCCAGTTTAAAAATCCACTTTTAAAGCAGCTGTATTCTGATTGGCTGTTGTTCATCAGCTGGAAAAATCGCTTTGAAATTGACTTGTACAATATCCGTTGTTGTTATAGGCTAATTGTGGTGTGAAAATTTTAGAACTATATCTTTATAGTTAACTTTATAGATATCGTCCTTGGTGTGAACTGTTCTTTAGCGTCTAGAAAGAAATGTTGATATACAAAGGCGTCTGTGTACAATATCCGATGAAGAAAAAAAGAAGAGTTTTCCCACACTGTCTGAAAAACATCTCTGTGGGTTTGAATTAACGATAAGCGTCTAATGAAGCCTTGCAAAGCAAAGAGGTGGTGACGCTCTCCTTTACAATTAGCCGTCTGTGAAACTTCCTGGCAAATTAGTTTCTCCACTGCAGCTCAGACAGTTCCAGTGGCTTCAGCAGAACTTGATTGGTGTGTGTGTGTGTTCAGATTAATCTGTTTGTGACTAGCATGGAATAACAAATTCCCATTTTAAGGATTCAAGGTCAGGGCCAATTAGGTTCTGAAAGAATTTTCAAAATCCCACCGTTGGATCATAGATTTAAAATGACAAGATTTAGACTTCACACATTTAGGAATAATACTCTCATTAACTGAAGTAGATTTTTCAGATTTTACTCTTTATATTGCATCTTTACAAATGACATCATTAACTTTATATACATTAAACATTTACAAACAAATACAAAACTATACATTTATAGCTGGATCTCTAAAATAAAAAAGACAAACAATATATGGCAAGAAGAAAACAATGCTAAGATCGATATTGTTAATTATATACAATATATGATAAACGATTCCTCTGTCTGAGAACCCACATAAAAACAGGAAACATATAGGCAGAAAATAACATCAAGGTTATATTTAGATTTTATAAAACACAATGCATTGATTCCAACATTATTTCTGTCAAATAAAAACACTGTTTTTGGTGTATGTGTCAAAATCATAGACTTTACTGAAAAGACTGCTTTTGTCAGATTTGATTGTAAACCGAAGCAACATTAGATTGAACATTAGATTACAAATAAATAAAACACATGCAAGTTTTGCTGCAGATATTCAATTTGGGAGGATGACAAAAACTGTTTAAGCTTTTTTTCTTCACAAATTGTAAAATAAACTTTTCAAAACACATACAGAGTTACATTGCACATTATAATAAATAATATTCTTCCAAAGATGACAAAGAAAAGATGGTAGACAGTTCATTTATTCGGACTATAAATGTATAAATAAGAAGACAAAAATGTATAAATAAACATCTAGAACAAGAAGCATCTTCCACATGTCTGCGGAAAATAAATAAGAGTACATGTATGTACAATATGAACATGACTCTGTGCTTAAATGGAGTCCTGCTGTTGAATGTGATTTATCCAGTCAGTAACAGAGATACATGGCTATAATCCGCGTAATCTTCTTCATCATCCTCCTCTTCATCCGTCTCTTCTGAGAGCGCTGTGGAGGAATATAGCAGCTGTTGCATTAGTATAAAACACAACAGCATTCAGGCACAGAGTCTTACTGCATGACTTCTTGCATCTTTCTCCCAAAGCATCTTTGCTTTGCAATTCACACAAAGTGGTGGGATCACAGTCGAGGGTTGAAGGAGAGCCTGGGATTGAATTTCTCTGTGGAATGGGGCCTTAACTCTGTCTTTTATTAGCAGAGACAATTTCTTGTATTTGTCAAGTCATTGTACAGAATCGAATCAAATCAAGCAAAGAGACATTACGTAATCCCTTCTTATAAACAAAAAAAATTGCTTTTGTGGAAGATGATGAATACCACACACAGACTCGGGCTGGTTAAAGATGGTTCTACTTTAAGGCATTAACAAATGTTCTAACTTATCACTGAACCATCCAAACATGTTCATACTAAACATAAAATCACATTTTTTCCACATGAAATTTGTTATGTCCCACATTTGAGCCATTATAAGGTTGAGATTGTCTAGAAACATTTTACGTGAAGAATAAAGGTATGTTCACACCAAGAACGATAATGATAAAGATAACTACATTAGCGTCCACACCAGCGGACGATATTGTTCTGTTTATTCTAAGTGCTCACTTGTCTGTCACTTTAAATGCTTCAGCTCGTTACAGGATGGATTCTGATTGGCTGTCAATGTTTTTATCGTTGAGCTGGATGAAATCGTTCTGAAAGTGATTCCAACGACCCATACGCAAATAATTTAAATATACTGAAAAATATATACAGAACAATATATTACATTACATTTAATAATACATAAGGAAGTGCTGCTTTTCATATATTGAAAAATATGTGACAATATATTTACTCTTTACGTGAGTTACTATCACTCAAAAGAGTTTCTGCTACACAAATTATCTGAGTTGAATTTACGAGGAAAGTTGTGTTGGTATTACTCAAGGGTGCATGTTGAGTTCAAAATACTCAATTCTCATGCAAATAGTTGCCTCAATAATTTTTTATTTAAATAAGGCAATATTTTGCTTTTGAATGCATTAGAAATGCTTGTGAAATTTAAGGCAAGCAGTTTCCACACACTGTACAAATATTGTCTTGGTGTAACTAAAAAAAACTGAGGCAACTATTTGCATTAGAATTAAGAGTATTTTGAACTCAACTAATTTGTGTTTGACCAACTAGACTTTACATGTTTTCAACATGCACATTAATCGACATTATTCAATGTATTGTAATATATTAATATTTTATAAATATATGGAAATATATTTTCTTTGCGTAAGGAATATCTTTTCTCTGCGCCGTGATCGTTCTCTGTGCCTATAAAAATCCTTATCGTTATCTTTATAGTTATCGTCCTTGTTGGTGTGAACTGCCCTCAAGTGGCTTTTTTCATTAAAAAATACTTCGAAAACAAAGAGTACGGTAAGTGGAATGACATTTTGACATTGCGCAAAATGGACATAACAAATCAACAGTGAAAAAAATTGTTGAGTTTCCCTTTATTACATAAAGATGATAGACAAAGATGTTAGCTGGGTCAGAAATTAAATTCCGCGGACAATATTTGCCTCTTGGAATTGATTTTCTGGGAATATATTTCTAAACCATATAAAACACACACACACACACACACACACACACACACACACACACACACACACACACACACACACACACACACACACACACACACACACACACACACACACACACACACACACAACCATTTCAAACCATTTACCAACACATACTAACCATTTCAAAAACTTCAATTAAAATATATGTCAGAAATATATCTATGTATTAAAATACATGTTGAAAAAAACTTTTTTGCCCTCGTATTTTACATTTATGGGGCATTGTATACCCAAACACTGTAGTATACCCAAACACTGGTATATTTCTGAGCGTGCACCATAATGGCAACAGGTTTGCTTTTCTTTGTCCATAACACACATGCTCATCTGTATCACGCGATCATCGCAGAGCCGGTCAGCCAAAGGCAGAGACAACACAAAACAGAGCACGCTAAGTGAGTTTACGTCCATATGTAATTTCCACATGACTCGTCACGTTTCTGTCTCTGACGCACAGATAGTGTAACCATTGCGGAGGAGCAGCATGTTCAGAACTGTCTCGCATCCCAAACGGAAATCCTTCCAGGCTTGACCTCAAAGATTTCAGCTTAACCTCATTTAAGACATCAATAGATGAGCAAGAGAACATCTGCAACGTCCTGGACACTTCTAATGCATCAGAGCGTCTCATTGCCTCTGAGTTAAAACACAGAATGTCTTTGCGAGAGGAAGCCGAATACATGCTCTCTGACAGTCCTTGTGTTCCTTTTTGGGGGCAATGGGAGGGGTAAGAAAGTGGGGTGTTTATCTGGCAGGGGGTGGGAATGCGGGACAAGGGTGCGGCCAGGTTTAGCATCCTCTACTTACAGTTGCAGGAGCCCGAGTGTTTGACTTCCAGGACAAGGCCCAAAGAGCAGGCGGCCTGCCTCATGGTGCACTCGCTCGGGTAGGTGACATTGTCGCTGGCGCAGACGCTGTCGCCCGGTCGACTCTCTGGACAGGTGTCTTCCTCGCACACCGCACAGTGTCCCCGTCCCGTACGCTTATTCCACAGACACTTCCGTCCCTCACGGCATTTGATGTCTTCACAGGACCTGGCGTCTGAAGTATAGTAGACAAACCAAATGAGGAAGTTATCCCAAAAAATATGATTTCACTTTGTGTAAAACCACTTCTTTGGGCCACACTGAATGTTAATTTTAGTCTTGTTTCACTCAGTGTGGTTTGAGGAGGTATTAAATAACGCAGGAAAGCAGCAACAGTCACTGCTACCCATGTGAAACATGAATGTGTTATTGCAACAGAAAACAGAGTAATGAGAACCACATGTTTAAGGAGGATTGTGCAAGTACAAGATTTTTGCCTTATTCTCACCTATGCATTTCCCCTCGTAGGCTACTCCAATGGAGCGTCCCATTATGCACGTGGCCCTTCGGAGATGGCAGGTGTTGGCATACACGATCCCGTCATTCCCGCACAGGTACTGCTCCGGTGAGGTCACCTCAGGGCAAAGCCGGTTGCAGGTCACGCAGTAGGCGTTGTTGGTCTGGTCCAGTACACATGTTGAGCTTCCAGGACAATGCACGTCATAGCATGACTCTGTCGAAAAACAATAATCTGTCAAAATTGGCAGCTTCTGTAGCTAACAAGCTTTTACACACTGATTTAAAACTAGCTAATGCATAAAAGCATATTTTGTCTTTATTCTCTATATATATATATTTTGGTGGGCATAATATTTTTATTAGAAAGACATGAAGTTATGCATGTTTGGTCAATTACTAGCAAGTTATCATTCTGTTCATTTTAATGCACATTTTAGTTAGAGATTAAGAATTAAGCCTTGCTTAGTATTGATCGCAAAAAGTCAACGTAAAATGACATTCGCCACCATTTAACTTCTGTAATGTGACGTATTTCTGAGAGTAAAAGGATATTCTGTGAAAAATTTAGTTTGGGACTTAAATTTTCCATATTCATTGGATTGAAAGTGGGTGTTAATTAAAAGAATGTAACTGAATATGCGAGTTTGCCAAAAAAATACGGTAACACTTTACATTAAGGTTAAATATTTAACATTAGTTAATGTATTAACTAACATGAACTAACAATGAACAATACATATGTAACTGTTTTTGTTAATCTTTGTTAATGTTAATTAATAAAAATATAGCTGTTCATTGTTTGTTCATGTTAGTTCACAGTGCATTAACTAATGTTAACAAATACAACCTTTGATTTTAATAATGTATTAGTTAATGTTGAAATTAATATTAACTAAGATTAATAAATGAAGAAGTATTGTTCATGCTTAGTTCATGTTTACTAAGTTAGTTAACTACTGTTAACTAATGAACCTTATTCTAAAGTGTTACCAAAAATCCTATATTATCCAATAGACGCCTAGATGAATCCACTGGTAAAAAGATTGTTTCAGAGGCAGAGCAGGTTATTATTTTTTGGATTGAAGATTACAAAGACATTCTTTTTCTTTGGAAGAATGTACACCTATGATTTGTGCGCAACAAAACTAATCAATCAAGTACATTTTGCTTTCTTTTTCTCGAGTGACCGTACTTTTGCATTTTCCCTGGTACTGCGCAGTCAGGTCAGGGTGTCTCTTGCACTTGGCCCTAAGTAGTGCACACTCGTTCCGGTACGTTTTCCCATCGGAGCCACACACGGGCCCTTTAAAAGTGACATTGGAGCAGTCTGGAGCGCATACGCAGCGTGGCTTATTCCGCTTGTTCATTTTGCACCTCTTTCCAGGACCACAGTCCACATTATCACAAGTCTCTGTAAAATCAATAAAGAAGGTTATGAATAACTGACATATCAGTTCTGTATATATAAATATTTGTGGTTTAAACGTGGTCATGTAATTTCTGAATGACAAAGGGTTGCACTACTTATATGCTATATACCATACTCAAGTGTTCCTAACATTTCCTGTCTGAAAACGAAATCAAATTTAAAAATGTTTAGCTTCATCCAAATGATGAAAACACTCTTATGCGGTACCTTTGCAAGGTATGCAGTTTGGTGCACCGCCATTGAAAATCAGCCACCGGAAGAGTGTGTTATTGGGTACATCCTCCTCGGTCCACGCCGTGCCCAGACGACCACTTCTACAACAGTCTTCCCGGCTCATCCCAGACATGTACAGAACCTGGCATCTCCCGTTCTTGCCCTGCTGAAGCCAGCAGTTGCCAGCTGGAAAGAGTCACTTTATTACCCCCTCATACATGCTGAATACTATGCTGCTCATTTATCACTCAATATAATAGAATGTAGCTAATTGGAGACAATTAGTACCCATAACCATGTCGGACAATCAAAACAGTCAATGACCGATTCTTAATTTTTTACCTTGGGTCACCTCAATATTGAATATCTGGTTGCATCTTTAGTGCCAAGTTGCTTTATGACTATTAAATACCCATAGATTTTTTGCTGGATCCAGGTAAAAGATCAAACAAACATTTGAAAAGGATTTAAGATGTATTTTTAAAGAAACTTGGGTTGAAATTGCAAATGTTCAAAGAGTCCTTCTGCCATCTGAATCCACTCAAACTCTTCAGAAACAGTATATTGAGGTTGTGCAAGCGTTTTGTGCCTTGCACGGAAACATGCTCAACCGTTTAGACATAATGCCATTATAAACATAATAAATGGAAGAAAAAAAATACCCCACTTACTGCACAATGTTTAACATCATCTAAACATATTAATCACTTAAAGATCAGGAAGGTGCCTGCAAAGATATGATTCCTTTTCTAATGAATTTCGACTGTAAATTCTAATAGCTAGGTGTCTTGAAAACAAGTTCACTTATAATTTTTCAGTTTTTACGCATGAGAAGCGCAAGCGCGCAAACGCACCATTCAACCTTCTCAAGTCCAAGTCAATGCATTAATGGTTTTAAAACTGCATAATGCTCCTCATTCAGACTTTAAGACAGCTCGCAAAGCATAAATGTCACTTTACCTTGTACTTTCTGCTGTTCCATCAAGTGCGCGAACCATATGAGGAGCGCGATCCCGCCCTGGCGGAGCCGCGGTAACTGTAGCATCCTCAGAAAAAGTGGAGACAGACGGACTACAGACAGACAGATGTTCTCCCGATGCTTCGCACTCAGTGACTGTCATACACACTGAATCCGTCTCGCTTTTTAAATCTATATGGGGTCTCGAGTTGGATGCCTGTGGTGGGCGGTCTTCATACTTCATAGGGGGTGGGGAGAGCATTGTAATAGTTTGCCCACCGAAATTTATCAGGTGACATTTGTAAGTCTAGAAACTTTCTCCCCTCAAGAGCAACATTATGATTTGTGGCTATGTTTTTAATAGGGTTCAGAGAGTTGGACAACAGCAGCAAAGTGATCTGTTTGCATTTATTGTGGATACAATGCTGATTATCACAACAGTTATTTGATATAAATAGTTTTTCTCTCAACATATGTCAAACTTTGAGTTTGAACTGTATCAAACAGAACCCGGTTCTGCTAAATTACATAATAAATAGTTTATTTTTGATGTGATTAAAAAAGATTAAAACAACTTTGATTGTTGTAGGATTGTAAATATTCTCAGAAAATTCAAATGCTCAATTTGAATACATTGGGAAGTGCCATCTAAGGCTAAATAAAATCTAAGGTAACACTTTATTTTACAGTCTCCTTGTTACACAAGTTACATGTAGTTACAAATCAACTAACCCTAAAACCACACCCCAATCCTAACCCTAACCCTATAGTAAGTATATTATAATTACACTATAACACGGACACCTTAACATGGACGCCATTACTAGCCCTGTGCTCAGGTCTTGAAATGTGTCTATAGGGAAATTAGGTTTAAATTTATGGATATTCCTGCAAATATTTACTGTACAAAATCATGGCAACTTGGTAGCAGAGTTAACTATTTAAAATCGCACCAGTCGACAAACATAATAAGATGATGAAAGAGAGTTCACAAGGGGATGAGACTGTTATTATGAGATATTTTTTAGTTATGAAATTGTACAGTATTTTACAGATAAGGTAAGTTTTAGTTAACAGGGCTGATGCCTAACTTGGAATTTTATGTATTTTTTTTATTAAAAATGTCTATTAAAATAGATAATATAATACATAAAAATGTTTCAAAAGTTACTGGATTTTTGCTGATGTGTTAAAAAATGCCTAGAATATCACATAGTAGAAGTTGAAAGTCAGTTTTTACACGTCAATGCTGGACATAAAATTAAAGTCTATCTAACATTAATGAACTGGATTACTATAAACTTTCACTTAAAAAAAATTAGTTCACACTTTATCAGTGAATATAGCTGTTTGTACAGCAAACCAAACAATATGAATAGACAATATGTCCATCAATGCAACAGCATCTCTGCTTTGAATAGATCCAGACAGTTTTCCATCCATTTTAGTTTGGACGTTAAGCGTTAATCATTTAAAGTGGTCTATTACTGTGAATTCTGAAGGGTAATAATTGGCTCAAGGATACAATCATTCTAATAATAGTTGAGACAGTTGTTTGGTCCTCCTCAGGGTCAAACCTGTAAATATAGCACAACAAATCCTCCTTCAAAAGGAAGCAATCAGGGTGTTGAGTTACACCCCATCTACACAACTAGTGACGTGACACGACAAACTCCTGTGACGCTGCTGACGTTGTGAACTTGCAGTGTAGACCAGGTGTTTAGGTGTTACATCCATGCAAATAAGTTCTTATTAGATATACACTCTTTTAAAAATAAAAGTTCTTTATTGGCTTCTGTGGTTCCATGAAGAACCGTTAACATACACAGAATCTTATTAAAATGTTCATAACACTAAGAAGAAATTATTCTTTTAAAAACTGTTCACTGAAAGGTTCTTTGAGGAATAAAAATAGTTCTTCTGTTGCATCGCTATATGAAAACACCCTTTTGGAACCTCTATTTTAAAGTGTAGTACTTATTCCCTATTTGCTTCTAGTTAATACTGAAAAGTGACTTCAATTATTAGGACATATTTGCCATTGAATACAGAATAAGGATTGTGGTTCAGGCCAATTCAAACGGCTTCTCGAACAAGAACAAATGTAGGGCATGACTTGATTTTGTCCAGAATTGATTGGATTGTGGTTTGTTATTGGTGGATCTCATGTGAGTGACAGGTTACCATGCCCTCCTGCCAGTAAACACATCATCAGAGAAGAGATGAGCTTCAAGAGGGACGGGAAGTTATTTTGATTAAAGATTAGGGTAGGCTACATGGATTAAAAAAAAAATGATATGCACGAATGACTTAATGTCATTTAATTGACTAAATACGCAATATACTATTAAAAAAATAAGAATGGTCAATTTTGATTTGATGTTGACTTAGTAGACCTTCTGGTAACATAAAATAGATACTAGTTTTAAGAAATAAATGTTGAATCGGCTTGCCAGATATGTCTGAGGTAGCCACTGCCTTGCTGTCCCTCTGTCGGAAAACTGGGAGAAATGCAAGACTCTGCAAGTTTCTCCTACCACACGTTGTTAATAACTATCACTGTGAAACGGGGACATACGTTGCACAGCTGTGGTCTGTGGTTAGAGATGTCACTGGATTGATCGAATGCCACACAGAATCGTCTTACTGAACAACAACAGCCATCGGCTGTTTAATAATGGCGAGACGTGCGTTTGATCTGTTGTTTTTATTTTATTTTTCTTGTATACTTGAAGCTTATAAATATTATATATGTATGTAGTGTTTTACACGAGTCTCTAAATATAGTAACCATTAAGAAAGTGCTTTATACATTTAAGAACATTGAACTCTGAGTTTGGTGAATGGCCCAGTTAGACATGTGAATTTGGATTTGGAGACATCTGCCGGTGAATGATAGAAATGCGGAGCTAATTTCAGGAACGGGTTAAATAGGATAAGGATAGGATAAAATCTTATAGAATAAATAATATAGGAGGAAAAGTGCTAATTTATTAAGTTAAATTTTAAGCCTTTATAAGGTTGACTGAATTCCTGAATAAACAGAGCATGAGGATAATCTGTCTGTTTCCTGACCATGAGTCAGCTGACCTGAAGCAGAACCAATGGGATTCGGGCTCTGAGGAAGACGAGCTCGAGCTGACAGCAGTAGCAAACGCTGTGAGTGTTTGAACTTTACATGCGTGTTCGGCCAATGTACATACATGAATACCGAGGTAAGTCTGCCTTTGAAATATTACATTGTATTACATAATATTGCATTTTCTGATCAATCACCTGCAAACAAGAATACAAAGCTAATCACATTTACATCACGTAATGACATTCGATAAACTTGAATGTTTTGGCAACAGTTACGAAATTGTCCATATTGTCATAATAGCCCATATATCTACACGTTAAGCAGGTGTCGGTTCTGTACTTTGCAAAAAGTGCCGAATTAACGGGACTTAAAGCGGAGATCATCACTGTTCCGTCAAACATAACTTCTCTTCAGCTGTGGCAGGATTTGGAGACCAGACATTCGAGGTGAATTATTATCACAAGTTCACAACTAATACTTTTGTAGGATTTTTAAACCAGTGATATTTACACTGCAAGTGATCGACGCATTATAATCAAACAGATGCGGTCAGTCCAACAACCAGAGACTTTGTTTATGTGTTGTACATCTTCACATTGTTATATTGTTATTATGTGTGTGTGTGTGTGTGTGTGTCTTTCTGTGTGTGTTCAAGTGTCTGATCTTTGCCTTCTGAAGACTTGTTTAAATTGTATTGTACTATACATGCTCTAGTCTAAATCCTATAAATAATGCTTAGAATAACAAATGATCTATTCTTTTCTGATTGAGTATATGTTAATTTTTATTTTATTTTCTATTCGTTATGTTCTGAAACTGATGAGATTTTATTGAGAGCATGTTTGTCCTGTTTGCCAGACTGTCTTTGTTACGGGATCAGGTGGTCCTGGCAGTGCGGCAGGAGTACGTGCCTCTGGGTGCTCATCCCTTGACCCTCAGAGAGGGAGACGAGGTGGCCATCATACCACCCCTTAGTGGAGGGTAAACCAACTACCAAGGTGAGCATCAAATCTGATATTTCTTCCTGTCTGTATGTATGTATATATATATATATATATATATATATATATATATATATATATATACTTTTTTTATTTTAAATTAATGTTTTATAATGTTTTTTTTTTTTTTTAAAGGTATGGCTGCAGATCAGGGTCAAGATCTAATTACACTCACGACGGACAAGCTTTCTGCTGATGGCGTCTCTGAATCCGTGACGTGTCCCTCCTGTGGCGCTATATCTCTGTTTATTGGTCAGTCTTTTGTAGTTGGATCATTGCTTCTGTTTAGAGTTGGCTTTCTTACAGATGCATATCATTTTTTTTTTATGATTAATTTAAACATTTTAGAAACACAAAATCATTACAAAAAAGGCTTCAGAGAGCACCCCCCCCCCCCAAATAAAATAAAGAAATAATAAAACAAAGCAAAACAAAATAATAGGGCTGTCGATTTAACATGTTAATTTAATTATGTAGTTATGGGAAAAAATAACGCATTATGATTATTAACGCCTTTAACACGCCAACAACAACTCACTGTGTGATGGAGCCTAAAGAATGCAGTTAGAATGACCCTAAAATTCAAGATATCAGGGCAAAAATGCCCTGTATGAGTTCATATCTCACATTTATATGAAATGAAATAGCAATATTGCCTGAGTGCTGTTTTTGTCCCGAATTGGATGAGGTCAAATGTGATATTGATTTTATACAACAATTCAATAAATACGAAGTTAATATTGTCCAAAAAATATTACACAATTATATCTGTTTTAGAAAAATATGAAAATAGTTTTTGATGTATCTTTGAGCAACCCACAGCAGTGTTTAGTTTCTGAATGAATCCGTGTATTAAGTGAATCAGTCGGGTGAACCAATGATTCAATGGCCCATTCATAAAGAGAGCCATTTACTTAATTTCTGAATGAATCATCCGTTTGATCGTATCAAATAAATGAATGAATGACTCAAAGACTAACTCATTTACACATTTTCTGCCACCTACTGGCAGTTTTAGTTTCTTATTTATAGTATCATTTCATAAAAAAAAATTATTTCATATTTCCATATTTATAAAAAATCCATTAAAGTTATAGTTCACTCAAAAAAGAAAACTCTGTCAACACTTACTCACCCTCATGGCCGACGTTGAAGCCTTAAAGTTTATGTGTCAAACTAAGGAGTCTAGGTCAAGCTGTCGAGTTTTAACATGCAAGAAATGGCTGACAAATTTGAATAAAAATATTGTTAGGGGCTACATTTTTTTTTCTCTAATTTTCTGTAATTTCTTGAAAAATATTCTTTATCCAACATTCATGGCTGAGGGCTCTTCCGGTTCAGTCAAATTAGACATCTTAGACATCGCTTTACAAAATGTGTAAAGTGAAGGACCGACGGGCAACACCCCAAAAATGCCCACATTAGGTGATGGTGGAATATCTGCAGAGGTAATAGCTGAAAGGGAATCAAATACTGACCCCTAAAGTGAGGAAAGAGCTGGACAGGTCCAAAACATACGAGTTAGTGTGGCTGGTCCCAAGTGATGCCCATCACATTCTGGATCAATGGTTTGATTCATCCGAGCAAGTCTGCATTTAGACCAGTGGGATCTATGAACCACCTTGCATTGTATTAGAGCATGACGTGCACAGAGAGACTAGGAGTGAACCCTGTCCAGAATGGCCTCCCATGTTTCTTGGTCTATTTCAATATTAAGGTTAAAACAGTTAGTTGGTCACATGATGCAAAGGTAACATCTATGTCGAGGAGACCCTGATCCCTCCAACAAGCATATGCACCGTCCAGAGCAGAAGGGTGAAATGAAGGATTTGAATGTAATCTCCTTTTTCAGGGACTACCAGAGATAATTTTGAGGGGAAGAAAGTAACACGGCTTGAATATGAGGCATACATTCCAATGGCAGAGTCAGAACTGAGGAAGATCTGCAGTGACATCAGGACAAAGTGGCCCAGCGTCAGACATATCAGCATACAACATAGACTTGGGTGAGTCTCGCAGTTTGTTTAGATAATGAGAGTTCATTGCTTGATATTTTTACATCTAAAGAATATTTGTGTTCTTTCCCTGTTCTTTCCACAGTGTGGTTCCTATAACAGAAGCAAGTGTTATAATAGGGATCTCATCACCGCACAGAAGTGAGTCCCTGGAGGCGGTGAAGTACGGCATCGACACACTCAAAGCCACTGTACCAATCTGGAAAAAGGTATGAACATGCCTAGTAGCCTTGAAAAACTCTCCTTTCATATTTATAATTTTTTTACCAACGTTTTGATAAAAAAACGACGAAATTCATGACTTCTGTGTTACCCTAGAGAATGAATAAGGTACAAAAAAAAAAAATACTGTTTTTGTGATTAGTCTTCAGTAAATGCTATTTGTCGTCTTCAGTAAATGCTATTTGTCAGCTTCAGGAGGTCAAAATAAATGTTTATTTCCTTCTTACATTTGATAGGAGGTTTGAAAACCATAATGCGTCACATAAAACCAATTTGTTTGATTATGTTAATTTCTTGTAATACAAGCTTAAACACTAAAGAGACACAATTGATGCGACTTAAAGTAAAATGTAAATAAAGTAGCCTGAATAGGTAACAGGATTGCAGATGTTTCTCAGTAGAGACTAGCTAGTTTTGCGCCAAATGCTTTTTGGTAGTTATTAATAAACTTAAGCTTACAGTAAGTTTTGGACAATATTTAATGAATCACTTTTCCTTGCAGACGTTGTAATAAGGTTGATTAATGCAGTTGACACTATTTATGTAAATTAGTTATGTCTTCCTTCCATGTTGTAGTTTTAAGAGTTACTTTGATACTTTAAGGAATTTTTAACAGGGCAATGGTTACATTTTAATCATTATAATTATTTCATTAAACATTTTTGATGCAATAACTTGAATATAAAGTGTGCATCATGACTTGTGGTTATAATTATTGGATACAGTTGAGAAGGTCAAAAACTCAGAAAACAGCCATTTGTCCAACTAGTTTTCATGCTAGGTTAATAGTATATAATAAAATAGTTGTCACAACAAAAATCTATTAAGTATAATTAACTTGATTAAGTTTTAAAGTTATAAAGTTATAAGACATTACAGTCTGCCCTGTTTGTGGAAATTTTAAGAAATTATGGTTACACTTTTTAAGGTGACATAGTTACATTGTACTTACTCAAATAAGTACTGAGTACTATTAATTAACTTTAGAGCTACGGTAATGGTTACTTGTAATTAAGTACATGTAATAATGTGAGACTGTCACCTTAAAATTAAGTGATACCTAAATAAAGTGTTACCGAAATTATCGTTATATAATAGCTTGTAACTTGTTAATTATTGCCATTAAAGTGTAATCATTTCTCTTGTGCAATTGTTTACAACATGTTTGTAATTATTTTGTTCTTTTCAGGAAATATATGAGTCTGGGCAGCCTTGTTGGAAAGAGAACAAGGAGTGTTTGTGGGCGGATGATGGAAAAGATTCCAAGGAAAGTTGAACTGTTAAATGAGCAAATAGGCTACAGTAAATCTCGTGAAGCGTCAAGACTTTTTTTATTGAAAAAATACAAAGCTCAAGTTCTCCTGTAACAAGTGATGAAACACAAATACAGATTTTCATCAAACAAGTATATTCTTCTCTTTTTTTGTTGTTGTAAAGAATAGAAAGTTTTACAAAGGTACCAGGTCAATGTAAACATAAAGGAAAATATTTGTTGCTTATGTTGCCTTTGATTAGACAGGCCTCTTTTCCTGTCACACCATTAATAGAAGTTAAACCCTGACTTAATACAAAATCATACCTACTTATTTATATGAACTGTCATTTCAAAACATTAAATAAAAGTTAACATTATCAGTAATTCCGAGACATTTCAAAGTGTTCAAGTGTTTATTAACAAAAGCATTATACACTGCCCGGCCCACAACAAAAAGTCACTGTTTGAATTTAATTAGGCAAGTGCTAAAAGAGTTTATGATTGAATCATAATCGCAATGTTTCTAGCATGTTATATGTTTGGCAACTGTTCTTCTAACCCTAATTGATGGAGTGTGCAGATTTTCATTTCTTTGACAACCATGTAGGAAGACGCATTATGGCTATATTTCAGGATGACAATGTCAAGATTCATCAGGATCAAACTGTGAAAGACGGTTGTGAGGAGCACGAAGAATCATTTTCACACATGAATTGGCACCTCTTAGACGTTAACTTCATTGAAAGTCTTTGGGATGTGCTGGAGGAGACTTTACAGAGTGCTGGACTCTTGCATTGTCAATACAAGATCTGGACCAAAAATTGATGCACCTCTTGATGGAAACAACATTTATTTCCATTGAGAGGTGCATCAATTTCTGGTCAAGATCTTGTAATATCTTGCTTATTTAAATCCAAACATTGACTTTTTTTTGGCCAGGTAGTATATAATGTAAGATACAATGTTAAGTTTTTTAAAAGTGTTGCCTGCATTACTAACTTGATTAATTAGTGCAAGTATTCACTAACTTTTTCTCATTTAGTATCACTACATTTCCCTGATGTTTTTTGCACAGTAGCACTGCTTATTACTTTAGGTATTTGCTCATGATTCTTGCATAATACGGACAAAAGTGGCAGAAGTGTAGAATTTACAGAAAGAGTTTTACAGTGTGTTGCTTTGGCCATGACACATTTACATTCTATTGTATTTATTTTATGTTATTACTGAAATGGTTTCACTATGATTTTGTAAACGCTTCACTGATATAATAAAGCACATAACATAAAGGCCCCGATATACTCAAGGCAAAGTTATTTTTCGTTCTTGGCTTAGGGGGAAAAAATAGCGAACATCATTAGATGAATATGTAAATATGTGCTGCAAGCTTTCCTTTCAACAACAAAATATACAACAAAAATTACAGCAGTGAGAAAAGACTTAAAGCATCTGATCATAGTGATGTGGATTTTTGCACAAGCTCTGCAATTCAGCACTCCAGTCATGTTATTTATATAGCACTTTAAACAATAGATTTCTTTAAAGAAAGCAGCTTTACAGTATTAAACATGAAAATACTATGCGTCTCTTATAATTAGAATTACAACTCTCCAGTGTGTTCATGTTTTTACTCGCGTCTGACCTCCAAGAACTGTACAACAGAAGAAATGAACAGGAAGGATTTCCACGTCAAAGACGGCGGAGTCACGGCTATTACATAATCGCCACGGACCAATGGAAGGTGTTTACCAGTCAGAACAAACTTTTCCAGAAAGTTCGCTATAGCAAGCTGTTTCGAACTCCCGATTTTGCTTGAAATATATCGGAGCCTTATGTGTTTGGTAATTTTCGTACTCGACTATAAAACAAATGATCAAATGTGTTCAAATACGAACTCAAAGGTCCATGTTTTCTCATATGCCATCAATAATCAAAAGTCACAATAGTCAAAAAGATCTAGTTAAATACTAATCAGAGGAAGTGGTAAGACTGCCAAAAGATACACCCGCTAGCAGAGCAAAAGCATATGAGAAATGAATGGGATTGGAATACCAGTTGTCAGTTAATGCATTGTAATCAAACCGGCAATTTCCAGTTCTTTCAGTTCTAACCCTGTTCTGGACATTTGTGTCAGGGAAGAAACCTGTGACACCTTTAAATGAGTCTCGGCCGATCTCTCAGGGCGCCTCACTGTTTTCCTTCAGTTCCTGATCTTCCCCTTCATTCTCCTCGTTCTTCATCAGCTTTTGATACTTCCTCTTGAAGAACCCAAGCTGAACATAAACGTATTGGTTTTTAAAGGGAGACAATGGCACAAGATGTACGCTGAAAAGACATTGTGAGGAAAAAGCTAAATTAGGCACCTTCCAAAGCAATGCGACAGCAAGAGCCAATAATAACAGACCGCCGATAACACTCCCTGCAATGACGCCCACAGGAACGTCCCCTTTAGCTCCAGGTTGGCTCACTTTGACTTCAACCTGCAATGAATTCACATCAATTGTCTCGACATGGGTAATGACTGTCGACGTGTCGAAGACGTTTGAGGCAAAGTGTTCAAATGATCCTGCTGTATTTTAACAATACCTTCAGCTGTTTCTGCTCGATGAACAGTAGGTCCGGTTGAGACGTCTCTATATCAGCTCTCACAGAGAGCACGACGTACAGGAAATCAGCCTTGAATGGGCAAACAAACACATTGTTAAAGTCCCCCTGTGGTGAAAATCAAGCTTTTAATGTTGTTTATATGTCTATGTGGTGTTTTTATTATGTTTTAAGTCAAACCATGTGCAAATTCACAAGTCAACACCATTGCACAGTATTTTCTCCTTAAAACTGCAGTGAATCAAAGACAGTCTCAAAAACACGGTTTGAAATCGCTGGTGTTTCTGACGTCACAAACTACCTTGTAACCAATCAGATCAACATGTGATCGTCAACGAGTGGATCTCTGAGCTGGTGGGAGTGAGTGGAGGTGGGGCTCATTTGCATATTCATAGAACAGCGTATACTAAATGAGGCAAGTGTGTAGAGTAACATTCAAAGTATTTTAAGGCATGAATCATTTTTTTTTCAAGGAAAAAGCATTTAAATATGTCATTTTGGTAATCAAAGATGAGTTTTAAGGGATAACATGATTGACTACAGGTGGACTTTAACCCCAACACTTGTATGAGAAAAGTAATGTGATTACACTTACCATTGCAAAGGTGCCATTCCATATGTTTGTAGTTACATTCAGGTAATAATCATTCTTCTCCTCCAGGTCCTTCAGGACGCATCGCATAAACTGACATGTGGCCGTTTTGCAGTTCTGGTGAACAGATGATCAATACGGTTATATGGCTTTGCGGATGGAAATTTCAAGACATCCTGTTTGTAATCATGCGACAGAATTAGTCATCTTGACTTGCAAATCAACATCTAGATCGAATTAAAAACATTATTACACAAATAATTATTTCTGGGTTTCATTCTTCATTCATTATTACTTCCTTTGTGTGTCGCAATCAATAACAATGACAACAGTGAATGTTTTTTCTCTTTCTTGGATTTCAGGAGAATATTAGATCAAGCACTGACCAGTTCCTCTGTTCCTCTAAAACTCTCCTCAGTGAATCGGGCTGGATAAGGTTTCTGACTGATCTTGAAAGGGTCGATCAGATTGCTGTCAGTACAATGGAATTTTTCAGCCTGTTGCAGGAAATATCATCGTCAAATCATTTCCACATGCAAAGACACTGCTTTCAGTCATATATGGATGATTAAATACATTGGATGTAAAATAAACTGTTATTGCTCCTCACAGGTGAAGTTTTAATGCTGGTTATGTACAGGAGGGGATTTCCTGCTCTAGTGCTGTTTGGCAGCGACACATTGAGGTAAACCAGGCTGACTGGGACAGTTCCTGTAGAAACCTGTAGAAATAAATACACTCACATTAGCAGGCTGAATCACTACCATGAACTTCCTTTTCAGAGCAAACCAACAGATGGTGGTAGTGAACAGCCTGAAGGATTTATCCATTTCACTACAACATGAACTCACCTTTAAATTAAAGTTAAAAGCTGGGCCGATGTCCTTGTAACCCCTTACTGTGGTGGCAAAATTTTCCTCTTTTTCCAGTAAATAAACATCTAAGTTTGATTCTCTGAAAAAAATAGAATATAATAAAGATGTTAAAAATGTTTTATTTAACTGGATATCAATCAGAAATAGTGGAACTACTCAACATAATTTTAAAAGAGTTTTTTAAACAAAACGGAAATATAATGTTTATATCAATTACTAAGTTACTCAGGATTTTTTGCAAGAAGGGTTCCCACAATTTATAACCAATTAACTTTCAGGATTTTTTTCATGACTTTTCCAATGTTTAGGATCAGTAAGATATTTGAATGTTTTTTAAAAAAGTATCCTATACTCACCATTAATTTGAAATTCGAAAATATAGTAAAAACAGCAATATTAAAATACAGTAACTGTTTTCTATTGTAATATATTTAGGCTCTGTTGAATTGCTCGGTTTTTAAAAAAAATGTAATTTATTCCTGTGATCAAAGCTGAATTTTCAGCAATTTTCAGTCTTCAGTGTCACATGATCCTTCAGAAGTCATTCTAATAAGAAACATTTCTTATTATTATCAATGTTGAAAAGAGTTGTGCAGCTTAATAATTTTGTAAAAACTGTGATACTTTTTTGTGATAAATATATAAAGTTAAAAATAACAGCATTTATTTGAGAAGTTTTAACTGCATGGCACTTTCGATCAGTTTAAAGCATGTCTGCAGAATAAAAGTTTTTTTTAAATGCTAAAAGTTTTTTTACTTTCAAAAAAAGTTTAAATGGTACAGTATAATCATACTGGAGGATTTTTAAAAATCCCTTTATCGAGATCACAGTAACAAAGAGCACTTTTTTTTACCAGAAGGCATTATTTAAAAATGAGGTAGAAAAATGTACACTGACAGTTTTAATTTCTGAAACTTTTCAATGACCTTTTAATATTGTATTAATTTCCATGAATTTTCCAAGTGTGGAAATCACACATTTTAAATGCTCCAATATCATTTAATGCTTTCCTGAAATGTGGGAACCCTGTTCAAGAAAAATGAAACTAGCACAGCTAACGTTTAATAGACTGCAGAATGCAACAGCTGACCAATCAGAATCAGGCATTCCTGATAGGTGTTTAATAAAGGTAATGTTGTAATGTTATAACAGGGGTGTGTTGTCTGACCTGCTGAGGATGATCTCAGAGTTGTATTGGACAGAAATGGATTCATGGAAAATATTATCAGCGGGAGTTTCCTCTGTGCTGTCACTGCAGCGCAAATAAACCAATCAAACATTGATTAACATTAATTCATCTCCTTACACATTACTAAACCTGTGGATCTTGAGCTATGAACTGTCACATATTTGAACTTTTCTTAATTTCTATATTTACCTTAAAGCCTCAAAGACAACTTTGGCATCTTTTTCAAGCCGATTCAAGTTAAAGTCAAAGTTTACCACAAACGTAACCTGAGGAAAGGTAACGAAATCGTTAAAATCATATCAGTCAGATCTGAAGACGAATGCTTGCAGATGTCTGTCTCACCGATTGGTCTGTCCTTAGGGCTGGATAACTCAATTGGCAGGTGAGTTTGTCTGAATCTTTCATCAGAGTGCACTTCACCTCTGTCCCATCAGTCTGAAATATCAGAAAGCAAAAACAGCTGTTTTGAACAGAAGAACATGCCTGTGCTGTGTAAGTAAAACACAAATACAGTACACAGTATATATTGCACTTAAAGGGATAGTTCACCCAAAATTCTGTCATTAATTACTCACTCTCATGTCCTTCCACACCCGTAAGACCTTCAATCATCTTCAGAACACAAATGAAGATATTTTCGATGAAATCCGAGCAGCCCCCCCCCCCCCCCCATTAAATACATAAATAAAATAACGTTAGCCTAATCCATGTGACGCCAGTGGTTTAACCTCAATTTTATGAAGCGGCGCGAGTGCTTTGTTTGCACAATTTTTTTTTTTTAACGAAAATATTTACCTGCAATCCAGTAAGGGGAGCAACGAGCATCACGACGGATGCGGGTTGTGTTGACTTGAGAGCTGACGTATTTCCTTGAACGCGCTTTGGATAATATTATTTAGTAAATATAGAGGTAAATTATGTTTGTTTGTTTTCGCAAACAAAGCACTTGCGTCGCTTCATAAAATTGAGGTTAAACCACTGGAGTCATGTGGACTAATTTAATGATGTATTACCGTTCTGGACCTTGAATGTGTAAATTGCGTTGCTCACAATAGTGACCAAAAAATCTCGGATTTAAACAAAAATGTCTTAATTTGTGTTTCGAAGATGAACGAAAGTTCATCTTATGGGTGTGGAACAACATGACGGTGAGTAATTAATTACAGAATTTTCATTTTTGGGTGAACTATCCCTTTAAATTATGGGTAGAATCTTCTGGTGAAATAAATTTGTGGGTGAAACAGGAATTTGGTGAGCCGTAGCCTGCCTCAGCACCACCTGAATCCTGCCCAGTTTTATTAAAATTCTCTTCACAATCATATATTGTACTGATGATGTCAAGTAGAATATAATTAATGAATTGTTTAGATTAGTTGTAAAGTACCAGTGGTGTAAAAGAAGCGTAGAACAGGTTACTGGAGTGGCTGACTGTCACCCGTGCATTGTATGCATTTTCCTTCCTGTTCATCACTGTCACAGTGAAGGAGAGTCTTCTCTTGTTCTGGCTTACCACCAGTGGAGTTTTGCTAGAAATAATAATAATAAACACTCATCACTCTTTTTCACAGCCATGCAGTGAAGAACCTTTTTTTCATAGTGTGCAAAAGATAATTTTATTCATCTAAAGAACCTCTTATGGTATGGAAAGGTTCCATGAAATATTAAAGGTTCTTCATGGAAGCTTCAATGCTAATAAAGAACCTTTATTTTTAATTTTTAAGAGTGTAAGAGATTTATATGGATGTGTTATCGAAACTTTTCACAAAAGAAATTGGGTGCTAGTTAATTAGATCATTTCAAATTTCCTTATGAGAAATAATTTATTAACATTTCTGTCTTGTTTAAGTCATATGCTTGAAGGAATCTTACCCATGTTTCTCTTCACTCTCCACATTCAATACCAAGTCACTGAGGCAAACTTCATCTTGGCCACAGTCCTTTGAGAATGGGATCTGGACCGGACCAAACCAAACCCCAGAGATAAACACAAGGATTTAGGAAGAGTTTCGTTAACCAAAGATAATGCATTCTTCTATTCTTAATAGCCTAAGTCAGAGGATTTTAAACTGGGGTTCAGGGGGTTCCATGGAAAATTTGATAGATTAAAAAAATGAAAGTACTACAACTAGCCAAGATATACTGTAACTACTGCCATACAACTTATACCCAATTGACACCCCTATTGAAAGGTTAGAAATCCCCTGACATAGTTGATTCATTTGTTTATTAATTGCCCTTTTTCTTAACACATGCCCATCACAGTAAACCACAGGCACTTAAATTTTGGTTCTCGCAACACTCACAAAAAACTCCCACGCATTGGGACTGAAGACGTCTAGAACAGGGTTTGCGTCTGGATAGCTGAGAACTACGTCCACACGCAAAGCAATTGAGTTGACAAGGTCAGGGGTCTCCTGCACATACACATCATGCTCTTCACACATGTCCTGCGCAGAGACGCTGATGTCTTTCTGGAGGACCCGATCCAAGTTGCTGAAATAACCTCTAGGGCTGACCCGAGAAGACTGCAGGTCAGCATCCAGGGTCAGGTTGTACTTGATATCTGTTTTTATAAAAGTATGTTTAAATGCATTACTTCCTCTGACCAAATATGTACATCTCCTAAAAATACATGACCCAGACCAGAATCAGTATCCTTACCCACTGGGCCCAGTGGATTCGTTGGTTTAAATGTTGCGCTGAAACACACTTTAGCCTTGAAGCAGGACACCTGTCTCCCACTGTAGCGACATGGTTTACTCAGGATACTGATCTTATCAGGGGTGAAGGAAACCTTGGCTGTGACCACTGCAACTGCTCTACTCCTAAAACCACAATATATATATATATATATTTTATGAGTTTAAGAATGCATCAATTAAAACTCAACCGTTCAATCGATTTATGGGTTTTGGAACAAACAGGAGAGTCCCACAGAAAGTTGATGCTGAAAGAATTGTTGAGGTGAAAAATGGGATTCCAGAGGACAGCTGGAGCGATCATTTCCCTGGCCACAAACATATCCAGATATCCCACCATGACTGAGGCCATCGATGCAGCTGTTACACACTTCACTAAGTTGTTGAAGGTGGGCCATTAATGAAGTAGTACAAATTAGCATTGTCTCCTGTTTCATGGGACGATCTAATCGAGCTGTTTTACAGCCCGCAAAGTTGTAAAAAAATCAATTGGTTCAAATTCTCACCAGAGTTGGACGACTTTCCCAAAAGCCCCCACTGTGACATCTGGGATCGAGTCTCCATTCATATCTCCGTTGGCGTCTAGAGAACGGCCAAAGTACTTCAGCGCTGGGTCCAGTTTCGTTCCAATAATTTTCTAAATTTGTGAGAATATTCTGAATTTTGGCACATGCAATTACATTTTATGTGCTGAAAAAACCCAATGAAGTGTTTTGTTCTACCTGTGAGCTCTGCTTTCTGATGGTCTTTATGTCTCCATAGTAGATGTAAATAGCACCATGGCCATTGCCTTCCAATGGGGCACCAACCACCACGTCACTGAAGCCGTCCAGGTTCAGATCTGGGACGACAGTGATGGCAGTCCCAAACCGAGCATTCTTTTGAGAACCCTCCAAAAAACCCTGGTTACTTAAGATACCCTATTAAAAAATAAAATCAATAATAAAGTTATAATAATAAAATTATTACGCGGCTCTCTAAAATGTCACAACATTCAGAGGTCGATGAATCAGTATTAATGAGTATCTCAAATCAATATCATATGCCCATCATTATTTATGTGATGAAAAGTTGTGTAATAAGTGATATATGACTATATTATCCCTTAAATGTCCATCTTGTCTGAAAATGTTAACTTTGTGTGTCAAATAGATTCAGCCTTGGTGAGCATAAGAGACATCTTTCAAAAACATTAAACAAATCTTACCAACACCAAACATTTTGAATTTGGTGGCATTTAAGGTGCATTCGTGTCATGTTGGAATTATCATAATTCACCCTTCACAGGGCGTTTGATTGACAGGCGATCTGACCAATCATAATCCGCCATCCGCCAAATCCGCCATTTTGTCGACAAAGTAGTCAGGAGAGTAAGATCATTCCTTCTGATGTTCATTCATGTTTATTTGATGCTATAAATTAATTAGAAGGAAAAGATGAACGGTTCACGAGCAGCTCTAACTGAGCCTCTGCAGCAATCTGTCACAGCACATTAAAGAGCCAAAAATGTATTTGTTGTTTAAATTTCTTTAAAAAATAATGAAATTTGAAAGTTCAGACGTTCAGAGTGTTGTCAGTGGCTTGTCGGACATAACAAAAGTACTGTAACTTAAGGGAGCGGGTCTTTGCGAACTGTCAATTACGGCCGACATGTAAAAAGTGTAGAACTCAAATTACAACTTGTAAACTGCATTTGAGAGCCCCGACTTATACCACCTGACCACTGCAAATTCATTTTGCCGTTGATAGTGTTGCCACAAAAACATGAAGAGCTCTGACGCTACGTCCGATATGCTTAATAATCTGAAATCCTACTTATCCTTAGTAGGTACTACAAGTGGTTTGACCACTAAAAAAGTATGTTCTATATAGTATGAACGTGTGTAGTGTGAATGAAATTCCAATGTACTACATCTGCCATGTTGTCACTGTCGTGTGACCTGTACCGTCAGTTGCGTTGCTTCAGATCCATTCACAAATCCTTTCCTGTGGCCTCGTGGGATAGTAAAGTGTCCATCGAATGCGCACTTCAGAAACTTGGCAGAAGAAGTAGGTAATTCGGGAACTTTTCGTATTAGGGACACACTACTCTGTTGCCATACTGTTTGTCTCCTACTATATAATAGGGAAGTATTCGATTTCGGATGCAGTGCGAGTCGAACGTCACATGTTGACATCTCATAATTATGGTAATTTACAACATGGAGTGAATGCAGCATTAGGGTATTTAAATCTCTTTTACAACCTTCGCTTTATTGTTATAGTAAAGCTAACTACAGAAAAAAGAGAAGGAAAGAAGCACAATATACAAAATCACCTTGGTAATGGTGAACAGGTAGACTCGTCCTGTCTCAGACTTCTCCTCGCTCATGTACATCGGTGCTCCGACCAGCAGCAGATCAGTCACTCCATCAGCGTTCACATCAACGGGACAGAGAACGCTGCCAAAATAAGACCCGATCTGCAAACCAGACACCACAATTACATATAACATGACTTTACTGTCTAATTAAACTCGAGGTCATTAAGGGTCAAATGTACCTGATCTCCTCTTTGTGAATCTATGACCACAGGTTGTCTCTGGCTGTCAATAATGTAAACTATAACCTGTCCTCTATGAACGGCACGAGGAGCACCGGCCACATAAAACTCAGACGAGCCGTCAGTCACAGAGCTCACAGAGTAGCCTGAATATATGACAGGGGGAAATTTATACACAAAAATAAATGAATTAATCTAATATGCTACCTTTTGGAAAAACATTCCAGTGTTAATGTAAAAATTATGATATTTCAGTTCATTAGATGCAACAAATCTAACTTATCTATACTGCTGGTACAATGCCTACCAAGTAATGAACTGTGGTTTCTATCTTCCAAAATTTTCTCAAACGCAGCTTTGGGCAAAATGTCTGATTTCTGAGCAGTTTGGTGAACAATGGTCCCAATCCAATTATATGCTCCAGCTGCTCCCAGTAGGATCACATCCTACAACCAAGACTCAATGTAAACCAACAGGAGAAAAAAACACATCTAGAAACAATGATGGAAATACACAGACATGTAAAGCCAGCACCTTATTTCTGGTCTGGTATGCACTGAACCCCACTTGAGACATTTCCAGTTTGAAATTATCCCCACTACCTTTTCCAACACCTAAAGACATGAATGAACAAAAACAAAGAAAATATTTTGATAATATGTTTGTAAAGAAACGCATTTCTGTTACATTGCTTTAATTTATTTGTAACACAGAGTAAAATCAACATAATCATCATGGACCTTCAATGTTGAAGATTCGATCTCCAAGAGTCCCGACAATCTCTATAAGCGTCGCCTCCTCAGACACATTGAAAAAGTATTTCTCGGTTGGATTACTGGCTATTGACTTAATCTCAGCGATGAGTTTGCTTGTGTCAATGTCATTCCTTATATAATATCCAAGCACCTAGAAAAGTGCAAAAATACACCTCTTCACAACATTCATATACAGTATACTGAATATTAAGACTCAGATATGAATTCATGCCTTCACTTAGGACTGCATATCTTCTTATTTTCACTAACCGCAATGCCAAAGCGAGTGATATTTTGGCTCTCGCAGGCCGGAATAACTGTTTTCCTCAAATTTGCATCATGTGACTCTCCATCAGTTACCACCACCATCACTTTAGTGGCCCCAGGCCGACCTCCGTATTTGGCCTGGAATGCCTCCTTTCTGTGAGATCCAATCACCCGCAGACATCCACACAAACCCACCAAGGGAAAAGAAAGCAATTAGTGCGAAAACTCTGTAAAGCTAAAGTGTAAAAACTACTATAGAATCACAGTTATAGGGCCCTATCTTGCATCCGGCGCAAATGACTTTGTACACTGACGCATGTATCATTCCTATTTTGCACCCGCGCAAAGCGGGCTTTTCCCTCCACAGACGCACGTCTGTAAACTAGGAAATGCACTTGCGCTCCCGGGGCGGTTCAGCGCAAAAAAGAAGGCGTGTTCCGGCGCAAACAATCCCTGGTGCTATTTTGCAGTTCCAGAAAACAATTGCGCCACTGACCAGAAAAAACCTAGTCTAAGGTCAGTGGCGCGTTGGGCGTACATTCAGATGCTATTTTAAGCGCGCATGCTTGGCCATAATACAGAGTGTGAACAACGCGCATACACTAGATGATTCTCTCATCTACACAGATGCATTTTCCTTTTTGAAAATTATACATTATTATAAGGAAAATTATTTATAAAACACGAGGGAAATCATTGTTGTGTTCATGACGATGGGAAAAATAGGCATAAAGCTTACACATTTACCCAAATTATTATATGCATGTTTAACCGAAGCTAATTTGGGTGGGTTTGTCCCATCCCCAATGTCACTTCTCTTTCTTTTACGGCCCTGACGAGAACATTGATCTCCTCGGCAGAGAACCGATTCTGAAGCGCGCCTGGTAAATCCGCCATAATAATAACAATCCGCCATGTAACATGCGCACCTGCTCTTAAAGGGTATGTTGGATGACGCTCCGATTGGTTTATTTCACGTTACGCCCAAACCACACCTATGAATAATGAAGCTATTTCAGACCAACCCCTTTTAAACTTGCGTCGGGCGCAAGAGTCATTTATCCCGCCGGTAAAATAGCAACAGCACCCAAGACCCGCCCACAAAGTTACTTGCGCTTCGCGCTTGATACTTGCGTTTCAGATCGTTAACCACACCACACACCGGCTCTGACCTGCACTTCACACATTCACCATCACCTCCTGCACTCCCATTACTCCCCCCTCCTGCCATCCAACCTGAGCTTAAGGTCTGTGTGGAGGACGTGAGCCGAGTCTTCAAAAAACAGAAGACTAGGAAAGCCTCAGGCCCAGACGGCATCTCATCTGCTTGTTTAAAAGCCTGCGCTGACCAACTGGCCCCGGTCTTCACGCAGATCTTCAATAGATCATTGGAGCAGTGTGAAGTTCCCTGCTGCTTCAAACGCTCCACTATCATTCCTGTCCCCAAAAAAACCAAAATCACTGGACTTAATGACTACAGACCTGTCGCTCTCACATTTGTGGTCATGAAGTCGTTTGAAAGACTGGTGCTGGCCCACCTGAAGGACATCACTGGACCCCTGCTGGATCCCTTTCAGTTTGCTTACAGAGCAAACAGGTCTGTGAATGATGCAGTCAACGTGGGACTGCATTATATCCTGCAACATCTCGACAGACCAGGGACTTATGCAAGGATCCTCTTTGTGGACTTCAGTTCGGCCTTCAATACCATCATGCCTGGTCTTCTCACAGCCAAACTGACCCAGCTCTCCATACCATCCTCGATCTGTCAGTGGATCACCAGCTTCCTGACGGACCGGCAGCAGCGAGTGAGACTGGGGAAACTCACATCCAGGACTCTCACCACCAGCACTGGCGCCCCTCAAGGGTGCGTTCTCTCCCCACTGCTCTTCTCCCTGTACACTAATGACTGCACTTCTAAAGACCCCACTGTCAAGCTCCTGAAATTTGCCAACGACACCACTGTCATCGGTCTCATCCGAAACGGTGACGAGTCTGCTTACAGACTGGAGGTTGAACAGCTGGCTGTCTGGTGCAGTTATAACAACCTTGAGCTGAACCCGCTCAAAACAGTGGAGATGATCGTGGACTTCAGGAGGAACAGCCCAGCACTCCCCCCACTCACCATCATGAACAGCACTGTGGAAGCAGTGGAGTCATTCATGTTCCTGGGCACTTCCATCTCTCAGGACCTGAAGTGGGACAATCACATTGACTCCATTGTGAAAAAGGCCCAGCAGAGACTGTACTTCCTTCGCCAGCTGAGGAAGTTCAACTTGCCACAGGAGCTGGTGATTCAGTTCTACTCAGCCGTCATTGAGTCTGTCTTATGCACTTCCATCACTGTCTGGTTTGGTTCAGCTACCAAATCAGACATCAGGAGACTACAACGGACAGTCCGGACTGCGGAGAGGATCATTGGTGCCCCCCTGCCAACCCTCCAGGACCTGTACTCTTCCAGAGTGAGGAAGAGAGCAGGTAAAATCATCACAGACTCCACTCACCCTGGACACCTCCTGTTTGAACTGTTACCGTCAAGACGGCGACTCAGATCACTGGCCACAAGAACATCTCGGCACAGGAACAGTTTCTTCCCACAGGCCATTTCCCTCCTGAACAGTCAACACTCCTCCCAAGGCATATGCCTTAAGTGCAATACTCCCACTGTTTAGTGCAATACCCTACAACTCAGGTGATACTTATATGTAGATTTATTTATTTATAATATTCAAAACACTGTAAATTATGGAGGACCAGCTCTACCATATTTAAAAATAAATACAGAAATAAATAAATGCTCAATAAATAAATAAGCATACAATTAATTTCCCCAAAATATACAATAAACAAATAAATGTAGGTAGAAATTAAATTATACAGTGAGACATAAATGTATATATCTCTTAATTAGCTTCTTTATTTATTCACCTTTGTAATAATTACCTTATTTATTTATGTGCATGTTATAATATTTTTGTCTGTTTTGTTCTTCCTTTGTATTTTTTTACCCTATTTATTTCTTCAATGCTATTTATTTCTGCCTGTCGTTTTTACATTTCTGTATGCATTTCTGCCTCATTATGCAAATGAGGAGGGGCTGTGTCTTAAGGGGTCAACTTCTGCCCATTGGTTGGTTAGCATTTTACTGCATCGGTCGAATCTACATGCCACCGGCACAACAAAGATGGCTACCTACGATGAAGTTTTCAGTGAGCTGAGGCATTTAGCAACTGTTTTTGAAAACAATGCTAACGTTATAAGTATTGACTTTATTATTTTTCGTTTGGACGCTCTGACAGAACGTGTGTTTCAGTTAGGACACAGATGTCGACACACAAGGACACAGATGTCGACAATGTAGTTTTTCAGAATCTGGAGGAAGCGGATAAGCATATATCTGCTTATATGCTGCCTGTGGACGCCGTGGAAGGACTTTTACATGCGGGTTTGCCTGTTGGTGCCATTGCACCATTCCACGGCGTCCACAGGCAGCATATAAGCAGGGCGACCAGCTATCCCAGGTGTGTGATTAACGTTAGCGACCGAGTTAAGAATATAGGCCGCTTCCTCCAGATTCTGAAAAACTACATTGTCGACATCTGTGTCCATGTGTGCCGCTAACTGAAACACACGTTCTGTCAGAGTGTCCAAACGAAAAATAATAAAGTCAATACTTATAACGTTAGCATTGTTTTCAAAAACAGTTGCTAAATGCCTCAGCTCACTGACAACTTCATCGTAGGTAGCCATCTTTGTTGTGACTGTGGCCGGTGGCATGTAGATTCGACCGATGCAGTAAAATGCTAACCAACCAATGGGCAGAAGTTGACTCCTTAAGACACAACCCCTCCTCATTTGCATAATGAGGCAGAAATGCATACAGAAATGTAAAAACGACAGGCAGAAATAAATAGCATTGAAGAAATAAATAGGGCAAAAAATACAAAGGAAGAATAAAACAGAAAAAAATATTATAACATGCACATAAATAAATACTTAAAAAAAGTAATTAATAAATAAAGTTGAAGATTATAACGGACAATAAATAAATAAGGTAATTATTACAAAGATGAATAAATAAATAAGCTAATTAAAAGAGATATATACATGTATCTCTCACTGTATAATTTAATTTCTACCTACATTTATTTGTTTATTGTATTTTTGGGGGCAATTACTTGTATGCTTATTTATTTATTGAGCATTTATTTATTTCTGTATTTATTTTTAAATATGGTAGAGCTGGTCCTCCATAGTAAATATGTTCATAATCTGTAAATCTGAAAATGTCTATTCTGACTAAACCCAACTGTGATACTTATTCTCATATATTTATATGTATATTTTTTATTCTTATAATTTGTAGTATTATGTTTCTTGTTGTATTTGTATATGTCCACTGGAAGCCTCAGTACCAAAAACAAATTCCTTGTGTGTGCAAGCACACTTGGCAATAAAGCTCTTTCTGATTCTGATTAAAATAGGACCCATAGGGCCCTATTTTAACGATCTGAAACGGAAGTGTCAAAGCGCAAAGCGCAAGTAACTTTGTGGGCGGATCCCGGCGCTGTTGCTATTTTCCAGGCGGGATTAATGACTCTTGCGCCCGACGCAAGTTTAAAAGGGGTTGGTCTGAAATAGCTTCATTATTCATAGGTGTGGTTTGGGCGTTACGCGAAATAAACCAATCAGAGCGTCATCCAACATACCCTTTAAGAGCAGGTGCGCATATTGCATGGCGGATTGTTATTATTATGGCGCATTTACCAGGCGCGCTTCAGAATCGGTTCACAGCCCAGGAGATCAATGTTCTCGTCAGGGCCGTAAAAGAAAGAGAAGTGACATTGGGGGATGGGACAAACCCACCCAAATCAATAGAAAAAAAATATGAGAAAGCTTTACATAACTGGTAAGTTAAAGAGTAAGGTTTTTAATGTACTTACATTATGGTAAAGGTGATTTCGCAGTCTTCAGATTTTTTTTTTCCTGGTTCTTGACGGACAAACTAATTTGTCAGATGTCCTTATATACATATGTGTCTTGCCAGTATTGGGCAAACAGGTCTGATCCGTCATTACTACAATTTGCCTGAAAAATGTGGGTAAATGTATAAGCTAGATTTATGCCTATTTTTTTCACATCTTCATGGACACCTCAATGATTTCCCTCGTGTGGTAATATTTTTCCTTGTTATAATGTATGATTTGCAAAAATAAAAACTGCTGCATCTGTGTTGATGAGAGAATTAAAGTGTATGCGAGGTGTGCACGCTATACATTATGGTCAAGCAAGCGCCCTTTAAATAGCACATTGAACAACGCGCCACTGACTTTAGACCATAGACAGTATAAGAAGTGGACAGAGCCATCTCATTGGAACTCAGTTGAGACAGTTGAAGCCCATTTTTAGCGATTTTTGAGCACTTCCGTTCCTGACGCGCAGACTCAAACCGAATCAAACTAAGCTTGATGACGTGAGCAACCTGTCTGACACACGTAAATCTTCTAGTAGCTGTGCGTGAAAATTGCCAACGTTAATCACTTCATATGTATTCACTTGCCACATACCGAATTATTTCCAATTCCCCAAAAACGTTGTTGAAATATTTTGTCCCGTTGCTTTTATGGACCATTATCTATGGGCTTCTCCTTTGACGGGACGTCCCCCCGATTGCCTGCGAGCTTCTCCTCCTGTCTGTACGGTAATGTCTCTATTGTGCGACAAAAAGTCGCGTGGTTATGACGCAATCGTTAGCCTGTTTTTAACAAAAACGGCTTCTACGGGGCCATAACGTAAGATACAAAGTAAGGGAGCCTTTTATACATTGTCGTGTTTATTTAGAAATAAATAATGGAGAAATTAAGTCTTTGGACGCCTCAGATATAATGTTATTCGCTGTCAAAGTGACGCCAAAATGAATGGAAGTCAATGGAATGCTAACAGCTGGTGAAGTTCTGCTACAATGGCGGCTCCCGCGAGGGTTCAACTTCCGGCTGATGGATTACCCCCTTGCTTTAGACTATTGCTGCGTCCCAATTCGCCTACTTATACTACGCCCTAAAAGTATGTACTCATTTTGAGAAGAAAAAGTACATACTTTTGAGTGTGTAGCAAAAGAGTAGGCAAGCTTTGGGACATACTACTCCGTCATCTTTAACGGACAGCTCTGTCGCGTGCATCACCGTAAACTGCCCTGTCAATCATCTCGTCACAGTTAAAATCCTCCATTCAATCTAATATAATTTCTTACCGTTTCGGAGAGAATTGTTGTAGCTCGCTCATCTTCCAGTCGTGGGTCTTTCATGCGGAGACTCTCACTCTCCTCATGTGTTTGCAATTTGAATGTAATGATGCATTTAAAATTTAATGGCTATAAACGTATCTTTACAAAAGTTCACAATGCTGCTGCAGATGCAATATAACGTAGCCAACATTGAATAAATACATTTTCGTCAGGTTAGATACTGATAATTAATCACTTACCAGAGGTGGGACCAAGTCATTGTTTTGCAAGTCACAAGTAAGTCTCGAGTCTTTGCATTCAAGTCCCAAGTCAAGTCCCAAGTCAAGACAGACAAGTCCCAAGTCAAGTCCCGAGTCAAGACAGGCAAGTCCAAGTCAAGTTGCAAGTCCTCGAGTTTAAGCTTCAAGTCTTAAACAAGTCATTAGTGCTTTTTGCCCAAATTAGTGTCTCAGTGTTAATTACTATAGAAAAATTAAATGTATATAATTTATATCAGGAAGGCTTTTAAAATATGTTCATGACTTGTTTAATTTCATATTTATTGCGATAAAATTTTCACCAAGGGCACCCATATATCTCAGTTCAATTTAGGGATTTTTCTTGCGTGTGACAAAAAAAGGAAAAGGCAGTGAAAAAAAATATTTTATTGGTAACCCAGTAACAAAGGCAAAATCATTTAATAGAAATAACTGCTACACATTTTGTATGTGTGTGAGAGAAAATGTGGCAATGCAGATTTAAAAATACAAGTAACTGTTCATTGGGAAAATGAATCGTGATTTGCTACACATTAAGTTTAAAATATTGAGTCCCTGGTTAAATTATTTTGTTAACGCGACAGTAGAACATTCCTATTTCCATGGCGACGTATCAAGCGTCACGTGACACTTTTTGGGGCTACGTGCCTGTCATTTAGCCTACAAAACATAAATCCATCCATTTCTCCCGAAAGACATGAAAGTGAGTGGCTGGTGAACAAGGACAAGACTTTATAGTTACCTATAGGCTAAAATGTGCGTTTGTTGTGAAAAAAAAAAAACGTGTCTCAAAATTATATTTGAAAGGTTTAGTAGCCTATTTATTTCCGCTAACTTAGACATCAGTTTGTTTGCTTTTTCTCAAATTATAAATGATTCGCTTGTACTTGTGTATTTAAATGCCTGAAAAAGAAAAGAAAAAACATTATTTGGTTGAAAACTGTCTGAACGTGTGATAAATGACAACTGACAAGCGCTGCCTAACGCACTCTATCACTCTCTGGCTCAGTGCCAAACGTGCGAAAGCAGCGCTAATCAGCGCTGTGATCATGCGTCAATGATACAGTGCTATACTACAGTGATTATTACAACTCTGATCTGTGGTTTTAGAAGGTAGGTCAAGTCTTTCCAAGTCACAGGGCTCAAGTCCGAGTCAAGTCGCGAGTCATTGTTGTCTAAGTCTAAGTCGAGTCGCAAGTCATCTTTGATTATGTCAAGTCGAGTCGCAAGTCATCAAATTTGGGACTCGAGTCCAAGTCAAGTCCAAGTCATGCGACTCGAGTCCACAACCCTGTCACTTACTAAACCTCTCTACACAACCGCCGGACTCGCGCGCGTCCTCCATGTCTGTAGTTTTTTAACACTTTTCACTCGTGTTTGTAGTTCTAACCGAATCCTCGTCCAACGCGCGATGGGTTGTGGGCAATATTAGCCGTTAGAGTGTGCATCGATCTGCACTTCGGATTCTGACCGGATATAGTAGACCATCCGGGTCTCTTTGGAACACTCATTTCAACATACTACGATTTGGGACGTACTAATTCTATTTTCGAATACTATTTAGGACAGATAGTATGCGAATTGGGACGCAGCATAGGTTTTTTCTGGTCAGTGGCGCAATTGTTTTATAGAACAGCAAAATAGCATGAGGGAAAGTTTGCGCCGGAACACGCCTCCTCTTTGCGTTGAACCGCCCCGGGGAGCGCAAGTGTATTTCTTAGTTAACCGACGTGTGTCTGTGGAGGGAAAAGTCCGCTTTGCGCCGGTGCAAAATAGGAATGATACATGCGTCAGTGTACAAAGTCATTTGCGCCGGGTGCAAGATAGGGCCCATAGTGTTTTTGTATATATACTATATCAACTTTGGGCACTTTTTGTTTTGTTCCAGGATCAATTTAGGATCCAACTTTTTCCCCATTTTGTTATACTAAACAAAATAAACATGTCTTTTTTTTATCATGCCTTTATTTATTTTTGCTGCTTTTCAAATGCCTTTTATGTATAATTTTATTTTTTTGCTTGAGATATAAGTGATCTGTGAAGGAAACAAATAAAAATCAAAGTACTGTAACTATCATTTGTTGTGAGCAGAAAATGTTTACACTGTAAAATATTAGGCTATATCAATAAGTTATGACAACATATGTTTTACATTGATTTGACTCATCCAAATAAGTAATATTCACAATATTTGAGTCAACTAATTTTTAAGTCAATTTAATGTAATTTAAGTTGAAATGACTTAAACATACAGGTTGATTGTACTGAAAAATTTAAGGCTGAAACTTTTTTTTACAGTCAAGTTGTAATTGTCAAATAATGCAAAAAGTGTAACACTACTACTCCTCCTGCTACTACTACTAACAAATTAGCCTTAGACAAAAAAAATAAAAAATGTTCCCCAAAAATATTAAAGATGTAATTTGCACCACAGCCATTTCCATCACATGATAGTAAACACAATTTCTTTCAGTTGTGATATGGAGAAAACGGCATGGAGGAAATATTCGTATTTGAGAAAAATTAAAAATTAGATATAAGACGAAAACTACCTCCTGCAATGTGCGAATGTCAACTGTTGGACTTTGTTAGAAGACTATGTATCGTACATGTAAAAAGTCATTTTTACATTTTTACATTAGATTATATATAAAAGTCATAAATTACTGCATATGAAGTTGAATGAGGCTATATTTTTTTTTACTAAATTTCAGTAACAGTAGTTCACAGAATAGGCTAATGCATACCTGGCAAAATCAATGGCTCTGAAAGTATTAGTCTCTAATCCTTGTTTCTGCTGAATTTTTGAAGCTGCTTTAATCATGGACTCTTTTGTCTGATAGGAATTCAGGTAGAACTCGAAAGAGGTGTCAACGGCGTACTGCATCACACTGACCTGTCACAAACGAAATAAGAAATATGTAAACAATCAATACAGGCAAAAAAAACGGGTTAGGCAAATTGTACACAAGCGGTTTGACTGACCTGAGTGCTTTGAGGTCCAATGTCTAAGTTTTCCAAAAGTTTCTTGAGAAAAGCGACAATTGGTTCCCATGGGTATATACTGTTGGATCCATCCAAAACAATGGCAATGTCCATAAAAGTGCCACAAGCTGTTTGGAAGAGAAACGAAACAAAATAAATGTTAATATTCTGCTGGGGATTCACAATAAAGATTAACCTGACCAGTAAACTTTCAGAGATAGGGCATGGAAGTGTGTTTGTACTTTGAATGGCAGGGGAAAAGACCGACTGGAGTGTAAACTGTGGGCTCACTTCAGCACAGATTCCTGGGTAGAAATACAGACTTCCACAGAGCTGAGCCCACAGAGGACCGCATGTCTGAAACACAAATATAACTTAATATAATAATAATTCAGCACATGACATCCCACATAAACTAACTGAAAACACAAGTAGAAGAACGTCTCGGTTACGTATGTAACCCTCGTTCCCTGAAGGAAGGAACGGAGACGTAGTCGGACGTACCGTACTGATTAGGATAGGTTTGAGAGACCAATCTACAGTACTTCGAGTGTAATAAAACGAGCCAATGCACATTGACATGCAATAATTGTATCAGCTGCTCTGCCTCGCAGCACTTGCATATAATGAGCAGCAGGTGGGTCACATCTTTGTTTTTTAAGACCTGGATAACACTGGTAAAGCATGCACTTTCGGTAGAAAGGGAGACGCTGCGGAAGCCACATCCTGCCCGTAGGGCGGTATCATGTTGAGGGACTGGGCGTTTCCGGGAAGTACAACATATGGAATGTCACTGAGGTGGCTCCGGCCTATAGCAGGGGGGAGACAACACCGGTCAGAGATGGCAGAGCGGGCTCTGCCAAGGGAAAGACACAGGCTCGCCGCAGGGAGCCGTACCGTGGAAGAATACACATATGGGATCGCCGTAGGGTTCCACCAATGCATACAAGTGTTGGGCCTGGCGTCAGACGCTCCGCCACGTCCGTTCCTGAGGGGTGTGGAAGAACTCAACAGGGTTCGGCTAATGAGGAACTCTACTGGACAAAGAATGGCTCACGTATCCAGTCCACTGGAGGCGAATGGCGCAGCAAGCCGACACTTCGAGCAGGGCTTACAGTGTTGACTGGCTTCTATGCGAAGAGAGCACACAGGAAGCTACCGGCTTGACACGTAGGCTATAGAATCTAGCGAGCGTGTTTGGTGTCGCCCAGCCCGCAGCTCTACAAATATCTGTCAGCAAGGCAAATGTGCCAGAAGGTACACTACGAGTGGAGTGGGCTCGCAACCCGGGGGGCATAGTGCGTCTTGGAATTGATATGCCAAGACGATGGCATCCACTATCCAGTGGGCCAACCTCTGCTTGGAGACACCCTTTCGCTTTTGCTGGCCTACATAACTGACGAAGAGCTGGTCTGAGGTCCTGAGGCTTTGCGTTCTTTCCACGTACAGGCGCAGAGCGCGGACGGGACAGAGAAAAGCCAGGGCAGGGTCTACTTTCTTCGGGGGCAGCGCTTGCAGGTTCACCACCTGATCCAGAAAGGGAATGGTAGGAACCTTGGGCACATATCCAGGCCGGGGTCTCAGGATGATGTGAGAGTTGGCCGGCCCCAATTCCATGCACAATTGTCGACCGAAAATGCGTGCAGGTCCCCTACCCTCTTGATAGAGGCCAAGTTAAAAGACAGGACTTTTAACTCTGCTGGCTGCCAGCAATGGCTCAAAGGGAGTTCTATGCAGTGCCGTCAGCACCAGAGATAAGTCCCAAAAGGGTATGGGGGGGGGGTAATTCAATCTCCTCGCGCCCCTCAGGAACCTGACGATCAGGTCCTGCTTCCCCGTGGACCTCCCGTCAACTGCATCGTGATGTGCGGCAATAGAGGGAAAGATACACTTTGAGGGTGGAGAGAGACAGCCCTCGCTCCAACCCATCTTGCAGGAAGAAAAGCACAGTGCCGATCGAACATCTTCGAGGTCTTCTCGGTGAGAAGAACACCACTCAACGAACAGGTTCCACTTCAGGACGTAAGCATGCCTCATAGAGGGTGCTCTCGCAGAACACGACAGCTTGTGGTAGATCACCTAGAACCTCTGCGTCCAGTCCAGGGACCAGACATGGAGTTTTCAGAGGTCTGGACGCGGGTGCCATACGGTGCCCCGTCTCTGAGAGAGGAGGTCCTCCCTGAGAGGAATGCTCCCGTGCAAAGACAAAAGACCGTAACTTCGTTTTTGGTCGAAAATGCGTTATTGCTATTTTTGGCACAATCAAGACCGCCTTTATCATGTGGATAAGTATCTTGAGTCAATTCCGTTGTTTTTTCAAGAAAATAATGGGTTGTCTTACAGTAACTTACAAAAGCCCATGAGAAACCAAGGCATAATACCGTAACACCAGTTACCGTTCTTTGGCTTTGTTTTGGAATGCTCATATCGAGTTACTGTACTCTGCCTTTGTTTAGTCGTGCGTCAATGTGGAGTTACTTTGCTGACGTTCTATCAAATAATGCTACCTTTCAGATTGTACGGTGTTCTGCCTTTGTTTTACTCTCCATAAAAATTGAATTTACGATGTAGCCTGTGTACTTTGTAACCCACTCCATCGACAAACGTGCGATATCGATCGCTTAGAATATATGTAGAGATGACAGAAAAATGTTATACATGCCGTAGCAGATGAATACAACAAAGAACTAAAGCCCCGCCTCACCCAGTTCGGGTACGGGACCTGGTTGAAACAATCATGCATCTCGCTGGCAGAGTGCCAATACTTCGCCAGCGCCTTCAGCACCGCCCTGAACACGGTCGAGCCGACGCGGAATTAATATATCACAGGGAGAGTGATATAATGAAACAACAAGGGTATATTGGTGCATACAACATAATGGAGCAAGAAGTGCTGGTGCATACAACATCAGACCAGCTGTTAAAAGCGGGTTATACATACAATCAAATCCGCGGGATGAGCGAAGTGCACAAGCACAATAATAGGGCAGACAGCTGAAACCACTGCACTGCAAAGACGCAGAACACAGAAGGTTGTGCTTTTATTGCATTAATCGTCTTGGTACTCCAGAATGCGCTCCCCACTAAGTCTCAAGCACGGTGTTCGTACTTCGTAGGCTACTTTTCGTGAACGTACGAGGAACGTGACACCTTCAAACACGAATCTCGGGAAGCACCTGTGATAAAAGGGCTATTTAAAGTCATTTTTCTCAGTTCCACACTATACCGAGTTAAGGTCTTTTGCCTTTGTAGGGCAGAATGGGCCAGGGAGGGGCTTTCGAGAGGAGCATCAGTTCTTGGATCCAGGTCCGGTTGGGCCAATAAGGACCAACTAACAAGACCTGCTCCTCTTCCTCCCTGACTTTGCACAGTGTCTGTTAGGGGTGTCGAAATTAATCGTTTCTACGGTGCACCGCGATGCAGATGAGGACGATTCGGTATCGGTTCAGTAATAGACCATAACCGGTTATAATGAACTGACGCTTTTCTGATGTCATTTATCGCGCATGTGCTTTGTCGCGGTAGCCGGTAGCATACACTGGCAGAGGGAGGCGAGACGCGAGTGCGAATTAAACATTCTTTCTTACATCTGTGGAGACCACAGCATGCCTGGACACTTGTTCTAGGGGCACTCCAGCCCAGAGAAACGAAGGGTCTGACCACGGGCTGAAGGTTTGTTGGCAGGCCGGGGTGATTGTCACACGGAGCGTGCCGCTCTGGCACGCCCATCTCAGGACTCGACCGTGAAGCGGCCTCATATGAAGTAAACCCAGCGGTGTTACTGCGGCTGTGGATGCCTTGTGCTCCAGGAGCCTCTGAAAAAGTTTCAGTGGGACCACTGTTCTGATCTTAACGGTATTCGGTATACAGTTCAGCACTGACCGGACACGTTCCTCTGTGAGGCGTGCCGTCTGGTGGACTGAGTCCAGCTCCATACCGAGAAAAGAGATCCTCTGCACGGGGGCGAGTTTGCTCTTTTCCCAGTTGACCCTTAAAGACCCAACTGCCTGAAGCTGGAGTTGAATGTTGAAAGCTGAATGCTGGAGCAGCAAATCCCTGAGCTAGTATCAGCCAGTCGTCGAGATAGTTGAGGACACGAACACCACGCTCTCTCATGGGAGCAATGGCCGCCTCCAGCTGGTGATACAAGAGGGGGCTGAGGGTGAGAAGGCTTTGCTGGGTCGCACACCACCAGTCTGGCCCTCTTGGGCCTCTTGAGATAGAGAAGCTGCTCTTATTGAGAATTTGGGTACCACTGGCTGAGACGCCAGTGACGAATCAGAATTGATTCAACAAAAGATTCTCCGCCCGGCCCTCCTCCAGGGATGAGCAGCTGACTCTGCGTCTTCCTGCGATGGCTCAACGTTACAGTAGAGCTGGCTGTGGCAGAGTTTTTTTTCTTCGCAGTTACCATGCGCAATTCAACCCCAACTCAGAACTACCCTCATTCATTATGAGTGTTTTGGCCTTCCACTGTACTTGCAGGATGGTCATCACATTCAGCTAAGAGGCGGTCTAAGAGGAAAAACTTTTTCTGCAGATTTAGGCATGTTTGGCTTGCCATATAGCCCTTATGGGAAAGGCAAGACGAACAACGTGCCGACGTGGTCATGCTCTCGTGAGAAAACATGAACCACCCACAAACACAGTCTCAGCATGTTTGCGATGCGATAGAGGAGTGAGGGGCCCACAGGGATTGGTTACCGGGTGGGGAAGTAATCCTCAGGTCACCCTGCCTATCCAGTGAAGTAGCCCTTTTCTGGTGCACCGGAAGAGGAACTAGATCGGGGTATAGATGAGGGGACTCCACCTCATTTGACGCACCTGAGTCTCAACCGCGCATCTAGAGCGCCGAATGACGCGTGCTGGATTGCCGTGACAACCCGCGCTGTCAGCCGGTAGCTCGACGGCACGCTGAGCGTCTCAAGCCTTTATGAGAAAGGTGAGACGAACAACGTGCCGACATGGTCATGCTCTCATGAGAGAACATGAACCACCCACGAACACAGTCTCATCATGCTTAAAGCCCAGGCATGTGAAACAGTGATGTGAGCACTCACATTCTCATTGAAGGTGCAACGTTCGAGCTGTGAAAACAGCTGTTTTGCTCTCTGTGAGATCGCTGCCAGCGCTGTCTTTCGCTGTTCAAACCAACACCAGCTTTTAAGACACGTTCTCCCAGAGAAGCAAACTCGTTTTCTTCTTTTTTGAAGTTAAAACACTCTCAGATAAGATTGCAGAGCAGGAACAGTAGCCTACAACCGCTCGGCTCCGAAGATGTAACGCACCTGCTGCTCATTATATGCTCGCGCTGCGAGGCAGAGCAGCTGATGCAATTATTGCATGCCAATGTGCATTGGCTCGTTTTATTACACTCGAAGTAGATTGTTCTCTCATAGCGATCCCAGTCTGGGGTGCGTTTCCCGAAAGCATCGTTAGCCAACTATGGTTGCAAGTTCCATCGTTATCAGCATAGTTGAATGAGTCGGTGTTTCCCGAAACCATTGTTCCAACGAACATTCGCAAACAGCATCGCAAAGTTGTATGGTTGAAACGACAACTCTCAAGATGTGGTTAGAAGCATAGTTTCTAGATTGCATGACATGTGGACTTAATATATCTGTATCTTGAGCAAAATAAGCAAGCTGACATTCAGTACAACCTGTGTATTTTATTTAGAATACATACAAATATCATTTACATCTTTGAGTTTGTCAAGATATTTAAAGTACCGTTTTTGAAGACTGCACATGTGCGAACGTGCTCTATTATGTAAGAACGAGCCTATGATTGAATCTGGAAATAAAGCGAAATAACTGAGAAAAATGAGAAATAGTCCTCAGATGCCATGTCTGTAATTTAAATCAAAACATCTAGCATTAATTTGATCTCAAACAGTTTCATTAAAAGAAGTTATTACTCCACCCCGTGCATGACGTCATAAACCAACGTGGTTGAACGACCACTTTGTGACAATGCGGTTTCGGGAAACAGTCGGGACTAGCTAGTTGATTTCTCCAACGATGCATCGTACTATGGTAGTGAAGCATCGAGTTACGTCGTTGTACGGGAAACACACCCCAGTACAGTATACCTGACTGGTCACCGTGATTTTGCCAAGTAAGGCATGTTCCTGGATCAACATATTTAGTTGATCCTGGAATAACATTCCTGTCCCAAAATGTAGTCCTTACCCTATCCCTACCCCTAAACCTAACCCTACCCATAACTTTTCCCTAAAATCAGAGGAAAATGATAGGTGAATAACACTATTGTTGAAGCACCTTACCCTGGTTATAAGCCTTGACATAAACTGTAAACTTGTCCCTCAAATCTGATTGGTTGATCTGAAAGTTGTTCCAGGATCAACAAAGATGTGCAGCAGCAATTAACATTTTGTCAGAAACTCTAGTAAATTGCTTAATTTGTTTAGTTGTCTATTCAGAATCGTGGGAGAATCATTTGTGATCTCTATGTAAAAAAAGAAAAAGTGTGATTCTCAATTAATACAGAATTGTGCAGCACTACTTCTTATTACAAAAAAAGAGGGAACTTCTCTTAGTGCAGGTCCCAAAATAATAGAAAATCTAATGTAAAATGTGGTACAAAACTTTAGCGACATTTCTGCAAAATTTCAAAGTGAAAGGCCCAGTGATTGGCGGTAAAAACGCATTCAGTTTTATCCAAAACAGATGAACGTGAATCTGACAACACTTTATTATGTTGGCTGTTTCCCGGTGAGTGGCGCTACAAGGTTAATGCTCTATTGAGTTTGAAAATAACATACCACATACACATAGTGGCAACTAAAGCAAACGTGGGATTAGAACACATTTGCTGAAGCATTTCAGCTTGCTTCTACAAATCTTTGAGCTCTCTTATCGTGAGTCCTGTTTTACGTATCTCAAGTGTTATGTACCAGGTGAGCTATCGGGTAAGTTACCACATCAGAAAAGCCACATATGGAGATGACTATGTGAAGCAAAAGTCGAAATCTATTAGTTTACAAATCGTGTACTTTTGAGATCATAATATAGTATTGTACAACAAACCGCAGAAAAATAAGTCTTAATTAATTGATAATCTGCCCCTGTAATCATAATTTGTGTAAAAAGTTTTTGGTGTTTTACTGCCTCTAGTATTCATTTCAGCTAGAAAATGCATTAAATTGTATGTATAGGTACGTTTTTGGATTTTGCATAAATGTATGTAGAGGCACACTTTTCCAATGAGCCTGCAATGCATCAGTCTTACCATAAACCCGCTGTTTTTGGTTGTTGGAGTTAGAGTAAGACCTAGACTCATGTTGATGTTGTTGCTGTTGGTGATTTTTGGCATTTCGACTGAATCTGAGGGCATATTAAACATAGCGACATCTTCACCTTTACTTCATAATATTTCATAATTTCTTATTAAAAATCCAAGAATTTGCTTTTGAACTTAACAGCATGAGATTGCTTTGTGAACAGATAACACTTTTTAATGTACTGTATTTCACTGGGAATGATGGGAAATGTTTGCTTACTCTGAAGGTTAAGTGCCTGACAGCTGGTTCCAGGCTTGTTAACCTCACACTTATAGATTTCTCCCTTCCGATTTTGATTGTATCCCTTCCATGGAGAACCCACGAGGAGCCTGAGGAACAGTATTAGGTGTTAGTTTAGTACTACTATCCTGAAGTACAGTTTCAGCTGAGTTTGCACATAGCAATTATTAAGGATATTCTACAAAACAGGATTGCAGAAACAGATTTAATGAACATTAGCCGTAGGGTGTGTTTTTGAAAGCGGTTGAAAGATTACGTATGTGTAGGTGCACCGAACATCCAATATATAATCTTAACACACCCACTAAATTATACAGAATATCACTGCAAGGTCACCATAATGTGATAAGTTGCTCTGCCCAGACTAAACAAAACATTCCTCAAACAGTGACACACAAACTTCCCATCCTGAGACAACACAAACCAGTATCAGTCCTCATTAATCAGACACATTGCACAACAGCCTATATATATATATATATATATAAAACAATACAACAAATATACCTTTGAAAAACAATTTCGCTACTTTAAATAAAATTAATTTAAACAAAAATACATCAAGTTAACCTAAATGAGAATGTGAAATGATGATCTAGCAACTAGCTGAAATAAAGTAAGAACGTTTTCAACTAAAACTTTTGGTAACACTTTATTTTACAGTGTCCTTCTTACATATGTTACATGTAATTACCATAGTAATAACAGTAAATTATGCCTAATTACATGCAATTAACCCTCAACCAAATCCTAGTTAATTAATATTACACTGTACTTAAATATTTAATTAAACTGTAACAATGACACCTTAAAATAAAGTGTAACCAAACTTTTTATGTGGTTTGGCCGTTGATTTACACACCAATGGCGTTTTGGTGGCCTGAAAACGCAAACTTTTGAAAACAGGTTTCAAGTTTTTGAGAAGGATACCGTTATTGCCTCCTTGTAAGTAAACCACAAAAACGCAAATTTGTAAAATTGTGACCTCATGCGCATGTGTATTACATGTTCAGTGCATAGTGTTTCTTTACAAAATGACATTGCCATCTAATGGCCTGGCATCAATAATCCAGCGTTTTAGTCGTTTTCACGGATCTGTGTGAACCTGGTGTGAAGGGGCATCGTTTTGACAATGTTACCGTCTGTACGTGAAAAATGCAAAGAAAAACATTTCTGTTTTTAGTACAATCATTGTTGTGTAAACGTACCATAATTTTAAGTGTATTTAAAAAATAAAATATAAATACACTCAAACTTATTTTATTTCAGCAAGTTGCCTTGCAATACTAAACTAAAACTAATTACAAAAACACAACATTTCTAAACTTTAAAATTAAAATAAAACGGACAATACAAAAATAATACAAAAATAACACAATATATATGTTATTATTTCAATTAAACATTAAAATGAAACAGACAACATTTATAAATTTAAATAGAAAACGTCTCGGTTACGTATGTAGACCCTAGTTCCCTGAAGAGGGAACGAGACGCTGTGTCGAAGCGCTGTGATTGCGTCATGAAGCACGTATGAAACCAGTCAAATGGCGTGACGGAACGTCATGTGAAGTCATCAACCAGGAAACTATAAAGCACACCTTAACCAAACAGTGTCAGCTTCTGATAGGCTGAAGCAAGTCGATTACGGGCATGCCTTGAAAATGGCAGGGTGACGCAGCGTCTCGTTCCCTCTTCAGGGAACTAGGGTTACATACGTAACCGAGACGTTCCCTTTCAAGGGAACTCGAACTGCGTCGAAACGCTGTGGGAACGCTAATACCCACGCCACCATATGAGCAAGTGTTCGTCTGTGTGAAATCAATGCGCACATCTAGGCGAAAGCATCTGCGCCCCTGGATTTGGAGCTGAGGTCCAGCTAGTGAAGCCTCACGAATGTATGCGGTGAGGACTTGCCTGCCGCATCACAAACATATTGGAGGGAAACTCAATAGCCAAAGGTGAAGGCTAACTGGCCGATTCATAAGCAAGTGAGATGGCCTCGACCACCCACTTGCTCATCCTCTGCTTAGATGCCGGGCACCCGCTTGTGGGTACCCCAAAGCAAACGAACAGTGTTCAGACTTTCTCCACACGGTTCTGTGGACGTAAGCATCTAAGGCCCTAATTGGGCAGAGCAGATAAAGTTTCTCAAGGTCTGATATCCGGAGGAGGACAGAAGGCCTGCAGTACTCTAGGTCTTACAGTATTAGTAGGAACCTTAGGAACGTAACCTGGTCTTAGGGTGAAGAAAACCCTTCAACATACCAGGAGCAAATTCCATGCACAAGGGAGATACCGAAAGTGCTTGAATGTCAAATCTCTTGAGAGACAAAATAGCGAGGAGAATGGCGGTGTTTAGAGATATTCTCAGAAACTTCCTCAATGAGCTCGAATGGAGCTAAGGAGAGGCCTTCTAGTACAACAGCCAAGTCCCATGTCGGCACCCTCATGCGGACTGCTGGCCTCAGCCTCAAAGTGCCACAAAGGAAACAAGTTATTAGTGGGTGTCTCCCCACTCAAGATACTCCACTCAAAGGGACATGGTAAGCAGCTAGTGCCGCCACATACACCTTCAGTGTGAAGGGGGATAACCCTGTGGAGAAGCGCTCCTGCAGGAACTCCAGCACTGCACCCACTGGACAGTTAACCGGGTCCAGCTGGTGCTCTCCACACCATGAAGTGAAAAGTCTCCACTTCAAGGCATACAGTTTCCTTGTGGATGGAGCTCTGGAGTGGAGAATGGTCTCAACAACCTCGGTTGAGAGAACAGAACTTATGAGCTGGGCCCCCTCAGAGGCCAAGCCCACAGTTTCCACAGTTCTGGGTGAGGCTAAAGGATCGACCCACTCGCCTGAGAGAGTAGGTCCCTTCTGATCAGAGACACTAGGTCCGCCGCAAACCATACTCAGGCCAGCCTGAATGGGGCTACTAGCAGTAGACTGATCCCATCCTGGCGAACCATTTCCAGAACTCCTGGGAGCAGAGCAATCGGGGGAAATGCATACAGACGTGACCTTGGTCACGTCTGCACCATAGCGTCCAACCCCAGAGGGGCTGGATGGTTGAGTAAGAACCACAGTGGAAAATATGTGGTCTCTTGGGATGTGAACAGGTCGGCCTTGGCTCGACCGAAGTTCTCCCAAAGCAGCTCCACCACCTTGGGGTGGAGTTCTACTCCCCGGGCCTTGGCCCCTGCCTCGACAGGATGTCTGCCCTTTGATTTGAGTACCCTGGGATATATATCGCTCTCAAAGAAAGTAGCTTCCCCTGGGCCCACAGGAGGATCTGGTGCGCCCCATAAGGGGCGCAATCGCAGACCCCCTCTGATGGTTTATATAGTTTATATAGACCACCGATGTGTTGTCTGACCGAACAAGCACATGATGGCCCCTCAGGTCTGGGAGGAAGTGTTTCAGAGCCTGGAACACCGCCAACATTTCTAGACAGTTGATATACCACGAGAGATGATGACCTTGATCATGCGGAGTGGGTTTCCCCTCGGGGAGAACACCTTGGTCCTGAGCCACCATTGCAATGGTCTCATGTACAACAGGCTGCAAGGTATAACGTTGGACGCTGATTTTAGATTTTAGAAAGTGCATAGTATTTTATACAGCTAAAAAGCCAGAAAGATATTTCATTTAAGGCGAGACACGGCAGGCAAAAACATCGTTTTTTTTTCACTGGTCAATTTTGAGATTTTGGGATATTTGTCTTCAATATCATGTCTTCTTTCAGACTTGTGGTGAAAAAAAGTCTGAAATACACATTTAGGTCTTTATTTTACTACACTTTGTCTGTTTGCGTCTGTAGATTTCTCATAAATTCATCAAAAGTTGTCGTTATAAATCATCCCTCTGCTCCGCGATCGCGATCTGCACCCTGTCATCACACACACCGTTAGAAAGCTCTCTCTCTCCTGAACAAGACTGCCGGATCCAAATATGGTCATTTCCTTTTTATCAGCAACCAATCGCGAAAGTAAAAGGGGGGATTTTACTCTAAATGCGCAATCTCATTGGCTGATGCTAAATCTTTAAAGCACGTTTTCTCAAAATGTCTTTTCTCTCATACTCCAAGTCCGAAATCTCCAGTTCAGTAGCACCTATATACACCAAACTTTCCAGTCTTGTACCTAGTTATATTATGAAGACATTTACAGAGGGATTTGTAAATATATTATTCCTAGCCTGATTTATATAACATTTTATTCCCAAAAACATGGCGAAAATCATTTTTTTAAGGCTATTGGCAGTATATTCTGATTTACAGGATAACAAAAGTAGATATCCATAAATCCCTCTGTAATTTTTTCTCCATCTAATATGTGAACACAATGAAAAAATAATTTTGAACCTGGCTTTGTCCAATACTCAGATTTCGTTTTTTAAAATATATGCAAAATAACGCATATTTAATTAGACAATGCCTCATTTGCATATTTAAACATTAAATTACAGAAAACTTGTAATACATTTTTTTCTCATCTTAATGTAGGTAATCAACTGGCAAAGTTTCATGGTATTATCTGATAGTTAAAAAAATTATCCTATTCACCTGTAGTGTCTCGCCTTAATTTCTCAAAATTAAAGCTCCAGTAGGTAGCTTTTGTAAACAAATATTTGTTAAAACTGTCATTATGTCCTCACAGTAGAATATGAGACAGATAATCTGTGGAAAAAATCGAGCTCCTCTGGCTCCTCCCTGTGGTCCTATTGCCATTTGCAGAAATACACCGCTCCCGGTCAGAAACAACCAATCAGAGCCAGGAGGAATGTCTTAGCAGTGTCAATCACGCTCATGTACGCGCTGATCACCCCTCTCTTGCACAGCGCGAGCGCGTAGCGTCATTCGTGACTCTCCTGTTCGAACGCGTTCATCCAAATGAACGAATCTTTTTTCCGAGTCATTTCGTTCATTCAACGAACGAAATGACTCGCAAAAAGATTTGTTCATTTCAAACGAGTCTTTTTCGGAGTCATTTCGTTCATTCAACGAACGAAATGATTCGAAAAAGATTTGTTCATTTTGATGAACGAGTTCAAACAGGAGAGTCACGAACGTGCATCACAGAACAGAGCAAGGCGAGCATTTGTGCTTATAAAACCTAAAGTTTTTTATTTATTTTTGAAATGACCGATCGGTCGCTAGATAAGACCCTTATTCATCGTCTGGTATTGTTTAAAGCCCTTTGAAGCTGCACTGAAACTGTCATTTGGTCCTTGAAACGTTTGTGTCCTATTGAAGTCCATTATATGGAGAAAAAGCCTGGAATGTTTTCATCAAAAACCTTAATTTCTTTTCGACTGAAGAAAGAAAGACATGGACATCTTGGATGACATGGGGGTGAGTAAATTATCAGCAAAAGTTTTTTTTAAAAGTGAACTAATCCTTTAACGTTATCTTACTAGCTATTTATAACTTATAGAAAGAGTGCAACGTTATAAAGTTACATGTATTGCAAAATACATAATGATTTGAGGACCAAGTTTGTAATCAAAGTATGGGCAGGCCATAGTCAATGTAAAGCATATTGTTGATGTTTCGTCCCTATTAGTGAATGTTCCATAACTGTTTATAATCTGCCGTCATCGGTGGTCCTGTTTACTAGCCTGCGCGTTCACGGCAGGCTCCGCTGTGGGGGAGGAGCTGTGGAGGGAGGGCTGTAGCGCAGCAGAGAGCAAGGGGGTTGGACCTGGAAGTTGTGCTTGTTCAAATTTTCAGGCTAAGTCAACATTTTCTCAAAACTCCCTACTGCAACTTTAAATAAAACCATAAACATAGATTTTAGAAAGGGCATTAAGCACTCGGGGCGTGCCCTTACCATAAACATGGATTTTAGAAAGTGCATAGTATTTTATGCAGCTATTTTAATTTCTCAAATTTAAATGCAGCCAATAACAACGTATTTCATAGTCTGAATTATAGGCTGAATATTCATATTTGAATACAGAAAGAATCATAGCTTGCACACATTTTAGTTGTAATAATAGGAAAAAGAGAGAAAGGGGAACTCCATGAGCTCAGTTCCCTCCGCATTATAAATATATTGCGGACCCATAATCTATGAGCTGCCTCAGCAAGCGCGAGATCTGAGCTAGTTAAGACTCAATAGGGGCGGAGCTAAAACTTCCTTTATAGTGCGTGTGTTTTTCTACACATAGGGAACATGTTTATGAATTCGAGTGTTCCCACAGCGTTTCTACGCAGCTCGAGTTCCCTTGAAAGGGAACTATATGGTAACAGGGTTGCAAATTTAGACTAAATGAAGCTATTACTCAGTAGGGGCAAGCTAATTTGAGAATAGTAATTGTTTTTTAGTTGTTGATAAATGTTTGTTTAACATAAATTAAAGAAAAGGAAATTGTTACAATAACAAAGGTGAATGGTTTAGTTTGACAAACAACATCAATACAATTGTGTAAAAATGAAGAAAATGCAATTACACATACTTTTGTTCAAGCCATGTTACTTAAGAACTGTTGCAATCTTAAAAATGTTTGGAAAAATGGGGAAAAAATCATGCAGTAACAGGGTTGCATGTAAAATGTCTGACACAGCTAAATATTATGTTTTTGGTCATTAAAATTAGTTAATTATTAACAGTATTTTCAATATCAACTCAGGAGATCATATCAAATGTTTGACATTGTTGTTAGATATTGTTGTATGCAGTTAGGTGGCAATGTTGAACAGGACAAAAATCAGCATTTTAAGAGGGAGGATACAGACATATGAAGCAGTTGACCACCTACTTGTACTAGAATAATTATTAATGAGATAGTTTATCTATTTAATAGTTCTTACAACAACAAAAAGTGAATTTTTGCTTCTAATGAGAAAAGTAATAGGATACTAAATAAGGAAAGTTCAGGGGATTTTAGAAACTGACGTAGGCCTGCATCAATATTCAAAGTAAGTGCATCAGAATAAATAGGGTGAAACGGAGTCTGGGTATAATAATGCCTCATTGTCTATGGTAACGGCTTTTAGAGATCTCTAATGTGTTTTATGGGAGGCCAAACCAGATCAGTCACACGGAGCTAATGCTGGACTCACAGTGAGAATGATGACATCAGCACCATTCACAAAAGCATGACCCATCTAACAAACATGATGTCACCAAAACGGTCCAATTCAGCAACCCACTCTAGAGCAGGAAATGTCTCATCTGACCTGTTGCACAACACGGAGAATGTTAAGATATACTCTCATAAAGCTTGTCTAGACAGTGAAGGTGACCGTAAGCAAACAATAACGTACTTTATGGCCACAACAAATTATATAAAGTGACCCAGCAGTCATTATAGAGTTATCAAATGATTAGGGAAGTTGTGCACAGTTTAGATGAAAGTTTCCTTTGTGTTTTAGAGGAAAGGTTGTATATTATACCAGCAATTGTGTGACTTATTGTGGTTGTTTTAGATCATATGTTAGTATAGCTATTATGTGGGAATGAGGGGAAACCCTTCATTTCCTAGCAAAATGCAGATAGATTCTAAAGAAACTTTATTGCAATCTCCCGGATGCAAGAAAATTACATGAGCACAGGAAGTGGGTGTGTTTGCTGTGTATTGAGTGGAGTGATATACTGGAGGGGGAAACAGCTATCAGAGTGTGTGTGCAAGTAGACATACATACTCAGGCCAGCATGGCCCTATGATTTCCACAATGTGGAAAATGCGGAATCCATTTGGATGAAAATTTTGGATGAATAATTACAAAAGTAGGGCTTTTGAAATAAACCTCTTTGCCAAAGGAATTGTTTAATTTTCATTTGATTGCATTTTAAAAGATTATTTAAATTGTTAATGTGTTGTTATGCCTTAATTTGAGACCACAGTTGATAATTAAATTCCAAATCCAGAAAAATCAAAACACACAACACAAGAATTTCTGAAAAAATAAAATATTTCATGGGGCTCTATTATTGTAAAAGTTCAATAAGTTATTATATTGTTAACGTTTTAAGAATTCAATTGATTAGACATCAATTTTGATTATTAAAATGTAATTAAACCAATCAAATTGAATCCAGAAAAATATAACTGGAAAACACAGAATCTGAGAAAAAATAAAAGTATTTGTATTTCACAGGGCCCTAAAATTAAATTTTTGTCAAACTTGTAATAAATTGTTGATAAAGAGTTTTACGATTTAAATTAATTACACGTTTTCTGATGACTAAAATTCCATTGGAGTCAAAAAACAAAACAAAAAAACTAAATCCAGAAAAAGTAAAATGGAATTTGGGAAAAAAATAAAACAGATTTCATAGGGCCCTAAAAATATATATTTTTTAATAAAATTCTGATAAATTGTTGATAAATTGTATAAGTTTCTCGATTTAAAGGCACACTATGCAAGAATTGTACCTTAATATAACAGATTCAAAGTAATTTCGGTGGTAAACAAACTCATAGTAGGGCGAATAGTCCTGGTAGTAAAGCTTGGGGGGGACCATGGGGGGGACGCCGCTGGAAAAACCAGCAATGCAAGTTTGAGAGGAGTGCCCCCGACAAATCTCGCGAGAATCACGACATGCTTTACGGCAACGACGTCACACACATCAACAACAACATGAAGCACGAAGACACTTGCGCCCATTTCAGACGTGATACTCGACTATGGAAAAAGCAAAGAAAACGCGGTCGGAAGAGACCAGGAAAAGGAAAAGAGAATATAACAGCGTGAGGAAACGGACAAGAGTCCCACTCGGTCAGGTTTTCACTGTTGAAGTTCATTCCTGCGATTATCATGAGAACATTTGTCAATATCTCGCATAATTATCAGGACATAAATAAGCCTACACATTGTAAATAGTGTAAACGAGCACTATTTACAAACTGTTGTGATAAATTGCAATAATCATGTCTAACGACATCATAATGACCAATGTTATGAAAAAATTTGACGTAACTTACATGTAACTTTATTGATGTCATATGGCATTTTGTAATGTTTACATTACACAAAACCCCCCACAAATGAAATTATATACAGGTCCTTCTCAAAAAATTAGCATATTGTGATAAAGTTCATTATTTTCCATAATGTAATGATAAAAATTAAACTTTAATATATTTTAGATTCATTGCACACCAACTGAAATATTTCAGGTCTTTTATTGTTTTAATACTGATGATTTTGGCATACAGCTCATGAAAACCCAAAATTCCTATCTAAAAAAATTAGCATATCATGAAAAGGTTCTCTAAACGAGCTATTAACCTAATCATCTTAATCAACTAATTAACTCTAAACACCTGCAAAAGATTCCTGAGGCTTTAAAAAACTCCCAGCCTGTTTCATTATTCAAAACCACAATCATGGGCAAGACTGCCGACCTGACTGCTGTCCAGAAGGCCATCATTGACACCCTCAAGCAAGAGGGTAAGACACAGAAAGAAATTTCTAAACAAATAGGCTGTTCCCAGAGTGCTGTATCAAGGCACCTCAGTGGGAAGTCTGTGGGAAGGAAAAAGTGTGGCAAAAAACGCTGCACAACGAGAAGAGGTGACCGGACCCTGAGGAAGATTGTGGAGAAGGACCGATTCCAGACCTTGGGGGACCTGCGGAAGCAGTGGACTGAGTCTGGAGTAGAAACATCCAGAGCCACCGTGCACAGGCGTGTGCAGGAAATGGGCTACAGGTGCCGCATTCCCCAGGTCAAGCCACTTTTGAACCAGAAACAGCGGCAGAGGCGCCTGACCTGGGCTACAGATAAGCAGCACTCGAGTACCCACAGTCAGTGATGGTCTGGGGTGCCATGTCAGCTGCTGGTGTTGGTCCACTGTGTTTTATTAAGGGCAGGGTCAATGCAGCTAGCTATCAGGAGATTTTGGAGAACTTCATGCTTCCATCTGCTGAAAAGCTGAAAAGCTTATGGAGATGAAGATTTATTTTTTTAGCACGACCTGGCACCTGCTCACAGTGCCAAAACCACTGGTAAATGGTTTACTGACCATGGTATTACTGTGCTCAATTGGCCTGCCAACTCTCCTGACCTGAACCACATAGAGAATCTGTGGGATATTGAGAAGAGAAAGTTGAGAGACGCAAGACCCAACACTCTGGATGAGCTTAAGGCCGCTATCGAAGCATCCTGGGCCTCCATAACACCTCAGAAGTGCCACAGGCTGATTGCCTCCATGCCACGCCGCAATTTCTTACTGTGTCTTACCCTCTTGCTTGAGGGTGTCAATGATGGCCTTCTGGACAGCAGTCAGGTCGGCAGTCTTACCCATGATTGCGGTTTTGAGTAATGAAACAGGCTGGGAGTTTTTAAAAGCCTCAGGAATCTTTTGCAGGTGTTTAGAGTTAATTAGTTGATTCAGATGATCACTGCTCGTTTAGAGCAGTGGTTCCCAACCTTTTTTGGTCTGAGACCCCCTTTTTCCCAAGAAAATATTTTAGGGCCCCCCTTCACATTTAATGTTATTATCGCTCTTGTAAGCTTGCAGCAAGGATGACAAAATATGTTGTTTTCAAACAAACGGTATGTTTACTATAACCAGATATGTTTATGCACAAATAATAGCCTATGATATTGAAAATACAATAACAAAAACATCAGTAGGCCATTTGTAATTTAAAAACATAAGCCTAGGAGAAGCCTATATATTGGCCCTATTTGAAATGCAAAAACAAAAAATATTCCCACTGGTGTGTAGGTAAAAAAAAGAAAGAATATAGGCTATTAATAAATTTCTGCTGTCTGGAGCCTCACTACTTGCAAGTTATTTGTGAGGCTTTATCAATGTGAGGCTTTATTTTTTACGTTTTTGGCGCTTTAGCGAGCGATAATAAACTTGCGTTTATTAACAGAATAATGCGTCTTTCGGAAGAACATTGTAGCCGGAACTACTTCTCTCTGTGTACGTCTATGACGAGTCACTCAGGTACTGGGCTACTCCGCAGTGGCAGCGATCCGAACCAGTGTAAAATAGTCCCAATGTAAACACTTATTATAGGTGTACCATAGTGGTTCAGGATAAGACAAAAACACGGATTGATGGATTCATGATGAACTCGCTCATTATATAAATTTTGAACAGGAAAAAGTTAAGGACTTTTATTTAATGCTCATTGCTAAAAACTTTTCAAAATATGATGTGACCCCCCACAGAGCTCGCTGAGGCCCCCTTGTGGGCCGCGACCCCCCTGTTGGGAACCGATGGTTTTTAGAGAACCTTTTCATGATATGCTAATTTTTTTTGATAGGAATTTTGGGTTTTCATGAGCTGTACGCCAAAATCATCAGTATTAAAACAATAAAAGACCTGAAATATTTCAGTTGGTGTGCAATGAATCTAAAATATATGAAAGTTTAATTTTTATCATTACATTATGGAAAATAATTAACTTTATCACAATATGCTAATTTTTGAGAAGGACCTGTAGAAGGCCTAGGCTATTTACTTATTTACTTATGTAAAAACGTTATAAGCCATCAAATGAGGTAGGCTACTTTAACGTTATTACTATAAAGTAGACTAACGCTTGGCAAACTTATTATTATCCTATTACCATCATCAGTAGTTCATCTTCGATAGCACAATATATACAATTATGCAGTAGCCTAATATTTGTATGAAATCGTGAAACATTACCTGGTCAATGGACATCTTCGGAGTCTAGGAGGGGGGGTATCAGGCCGTGAGTGCAGAGACGCTCTGCGTGATTGGTTTTTATGACAGTAACGTTAAATACAAGTACTCCACAGCGACTCTAGGGGTCGCTGTTTGACAAAAACGGAATTCCTGCATAGTGTGCCTTTAAATTAATTACACCTTTTTTTGATGACTAAAATTTGATTTAAGTCCATCAAATTTGAATGGAATTAAAAATAAATAATAATAATTCCAGGAAAAATTAAAGGAAATTTGGGGAAAAAACAGATTTCGAGCACTAAGCTTGTCACAGGCAAGGGGGTAATCCATCAGCCGGAAGTTGAAGCCTCGCGGGAGCCGCCATTGTAGCAGATCTTCACCTGCTGTTAGCATTCCATTGACTCCCATTCATTTTGGCGTCACTTTGACAGCGAATAACTTTACATCTGAGGCGTCTAAAGACTTCATTCGTCCATTATTTATTTCTAAATAAACACGACAATGTATGAAAGGCTCCATTACTTTGTATCTTACGTTATGGCCCCGTAGAAGCTGTTTTTGTTAAAAACAGGCTAACAATTGCGTCATAACCACGCGACTTTATGTCGCACAATAGAGACATTACCCTATAGACAGGAGGAGAAGCACGCAGGCAATCGGGGGGACGTCCCGTCAAGGGAGAAGCCCATAGATAATGAGTCCATAAAAGCAACGGGACAAAATATTTCAACAACGTTTTTGGGGAATTGGAAATAATTCGGTATGTGGCAAGTGAATACATATGAAGTGATTAACGTTGGCAATTTTCACGCACAGCTACTAGAAGATTTACGTGTGTCAGACAGGTTGCTCACGTCATCAAGCTTAGTTTGATTCGGTTTGAGTCTGCGCGTCAGGAACGGAAGTGCTCAAAAATCGCTAAAAATGGGCTTCAACTGTCTCAACTGAGTTCCAATGAGATGGCTCTGTCCACTTCTTATACTGTCTATGGTCACAGGCCTGTTGCTCTGGTCATGTGACTCCCCTCGATATCCAATAAAACTTGAGAAATGGGATATAGTTTTTCAAGTTATGTTAGTATTTAAATGTTCCTTTTGTAGAGTACGTTTTAGGAAAATAAAGAGTAGCTCAATTCTCAAATAAAACTAAATCCAACATAGGGACAAACACAATTCTCAAAATAATTAAATAAAACAAAAATACACAGTTCTCAATATATTTTACACATCTTACCATTTTCCTTGACTGTTGCTGAACTGTTGTACAGAGTAACCAAACTGTTCTTCTGCCGACCCTGTGAAGATCTTAGCTCCAGAAGTCCCCACATTAAAACCCTGAGAGTTATTGATGCTGAAACCTGTTGAGACATGCACAAATCAGTCTTTTGTCTTAACAAATATACCAACATAAACATATTATACCAACAACACATCTGGTATGCAGCATAATATCCTTACTGAAACGGAGTTTCTTTCGTTTTTTAATAGGTATGTGATATGAAGACATGACACAGCATGAATCTGAACGAGTGACTGTGTGCAGGAAAACTTTGATGTGGGGATTCTTGGAGATAGTAAACAATATTTAGTCATAAACACAGAGATAACCTCCTCTGTGTTTTGCAAGAGCTTTATGGGTCATGAGTGTGTAAATAATAATAAAGATATCAAATCTTTTAAATACAGTTTTCTTTTCAAGAATTTAATTATTTTAATGTGGCTTTACTTGCTTAATGTTTTACTTTATGTCCAGAAAAAATATATGAATTTTAACCAAAATGAAGATTTTTGTATGTGTGAATTGCATTTTATAGATAAGAAGAAAAGAGCACCATGTCATTGACCCTTATACATTTTCTGATTGACATTTCAATTGTTATTGTGTGTTATTTGCAGGTCCCATTGTTGAAATATTTTGAGATGACATTTTCATTCCTTTGCACCTAATTGAGACTGTGTTGAATAAAAACCTATAAAGAAAAAGATAGATGTTGACTTCAAGTTGATTTAGAGCTTCATGAAATGTAGAAACATGCCTGAGCAGGGTTTCTCTCTGATGACTCAACTTATGCTCTCAAAGCTCCCTGCGCATCTGCATCTTAATCCGGGCTATCTCTGTTTATCTTAACGTTTTCATCTACAGTTCAGTAGAAAAGGGATAAAGTGCTAAAAATATGTCCGAGCGACACAATCCATAACACCATGAATGAAGGAACAAATACTATCTGCTCTTACAGAGTTCTCCATTCATTACTTATAGAGACAGTCATCGCACAAAGAGAGCCTTTAAACAGTGTGTGCAGACACATGAAACGAAACAGAGGAAGATTTAAGCAAAAAAGGAGAGGTCAGAGAGAGAGAGAGAGAGAGAGAGAGAGAGAGAGAGAGAATGTGTTTCCAGTCCAGTGCCTGTTTAGACACTGATCTTTGACACCATTCAGACAATGACTTCAACAAGCATCCTGCAGTGCTCCTACACCATTATAACCATGATGTTTTGACCATTGTGTGGATTCATGTGGGATGATTACTAATAATAATCTGGATAAAAAACAACCTAATTACAGCAATCCCTTAAAAATAACAAGTTTGGAATATAACAAAGTGGAATGGTGTTATGGAATGGAAAGGTTCCATGGATGTTAAAGACTCTATAGGGAACCACTGATGCCAATAAAGGACCTTTTAGAGTGCAAGTATGTTCATGCCATGTCGTAATTAGCGTAAATCCGAGATTATGACTAAAGCAATGTCCACTCCTGTGTAGGAAGCACCGATTAATTACCTGCTTCAGTTTAAATTAATAGTTAGCACAGCATGTTTGCATATGAAATATGATGTTATTTAGCATGCAAATGCATTTATATTAGCACAGCTATGATTGAATGAAATATTAAGCTACCATAGCTACACATAGCCAGCCAACCACAAGCTCACCAAAGGCTCTTACATCGTGCCAGACAACGAAATAATTATACATCGCGACGCGATGAAATAAATTAAAAACATGTTAACTTTCAAACTCTGTGAGAACAAACAAGTGCATTCTATGACAAAGATTATTTCAGTCACCTAGTGTGTAGTTTTAATAATGTTAAAATGGTTGTAGGCTAATATTTATGTATTAGATACTCTACGCCCACACTCTTCTGATTGGCTATGATTTTTTTAATTGATTTGGTTGGTGTGGACAGACAAATTGCTTGTCACTGTAATTTCATGGCATGGCCTCTGGTTAGGACAAGATGTTACACTTCAGCAAAATGGTAACCACAGAAACTTTAACACAGCATAAACTTGTAAATGTTGAATAACATAACATCAAACACTAAAAGGTCTTTCTCTTTACTCAAAAACTCATAAATAACACTCAATTTTAATATTAATGTTTCAGCAAAGCATGATGGGAACTAATAATCAACTTAATGCCAACAAAAATTATTTGTGTAATCCCAACTCTCAGAAAGAAGATTGTTAACTTAATTTTAAACATTTGAAAATGAAATTGAATGCAAATGACGATCAAAATTCTCAAGAATTTTTTAATATGGCCATTTTCACAAGCAGAGCGGTGCTGAGAGCTGTGGGAACGAAGGAATAGACATATATGGCCTGTTCAAAAACCCACACATGCCACTTTTGCCACTGGAGAGTGTGTGCATGCAACAGGAAGTAAGCATGCAAGACTGTCCCAGATCTTAAAAATAACAAAGCTCATTGCCCTTAAATGCACACTAAACCCACACTAAAGGTGATGATACACAGGGTAACTTTTTGAGCAATGTTGCTGGGCAATCTTGCCGAGCAATTGTTGCTTGGGCACTTTCCCATTGAAAATGGGCAATAAATTTCTATCTGGATAATTTAGATTGGTCGTGAGCCCTGTGTCTCATCTGGTTGCCCGTTGGCGGCAACATTGCTCAAAAAGTTGCCCTGTGTATCATCACCTTATGTGTATTTTGTACAACATTTGCAACTGCTTTTTTTCAATTAAAGGTAGCACTATGTGACTTTTTCCCCTTTAGCAGTTAAAAAACAAAACTGCATGCCTTTTGCAGAAGAACATTGTTTTGGTTGTGCTTTAGTAACTGTGCGGATGAATTTGGTCATCATACTGCTTATAGTCACTTCCAAGTTTAAAGGGATAGTTCATCCAAAAATAAAAATTATATCATCATTTACTCACCGTTCCAAATCTGTATGAGTTTTTGGTTACACTTTATTTCGATAGTCCACTTTAGACATTCCACTAACTATAAGTAACTTTTCAACTACATGTCAACTAACTCTCATTAGAGTATTAGTAGGCTGTAGTAGACTGTCAGTAGACTGTTAGGAGAATAGACGGGTTAGGAGAATAAGTTGACTTGTAGTTGCCAAGTTACTTATAGTCAGTAGAATACAGTGTTATCAAATTTTAAAGCCACAGTCCGTAGTTTTTCCTCTTTGTCGCCATCTTTGTTCGAATTCTGCAAATGCAGTTATTCGCGGAATTATCAACTTTACGTGGGTTGTGCCTCGGCACAGCACGGCACAGCTAGGATGAATCCAATGTTTTGAGGAGAATCTGCGGCTGTCAGTCACTGCGCTGGTGTGGATACTGTCATTCACAATCACAGATTCTACTTTTTGGAAGTATGACCAACATAAGAATTTTCACCGGAAAATGTCATCTGAACAAGTAACATCCACTTTTGTTCTGACCAACTTTTGACCAAGGGAAAAAAAGCATTGCAGTAAATCACGCTGATAAAATCTAACGATTGCTTATCATATCACGTCAAACCGTGCAAACTATACTTTGTTCTCATATTGTTAATGTTAACAACATCAGCATTGCGTGACTACATTTAATGCCCTTCCGATATTTATCCTTGTTTTATCCCAGTACCACTGGAATTAAAAACATTATAACAAGCTTACCGTTTTGAATCGAGTTCAGGCAAGCAGATAGTTTTGAACACTGGCTGGTTATGTACTTGCTGAAAATTTTATTTTGGATCATTTTTAACCTAAAAAAGTTACGGAATGCTGAATGCAGCTTTATAGTCTACTAATCCTCTAATGCCAGTTAGTTGACATGTAGCTGTAAAGTTACTTATAGTTAGTAGAATGTCTAAAGTGGACTATCAAAATAAAAAGTTACTGAGTTTTTTTCTTCTGTTGACCACAAAAGAAGAATATTGGTAACCAGACATTTGACGGTTGCCATTGACTTCCATAGTATTTTTTTCCAACTATGAAAGTCAATTTCAACCGTCAACTCTCAGGTTACCAACATTCTTCAAAATACCTTCTTTTGTGTTCAGTAGAAGAAACTTGTACAGATTTGGAACAACTTGATGATTAGTTAATGATGACAGAGTTTTCATTTTTGGGTGAACTATCCCTTTAAGAGATAAAACCAGTTTAGATGGAAAGGATCTCAAGCTGACTAACTGAAGACATTACTGTAGCTTTACCCATTAGACATGGTACTTCCTTGAAAATAAATTCCAGCACAGCTCTACAACAACCATAATGAAATGATCCTTCACAATACATAATGCTTTACAACGAACTCTGTTAAAGAGCTACATATGGCAAATTATCTGTTCAATAAAATACCTTACTCACCTGTTGAGTATTAAAAAGACCATCTCCGCATCGTTTTTACAACATTTAATTTAAGCTATATGCTATGGGAAAACTCCTTTTCTCGAGAATATTGAAGCCTTTATTTTAAAACGCAGTGCAGCTGCACAGCCAGCACAGCACAGAGCTGACTAGCTCGCTCATTGACTGGGCTACGGGAACTGCACGAACCTATGGCGAAGCATAAGGGCAGCACATATACCGGGCATACTGAACCAGGGTGCAGTCATGCTATCTCTAGACAAAGTTCCCCCCGGGTAATGGTCTCTCCACCCTCAGATGGTTCGTCTGATCTGGAGTGTCTTCGGCAGGGCAGAGGTAGACCTCTTTGTCTCAGAAGACAACTCTTATTGCCCAATATTCTTCTCAAAGAGCAGGGATGCATTGGCCCACGAATGGCCCAGCCTCCCCCTTTACACATTCCCTCCGGTCTCGATGCTCCCTCAAGTCATCGAACGAATCAGGGAGAAGAAGTGTGCAGTCCTCCTAATAGCCCCTCTCTGGCAGACTCAGACATGGTTTCCCGAGTTGGTGCAGCTGCTCGATGCAGCTCCCTGGCCGATACAACTGAGGAAGAACGTCCTCACGCAGGTGAAAGGGACAATCTGGCACCCCCTCCCAGACTTGTGGGCCCTTCATGTATGGTCCCTCAACAGGCATCCGGGAACCTCCCGGAAAAAGTCCTAAGCACTATCACTGAGGCTAGAGCGCCGTCAACTAGCGCTTAACGCTCTACGCCCTTAAATGGTCAGTGTTCACCGGCTGGTGTGCAGCTCGGAACCTTGACCCCTACTTGTGTGATGTACCACTGGTACTTTCTTTTCGTCAAGAGCTGCTGGACGTGGGTCAGACCCCCTCCACGCTCAAAGTATACGTGATGGCCATAGAAGCCTTCCATGCTCTTGTGGCTGGCCAGTCTTTGGGAAGGAACAATCTGGTCGTGCGCTTCCTTAAAGGGGCCAGGAGGCTTAACCAGCCTCAACCTCCCTTTATACCTGCCTGGGACCTATCCACAGTCCTCATGGCCCTTAAGGGAGCCCCGTTTGAGCCGCTTCAATCAGCTGACTTAAAGCTTCTTTCGCTCAAGACCACACTCCTGCTAGCCCTAGCATCGGTCAAGCGAGTGGGTGACTTACAAGCGCTCTCTACGAACGCCTCATGTCTCGAGTTCGGGCCCAATGACTACAAAGTCGTCCTCAGACCAAGACATGGTTATGTACCGAAGGTGCTCTTTACTCTGTTCAGAGCCCAGGTCATTTTGCTATCGGCGCTTCCCCTAATGGAAGACGATAGAGAATTAGGTCTGCTCTGCCCTGTTAGGGATCTCAGAATATATCTGGAGCGTTCTGCCCCATTCAGACAGTCGGAACAGTCTTTTGTATGCTTCGGTGGCCGTCCCAAAGGGCTTTCCGTTCACAAAGCAGAGATTATCACGATGGATAGTGGACGTTATCTCTCTAGCCTACGCTTCTATGGGCCTTCAATGTCCCATAGGCGTCAGGGCTCATTCCACAAGGGGCATGGCCTCTTCATGAGCTTGGTCCAGTGGTGTACCAATTGAAGACATTTGTGCGTCGGCCGACTGGTCTTCGCCGTCCACATTTGTAAGATTTTATAATCTAGAAGTGCCAGCACTGCAGGCACGAGTTCTTTCTATTTGATAAGAGGTCTTGGCTCCTGAAGGGCCCAAACCTCTAGATATCCCCTCGTGGGCTCCGACATTGTCTTGTCCCCGTAGGGCTCTGACTTTAGTTCTACTATAAGCCTCGGGCCGCACAGCCCCAGGAGATATCTCAGAGCGAAGTTGTTAGCTGATAGCACGGCATTTCAAAATGGGTTCCCATAGCGTATAGCTACGCAATACGTAACCTTGGTTCCCTGAGAGTAAGGGAACGAGTATTGCGTAGCCAGCCGTGCTATTATGCTTCGCGTTAGGGTACTGTCGCTTCAGTCGATTAAAACTGATTCCTATGGCGAAATGGGCCACTTATATAGTCAGTAGCCACACCCATTCTAGCGTGCTTTGGCCTGCGCGAGGCGGGAAGTGTCCTGATAGGATCGCGCGTCCTCGCTCCTTTGCCATAGGTTCGTACAGTTCCCGCAGCCCAGCCAATCAGCGAGCTAGGCAGCTCTGCGTTGTGCTGGCTGTGCAGCTTCACTGCGATTTAAAATAAAGGCTTCAATATTCTCGAGAAAAGGAGTTTTTCCATAGCGTATAGCTACGCAATACTCGTTCCCTTACTCTCAGGGAACCGAGGTTACATTAGTAACCGAGTACGTTCTCACCATCTTCCAAAAGCCAAGCCAATGTTGATTCTGGATTTATTACGAGCTCTGTCACGTTATCTTTTTGCCAGCGGATTCTCCTCGGTTCGGCGTTTGTTTAAAACAGATTTAACTACTCCACTTGTTGTGACAACTAACCTGTCACTCCCACACCATTCAAGTGACACCTGTCCAATTTTTCTGTGTGAGGTATGTAGTATGTACATAATTTCTTGTGAAAAGCATCCCACTCGGTTTTAAATATTTATAATAGGCTTACCATAGTGAATCAGGGTAAGACAAAAACACGTTTTGGAAGATGGATTGAATTGATGGTGTATTATCTCATTAAATTTTGTCCCTTTTGAACAAAAAAAGTTACAAAATGCACCTTTAAAATATGGTGTCGTCTGTTACATAGTAAATACTGAACAGACATTTAGAAGTTTATTTTAAAATGCAAAGTATTGAAAATCTTAATAAATCTTAATTGCATTTTTCTACACTGTAATATGGAGATGGTCCCTCAAGAGATGGTCCCTCAAACCATCTCTTCTCCCTGCTACCATCTGGCAGGCGGTATCGGGCTCTGGGAGCATGCACCTCCAGGCTGCAGAACAGTTTTATCCCCAATGCCATCACAGAACTGAACAATTCTGCCCCTCCACCACCCAGTCAGCACAGCTGCACTTTTTAGATAGGGACTCTATGCAATGGGACTTCAGTGCAATGTTGGATGCCCTGATAAAGTTTTTATATTTTTCTTATTCTATTTTATTTATTGTATGAGTGTGTTATGAAAGTGATTCTTGTTTTAGAGGTTGCACAAACAAATTTTATTGTATGGTTCTACTGTACAATGACAATTAAAGTCTATCTATCTATCTATCTATCTATCTATCTATCTATCTATCTATCTATCTATCTATCTATCTATCTATCTATCTATCTATCTATCTATCTATCTATCTATCTATCTATCTATCTATCTATCTATCTATCTATCTATCTATCTATCTATCTATCTATCTATCTATCATCAGGTAATCAAAGTTTCTGCACTCACTTGCTGTCTTCATGCCCAATTGAACACAAAGACCGCAGTTGTTGGTATTTGGGGGAGGTGAAGGCTTTCAGAGGATATTACGTATTGCATGTAAAGAACCCATCACCCTGTGTCATCTGTTTCATGAGAAAGAAAATGAATGCAGTACTGATTAATAATATTTTTTTTTACTGAACAAAAAGTAGCATTTCATTTATTCATTTATGTATGAGACATTCCAAAAATTTTGAAAAATGAAATGCTATTTGTTCAGTTTAGTTAAATGTCTACTTTTGATTAAGTAGTCAACTCTGTTATTTTTCATTACAGTAAAAAAAATGAATAATCAATACTGCATTTATTTTCTCTATAATAAACTTTTAGTACTTTCCAGACCTGGAGAACAGGGTTAATAGCTAAAATAATTATAAAACTGTCAACCCTGTTACCTAAGGCACAGCTATATCTCAATATAATTACAAATTTAGACTGAGATGGCATGATTCAGCTATTAGCACTTAAAATACTTTTTTTTTCTAATATAATGTTTAAAATCATACAGAAATGCACTTTAAAACAACAACAACAACAACAACAACTTTAAAATAAGAAAAAGAAAAGTCACCTAAATTACCCTTTTGTTTTTCAAAGGCCATACTAACATATTTGATGAAATGCCAAACTGCATATAGTTTATACATCATACTTTATACAGTGCAGATCAAAAATAGATAAATATTTGTTCCTCACAGACCCAAGATAACCATTTTCTCAAATACTTTGTTTTATTTCATTTACACATAGTTTTATTTCACCTACAACACAATTTAGCACTGTTGTCATTCAATTTGTCCAAATTAATACAAAAAAAAAAAAATGCATAAGTTTGCATAAGTTGGCTACTTACACAGAACAGTGAGAAGTACCTGCAGCATGTTCATTTTTAAGTCCACAGTGATATCCAGCATCAACATGAGCTCTCCAGTGTATCTGCATCTAGTTCAGTGTGAGCGTGTGTGAGAAACAGTGCTAGGAATGACAGGCTGCTCAATGCAGAGCCATGGGTGGAGCGTGAAGACCAGCTCCACCTCTCTGGATGTAATTTGAGCATAATGGGTTCAACCATACCCTGGGCCTAACCCTACTCATAACTCTATCACTCCTCCCATTAGATCCACAGAGCTGGAGTCTGGACCAGGTCATCTTAAATCATTAAATTCTTAAGTTCTTTTACACTATTCATTTTTATTTTACATTTTATTTTGAGTGCATACAAGTGAGGGTGAGCTTCTTGCATGATCTCCCTGTCATCGACAACAAGTCTTTTGCAGGCTTCTTTTATTCAAAGTTGCAAGAGTGCAAATAAAAAGACTCATTTGTTACGTACTTAATATACCAAATAACATGAGCTAGAGTGTCAAGAAAAACGTCTCGGTTACGTATGTACCCCAAATTCCCTGATAGGGAACGAGATGCTGCGTCAAGCTGTGCGAACGCCTCTGCGTGTGTGCGTCATGAAGCACGTATGGAATCAGTCCAATGGAGAGACGGAACGTCATAGGCGGGTGACGTCATCGACCAGGAAACTATAAAGCACCCCAAAAACACAAGCGCGACAGCTTCTGATAGGGCTGAAGGAAGCGCTAACGGGCATGCTGGGAGTATGGCAGAACGACGCAGCGTCTCGTTCCCTATCAGGGAACTAGGGTTACATACGTAACCGAGACGTTCCCTTTCAAGGGAACTCGAGCTGCGTCAAGCTGTGGGAACGCCAATACCCACGTCGCCATAGGAGCAAATGACCGTCATGTGGGAACTAGCGCACAGAGGACGAGAGCACCTGCGCCCCAGGAGTGGAACTTAAGTCCAATTCATAGAACTTAAATGTATGCGGTGAGGACCACCCAGCCGCATTAGAAACATCACTTAGCGATACTCCTGACAACAATGCCTTAGAAGCAGCCATACTCCTAGTAGAGTGGGCTCGTACAGCCAAAGGTGAAGGCTGACCAGCCGACTCATAAGCAAGTGAGATGGTCTCAACCACCCACTTGCTCATTCTCTGTTTAGACGCGGGACACCCTTTCCTGGGTGGCCCAAAGCACACAAATAACTGTTCTGATTTCCTCCAAAGGGCAGCTCTGTGGACGTAAGCGTCTAATGCCCTAACCGGGCAGAGAAGGTTAAGTTTCTCCTGATCTGATGACACAAAAGGAGGAGGATAGAAAGCCTGCAGCACTGTAGGTCTAACAGCATTAGTAGGGACCTTAGGGACATAACCTGCTCTAGGGTATAGAAAAGCCTTAACCATACCAGGCGAAAACTCCAGGCACGAGGGTGCAACCGACAGAGCCTGCAAATCTCCGATTCTCTTAAGTGAGGAGATTGCAAGCAGAAAAAGAGTTTTATACGTGAGAAATTTCTCAGAAACTTCCTCAATAGGTTCAAAGGGGGCCAAAGAAAGGCCCTCTAGTACAATGGCCAAATCCCAAGTCGGCACCCTCATACGAACTGCAGGCCTCGGCCTCAAAGTGCCACGAAGGAAGCGAGTTATAAGTCTCCCAAGAGAAACTTCACTGAAAGGGACATGGTAAGCAGCTAGTGCCGCCACATACACCTTTAGTGTGGAGGGGGATAACCCTGCAGAGAAACGCTCCTGCAGAAACTCCAGCACTGCACCCACTGGGCCGTTAACTGGGTCCTGCCGGTGTTCTGCACACCAAGAAGTGAAAAGTTTCCACTTCAGGGCATATAACTTCCTCGTGGACGAAGCTCTGGAGTGAAGGATGGTCTCAACAACCTCAGTTGAGAGACCAGATTCTATGAGCTGGGCCCCCTCAGAGGCCAAGCCCACAGTTTCCACAACTCTGGGCGGGGGTGAAATATCGTACCGCCCTCCTGAGAGAGTAGATCCCTCCTGATCGGAATCTCCAAGGGAGAGCCGTCCAGAAGAGATATTAGGTCCGCGAACCATACTCGGGCCGGCCAGAACGGGGCTACTAGAAGTAGGCTGACCCCGTCCCAGCTAACCCTCTCCAGAACTCCTGGTAGCAGAGCAACCGGGGGAAAAGCATACAGACGTGACCTCGGCCACGGCTGTACCAGAGCGTCTAACCCCAGAGGGGCTGGCTGACTGATGGAGAACCACAGATGACAGTGCGTTGTCTCCTTGGAAGCGAATAGGTCCACCTCGGCGCGACCGAAACTCAACCAAAGGAGCTCCACCACCTCGGGGTGGAGCCTCCATTCCCCCGGCCTCGGCTCCTGCCTCGACAGGGAGTCTGCTACCACATTCAAATAACCAGGAAGATACATAGCTCTCAGAGACCGTAACTTCCCCTGGGACCACAGGAGGATCTGACGGGCCAACTTGTAAAGTGGACGCGACCGCAGGCCCCCCTGATGATTTATATACGAGACCACCGACATGTTGTCCGACTGAACTAGCACATGATGACCTCTGAGGTCTGCTAGGAAGTGTTTCAAAGCTTGGAACACCGCCAACATCTCTAGAAAATTTATATATCCTTGATAGATGATGGTCCTGCCACAGACCTCGGGCTGGACGACCACTCATGACCGCCCCCCACCCTGTGAGGGAAGCATCCGTCGTTAGCGTTACACGACGACAAAGAGCCCCCAACACAGGCCCTTTGGATAGGAACCAGGTTTCTTTCCACATGACCAGAGCACGAAGGCAGCGCCGCGTGACTTTGATCGTGCGGAGGGGATTTCCCCTCGGGGAGAATCCCTTGGTCCGGAGCCACCACTGCAGTGGTCTCATGTAGAACAGGCCGCAAGGTATAACGTTGGACGCTGCTGCCATCAGACCCAACAGTCTCTGAAACTGTTTTACAGTGAGTAGCTGGCCTAGCTTTACTTGTTTCATAGCTGAAAGAACCGAAGCGATGCGGGTCGGAGAAAGTCGCGCCCGCATCGAGACCGAATCCCAAACGACGCCCAGAAAAGTGGTCTTCTGAGAAGGAGATAATACACTTTTCTTTGCGTTCAGCCTCAACCCCAACTTTCTTATATGAGCCCCGGCATGAAGGCGGGGTTGGCAGAACGGGCCCCTGAGGGCACCGAAGAAGAGCGGGCACCGTGTAATGTGGTGAACACCTCTCTCCCACGGCAGGGACCACCCTCAGCATCCTGACGCCAGCGGAAGCCTTCTTGGCCATAATAACTGTCCTCAGATCAGTTTTGCCAGAAGACTTCGGCTGAGAGTGCCGCGTCTGGTCCCACTGTTTGGAAGGGGGAGCGCGAGACGCGACACTCTGCTTCTGTTGCGCCCTATGTGAGGAGCTGACTGACGGCCTGGACTGCTCCCGCCCAGCAGTACCGGGGACATGAATTTTAAGAGGCATAAATTTCTGAAACGCTGCTGACTGTTTCTTCTCTTCCTGAAATCTATCTATGACAGTATTGACAGAATCACCAAAAAGACCATGAGGAGAGAGCGGAGCGTCCAAAAGAAAAGCTTTGTCTTTTTCTTTCATGCCAGAGAGATTTAACCATAGATGCCTCTCTGCGGCCACCAGGGCTGCCATAGTACGGCCCATTAGCTTGGCCGACTCCTTGGTGGCGCGCAGAGATAAATCTGCAGCCTGACGCAGTTCGCAAACTACGTCAGTGCTGACCTCTTGAGTGTCACTCACATCCTTTAATAAGTCAGCCTGGTATGCCTGCAAGATGGACATCATGTGCAGGCACGCCGAGGCTTGACCGGCCGCCGAATACGCCTTACCCACTAAAGCTGATGTACTTCTAAGGGGCTTAGAGGGTAAAAGTGGTGTTTTAAAAGAAGATGCAGCTTCAGCAGAAAGATGACTAGCAAGCGCCTCTTCTGCTTTGGGCATCGCCCCATAACCATGAGATTTAGCCCCCACAATGCTTGAATAAGTGGACGTTTGAGGGCTAAAACGTCTTGGTCGTTTCTTGGTCGTGGGGTATTATCCTTTGAACGACTGCAGGTTCTGGTCTAATGTCTTATTGTTGTTGGGGACTGTTGATGTACATTGTTGGTGTATTTTTGATGTTTGTCTTTTAGGTTATTTATGTCTGAGAGTTGTACTAAGACCACTTCCTATCAACTTGTTGACATGGCAATAAATGAAATGAAATGAAATGAAATAAAAACACGATAAGAGACCGGCTTTTTCCACGATCTCGAAACCTCTGTGTGGAGATCAGGGAAGAAGGGCAAGCACCGGCGTGGAGGTTGAGAACGGGAGGGCAAAAATCTTTCATCTAATTTAGATTTTTCTCTAGACTCCTGCCTAACAGCTGGCCACTCGATGCTTAATTTAGAAACAGCACGAGTGAGCACCTCCATAAGCTCCTCACTTTCGGGAGAGCGAGATGGCGAATCATCGACATCTCCCGCATCCAGACTAGCAACATCCAGATCCTCAGAACTGGATAGTTGCAGTACTGGGGCCTCAGTTCGAGGGGAAGAAACCGCAGAGCGTGCTTCCGAACCCGAGACTGAGGCACTGGATCTAACAGGTAAGGGCTGAGATAGGGCAAAGCCCGTCTCAAGCCCGCTGTTAGATCCATCTGCGATCCCCACGAATGATGTCGCCGCTCAGCCTCGGCATAAGCGGGACCCGATCCGCGGGGATCGCAAACCGAACCACACTCCTCAAAGAGTGATTGGCGGGAGCGGAGCGTTCTAAGAGCGTTCTGCCATTGTCTCTCAATATAATATATATATATATATATATATATATATATATATATATATATATATATATATATATATATATCGTTTTTTGAAATAGTGAAACTCCTGCTTAGTGACAGACAAAAACACTTGAGACAGATCCACATATAGCGCTTACTGAAGGCATAGAAGCTGTCGCGCTTGTGTTTTGGGGGTGCTTTATAGTTTCCTGATCGATGACGTCACCCGCCTATGACGTTCCGTCTCTCCATTGGACTGATTCCATACGTGCTTCATGACGCACACACGCAGAGGCGTTCCCACAGCTTGACGCAGCTCGAGTTCCCTTGAAAGGGAACCTAAGTTTGTAGCAGTTTTTTAAATCTTTGTTTTTAACAATCAACACAAAAGTACACACAATGTGTTAAAATATCTGTGTTTTTAATTAGCCTACCACACCCATTTTGAGAGTGCTCGATTTTGCCAAGTTAGACGCGTTCTTGAGTCAACATATTTTGTTGATTCTGGAATAACATTCCTGTCCGAAAATGTAATCAAAACCCTATCCCTACCCCTAAACCTAACCCTACCCATAAGTTGTCCATAAAACCAGAAGGAAATGATGATGACACTGATGTAAAACATCACAGAAAGAAGTTCAGATATTTGTATGGAAAAACAAGACAAATGTGCAAGCATAAACAAGCATATAGTAAACCAACTTCCCCATTAGTTGAACATTATGGTGGTCAACCAACAGGATGCTGAAACCAGCCTTAAAAAGCAACGAAAAACACTGGTCTTTTCAGCAGTGTTCATCATTGCTCAAACAACTGAAAGAAAAAGTAATGAACTGACCTGTTGTTGTTTGTGTGTGACGACAATGAGATAAGGCTGAGATGTTTCAGATGATAACACTAATGTAGAAGCACCTAACCCTGGTTGTAAGCCTAAACTTGACAACCTATCCATTGCGACATGGTGTCTGGCAATAGAATATGATAAAAATCAGTAAGCTTTTTCCGAAAGCTTTTGGCGCACAGAAAATATTTAGTTATATTAGTTAAATTGACCTAAGGCTCCATGTGAAAATGGTGCTAGAAGTTTTTAAATTAAAAAGTTGTTAAATGTGCAAAAAATATATAATTAATGTTAGGAACTAGTACAGCTGTGGTTATAGGCTTTATAACCGAACCGTTTCACAGATGACGCCTTTCCACAGTAAATCTAATATATATATATTATATATATATATATATATATATATATATATATATATATATATTCTTTTTTTAATTAAGTAAATTTCACAATTTCACATTCATAAATTAAAGTTAACTATAAAACCCCAACTTCATGGTTTTATTACCATCAATCTCTTTAAGATATGCTAAGTATTCCGAAATAGCCAGAAGGAAGAGAAAAAGGGAAGATCTGGCCAACAAAAACAAGGTATAACCAAGAACATAATTTAATCTGCCCCTGGGGCTTGAATAATCACAGCAAGAGTCATTCATAATAAGTATTTCACATAGAGGAGTTATAATACGTCATCCTACTGTGAGTTTGTGCCATGAGCGAGTTAAACGTCTCGGAAACACTTCTCAAATAGTGGTCTGAAACTAAAACAGCAGGACGTTAGCGACATTAGACAAACTTCAAATGATGTAAAGACTTGTTTCTGTTATGCTTAACTGAGAACCATGAACATATTAAAGCAAGTTAGAACAAGACAGGAACTGACAGAGGCATCTCGCCCAACCCCCTCAACCCATCACAGCTCTCATGCAAGTACAAACTCATTCATCCATACTTGAGAACGGAGCACAACTGAGCAAGGAGCGATTAAGTCCAACAGTTGTGAGATGCTTTAAAATACAGTAATATTATCATAACCGAGACCTCCAGCAGGACCCTAATGGCAGTATTTCGAGGTAACATCATTGTCATGTGTCCCGTTCATGCTGGATTCTCACACAGACCCTCTTGTTCTGCCTGGTCCTGTTCATTCCCCATCTGTGGCAACTGCTTTCTCTTGAAAAAGCCAACCTGGTGGGAAATCAATATAATATAATATTATATTATATAATTAATCACACATTTTTCTGTAATTAATCGTGATTAATCGCACCTAACATAAAAGTTTTTAAAATATTTTTATATTGTAATACTTTCACATTGAATCGTCAAAATAATGTAGAAATAACTTAAAAACAGTATATTTTAAATATTTGTTTAATGGCATCTTTTTCACTAAGCACTATGAATCACTGATATCAATACTGATGTCTCTATTACATGGATTTTCCCCCTCAATTTTAGCCATTAATTATAGCTATTCAACATCACAGTATAATAAACAGCTATCAATTTTAACATTTAATAGGCTTTTAAAAAAAATATCTTCACATAAACCCGCTGAATAAATGTATTCCTTTAATAAATCAGGGCTCAATACTAAGGTTTTTCCTACTGGCCCAGTCGGCCCGTTCAGGTTTTTACCTGCCCTGCTAAGATGCACAAAAAAAGATATTGTTTCCATTGTTTTTGATCCATGTAACCTTGTAAACAGTGCTTTAAGATTTTCCGGTAGGTCTGTAGGAATTGAGGTCGAACCAAACACAAATGAATCTTCCATGTGATTCATTCAAATTCAGATTCTGATTCTGAAACAGAATTCCACACAGAACTCGACACTCCAGACCCCAAATCAACATTCCAGAACCGTAAAGATCCCAGCTCCAGCTAGTCTACAAAACGACTTTATGGCCCTGCAAGCTTCAAAGAGATGAGCCTAAATAGAGGAAGAACTGGTCAAAGTTAGATTGGTTCAGTGATGGCACAGCTCGGGACCCACCAAGATAACAGCAGAGATTGTTTGAACCCATGACAAATGATTTAAAACAGACCTCCTCCTTTTTAAGGACCTTTTGACGACCCCAGGGTGGAAATCTCTTAAAACCACAGAGACTGAGATTTTACATATAAAATTACATAAAATCATCCCAAAACAATTATTGACGGACTTCTAATCAAACATTGTTCAACTACATAATCCTATATTGTATTTACAGCCTCTGTATTCATCTATTATGCTTAGATCACATACAAGTCATGTAACTCTCTGCTAGAGCTGAAGAATAAGGAGACCACAGATAACGCATGATTTACGATGAGAGGTGAAGAGAATGCCACCTCCCAAATAAAGACAGTGCCTAATTGGTCAGAACTCATCTAAGAGGCTGGACAAACAGCCGAGTTTAAAATCTTAGGACCCGAAAAGCCAGGAGAGTTTTAGTAGAAGATTTTGTTATGTTGGGTTGAGGTTTGGTTTGTGAATTTGTTCGCTAGAGCAAATTTACAGAAGTCATGGAGAAGCCATGACGAGTAACCGGACAGACGAGTAACCATGTAGACCAGCAGAGAAATTAACCCAAACAAGATCAGAAGAACATCCATGGGTTAAGCTTCATCCAAGCCATCTATAACTACTCTCGTCTCACTTTTCTTTCTGTTTCTTATAGCTTTATTTTTCTTTTCCGTTGAGAGTCTCGGTTCTAAGTTAAGTTTTTCTGCAAAGTTTCGTTTAAACGATTCGACTGCAAAGCCCGCTTTCAACTTCAAAGACTTTTCATCCATCGCCAACACACCACGTGATTGGCTGCCCAGAGACATCTATTCAGGCACGAGGACCCGCCAGTCAACGAACCCGGGAAACACCCTTTTACGCTGACAAAAGGAACTCCCAAAGAAACGCACAGACAAACGCAAGTATAGCCTACCTCCAGACTCTTAGCTGAACTGGTGCTTTGATATAACCTTTAATAACCCCGCATAAGAAACGATAGAAGGGTTAAATTAATGATTGATGGTTCGTTCAGGTCATGTCTTATAAGTGCATATAGAAACTTGGGATTTCATCATCTCACTCTTAAAACTCATTCTTTCCTCACTCTCTTTCTTTCTGCAACTCGTATGAATGTGTGTGTGTGCATCTGATTGTGTTAGATATTAGTTTTATGTGTTAGAATAATCAATAAAGTCTTCTTTGTATTTTAAGGATAATTGTTCTTGTGTTATGTGCTTACAGATTTAATGTCTTAAACTGCTGATCTAAGTTACCTTGCAAATAAATAGTGTTTCACTATAGTTTGGATATTTATATCCATTTTAGAGCTGATAGTTACGGCCCGCTCAAATGAACGCTGGACGAGTCATTTGCGAGCCGTTTAAGTGAATCGTTTAAGTGATTCCCTATAAGTTAATTCATAATTCCTTTTGAGCTAATTGACCTGTCTAACCCAGACACGTTATTTATTTAATCAGTTAGTTCCTTACAGGTCTAACATGTAAATATACAGAAATTGAATAATCAATCACTGCACAGTCTTCACTGCATAAATTATAGATTTAATACAGATTAATCCTTATTAAAGCTACAAAAGTTATTCAGTCAAGAGCAGTGAGGGATTTTCTCTTTTTCTTTTGTTCTTTGATTAACATTGATCACTGACAGGTTTATTAGGCTGCCGTCACTTTAAGAGCTGACACACATGACCCAGATCTGACACGCATCCTATTTAACACTTTTTAACTAATTTAAGACTGTGCTTATGAGAATACTCGACAAAATGGGAATTTTGACAAAGGAGGCTGCTTTAAATATTAAATAATAAACAAGTTAAACTGAAATAATTTCGACAGCTCTATTTATATTATATTATTAGAATAAAGCATTTTACTTTGTAAAATTACAGTGCAGTTGTACAGTAGTTGTAGTTCATGCTAAAACAAAGAGCACATACCTTCCATAGAATCACTGTAGCTAGAACAAACAGGAGGAGTCCGCCAATGACACTTCCTATGATAACACCAATAGGAACATCTCCAATCGCTCCTTCTTTACTGACTGTAATTTTTATCTGCAGCGGAGTCAAGAAAGATTAGATAAAGCATATCAATGACACATAAAGCAATATCACTATACAGTCTAGACTAGCAAAGGTTGTTTTTCAACTTTTTGACAGGACTCCCAAATATGATAATAGAAAAATGAGAAAAATATTAAAAGTACTATTTAAGAACAATATTATAGCTTTCACAATATTATATACAGTACATATTATATACTGCAGACTATATACATATATACAATATTACATATACATATATACACTACCGGTCAAAATATTTTTTTTATGCTTAATATTTTTGTGGTAACTATGATACACTACCATTCAAATGTAATTAATTAAAGAAATGAATACTTTTATTCAGCAAGGATGTAATAAATTGATAAAAGTAAAGACATTTATAACGTTTCTGCTTCAAATAAATGCTGTTTTTATTTAACTTTGTATTCATCAGAGAATCCTGAAAAAAATGTATCACTGTTTCCACAAAAAGCAAATCAGCATATTACAACATTACATATTTCACAATGGGGTATGAAAGTAAACTCTGAAACATGTCTGAAAAACTTCTACTTCTGAAGTATAATGTTCTAAAGAAGTTCAGATTTGTATGGAAAAACAAGACAACTGTGCAGATTAAAACAAGCATATAGTAAACCAACTTCCCCATTAGTTGAACATTATGGTGGTCAACCAACAGGATGCATACCAGAAACCAGCCTTAAAAAGCAATGAAAAACACGGTTGATCATTGCTCAAACAACTGAAAGAAAGGGTAATGAACTGACCTGTTGTTGTTTGTGTGTGACGACTATGAGATCAGGCTGAGATGTTTCTATTTCAGAGCTTCCTGCCACTAAAACGGTCTGAAAATCCGCCTAGAAGAAGATTAAACATGGAGTGTGAACTGAAGTATCTGCTCAGGACAGATATCAGACACGATAAAACAGTTCAAGAGACACTTACAAAGGCAAAAGTGCCCTTCCAGATCCTTGCGGTTATGTTTACAAAGTAGCTGGTTTTCATCTCCAGATTTTCGAGGACACAAGTCATGGGTTCACATTTTGCCGCCTTACAATTCTGGAAATGAACAACTGTATGTTACACAAGTTTGTTGTTCAGTAAGACATTTCAACGTTTTTGAAAGAAGTCTCTTATACTCACTGAGGTTGCTTTTGATAAAAAATACAGTAATACGAGTAATATTGTGAAATCTTATTACAATTCAAATTTTCTAATTGAATATATTTAAAAAAATAATTTATTCCTGTGATCAAAGCTGTATTTTCAGTGTCACATAATCCTTCAGAAATCATGCTGACACCGTTTGTGCTGATTGTGCAAGAAGGCCTATGTTGCTCTCTGTAAATTTCACATTAACACACACACACACACATACTGACCAGTTCTGTTGTCCCTCTAAAGCTCTGTTTAGTGAAGCTGGCAGTGTAGGTTTTCTCTCTGATGTTTAACGGGTCAATGAGAGCGTTGCTGTCACATCGCACATTTACAACCTGCGGATCAGAAACAGCCTAAATGATCATTTTCATTTTGATCCCAGCCTGGGATTTACAGCATAATGTGTGAAACACTTAATTTGCATAGGAAGTGCTGAACAAAACTATAGAAGCTATACTTTTTAATCGAGCGTTAAACTTACAGGTGCTGTTTTGACTGAAGTCACATAAAGTAAATGGTTTCCAGCCTTGGTGCTGGTGGGCAGCGAGACGGTCAGATGAGCCTGATTGATTGGTAAGGTTCCAGTCGAAACCTGCAGAAAGACATGCTTCAAATAGCTATCGTATATTTCACATTGCAAACAGTAGGGGGAACTCGAGAAAATATATATTTAATTTTGAATTGTTGAAATTTTGAATTGTTTTGACTCACTCGTAATGTTATGTTGAATTCTGGGCCGATGTCATTGAAATCTGAGACTGTGTGTTTGACTTGATCCTCAGCACCAATGACGCAATAATCCAAGCTTATGTCTCTTGAAAAATAATTTAAAAGATTTATTTTTAAAATACAAGAAAAAAAATACATACATACATATATATATATATATATATATATTAACATTATGATCTGATTAAGGTTGTCAAAGCATCATAACATTAGTCCTGACCTGGTGAGGATGATTTCGGCATCATACTGGACTGGGATGGATAGAGAGACCTTGTTATCAGATGTCACTTCCTCCTCACTGTCACTGGAAAATATTGTTCAGGGTTATTCATAGACAAAACAAACAGATGCATAAAAGTTAAAACAGAACTGTCTTAAAATAGTGTCTGTACCTTTGCACTTCAATGTTCACAACAGCATTTTTCTTTAGTTGATTCAGGTTGAACTCAAAGTTGATCTCGTATGTTACCTAATGAGAAAAAATGGAATTATTAAAGAAAACAAAAATGTTGTGTCTTCATGTTATATGGGCACTTTCCATAGACATAATGATTTATATACAGTACAAACTTACACTAAACCTACCCCTAAACCTACCCATCTCAGAAAACTTTCTGCATTTTTACATTTTCAAAAATCATCACTTAGAATGATTTATAAACTGTTTTCCTCATGGGAACCAAAAAATGTCCCCACAAGGTCAAACATTTCAGATATTGCCATCTTTGTGGAGACACTTTGTCCCCATAATGTAGGGTTTACCTGGCCGGCCACACGCACGCACGCACGCACACACACACACGCAAGCACACACATTTCTCTTACCGACTGATCAGGTGCCAGGAATGGGTATCCAACATTGCAGTTGAGTGAGCCTGTTTTTGAAGTGCATTTCACCTCAGTGTTATCACCCTGCAAACATGAGCAGGAAAGTTCACAAATGCAATTACTCGTACACAAAGCAGAGAAGATTTATTATGTCAAATCAAAAAATGATGTCCATACAGGGGGTGTAACAGAGGCATAGAACAGGTTGCTGGAGAAGTTAGCAGACACTCTTGTGTTGTATGCATTTTCCTTCCTGTTCATTACTGTCACAATGAAGGAGAGTCTTCTTCTGTCAGGGCTGACAAGAAATGAAGATGAGCTGCAAAACACAACAAAGTCTGTCAGGATTCTGGTTCTTTGATAACACATTACACATAGCCATGGGAATAGAAATGGATTATTTTTAGTTAACTCCTAAAGGAAAGATCACTTTAACTATCATCTTCTAAGGCAGAGATTCCCAAACGTTTTTGCAGCCGAACCCATTTGAACTTAAATATTGACTTGATGTAGCCCATGAAAATATAATTCAAATATCTTTAGTGAAAGTTTTATTTTGATTGTTTTTATTCTTTAATTATTTATTTTATTAAGTATTAGCTTTTTATCAATTCACAAACCCCAGTGGAAATATGAATTAAATATGAATATACATTGAATGAAATATGAACAAAATTTCAGTCTGGGCCTCATTAAAAGCTATTATTGGGTTTTACAGATTTCTTTTATGATTTTTTTTTTTTTGTCTGATTAAGTGTTATTTTAGTATTAGTATTTATTTTTATTTTAATAAATACTTTTTCCACCGGGCTTTTATTTTAATATTTTCTTTTTTCATTTTAATTTTAGTTTAAGTTTTAGAAATGTAGTTGCTTTTATAATTTTTATTGTTTTTTTTTATATATTTATATTAATTATTTCAATTAACAAAATTAATTCAATTAATCATTTTTATTGTTTTTTAAAATATTTATATTAATTAAAATTAATTCAATTAACAAAAACAATTTTGATTATATATATATATATATATATATATATATATATATATATATATATATATATATATATATATATATATATATATATATATATATATATATATATATATATATGTAAACAAGGATTGAAATGACATGATTATATCACCTACGACAAGGTGATTGTATAATGAATATACATTTTAAGGTGAACTATCCTTTTAGCAGTTTATAGACACTGGCCCTTTAAAATATACTATAGGTTACCTTGGTACATCAACAGCTTTTACAGTCAGCTTCAGGTCACAAGTACATTTATCATCAGAGCCACAATCCTTTTCAAAAGGGACCTGAGCAAAAAGAAATGCATTTTTGTCAAAGTTTACAAACTTTTAAACAATTAACGTTGGACGTACTGACGACTTTGAAACAATTGACGTTCGACGTACTGTCGCCCTTAATTAAATCCAGAGGAAATCTTACCAAAAAATCCCATGCTTTAGGCTGAAATGCATCTATGGCAGGGCCGTTTTCTTGATTCTCTGGACTGATGTCGACTCGCAAAGCAACTGGACTAGCAAAATCAGGGGTCTCCTATTACACCGTGAAAACAACCATGTAAAATTATCATTCAAGCACTTATAAATAAAACAAAGTTGTAGTACAGTGAGCACTGTTATTATGAACAGCATGAGGCTTGTGGTAACTGGCAAAAACTCACCTGGACATAGACTTTATGATCTACACAGGTTTGTGTTTCAGAGACGCTGACAGCTTTCTGGAGAACACGCTCTGAGTTGTCAAACTGGGCTCTTGAAGTGGCTCTTGACGACTGCTGGTCAGCGTCAAGGGTCAGGTTGTACTTGATATCTAAAGAACAGTGATTTCATTCACTTTCATGGAGATTTTTAAAGAAATTAACATACATGAGATACAAAATACATGAGACGACCTTACCTACTTTACCCACTAATGTAGTGGGTCTGAATGTTGACCTGAAACAGACTTTGGCAGTAACACACGGCACCATCCTTCCACCGAACATGCAAGTTTTACTCAGAATGCTGATCTTCTCCGGGTTGAAGGAGACCGTTGTTGTGATAACGGCAACTCCCCTTGACCTAAGATCAAAAAATACTCTATATTTCATCACAATTTCAGTAAATTATTTACTAGATCTTTAACAACTACACTGAGACCCTCACCAGAGCTGCACTACATTCCCATCTCCTCCGACCGAAATATCAGGGATTGAATCACTGTTCATATCTTCACGGCCATCTAAAGAGCGTCCAAAGAACCGAAGCGCCAGGTCCAGTTTGGATCCAAGAATTTTCTGCACAAAATAAGAAGACTATTTTTAGGATAAAGGTCAATGACAAATAAAAATGCTCATGATAAAAAAATTTAGGAAAAAAGAGGATCTTTAAATATATATACAGTAAATAGTTCCTATAAGTGTGATCTTTGTATTTGCATCAGAGTAGAGTAGACCAATCACAATAGACTGGGTGACTGACCAATCACAGCAAAGTAGACCAATCACAACAGACTGGGCCATCTGACCAATCAGAGCAGAGTAGACCAAATACAACAGACTGGGCCATCTGACCAATCAGAGCACAGTAGACCAATCACAACAGACTAGGCCATCTGACCAATAAGAGCAGAGTAGACCAATCACAACAGACTTTGCATATTCATTGAACCGCATAGACTAAATGAGGCAAGGGTGTAGAGTTACATTCAAGCTGTTTTAAAGTAAAGATTTTTTTTCAATGAACAAATGTTTAAATATGTCATTTTGTTGATCAAAGATGAGTTTTAAGGGATAAAATGATTGACTAAAGTGGGATTTTAAAATATGATGTATTATTAATTAAATTATAATATTTTATTAATATTCTTATATTGTTGCAATTATATTATAATGTTAAAATATTATTTTACTAAGAAATGATAACAAAAGAATGTTAACGACTTAAGGTATTCATCAGTAAATTATGGAGTGCTGAAAGGATCTGTGTTAGGCCCCCTGCTATTTTCAATATATATGCTGCTTTTTGATAATATTTACAAATAAACATTGAATAAGTTTCCATTGTTGTGCCGATGATACTTTTAAGGATAAGGTTTTCATGGCTGGTCAACAACTTAACCAGCCACACTTCCTTGAACTCATACTGGTAATTTCAGCAGGAATATTAAAATAAAAATTAGTGCGTTCTACCTGTGAGCTCTGCTTTCTGATGGTCTTTCTGTCTCCATAGTAGATGTAAATGGCACCATGGCCATTGCCTTCCAATGGGGCACCAACCACCACGTCACTGAAGCCGTCCAGGTTCAGATCTGGGACGACAGTGATGGCCGTCCCAAACCGAGCATTCTCAAATGCAGAGGGTCCCTCTAGACTGCCCTGGTTGCTTAAGATGCCCTAAGAACAACATGAGGCAAGAAATGGACAGTCTTTTTAGGATATGCTTTGATTGAAGATGATAATTATCTGAGCATGGACAGCAAATCTTTGTCACCTTGGTAATGGTGAACAGGTAGACTCGTCCTGTCTCAGACTTCTCCTCGCTCATGTACATCGGAGCTCCGACCAGCAGCAGATCAGTCACTCCATCAGCGTTCACATCAACGGGACAGAGAACGCTGCCAAAATAAGACCCGATCTGCAAACCAGACACCACAATTACATATAACATGACTTTACTGTCTAATTAAACTCAAGGTCATTAAGGGTCAAATGTACCTGATCTCCTCTTTGTGAATCTATGACCACAGGTTGTCTCTGGCTGTCAATAATGTAAACTATAACCTGTCCTCTATGAACGGCACGAGGAGCACCGGCCACATAAAACTCAGACGAGCCGTCAGTCACAGAGCTCACAGAGTAGCCTGAATATATGACAGGGGGAAATAAACAAAAAATGAGAAGAATCTAAAATACTCGATATTTTTACATGGTCTGTACACTACCGTGTGGGGTAGTTTAAAATATTTTTGAAAGAAGTCTCTTTCTGCTCACCAAGACTGTATTTATTTGATCAAAAATCCAGTGGAATTACATATAACAATTTAAAATAACTGTTTTCTATTGTAATATATGTTAAAATGTAATGTTATCAAAGGTGAATTTACAGCATCATTACTCCAGTATTCAGTGTCACAAATTCCTTCAGAAATCCTACTAATATGATGCTCAAGAAACATATATTATTATTATCCATGTAGAAAACAGTTGTGTATGGATACTGTGATACATTTTTTCAGGATTCTTTAATGAATAGAAAGTTCAAAAGAACTTATTTTATCTTTTGTAGCATTATAAATGTCTTTACCATTTGTATCAATTTAATGTGTCCTTGCTGAATAAAAGTATAAACTTCTTTATTTTTATTTTTATAATCCAATAGTGTATATGTGATTATAAACATACATGACATATATATTAGCTTTTGGTAATGAAAAATCATTACAATTGAATCTGTGACACAATGCTGTCTCACCGAGTAATGAGCTGTGGTTTCTGTCATCCAGGGTTTTCTCAAAAGCCTTTTTGAGGAAAATGTTTGATTTGCCAGCTGTCTGATGGACGACGGTCCCGGTCCATCCATACGCTCCGACAGCACCCAGCATGATCTCATCCTGTGGAAAAAAACATTTTCTGTGAATCAGTATGATACATTAGAGATTTGTCAGACTGCTCCATCAGATACATGATGTGTTGAAAGATTATTGCCACCTTTTTATTGGTCTGATGTGCGCTGAATCCAACTTGGGACATCTCCATTTGAAATTCTTGGCCTTGACCGGTGCCTTAAATGAAACAAGACAAAAATATTCAGATGCTTATCTTGATTTAAAGCTGTACTTTAGGTAAAAGTTCGACCGGTTTTCACTGGATGAAAAAACACGTTTGTGAATGCAAGATTTACCTTCAATGTTAAAGATTCTGTCTCCCAGAGTTCCCGCGATATTGATTAGAGCTTCCTCTGATGACACATTGAACATGTAGTTCTCTGTTGGAGTGCTAGCGATCAATTCAATCTCCTCGATGAACTTTTGAATATTGGCACCTTCCTTGAGAATCTGTGTGAATTCATTCATGAGACTTTTACACCAAATTCATTCATTATTTTGTGTTTTGTTGTCCAGTAAAAAATAAATAAATAAATAAATATATATATATATAAAAACAACCTTAAAACAATATGCAATACATTTAAAGACATATTATACAAATTAAAATATTTCTGGAGTGTATAAAATTAGATACACTTTATTATGAACTTTGCAACCATGCTGGAGCCTATTTACATCAATATGATTTAATTTTAGGTAATGAATCTCACTACTCATTTTACCTAATGTTCTTCATTTGAACAGATTTCATATAATACCATAGATAAATATATAATCGTCAACATTACAAACGTTTGATAACACTTTATTTTAAGGTGTAATACTAAGGTAATAACAGTAAATTATGCATAAGTGACTAACCCTTAACTAACCCAGTACCAGTTATATACTTATTACTGATTAATTACATTGTAAAACATCACATAAAAAAAAGGGTTACACTTTTAATATTAATATTAATTAACAATGTACTTACTATAGGGTTAGGGTAGGATTGGGATTTGGTTGAGGGTTAGTTGCATGTAATTATGCATAATTTACTGTTATTACTAAGTATATGTAACATATGTAACAAGGACACTGTAAAATAAAGTGTTACCAAATAAAGTTTCTGTTTTATGAATGGAAAGCTTTTTTTCATGCTAATCTCTCACTTACAGCAATGCCAAAGCGAATGATGCCATCTCGGTCAAATCTCTCAATGACCTCTTGACCTTTATAACCATCAGCTGATTCTCCATCCGTCACCACTACCAACACCTTAGTGGCACCTGGACGCCCACCGTTTTCTGGTAGGAAAGCGTTTTGTCTGAAACACAAACCATCACAAACGTTTTTTTATACAAGAAATAAAATAAATGATTAAATTTAATAATAAATAATACAAAATAAAGTAAAAAATAAATAAATACAATTACATAATTAAATTAAATTAAATTTAAATTGGTATTAATTTAAAATGGTACCTGGCATTGTCAAGTGCCGCAAAAGTGTTGGTTTCTGTTCCAGTTTTTTGGGTAATAGCCGAAGCCGCTGAAATAACTTTTTCTTTATTCTGGTCAGAACTAAATTGATAAAGAAAGGACAAGTCCTCTGAATATTGCATAATACTGACCTAAAAAACAAAAACAAAATCAAAATTAAGTCATATCACATAAATCAAAGACAAACTTGAATCAGAATAAGCTGCCTAACAGTACTTACTCGAGTTTTATCTGGTCCGATATCAAGATTTTCCAAAAGCTTGGAGAGAAAGTTTATAACGTCATGCCATGGATATATACTGTTTGATCCATCCAAAACAATGGCAACATCCATTGGCCCTCCACAAGCTGAATGAGAAATTCAGATTTAGAATATTAAGAATGACTAATTTACCCAAGAAAACATGCATTTTGTAACTTTCTGACAGTAAAAAATAAGATGTAGGCTACTTTGAAAGGCAGGAGAGAAGGCCGTCTGGAGTGCAAACTGTGGGCTCAGTTCAGCACAGACTCCTGGGTAGAAGTACTGACTGCCACAGCGCTGAGCCCACAGAGGACCGCAGGCCTGAAACACAAGCATTTATTCTATAAACTTAATACAGTTTAATCCATAACAGAGTGTCTTCAATATGACAAGGATTGAATGAATGTTTTAAAAGAAGATTCTGGTGACACAATGCTATCACATCATACCATAAATCTGTTAGGTTTAGCTGTTGGAGTGAGAGTCAGACCCAAACTCATGTTGATGTTGATGCTCTGCACACCATCTATGCTGACAGAGTCTGCGAAGACACACATATGTTTTGTGAAAAATCAAAATCCTATTAGTTATATTTTAAAGTCGTCAGGAAATCAAAATAGACAATTCATGTTTTTATAGAATATTATATAACTTCCTCTTGAAGCGTCATCTCTTCTATTCTCTGATGTTTACTGGCGTGAGGGCGGGGCAACCTGTCACTCACATGAGATTGACCAATAGCAAACCACAACCATCCAATCAGTTCCCCATGGACAAAATCAAGTCCCGCCCTACATTTGTTCTTGTTTGAAAAGCAGTTTCACTCTGATATACTTCAAAGTAGAGAAGAAAAGACTATAGCAACTTCCGTTTCATTCAGACTTTTTCAGTTCCTTACAAAAAAGTACTGTTGTTTCAGATAGCAATACAATGGTGCTGAATGATAGGCTATCATATTCATTATGAATTTGCATGGTAGGTACTCCATGGTATTATCATCGACCATGCCCAAAGCCCATGGTAATACCACAATACTTATTTGTAAGTGCATTATTATTTTAAAATAAATAGAAATTTACCTTGAAGGTTTAGTTTCTGGCAGCTGGTTGGACCACCAGTGTCACACTTATAGAGGTCTCCTTTTCTATCCTGAGGGTATCCGCTCCAGGGAGAACCTACCAGCAGCCTAAGGACAAATAACACACTTTCTCTGTACAATCAAACAGATAATGCAAACAAACTTTGCATGCAGAATTTTGCCACGCCTTTAGTAGAGATTTTCCTCTACTAAAACAATGACATAAAATGTCCCTTCCAAGAATAAGACAAAAAAGCAAGAAAAAAAGATGACAATTCCTGTTCCTGACAGGAATTAGTCATTAAAAAAGTTGTCTCATTTATCCCACTGTAAACTGTGACTATGTCTCAATGCATCACTCTGACACTTCCACCAATAGACTTCAGTGTATTTTTATACATTTCGAATATATTGTGGAGAAAATACCTGGTGTGTGTGACAGATCTTACCATTTTCCTTTTTTATTGCTCAACTGTCGTACAGTGTAGCCAAACTCTTCTACCGCATAACCTGATGAGAAGATTTTGGCACCTGCAGTTCCTACATTAAAACCCTGAGTGCGAGTAATACAGAAACCTGCAGGAAAAGTTCACATTCTCAGTGAATTTAGACTAATGCCATTTGAGCATGTTTGCTTGTTCTACAAACACATCAATATGGGACATCTGACATTGGTCAAACTTTCTATTGACCAGCAGTGTGTCGGTATATTTCAAACAATACTAGTCAAAGTGAGAACCCAACCCTTTTAGACTTTGCACCAAACACGCCTATGGGACTTACACTGATTCATGATGCACAAAAGTATATTTCTTTTCCAAGAGTATGGATGGACATCAAAAGAAATAAAAAATTAAATTAAATATTTGAACACAACTAAAATAGCCTAGATCAATTTACTTGAGAAGCAAAATTGCTTAAATTAATCAACTATCTTAATTTATCTAAAAAATGTCTTTCCCAATTGCCAATTATTTTAAATTTATTAATATTTATTCTTAACGTAAGTGATGAATCAGAAAAATTATACTTCTTGCTTATGTTTTATCATTTGCTTATGTCTTATTTAATCATTTAGATCATAAATACCATTTAATCAAATGTCATCATCATATTTTAAGAAATCATTATAATCATGTTGATGTGTTTCTCATTACTATCATTTTGATGTGTTTACCAATTATTATCATTTGAAATGTATGTTTCAAACTTTTATTTTATTAATCTTAATGCCTAGGGTGACATTTTGTATTGCTGTTTAGATGAGGGCAAAAGTCTATACGTTTCTGGAAGACAGACCACATGCTCGAATGTCTCAAAATAAAGTGGTAACTGAATGTTTTAGCTAAACAACTTGCAGTGTACAGGCTAACACCTCAGAGTGTGAAAACTAGATGTGTTTGTGTCTTGTGTGTCTGATTCGATGCAATATACTATGAAAAGAGGAACTATTTTACTAGTTCATGTTATGTTTCTTTATTAAACTCCAGATTATGGATGAATTAATTTTATTCTTCATTTATTATTTGATTGTCTGCTGTTAAGAAATAAAATTTGACTTAATCATCTGACTGGATCTCCTCCATGCATCAAGTAAAACGTTTTGTCATGGGTTAAGAAAATAAACTTAATTAAAGATACATTTTCTTGTTCTTATCTTGAACAATTTAAGTTTATCTTTTTTTAAGAGGTTTAGATATTCAGTAGGTATTTAAAACATTTTCATTATCAGATCATCAACGCAAAATCTGAAAATCCAAATGTAAACTTGTCTGTCTCAAATGTAAAGAAAAAAAGTACAAACTATGGAGATTAATAACTAATAAACATAACAAAGTACTCACTCTGCAATAATATCAGTAGTATCACAACTTTTTCCATTTTGTCCGTAGCTGGAGATGTTAAGGAGAAGGAGCAGATAGTGTTGCCTCCAGTCATAATGAAACAACTTGAAGTCAGGCTCAGAGTAAAAATTACTATGACAGGATATGATGTCAGAGCAGCTCTGGCCAGATTTGGATCTTCCTTGGATGTTAACATTAGCCAACAAAATGCAAACAACTGACCAAATAAGGAAACTCATTGCTGTCTTAAGAACAGTTCATATGAAAAACACACCTTTTTCACACTTCACAAGAATCCAAATGAAAAAGTGAAAAAAAAACAAAGATAAAAAATAACAGGGATAGACTATGGGGAAACCAATAAAGGACCATAAAAACATTTACTCATGAAATCATGTTATAAAAAAGAGATTTACAAGATGTTAAGACATTGCGCACAGGTGAGCCTCGTCTGCTGTCTTTTCCTGCGTTCCTATTGGCTGAACTGGACTAGGCTGTGCGTGGACAGTTGGGCGGAGGGGCGGAGTCAAACAGCTGAGGAAGGTGAAGCACAGCACTGTAATAGTCATACTCAACATCCCACTGCAGACCATGACACACACACACACACACACACACACACACACACACACACACACACACACACACACACACACACACACACACACACACACACACACACACAGACAATGATTAACCCAAGTCTCCTGATGGAATTTTATCTTTCAGACTGATGTAATTGAGGAGTTTACCTCACTGGCATGGTTTCAAAGCAAACAGGAAATGTTTCGCACTGACATTTCTGTTGAATTCTGCAGTTCCAGTGAAGCAAGTCAGACTCATGTAAGCCACAACCTTGACATATGGCTACTAAAATATGTTTCCAAAACTTGGTTTCAGATGTTATTTCAAAGGCTAATTTTTACAAACTTATCAATGCATCTATAAAATCTATAAACATAATACATGGTTATTCACTAAACATTGATGTGATCAAGGAACACTTACCAATCATTAACTTAAGCTATACTTATACAACAATTGGTTCCAGTCGTCAAATTTGTTTAATTGATCGTTACATCCTTGCGCCAGTTGGCGGCGACAGGTGAAAGTTTGTATGAGTGATTCATTCACTAACGGAACACAGTTCTGCCTTTTCTTCACTTGGAACTATACTTAACTTGAAGGATGCTTATGTAATTATATCCTCATTTTCTGCAACAGGCTTTGTCATAACAGTAAATAAAAACACACAGATATGTCTCTTGAAGTGTCCAAATTACAAAATAAGCATTTATTTCCCCCCCCACACATTTTCTTGACAGCATGTGCAAGGCTTTTTAAATCCGTGCAGAAAAAATATGTACAATATGACAAACCAGTGCATTACATTGAAACTTCACAGCAGAGTGTCTCACATGTGCCCAAGACCGATGGTCTCCATCTGAGAGTGAGGCTCGATTATCCTGCATGTTTTAACTTATATTTAAACACTTTTTATGTGTTTGAAACATGAATAATGTAGATTGTGATATTATATACAATCATGGTTGGCATCTCATTCAATGGTGGCTACAAGAAAAAACATAGATGTGACAATACAAATATATGACAGTTGATGTTAAAGTTACAGTGGCAAATATGAAATGGAGCCTGTGATCAACCTTTTGAACCACACAGCAATAACTCTTTTCATGCCAAATTAAAAGAAAAATTGAAATGACAATTGTATGAGATCATAAGTCAGTACCACATGAATACGAATCTTTACCATCTTTACCAATGAACAAGTGTTAAATCAAACACTATTTAACTAAATTAAATACAAATAATTTAATTATATTTAGTACTCATATTCTAAAACAGAGTTGATAAAACTGTTCATTCTCGCTGAATGTGATAAATATTCACACTTGAGGATCGAGCAAAATTTCCAGCATCTCTGCCACATCTAGCATGTTGCACTTTCATGTTTGTGGCAAAAACGGGAGCATTAAAAACAAAATATCTTTTCACTGATGCCAAACAATGGCAACATGCGTAGGCCTACAATAGGAAAATCTTGCAATGTAAGTTTCACATGTTGCACATGGTTTTTACAAAGAAAAATGAAAAGGGGAAAGAAATAGTACTTTGAGTTAGTGGCAGACTCTGGTTAACTGTTGCAAAAAATAATATAAAAAAAAAAAATTAAAAAAAGGTAAAAAACAGTCATTGGCTTAATGCAAAATTATTACAAATGTAAAAAAAGCAAAGAAAAATTTCTTCTTTCCATTCAGAGTCAGTGCATTGCAAATTAAGGCACTGCATCATTATGTTTGATTTCACCCTTTGCAAAATGTAATTCAGTCTCATGTTTTGCATTTTGCATAATTGAACTGCACCATATGTCAAGTGGTGTGCACTGTGGGTTTGACTGTTGCTCAGAAACTATTTCCTCTAAGGGATATATATATATATATATATATATATATATATATATATATATATATATATATATATATATATATATATATATATATATATATATATATAAAATTGACTGTGGACAACCAATGGTGTGAGTTTAAGGCGAGGCTGTCCTGTTTGAAAACAGTCATTGTTCAGTGTGGTGGTGCTAATGGTGCATAAATTACACACTTTAGCCTTAAACATTTAGTCAAGTAATTGTTTTTCTAACATTTACATATGGCAAAAACTTAAAAAGAAAAGTTGATGGCAGTCCAATGTTTTGATTCCAGACATTCACTGAGTCTGCAAACCATCTGGAATACCTGAGAAACACTGTGGGCATCAAGACGCTTTCTACCTCAGAAAACATGGCACGTATCACACTGAATACAGATAATGCAATTATTTTGATAAAGCCATTATTTCAAACATAACTTTATATACACTTTAAGCTTTACATTTACAGTACAGGCCTTTTCCTCTTCATTCCTATGGACAAAAAGCATGAAAAACATCAGTGCCAAAAAGTTGCTTCGTGAACAAAAAGGAATGTGCCAATATTCATAGCCCATAACACTAATCAAAACAAATGCTTTGAACTAAAAACTGTACAGCTCTTCATCGAAACGAGCTCTAAAAGTGAGTTATTGGAATAGACCTCCATATATAAACCTGCTGCCAATAAGAGTGCATGGTTCTGATTACAGGACTGTAGATAACTCTTTACGATTCCAGGACAGGTTCCTGAGCCTTGCTATGCTGATGATGAATGCCGTAGGGGTTACAGATGAGGGTCCGTGGCTGGTGGGATGTTGAGTTCAGGCTATAGATGAACCTTTGATGCTTTGCTATACAAAGCTTGACTCTCGTGGTTTGGCAAAATGTCCACCAATCTTGTGGCGTCTCAGAGGTTCACTTGAGTTCACATTCAGTTGAATTTTGCAGTGAACACATGAAGATGAATCAAAGTGTCAAGCAAAGTGCTGGGTTCTCTTTGGTGAACCCAGACTCTGATCTTCATATTTCTGAATGTTCCTAGAGATGGTCCTGCTATGTGATCTCGGTGACCTTGGCTAGAGGTGAAGTATGAGTTGACCTGATGGATGGAGGCTACAGAACCGCAGGCTTCAATCAGAGTCCTTCATATCTTCCTTCATGTCTTTAACTGATTTTCTCTTGAAGAATCCAGCCTGGAGGAGAACAAACAGAGTCAACATTTAACTTCACTGAGCCATAGCATGTTTGCACTGAAGATGTGCAGCATAGGATGTGCAGAGGTGAGCTAACATAAGCAAAATAGTGATGCTTACCTTCCATAAAGCGAAGATAACAAGTGCCAGTATTAAAAGTCCTATAAGAATACTGAGGATAATAATCCATAGTGGGATTCCGCTTCGTATGTCTTTGGTGACTTGAATCCTCACCTGCAGTAAAGATGTAACACTAGTCACATTTTAAAAGCTAACATGGAGTATTAATGGCTAATTTAAAGGTGCTGTAAGAGATTTCAGCCATTTTGATAACTTAGCTAGTTAGCCCCTGATGGTGATGGTAGATGTGACTACATTCTGAGGGCAAAATGAATCTTTCTCCTTTAAAAATAGCGGTACAACCTGACAAAATACATATAAATTGTTCATTATAGATGTTTTATTATTGTCTGATTTGTTTTAGAGACTAGGGTGTGTTCACACTAGTAGTTTGGTTAGTTTGGTCTGGACCGAAAAAGAAAAAAAAAACTAGTCCCAGTCCGCTTAGTGTTCACATTGGCATTTTAACACCTAACCTAAAGGCATAGGGATATGTTCACAACCTGATTGGTTGGCTTTTTTTGACATATTTCTTGACGGAACTTACAGAACATCCAAAACAATGCTGTTCTGGGCTAATGCTCTCGTTATATGTGCATATAGCCTACATATTATGGTAATTTGACCAGCTAAGAACTCATGAAGAGCTTATAAGATCTGTAAAGGAGTCAAAACAGCGTCAAGAATCCCTCCGTCACACACACAAACAATCTACAGCAAGGGGACGAGGTTCTGATGACTATACCGAACTGTGATGTGCAACATGACGAGAAAAAAACAGGTATACTTGAGCATTCTGTCGTTTTTTAGGATCGCATCTTGCGACATCATATTTCAGTCGAACCAAACCAGAGTTCATTTGGAAGCAGAGCCAGACTAATTTTTTCAGAGTCTCGGTCTGTTTGTTTGGTTGCACCAAACATGCAAAGTGTGAACACACCCTTAAAAGTAGCGATGAAACAAAAGTAGTGATAGATCTTCCAAATTAGATCTGAGTGAAATGGATTATCAAAAAAGAAAACGATGTAGGGCTGGACTTGGCTCAATCCATCGGTTGTAATGTAGTGATGTCCAACAAATCGTTCTTTTAAACCGGTTCTTTTTAGTGACCTGGTAAACTACTTCACTAAATTGTACTGAAATCCGAAACAGTCTTAGACTCGAGTCAGCACAGATCTAGAAGTTACTCAATCAAACTCACTTTCTGACAGTCACCATGAGTATATGATTCTATGATGCTGGTTTTTACACACTGAACTGAGAACAGAACTTGGTCCAGCCCAACATGCTGAGAAGTGAGTGCCAAGGGTTTCATAAACTAAAAAAAAAAAAAGCATAAAGTATAACAAATAAAAACTATTGGAAATATAACAGTGATCTGATGGCAGTAGTTCTTGAGTCAACATCAGTAAAATTATAGCAGTTCCCTCTCGAGTCACCAGTACACTGAAACAGTTCAGACTTAGACATGTCTGAACAACTGATATGGGTATTGTGTAACCTGAGCAGTTCACTAGAATGAGGGGTCAATTTCCCTCCCTGCTGCCTACAGCTCAGAACAGTGACTTGTGATGGGTTTGTGATAACATAATTTTAGGGTGATTCCACATGGATTATTCACATGACACTTAAAGATCAGATAATTGGCTGGTACCAGGAACAGTTCATGTGTGGTATTAAAAAAAATCCCTTACAGCACTTTTAAATAGACTGAGCCTGATGCAATTTTTAATCTTAATGGTCATAAATTTAAAGGGATAGTTCACCCAAAAATGAAAATTCTGTCAGTATTTACTCACCCTCATGTTGTTCCAACCCCGTAAGACCTTCGTTCATCTTCGGAACACGAATTAAGATATTTTTGATGAAATCTGAGAGCTGGATCACTCCTCCATAGGCTTCTTCAGGGATTGAAACTTGCCAGCCCCGAAAAGTTATTAAAGATATCGTTAAAATAGTCCAAGTGACTACAGTGGCTCAATCTTAAGTTTATCAAATGACGAGAATACTTTTTGTGCGCAAAAAAAACAAAAATAACGACTTTATTTCAACTATTCATTTCCTTCTCTGTGGGCCTCGAGTCAGTTAACGTAGTATGATTGCGTAGAGCTACGTCACACGTAGGCTCACTATTGGCTGACGCTGGTCATGTGTGTGATGCGTGTGACGTACAACAACAGAAGCTTACGCTATATCACTAGTGAACTGACTCGAGGCCCACAGAGAAGGAAATGAATAGTTGAAATAAAGTCGTTATTTTTGTTTTTTTTGCGCACAAAAAGTATTCTCGTCGCTTGATAAACTTAAGATTGAGCCACTGTAGTCACTTGGACTATTTTAACAATATCTTTAATAACTTTTCGGGGCTGGAAAGTTTCAATCCCTGAAGAAGCCTATGGAGGAGTGATCCAGCTCTCAGATTTCATCAAAAATATCTTAATTCGTGTTCCGAAGATGAACGAAGGTCTTACGGGGTTGGAACAACATGAGGGTGAGTAAATACTGACAGAATTTTCATTTTTGGGTGAACTATCCCTTTAATGTAAAATGCTGCTCATATTGATATTAGTGCAGAATCCAGGGCTGGCTTGTTTTCATACCTCTCTGGCCCTGACGTTATCATTTAACACAAACAGGTCCGTGTTCTTGTTCTCCAGCTTGGCATCGACACCCATGTAAATGCTGGAAAATTCTCCCTATAAATGATTAATTTTTCAGACAGCAAAGTATATTACTACAGCATACTGACAGATCATACATTGCAGAACGTAAAAGTTAACAATCAAGCGGAAGAGCTTACTTTGATGAAGGTGGGTCGCCACACTCTGAACGTGGTGTTGATCTGGTTGAAGTCTCCAGGAGGTATGGAGCAGCTAAATGAGACACAGGGATGTCTGTCTTCTTTACAACTCTGGGAAACAGAGAAAAATTTAGATGCAATCAGATACCCATTTCCAATTCACATATTCATAAGAAAAGCGATGCTTACTCACCAAAAGATAGACGCTCAAGGACTCTTTTTTACTGTTCACTGCATGAGGGTTGTCAGGCTTGATGAGTAGAGGGTTAATCCATTTTTTGGCATCACAGCTGATGTTCTATAAGAACAAAATGAGGCAGTTGAGATATTTCTGAACCAGTCATGTACATAGGGCCACTTGAGGAATCTGAGCACGTACCGCTGTGTGCGTGAGATCTGTAAGGTAAAGCAGCAAGTTTTTTGCAGATGTTTGATAGGGGAACATTATCGTGAGCAGCAGTGGAGGACTCGGCATTTCAGGTTCCCTCTCAATCTGTTGAACACAATCAGAAATCAGTCAGAATATGGCTGCACGATTAATCGAAATTAAATTTCATACGCAGCTTGTCAGTGCAGGACAGATCTGTGATAAGTAGTAAATGCTCCATCTGAAAGCCAGAGGCCACTCTCGTACAGACACTCCAAATATGCCCCGCAGACGTAAGAGAACGCACGTCGTTCCAGGAAATACCTGTGGGCATCATATTATCGCTGTAGCTGAATAAACAGAAGACTGAAACGCTTTGATTGATTAAACATGATTAATAAACACGACTACGACAATATATGATTTGTCTGAGTTTCACAAGGCTTCTTGGGTATTTTCATGATAATAAAGTATATTTATACTTCAAAGCTAATCGACATAGCACTATTATCACTGTATAGAATACTATGAAATAATATGATCTGTGCCTTATTCTGTGTAAGGAGCCACATCATCTCACAGAAGGATGCTAAAATGTCATAATGAAGTGAGTTAAGTACAACATTTTTTATTTAAATGTTGTCTTTTGTTAGACAATAGCTTCATAAATGCTTTTCATGTTTGGAAAGATGTTTGACGCGTGTTGCTTTTTCAAATGCACGTTATAAGCGACTCAAACTCGCAGTGCTTTAAGTGCAGATTTCATAATTGCACTAAGCCAAAATCAGTTTGTCAGAACTAAATTTCTGGATCAACAAAGCATTCACACTCAAACCAGTTTAAATGAATCTGGATTATGTCCACACCCAAAACAAGTAAATTTCACATTGGCATTCCAATCACTCCTTGGTGGCAGTTTACGCCAATATTTTATATTAACTACTATGACATAGACATAGTTCTACTTCAGTTCCTCATTTGTTTTTATTTTCTTGAGGGCCTGAAGGAAGTGATTCAAACTCCAGGTTTAGGTTTTGAGTCTTACCGTGTAGCTGATTTTCACCTCGTCACCGATCACACTAGTGTGGTTGAAAAAATTGGGTATCGTCTCCTTCTCTTTCAATATGATGTGGTCCTCCTTCATGTACTTGTTACTACAATAAAAACATGAAATGACATTCTGACCAGTAGTTCTGCTGTATATAATTTGTACAAAATATGATATTTAATATAAAAAACACCATACAAATAGTTAAGAGTTAACTTCAGGTGAGTTCAATTCTTTTGGTTTTGGCAAAGCTGATTGGTTGGTTTAAATAAGGCACTTACGAAATGAATCGCAGGTTGGCTTCATGCTTCACAGGGATGACAATACTCACAAAGTAGTCTTTCAGTGCTAAGTCTGACCCCTCACTATCACTGTGGTAAAAATATGAATTATATACATCAAAATATCCTTATTCTCTATTTGATCAAGTGAGTCAAACACAGTAAAAAGAAGATTTCATTTAAAACTTTCAAAGGAGTAGTCATGATCGTAATTCTTACGTTGTTGCAGTAACATTAATCACAATGTCCTTACGAATATGAGAGGGATTGGGCTCAAATTGGATTTTGAAGCTTTCCTATTGGATTGAAAACATTAACAGTGTAAACAGAATGAAATATAACAATGCTAATTTGATAGCAGAGGCAAATCTCACCTTTATATCAGCTTTAAGGAAAGGATATCCAACTGCACATACTATTCTGGTATTATTTGTTTCACAGTCCTTCTCTTTAGGCTGCAAAAAAAAATTAAACAGAAACTGTTTTTTTCCCAAATAAAATACATTTTAAATGTAATAAATGACTTGAACATTCACTGATTTGTTAGACCAACCGGCACTGACTGGTACAGTATCTAAAACCAAGTGTTATTTACATGATGCCATTACAGGTGACTTACCTCAACTTTCACATAGTTGATATTTTCCGTGTGGCTCAGTGTAACCCTGGTATTATAAGCATTGTCTCCACTGTTGTGTACGTTGATGTTGACATAAAACTTCTCTTGGTTGCTTTTTATGAGAAGACTATAAATATACAGAAATAAGAAATAGACAATGTCAGTTTGCATCCAGTGCTCTAGTTTGCTTCTGTAATCCTGTTTCGTGCCTTGTGGACAAATCTGAGGCTGATGAAAATGACAGGACAACCCAACAGTTTGCGAAAAAAAGCGCTATATAAATACTTGTGACCTAACAGGGAATATTTATTCTTTCAAAAGTCAACAGAAGGGGGCAGCAGACGACAGGAATTGACTAAATACATTGGAATACACCAGAAAACATTTACAATATGAATAAAACAGCCACAATGACATAGTCCTGTCATAATTATCTGCATTGTCAATCTACAACAATACTTATATTAAAGACAGAAGAATCAGAAAGACATTTTGGGAAAATAACAAAGACTGATCACATTTTAAAAGTTACTATTAATACCTTGAGATGTTTGCAGTGGCTTTAAGGTGTAGATTAGCAACACACTTGTCATCATTCCCGCAGTCTACTAATGCGATCTAGAGCGAAAGAAAATACAAAGTAAAGTAATAAAGGAAGATTTATTATGACATGCTTGAATGGTCGTAAAAACACACTTCAAAACATCTTCATCCCTTTAAGTTTGTTAAACAATGATTGCCAAAACATTTCTAAATAATTTTCCTGCCAGATTTCATTTTACACCCTTTTCCGCCAACAGTTTCCCGCAAATATTTGTGTCAGGAATTGTTTTCTTGTTTGATTGCTTTTTCTGAAGGGAGGACAAGAACAACAGAACTTCAGGGAGTAGCACTGGCAAACACTAGTGATGTATCCAGGAAAAGCGGCTCTTCTTCCTGATAACCTTATCTCGTGAGCTGGCAAAGCTGTCAGCTTGGGAATTAGTGTGTCTGTGTGTGCAGAGAGATACAGAAAGTTAAGAAGAAAATAAAACATTGAGTTATATAAGAAACCTCCAGTTCCTGATGGACTGGGAGTAAAAAGAGGACTTATTCCAGCCTATCACAACCCAACGCATTTAATTAATCCCCCACTATACTGTATGCATATTATACAAATGTTACCCGCCATATTGTCTAATGCATGGTTTTTAAACTGTTTAAACTAATGAACCGCAAGGAGATTCCATTCCAAATTGGAGAAAAATGTCACAAAATATTAATTTGGTCAATTTAAAAACATGTCCCTTCATTCTCCCATTTTTGAAAGTAAACATCTCTAAATATATATATATTTTGTCTTATAATATACATTATTATATATCTTATAATATATATATCCCCACTGGGTGGGGTTGTTACACCAATTTGATGCTGGGAGAATGAAGGGACATGTTTTTAAATTGACCAAATTAAGTTTGTTGATGCATCTTACATGCTCTATGGCAGGCAGGGTGGACATATAATTACTTGACATGTTTAATCTTAGTGATTTCTTAAGTTATTCACGACTGCCGGCTGTGTACTGGCGTTGTTTTGTAACGCTATTTTGTATTGAAGTCTATGGGAAGTCTAGTTTATTTTCCCCTAAAAAGGGGCGGTGACGAAATCGACCGTTAAATTCCCGGATGTGCTGCTAGTATGCATCACGTATCACGTGAAACGAAGCAATATCCAATCAGAAAGCGAGATGATGGCAAAAGCAGTCATGGTGCAGCACAAAGTGAAATTGATGTGGACAGCAGAGAGATGGAGGATCAGCTTGTTGATTTGTTTTGAACAGCACGAATGTTTGTACAACGTGTCGTGTAAAACCTACCATAATAGACTGGGCAAGGTCAGAAATAGCTTCTGCAATGTTATTACCAGGTACAGTAGCTAACCAAATAGCTATGTGTGTGTGTGTGTGATTGTGTACTGGTTTGACCTATGAGGACCCATATTTATTCAAATGTAAAAATGCTGAAAGTTTTCTGTGTTGGATAGGTTGGGACTAGAAAATGTAATTAGCTCAGTATAAAAACCATTCCATTTAAGGATAGGTATACCAGTACACATGATGTGTGTGTGTGTGAGAGAGAGAGAGAGAGAGAGAGAGAGAGAGAGAGAGAGAGAGAGAGAGAGAGAGAGAGAGAGAGAGAGAGAGAGAGAGAGAGAGAGAGAGAGAGAGAGAGAGAGAGAGAGAGAGAGAGAGAGAGAGAGAATTAACCATGGTTTTATTCTAGGCGTATTGGACATTTGTATAACCAAAACTATGGTTAATTTGTGGTTATCATGGTTTAACTACAATATCCATGTTTTATTTTTTATTTGTAGTAAAACCATGGTACATTTTCGTAAGGGGAGAGAGACAGGGCCAGCGTGTGTGCATTACCACAACCTTTATCTGAAAAGTTCACTAAATTCACTAAATTCCCACCGTCTCCACGACTTTACCCAAACCCCTTTCTTTTTTTCCCGTGAATTTTCTGTGAAAATCATTCCAAACACTATCATCGCAATTTCTTCCTGCATATCGTCCGCCATGCTTATTCTGAAGTCTTGCGAGAATTTGCAAGATTTCCTGTTCAGTCGAGACTGGTTGAAAATCTTATAAGATGTAAAAAATCTTTTGGTGTGTACCCAGCATTAGGGAACGAGTATTGCGTAGCCAGCCGTGCTACTAAGCTGCACATCCGGGTGATGTCGCTTCAGTCGATTTAACCTGATTCCTATGGAGAAATGGGATATGGGCTTATATAGTCAGTAGCCCATTTTAGCACGCTTCGGCGTGTGCAAGGCGGGAAGCATCCTGATAGGATCGCACATCCTCGCCGCTTTGCCATAGGTTTGTGCAGTTCCCGCAGCCCAGCCAATCAGCGAGCTAGTCAGCTCTGCGTTGTGCTGGCTGTGCAGCTGCACTGCGTTTTAAAATAAAGGCTTCAATATTCTCGAGAAAAGGACTTTTCCCATAGCGTATAGCTACGCAATACTCGTTCCCTTACTCTCAGGGAACCAAGGTTACGTTAGTAACCGAGTACGTTCACTAGCGTGTGGCATTTTGAGTTTTTTGAAGCAGTGAATCATTTTGCGAAGCAATTGGTTCAATTGATTCAAAGCTTTGAAAAGCTTAGTATCTCCTATCACTATTATAAGCACATCAAAATTTGGTCCAGAAATTTAAAACAACAGGCACACTGCTTTATCTGCTCCCATGGGACTTGCAACGTTTAAATCCAAACATGGTCCTTATTTGGTCAAAACATTTCAATTTATTAAAGTTTCATGGGAACAAATAAAGCAGTGTGCTGGTTTTTCATTTGTGATTTCTAAATGAATCTCATATATGTTATTATAAATTACAAATATTTATATTTCATTTGTAAACAACGTTGTCTTTATAATATCACACTGAACATTTTTCTTACAAAAAAAGCTAGAACAACTAAATTACAAAAAAAAAACATCAACAGCATCTAATGTACAAGTAGTCAAAAAGTATAAATCTCACTATTAAATTGGGCGGATTCATACAAATATGAATGATTCTTTACACACAAACAAAAAATGTACAGTATGTTTTTATATCAAGTATTTCCTTGAATAAATTATAAAATAAACAAAATAAATTTGGCCATTGGGAAAAGTCTCGGCATTCCCTATGCCAGCCTATCCCTGTTTCTGCCAATCAAAATCTCATTATAACTGCGTGTGAGAGAGCAAACATGGAGAAAATCTCTCAGCGCTTGTAAAATTAGAGAGACTTCATTAGACTAACTTACAGCTGCCACCCACATTTACTCCTCCCTCCTTTTAATGAGCGTTATAAGTGGAGCGGTTACTGGAGCAGTGAATTTTACACTCTATGACCTTCACATATAAACCTCAGATCTGATTCGACAACAGGAACGAGAATGAGATCTTACAGTCTTGTTGAGTGACGTCGGTAATTCCCCGTCTAGGACTGGACCCTTGTCTTCATCCACTAAACCGAATTCCAGCGTGACCATAATGGGGTCTCTGAAATCCAGTTTATCCTGTGGGGGATAATAAAGGATGTTGCAAATTTTTTCAGCTTAACGTCAGTCAGACAACTCAGAAATGGTATCAAATTCATTGTCGCTAACAGCCTATTATCAACTCTGTATTATTGGTTTGTAGGTCATATTCTGATATTGATCATGCAGTATTGCAGTCGTCCATAATTAACACAAGGGGGCGTCGCCTCTTACGGCACGTTGTTTTCGGATAGCATACTTCCTCTAGAGCTCAGAGGACAAGTATGCACTGAAGCGGGACGTGCTGTAGTCTCTCAACCGAGGCTGGGAGTGACTTAACTGGCCTCAGGCCTTTGATCAGAGAACTTCTGGCTTTTATTAAACTCAACTCCTCTACTTTCAAACGCTTAGTTTTAAGCTCTTTATCTACTGAGAGACGTTAAACTTTACATAAGCTAGATCAGTTAATGATTTTAGAGAAGAACGGGGGCTGGTTTTATAAGAAGCCAGTCTGCACACACAGGGAGGGAGTGTACAGTCTGCGTCGCAAGCTACCACTGCTTTACATTTATAGATTTGGCAGATACGTTTATTCAAAGCAAAACAAATTACATTCAAGAAGACATTTGAACATATTTAATACGTCTTATACCCTGAAAATGTCGAATTATCTGGTACTGTAAGAGGCTTATTAACCAATGATATAATGTCCTGTTTTGTGTTTTTTTCTATGTTGGTAGCACCGCATGACGGACAACATTTTTTAAAAAGTTTATAATATTTTAACAACAATTATTCATTGCTTTTTCTTTTCAAAGAAATAATAATTAAAGACTATGCCAAAAAGAAATAATAATAATAATAATAATAATAATAATAATAATTAAAGATTGTGATTAGGTATTTTTTCTTCATTATGACATCAGGACGGTTGTACCAACCTGACATTTTTTACTTCAAAAATTTTAATTCAAAAATTCATCACAGAAGATGTCTATTCAAGTAATTGTTAGAGATGCTCCGATCAGCATTTTTGGGGCCGATCACCGATTACCGATCACCAAAATCATGATCTGCCGATTGCCGATCACTGCCGATCACAGAATGGCAGGGGAATGGGAATCTTTTATCTACAATCTAGCAGAGTTTGCACCATTTGTAGAAATGTGTTTATTTAATTGTATTTAGAAAATGAGATGTCTTAAGGCTACTCTAGGCCAGCTTTCCCAAATAAGGCAGAGTAACATTAAATTATTCCAAACAAAGAGGGGTCAGGCAGACCAACACACATCAGATCAGCCTAATGGGAGGGGATCAAGTTACACTTAGGCATATTTGGAAATTGTAGCCTCTTAATACACCCACTACATTTACTAATTGGCAACAAAATGTACAACTTGTTACACCAAAACTGGCTACTGATAAAAGGACAAAACTATGGCAAGTTTTTTTCTGTTATTATTATGAACGTCTGATGTAGTTGAGCAGAATGCTCTTTTATGAAGTTACTTCATTAAAGGACATATTTAATGAGATTATGCCTGAAAAGGTTTTGGATTTTTTATCATATGTTCATTTAAAAATATATATTGTATAAAATGACTTCTTGTTTATATTTGTTTTGTTTTATTGTATTTATATGATATTTGTATTTTTATGATTGAATTTTTGCCATGAAAATAGCTTTGAATGCTGACATGGCATTAAATAAAATAATCGGAATCTGAATCTGATGTAGTTGAGGAACCAACTACGTCAGATAAAAAAAAAAAACACCTTTTGAAACATCTCGCGGCAGGAATGTACCAATACAAATAAATAAAAACATCTCCAGTTAACTCAGAGCATTCATTTTGTTCATTTGTTAAATAAGAGGCGATCTAGCGCTGAAATGTTTTTTTTTTTTCTTATCAAGTGATCAAAGTGCTCGTTGCCGCAGCGATCATTGGCGCAGATACCGCGTTCTGTTGTGGCTCGCGCGGTGCACGGTCTTCACTCGGACGCAATCCGTTGGGAGACTCCCTATTCGTTCCAGTGAAGGAGAACTCATGTTGCCACTGCCAAGCTCCACTCTGCTGTTGTGTGCCCGTGCGCCACGCATGCAGGTGGGAAAAAGTCGCGCGAGTAATTTACGTCACGTGATCGGCTTTTTTGATCGGCGCTTTTGGGGTTCGCCGATCAATCTATTTTTAGCCAATATCGTCCGATCATGATCGGCGTCCGATCAATCGGAGCATCCCTAGTAATTGTATGCATTAATATCATTTTAAATAAATAAATAACTAATATAACTATAAACATCTATACATCTACATCTATAAACATCTATTTTGATTATCGGCTTATTTGCTTGACTTTTTTATGCGCTACATTGTTACTTGTTTGAAAAAGTAACTTATTGGAAAACTACACTATTAAGTTACTGTCATGTAGGGCTGTGCGATTCATCGTAATTGATTTTTAATTGACACCATATACTGTACACAAAGAAAAGCTAAAATCACTAGATAGAAGTTTGTGTATCCCTATAGACCTCAGGCAGGGTAGCACCATATTTAAGTTTTGACAGGAATGAAAACGAGGCTGTGAGGGACAGAATACAGTGCGTGAAACTCCATGAAACAGTTTTAAAATGAAGTGAGTGTATTTTAAAGACTGTAAGAGTTAAATTCAATATGGCATCTAACATAACTAAGGTCTATACTTGCATATGAAAAACTGATTTACTTGCCGACGTGTAGAAGATGTGCTCTCTGCAAAGCTTGTTAACGATCAACTCGTTCTTCTGCAATCTCCTGTCCTCTGTTTCGTTAAACCGTCCTCTAGCAATCACTCTCAGCGAGTCCAGCGTTAAATTGTACCTGATGACTGGAGGAAAACGGCATTTAAAAACACAGAACATTAAAGACTTGATTGACAAAACATAAAGAAAGAGCATCAGTGACTCACAGGTTTCTGTGATTGTGTCTTTGTCAGACTTGATTCGATATTTGAAACACACTTTGGTCTTCACACATACTGTGGTCCTCCCGTGGATCTGACAGGTCTGCTTCAGATTGATCTTGCTTGGGTCGAAGGTCATATAGGCAACAAGCTCTGCAACATCCCGAGACCTGGATTAAACAAATTCAACAAGATGTTTGTGTGAATGGAGCAGCATTTGGAGGATTACTAGGTGTGTCATTTCGTGCCGTACAACAACAGCTGGTTCGTAGATCATAGACTGATTTCAGTCCAACTAAACACTTCAGATGGTCTCCAAAAAATGTAATATGTGGTCAACTACAGGCAAATGGAGAGCTCCTAAAAGGCTGGGTGTTGCAGCTTGGGGAGTGAAGATGGCAAAGGTCACTAGAATCCATGGCTTTGCTCTACAGTCGCAGAGTCTCAGCATTTGGGGTCATTTTGTGGCCACTCTGGAATCTGTGATCTCTACAGGGGAAACTAAGAAAGGAGACGCTGCCAAGAGTTTATTTCGTGCTTGGAGGCACTCTCACACAGATTCGGAGCCCAACAGAAATGGGTTGTAGCGGAGGGATATAACCCCTGACGGACAAGCCTCTACAATGTGGGATGTTTAGGCTCAGGTCCAGATTTGAGACAGCTGCTGTGGGTGGGAACCAGGAAGACAGGCATCCAGAGGGTATCGAGTTCATGTTTCATACCCATGGCTTTTTTAGATCCAGACATTAGTGGGAATTTAAAGAATAGATTCACTCACATAAAAATGACACTTTAGGTCAAACACACTCACCAATAAAGTGCGGCCCCTCCTATTCCTCCGATAGTGACGTCAATGATGCCATCACCATTCAAATCCATGATGCCGTGAATTGATTGGCCAAAGAACTTCATGCTCTCACCATCTCCTCCAGCAGCAATTCGCTAAACACAAACAAACACAAATACCATATTTATTTTATTATTATAGTCATTATATTCATATATTAATAACATTTATATTAATATAACAATTATTGCATTACATGAACTAAATAGAAATATGACCTTTATTTAATTAATACAGCTTATATAATAAATAATATAGAAAGCTTATAATATATTATAATAAATATCCGTTATATGTATTAAACAAGAACAATATTTATATTAATAAAGTTTATATAAATAAAATAAATGGCATTTTATGAATTAAACAAAAATACGATCTTTATTTTATTATTATTGTCATTATATTACTAACATTAATTTTATTAATATAGCTTATATTCATATAAATATGGCATTTAACAATAAAACTGTCAGGTATAGTTATATTCGTTCTTAGTTTCACTTTCTAGGACTTTTAGTTAGTATTCCGTCCCTGTTTTCCTTTGTTTGGTTCCTGCTCCTTGTTTGTAGTCATGGCTACTAATACGATTTGTCACTCGTTTCAGCTGTGTTCACACCATTACCATCTGTATATAAGTTACTCTGTTTCAGTTCTCATTTGTCCGGTCTACATTCGCGTTAGCTTCCAAGTATGAATTACCAGTTGAATTGTTATTAAACTCTGCATTTGAACTTCATTCCTGATCATCATCTGTCTGTCTGCACCTTGCTAACAAACACAATATGTATTTTATTATTAAAGTTTATATAAATTATATAATAATTACTTCATTATATGAATTAAAAAGAAATACAATATTTTATTAATACATTTTATATTAATACAATAAATATTGCATTATATGAATTAACCAATAATACAATATTTATTATATTAATATAAACATTCATATAAATGAAACTTCTAGCCCAGCTAAAGTTAAAAAAAATCTCAGTTTAGTTACATGTTTCATTACCCAACCTTATTTGAATTTATCAAGTAAAGTTAAATATATTGTACAAGTATATAGGCTCCAGCATCCCTGTGACCCTACATGACATAAGTAGTTTGAAGAATGGGTGAAAGGATATACAAGTGACTCTGTACATCAATAATTCATATTTGAATAGCTCTGCAGTGTATCACAAATACAATGTAAACATTAAATATTAATATGTTACTGTACACATGTTAAAAAGCAATATGTTAATACAGGGGGTCTGTCTTTCTAACCACCAAAATGTTAAAGGGTAACTAAACCCTAAAACAACTTTTTTTAGTTAATGATTTGTAAGGCTTTATTAATGCTAATTATTGATTCTAGTAATTTTTTTGACATTTGGGTATAAAGTGTTTTAATTCTACAATATATGGTGTAAAAACATCTGAGTGCTGCCCTCTTCAGGTGAACAGTGGCTACTGCAGTTGAATTTTCCTATTGGATGTTGTGGTACTGCGTGACGTAAGCAGGCACCAGCTCACCACGCCCTTGCCTACAGAGAGAAGCGGGTCTCATGTCCACGCCCCCCCCCCCCACCCCCTCCCCCACCCCTCTCCGCTGGGCTCTGCCCACTTTTCCAGCATTTTTCAAATATTGCTGTCAAGATTACTTACCTGAACATACTTCTCCTTTATTGATTTCTGAGAACCATGGTAAATATACACCGCCCCTCTGTGGTCGTTCTCCAAAGGCGATCCGATCACTATGTCATTAAAGCCGTCCAGGTTGAGGTCCGGAACGGCAGCGATTGCCGTGCCAAAGCGTGAGCCACAGGGCTCGTTCTTACTGAAGCTTTTACAGTTGCTCCGAGAGTTAGCAGTACAACAGGTCTGATTGACCGGCTTCAGCGTCATCTCATGCTCAAACAGCCCATCCTGAGGATAACAATCAGACAGAGTAAATGCCTGAGATACTGCAGCTCTCAGTGTGGCCAACAGTCTCGTGGTTGAAGATATAGCTAAATAAAAAAAGTACGTTCCAATGGAAAATGAAAGTTTCAAGAAAATATACAATTGTTATAAAGATGATTAAACAGATGGAGTTAGACAGGAAAGAAAAGACTGATGACAATTCAAAATGCAAATAAACAAGAAGTCTGTATATTCAGTGATTTAATTAGAAAATTTTGGAGAAAAAACAAAACAAAACAAATAATATGTGGGCTCTATACAGTGCTGCAGTGTAACACTAAAATGCTTCACAAAGAAACACTGACCAACGGGAAAAAACGATAGAAATTACTCCATTTACACCATTATTTGGAAGCTCTTGAGAGCAGGTGCTCCACAGAGGCTGGTATTTTGCTGGAGATATTACAGTTTCATTCGATTTCTATTTCCATGATGCCAAGCTCTCATTCCAGCCCTTCCCCTGCTCTGGGACCACTTATCTCAAGCTGAACACCAACGCAACACACACTCCCTGAAGACAGATCCAAATTTACTGCTACCACATGCTCCCGGGCTGGAATGAAGGTACTACACTCCTATACACATGTTTTCAGTATGTGGAATGAGGCATATCACACAGATTAAAGACACACACACCTCATTGAGTTTGTAGATGTAGACTTGACCTTGTTCGTCTCTCTCTGGACCCATATACATGGGAGCTCCGACCAGAAGGATGTCAGTGTAATTGTCATGGTCAATGTCATGCGTCTGGAGGACACTGCCGAAATACGAGCCGATCTAAGAAAAGCATGACAGAAAAAATATACAATTGAGAATGAAACTGCAATTTAAACACAAAATGATGAATCACAATATGAAACAGAAATATACTTTATAGCATATATCTATTTCTATCATGACAACTCTCGGATTGTATTGGCATGGTAATGTGTATGACAATGTTGATATATTTGGTCTTGGCGGAATACATCTGCTACGCTGCTGCCGTCATTGCTGCTGCTGCAGAGCAAATACGGGACTTGCTACTGCCAATACACACACGACACGCTGCAGTGAGCAAGTAAGACATGCTGCTGCTGTTCAATACAGCATACATGAATTACTCGTAGCAGATCTATACAGGTGGAGCTGGGGAAGCTGGTGGATTTCTGAAAGCACGATGCACTGCTAAGGCAAATGCTACCCAAGTATTTGAAGGTTGAGCACACAAGCTCATTGGCCATTCACGCAGAAGGAACCAATCAGCTGCGCCCTATAGATAATGATGAGATTATGAGCAGGTTAAGTTAAAGGACCTATTAGTTTGCACCATCTAGAGTTTCATGATAGAACTTTGGATTTAAAAAAAAATATATATTTTATATATACAAAGTAATTTTTTACTTTTACACTTACTAAAGTGCAGTAATGGACATCTACTGAGAACAATGGTAATGACAAAACACTCAAAAGTGAGAATTACAGTAATGACATTACGGTAGTGACAATTCTAAACTATAAATAGTCTAATTATAAATTCAGATTTTTTTCTATTGATTTTCTGGTAAAATTAAATTAAATATATTTTCTTTATGTAATTAAAAATATATATTTTAATTTGGGGATGAAATGTGATCTAAGCTTGTTTTGAAATGTTTTATATATATGTATATATATATATATATATAAAACATTTCAAAACAAATGTATAAATATATATATATATATATACACTGTATGTATATATGTATATATATATATATTTATAAAATATAATTTAAAAACTTTTTATTTTTTTTATTTTATGGTTAGGGTTAGGTAATGAAGGTTGATTAAGCCTCAGCGTGTGCACTAGCAACACTCTCCCATGGATCTGCTCTCTTGATCCCGAGCCGATTTTTTTCTTTGGCCTTTGTGCTGTTATAGATTGCCCTCCTCTTCCTTTCACTTGTTATGCCGTGTGCAGTATTAGCCCTAAAGAGGGGCTTTCCTGCAAAGCCGCTGCAACCTACCTCCACAGGTAAGCACCTTGTTCCCCATCCTTGTGTGTGTCAGCCACTGACAAGGCCCTCATATTTCTCCCTCTTCCACTCATTGGCCTCCTCCATGTTGCACTGTAAGATTCAGCATGACAATATTCTTTATTGCTTCTGCCATTAGAATGATGTCAGGTCTAAGGGTGGTCTTGACAACATGTTGAGGGAACCTGAGTTCTGACCCAAATCCACTGTCAGCCGCCAGCCCTGCGCTGTATTGAGAAGCCTTGCAGTTGCTTTAGGTGTTGTCCTTGGCTTTTCTCCAGCTCTGATGAAGCTGGTGGTTTTCTTTGAGCGCTTTGGCCTCTGGGAGTTGATGATGGTGCTACTGATGCTTTCTGCAATGGTCTTGCTGCCAGTGGTGCAGGCCATCCACCAGGGTCTTTGAGCACCAGCAGCAGCAGCAGCTAAGGATATGCTCTAGTGTCCCCTTTCTCTGGCAAAGAGAGCAGGCTGGTGTGACTGATAGGCTCCAGCGGTGCAGGTTGGATGGGCTGGGAAGAACATCATTGACCGCCTGGCCCAGGAACCTGATGTGGTGTGGCTCTGACCACTACAGGTCTGTCCATGAGATCTTTCTCTCCAAACCTTGCTCCCAACTAGTCCAGGCACCTTGCTGTCTCATTCCCATTGTTATGCTGGAACACTCCTCCTCAGCAACTGTTCGAACCTCATTCTGGACTAATTGCCTCTGTATCTTTACCTGAGCCTTGTCATAATGGAGTGTTGCAATGGTTCCAAACCCAGCCCTTCCTCTGGGCACTGCTCCCACCGAGACTCCATGGTGTAGCTGTGACTCTGCCTACTTCACTGGCAACTCTGCCCTCCTTTTCCTATAGGTCTTAAGTGCTACTTCTGCCATGGAGACTTTTGGGTCACTTGACTCTTGGAGCTGCAACACCTCCCTTTCACGCAGTACATTGAATTCCAACTCAATGGTTTTAATGGGGACCCTTAGTTTGCAGGTTTTTCCAAAGAGAGCGATGCTACTTAAGCTCCTCAGCAGACCTATCCATGCTGCCAATTTTCTGGGAAGACCTGACTTATTACCTTATTTCAGCCATCCCTCCAGCTCCTCACAGGTGTTCTTAAAGGATGCTGTATTCTTAAGGCTACTGTCAAAGATCTCCCCCAGTTAAAATATACAGTATAATATAAATATAATTTCTTAATATTATTTTATTCATTTTTTAAAAATGTAAAAATGTTATACGAATTTGTTTTAAAATATTTACTTATAATATGATTTTTTAAATGTCTATTTTCTTTTGATGTTGGGGTTTTAAAATTCATTTTACATATATTTATTTATAACATTTAATTTCTTTATTTCCTTTTGATATAAGGGTGAAATGTCATCTATTTTTGAGAGATCCACCTAAAATTCCTTGAGATTGTGATTATGAATAGATACCTGCTCTCCTTTTAACGTCTGTGTTATGGTGAAATTTTCTCCATCGAAGCGGTACACCATGACACGCCCGCTGTGGTTAAACCGTGGCGCTCCTGTGATGTATAGCAATCCATTGGGTGTGTACGCTGACTGCACATCATAACCTGCAAGCAAAACCACACTGCAACCTTTACTACCACACAACTAACCCAATCTCTAAAACAATTTACAGGAGTCTGCATGCTTAATATGAAACAGCTGGGGCTGAAACCATAAACGGTTTCATAACCGAGGACACAGACATCGTTGGGAGTAATGTTAGAATAAACCAACTTGATTGATTGTAAATCTTTTTCCTCAAATCAGCATTTGCGAAACATCGCAGCTCGCTCTCCAAACAAGATTTTCAGGCAGAGTCATTTCAAGTCACTCCCTTGATTTCCCTCTGGAGCGACATCCTTAAAAGGGGATGTGCAGAGAGTGTGAGCATTGGCACTTACCGTGTGAGTGTTTATGGGATGGCAGTAGATTGTGACAATGTGTTTAGACTACTACCACAATACTGTCTTCTGCAGTTCTCTGTCTTCCTGATATGCACATACAGCATGTTTATTGTTGACTATTTAGTACCCATCATTCATGGCCTTGGCCTAACACTTAACAAGTCTTTAACTAGGCATGAAGTTCAGAGGTGTAGCTAGTTATCAATGCTGTTAGTGTCAAAGCCATGTCTAAGCTGTTGTTTCCAGGGATGGGACACAAGATTTAACACACTGATCTGTGGTACTCATGCGGGTGACATTAATTCAAAATGTGAAGATTGTGACATTTGCTACCATTCTCCCACCCTGCATCATTTTCTCTCCACTCTCTACTCTTAATATCAATAAAAGTGGCAAAAGACCCAAATTAATTAGTTAAATGTTGATTTCTTACCTACGTATCCCGCCATGCCTTCGTACCTCTGCACCTCAGGGTCGTGGAAGGTGTTTTTTTCTGGAACGACAAACTCGTTCCCAGTTTGCATCACTACAGTCCCATTCCAGTCGAAAGCACCCACGGCTCCCAGCATGACACCTGCCTGTCAGAAAGACATATATTACAGGAATATGACAAGATCAATATGTAAGTCAAGCAAGCACGTTTGAGCTTCAGCTTACGATATTTGATCAGCTGCGTGTCGATCAATGTTTATATATGAATAAAAGCCTAAATTAAATGTGTTCATTCATCATATAAATCGATCATGCCTCTTCAAAAGACTTGGATTAAACCACTCCATTCATATGGATGTCTTTTATGATGTCTTTATGAACCTTTTGAAGTGTCCAAGTTTTGTTGGAATATACTTTCAATGGAGAGATAGAAATCTCTCAGATTTTATTAGAAATATATTGATTTGTGATTTGAGAATGATGAAAGTCTTATGGGTTTGGAGCGACATGAGGGTGAGTAAATGACAGAACGTCACAGAACATCACTAAATCCACAGCATTTCCACTTGTCCCTCTTTTTATTAAAAAAATCTGGGTTACAATGAGACACTTACAATGGAAGTGAATGAAGCCAATTCATAAATATTAAAATCCATGAAAATGCATTGCCTTAAACGACTGTAAAAATTTTGATTTAAACAGCTTAACAGCTCAAATAATACAGACGTTTAAACTGAAGAATTCAGTGCTTTTATAAAATGATCAGCTTCACATTTCAGCTTTTAAAATCTCAAACATATTGCCCCATTCACACTGTAATTGCCTCACCCCAACCTCCATTTTTGCATCTTTAAAGAAATAACATTTACCATTCAATAGGCAACACTGGATGAGATAATTTATCTAAAAATGTTTCTATAAACAATTTACACAAAATTTCTTTCAAATTTTATGATTGAGGCCCAATGTGTATAAAGATTTCCCAGCAATGCATTTGAAAATTTACTAAAGTAACACTGTCGTCTCAGTAAAATTGAGAAAGGATGTGACACACTGATACACTCAGAGAGCTCTTCCTTCTCTGATTCATAGCTAAACACTGAGCCGTGTGCCTGTTTCCTCTGTCGCTTTGCATGAGACTCCAGCAGCAGGATGTCAGAATGACGCAAATAAGAGAACTGCATCTATTATCACCATAGTCACGAGAGCAGACTGATCGAACACTTACTTTAGACGTGTGAGCACTGAATCCAGACTGAGACATTTCCATCTCAAAGGAGGAGGTGTGCTTCCCAGATGTGGCTGTTAGATATAAAGGTCATTTTTACATTTTTTACACAGATTTAATGAAGAAAGTTGTGGTTACTACAACATTTAACATAAAAAAAACATTTTCATATTCATTATTAGACTATATGACCCAGTACTTAAGGTTAGGGATCTGTGATGCATTAGGTACATTACCCTCCAAGGCAAAAATCTTGCTTCCTAAGGCATCGACGATGGTCACTAAAGCAAGTTCATCTGACACATTGAAGAAATGATCGCTTCTGAGCTCGCTAGCAAGGGATTCAATTTCGTCAATAAACTTCTTCACCTCTTCAGTGGTTTTATTCTGCCGATTATAGTCGCCAAGGACCTATGAAAAAAAAATTACATGTGCCACATTAAAAAGTCTACTAACAGTCTATTGGTTCTATTTTTTCCTACTGAAACCACTGAATTCATGTAGCACAGTATTTGTTATTTGTTTTTATTATTATACATGGATGAATGTACTTACAGCAATAGCAAACCTCTCAATACCATCTTTTTCACACTCATTTATGACACGTTTCAAGTCGTAGTGGTCATGTGACTCCCCATCTGTGACAATCACCATGACTTTTTTGACCCCTGGTCTTGCTCCTCGCTCCACTGTAAAGGCCTCTTTCCTTTAGAAAACAAACAACATCAGGTCAAGATTCTGCACAATGTTTACGACTTCCTTTGTCTGAATAGACACTTTGAAAATGATTATTATCATTAGATGATTTTTCTGAAATACATCAGGGTCCAAAAGTCTGAGACTAACCAGTGAAAATTGCTTTTAATTAACATGATTTAATACAACTGTTTTCATTACAAATTCTATTATCAGCGTAACAACTTGTATTAAAAATTAACAAATTTCAGATTTTCTATTTCTTAGTTCCCCTTTTGTTATTCAGCACACAGTTTATTATAAAACATTTTTAGCTAAAATCCAACTTTAAAAGTAGATTTTGAATCATATTTTCACTGTGGCCTCAGACTTTGGGACTGAACGGTATGCAGCACCTTGCTATATCAATGCCGAGAGCTGTCATGGTTTTGTGGCCGGTTCTTTGAGGTATCTTGCCGGCTTCAGTAACAAGGTCTTCTGTGTTACTGAACTGACTGAGATTGAAGACATGGCCAACATCATCCCCGTACGACACGATACCCACCTGGAGAAGCAAAAGCCCGGACAAACACACACACACACACACACACACACACACACACACACACACACACACACACATACACACACACACACACACACACACAGTTCAGGTGGTGCTACCAAACATGGACAGTTTGGGTGGCCCCCAGACACTCTCTGCTAAATGTCTGTCTGTGCTGACTCAAATGTGATGTCATCCTATCAAAAAAAAAAAAAACTCTGACCATTTATTTAGCCATGGAATATGTGGTCTTCCCCCAGCTCAGTGTTCTGGGGCTGTATTTTCCAGTGGCGTGCTCAAGAAAGCCTTTATTTCCCTAGAATCAAACCACCCAGTAGCTTCTCCATGGAAAGTCTTTATATAATACTCCTTGTAATGATGTTAGTATAAGATGATGACACTAGATGAGACTAGATGAACACAACTTTGACAAAAATAAATGGCTTTGGTTTTCAACAAGTACAATCTTTAAAAAACAAATCCAATCATTTAAAATCTCATCTAAAGGCAGAGTTCACCCAAGAATGATGACATTATGTATAGATGTCTTTCCAAACCAGTGTTGTTATTGTTAACTAAAACTAACCTTTTAAATTATTTGTTTTTGTTAATTGAAATAAAGCTGAAAAGCTGAAATAGAATATATATATATATGGAATTTCTGTCATTAATTTCTCACTCCAAACCTGTAAGACCATCGTTCATCTTAGGAACACAAATGAAGATATTTTTGATGAAATCCGAGAGGTTTCTGAACCAGCTATAGACAGCTAAGTTATTACCACTTTCAAGGCCCAAAAAGGCCTTGTTAAAATAGTCCATGTGACTCCAGTGGTTTAACCTTAATGTTATAAAGTGACGAGAATAATTTTTGTGTGCAAAACCCCCCAAAAATAACAACTTTATTCAACATTTTTTTCTCTTCCATGTCAGTCTCTGATGCTGTTCACATAGTAAACACGGTGCAGCGCTTCCTGGTTCTACGTCAGAGCGCCGGCTCATTATTGGCCGACGCTGTTCAATGACATGAGGGTGAGTAATTAATGACAGAAATTTCATTTTTGGGTGAACTTACCCTTTAATTGGAAGTACTAAAATTGATTAAAAAAACTAATAAAGCTAAACAGAAATATAAAAAAACTAATAAAACAATTACAAAAACGTTTTTTTTTACAAAACAATTACACTTTTTTTTATTACGTTTTGCATCTTTAATTTTCTTTTGTAAAATAAATTTTTTCTCCCACACTTTTAGAGTCATGTCTCTGAAACCATGATAATACATGACTTGATGACTCGTTCACAAATCGGTCATCTCTCTTTTGTGAGAATTTCTTCAGCTCGAAATAATGTGGAACAATTTGTTTTTATGAAATGTAGTAGAGTAAAAAAAATTCTATGACATTGTGTTTTGGAAAGAAGAAAAAGTGAAAGTTTCCCAAAATAGAAATACTCTGATGAAGTACTTGGAAAACTGTACTGAAGTACAGAAACAAAAGTACAGTGTGTTAAACATCACTGACGCAATAAGTGGATATATTATTTAAAACTGGTGTGATTTCTAAGGTATTTCAAAGCAAGACTACAAGGTTATTCGACAAAGCATTATAATCTAAAAAATCTCACTTGGGCTGGTCCGATTTCAATGCTCTGGAGGAATTTTTTCAGGAAGTCAGTGATGGGATGCCAGGGGTAGATGCTGTTTGATCCGTCCAACACTATGACAATGTCCATATCCTGCTTGCACTCTGAAACAAGCAAACAAACGTAATGAGCACCTTCATTACAATTATACCAGTGAGGAAGAGAAATAAATATCACGTTGCTTTCGTTTAAATTACACAAAGGTAGCTGAAGGCCAACAGCCACTGGGGTGTTTACATAGGAAATACATTACATAGCACACTAGCAGTACATAAAACAATTGTATAAAACATATTGAGCAATGAAATTGGACGTGACAGTGACCTCGTTGTGAAATAAGAAAGTGGTGATTAACCAAAGCTTATGTGACCTTTCATCAGAAACTCAATATAGTTTGTATATGGGCCATTCTACAGAATTGGTGCAAACTGCTGTCCAACCACCAAAAAACACATTTAAAAGCATTTAAGTATTAAAATCTTAGATGTTTACAAATATCCTTCTATTATCTATTGAATCCCACAATAATATTTAAAATATCATTAAGCTTAATATATATAAAATCATCATTTATTCTGTACTTTCAATTGGGATGTGGCTGTCCCGAACCCTAACCCCTAAATTTCAACTTGTGAAAATGATATTGAAATGGTCTCTTTCATTATCTCGTGTTCGAGATCCACCTATGGAAAGGGCATCCGTACCTGACCTCTGCAGAAGCATCCAATTGCACCAAATCTGGCTAGACAGACAGAAGCGCGCAGCCAATGCCAGGTAAGGCCCCGCCCCCTTACCTGAGGGCATATAACGCCTGCAAGCGCTGCTATTCTCCAGTTGACATCCGCTTCTCACGATCTCTGCACTTACATAGTTCGGTTGGATTTGGGTCATTCTATAAAAAAGGTGGCTTTTTGAACAGACAACTTTTAAAAAATGTATTTTTTTTTATACCAAAACTTATAGTCAGATAATAGTTAACCTCTTAACATTATAAATCAACTTAAATGACAGCTTAATGTATTTTTATATTTTTACTACATTACATAAAATAATGCTTGAGCTGCCTTTTTGTCACTGGTGTTACCTATATTTTAGATGACAATTCAGGCTTTCCGGAATGTAATTTGACTATTTAATTTGCATACATAATCAAAGACAGAAAAAGTTAATGTAATATTAAGAAATTGTCTTGATTAGTAATAATTTGCTTTAACCAGGTATGCGTAAAGTTCTATTGTGTGACCTTTTTCTATTTCTAGCATTGTGTTTTTGGTTGTAACATTAGAAATAATTGAGGTTGAGTGATCAAAGTTGAATGATCATATCCTTAAAATGCTTACTAATGAATGCAGCAACAGTTTGGTAGATTCAAAAACCATTTTCCATGAAACTGGGCTACTCTGATGCCAGAACACCAATATCCCATGCAGTAACACCAGTGACGCAATGTAACACCAGTGACGCAATGTAACACCAGTGACGCAATGTGAAACCAATGACATAACATAAGATTATTTCAAACAAATTTTTATCAATTTATTAGTAATATTTATTGTTGAGGCCTTTATGAAACCTTATGTTGAGAAAAACGTTAGTGGTATTATTGATTGTCACTGGTGTTATCGTCATGTCACTGGTGTTACCAGCAGCAACAGTAACACCAGTGACGATAACACCAGTGACAAATCTGCAGACAAGATAACATATCTAAGATGGCTGCCACAGTAGCTCAAACCACACTTCTTAAATTGTAAATAAATCACTTAATCATGCAATTTGAACAATTATTTTAATCAAATTTCATTTTCCCTTACTATAATCTGTAGAACACCAGTGACACATATTAAGTCCTCGCATGAAATTATCAAATTATTTATCAAATTGCTAAAAGATGGAGAGATAGTGCAAACTCACCATGTGCTTTTCAAAACAGCCTCACCTCCAATTAACCTTAGACCCAGAAAGAAGTTGGCAAGGATGTTGCATTTTTTCAAAGTAGTGGTTTTTATAAATTGTAACACCAGTGACATGAAATTGAGGGACAGCTATTCCCTGTAAATTATTTATAATATTTAGTTAATATTTTAGTTTTTTAAGTAGTCCACTAAATAAATATACTATTTTCCTTTGTATTATGACATTTAAAGGGGGAGAAAAATATATTTTTTAACTCAAAATATGTCACTAAACCACGACTCCTGACCAGAGGGACAAGCCAATTTCATGGTACTGACCGTGTTCTACAATATATTAAAAAAATTGTTTGCAATATAACTGTCTTACATATGTTTTATTAACCACAAAACACTTCAATTAAAACAAAAAACATTTATTTGGTGTCATTATCTGACACTTTTAAGTGTTTTTCCTGGTGGTTAAGGCCGGGATAGGAAAGCCACCATTTTCGTAGAATGACCCATTTACACTGCATACTTGCGTGTCTTCAGGAGGACATATCGTCTGATCAGCCTCCGCCAGACATGACAGTCATTTATTCAGCCTGATTAGCTGTGTTCTGCATCCGGAGCCGTCCGCGCTTTTGCTTCTCTCACCTGGTTCCCCTTCCACGGCTGCTTCTGAGTTTTTCACCGGTTTGTCTAAATCTGCCGCTTCTCCGGGGAACAGCCTATCACAGGCCTGCCCAGCTGCGTGTGGTGCGCTGATTGCCGCTAAGGACCTTCACTCTTTCTGCGTGGTCTGCTTGGGCCTCAAACACGAGAACCCGGAGAATTGCAGTCAGTGTCGCTTACCAGGTGGAGATCTTGGACGAATTAGGGCAACAGCTGGAAAAGGGAACCTCTTCTCTACCCTTGTGGAAGAAGATCCTTACGGTTAACGACCTCGTCCTCCGTAATGCTTGTCAGGCTGTCCAAGCCTGCGGGCACTTTATGGTGCTTTCTGTGGTGGGAGAGCGCGCGCTCTGGCTTCTCAGGAAGGCCCGACAGTGAGAAGAGGCGCTTCGGTAGAGCCCGGCCGGGCTCTCTTTGGTCCCGCCGTCGCATTGATGCAGCAACCATGTGACGACAAAAAGGAGGCCTTCAAGTTATGCCTTCCTAGGAAGGCGGCCCCACACCAGGTGCCCCCTGTGCGTTTGCCTAACTCCCCTGTCACAGGACGAAATTTCGCAACTGGGCTTGGAGTTGAACTCTCCATGCGAGCGCATCTCTCTCAAGAGCGCGTTCTCTCTCTAATGAACTGTCTGTCGCAGTTCAGAGAGGGGGCGAAAGTACAATATCACATATGCCTCAGACTGCAGGGTCTTATGGCTTCATCTAACCAGGTTTTGCTGCTGGGACTCCTGAGAAAAAGAGCGTTCATGAAATGGGTTTTGTCACTACATTTCAGCCCGATAACGCAATCTTTGCCGCCCTGTAACAGTGACACGCGCTTGCTCGGCAGCATTGTGCCACTGGAAGAGCGCAGACTTTTACGCACATGGAACCCCTTTGGAAACGGTTATGATGCGGAAAGTTGTGACGACAGATACGTCCTTAATAGGCTGGGGTGCCACCCAGGAGGGCAGAACGGTGAGTAAATTATTTAGAGCTTATGACCATATGGAAAGCTCTGAATCATTTTCTGCCTCGCCTGCAGGGACATCATGTGCTCGTATGCTGCGACAATACCACGGCAGTGGCTTACATCAACCGTCAGGGCGGCGTGCGCTCGTCGAAACTTCACACTCTAGCTTACAAGCTTTTGGTACGGATGCCCTTCCCATAGGTGGATCTCTCCACTCAATGTTTCAGAGAACCAGGGTTACGATAATAACCTTTTGTTTTCCATTGTTGTTTTTAAAAATATCTTTTTGATTTCTTTTAAAAAGTTAAGTTAAAAAAAAACATTTATTTTATATTTTATTTTTAAATCAAGAAACTTTATTTTTTTTTAAATGTGTCCCGCATTTTCATGTCACTACTGAAACAGTGTGTGTTTTAGTCCATTGGCTGATACTGATTTGAACCACAACCCTACATTTTTGATCAGGAAATATTACGGTGTCCGTCTCTCTTATAGCCTCTCTTTTATTATATATAGGTACCATCATTTTGAGGGAAATGTGTTCAAAAGTCTGTGAGTAACTTTAAGGAACGTCACTACCAAACACCTTTTTTCTGCAATTAAGCAAACTTTTTTGGGTGTTATTTCATAAAATGTAGTTTTTATGTGTGTACAACTGTTCAGAACTGTGCTAGGTAAACATGTACTGGTTATCATCTTTGAACTAGGCTCAAAAGTATCTAAAATTGTCACTACCGAAACATGTGGTGAAGTTTCGGTTGTGACATCATGGTTTTTTGAGTGTTATTCGACAAAATTTGTATTTATTTTTGTGTGTACAACTGTTCAGAACTGTGCTAGTTAACCATGTGCTGATTAGCATCTTTGAGATAGACTCAAAAGTATCTTAAATTGTCACTACCGAAACACATCATCGTTTTGGTAGTGACAAAAGGGAACACAATCATTTATTTGGGGGAAATGAACAACATTTTAGTACAGTTATGCAAATCATTAGTATCTTAGTATTTAGTAGTGTTTTAGTATGCAAGTTAAAATTCTGTAATGTGATGTGGTCTACCAAAGCATTACTGTCACTACTGAAAATGTGCCGTCACGACCGAAACATCCATGTTTTGTCTAAAATAAAGATAAAGTATATTGAATTATCAACTAAGATGTTATTATAGTGTTTGGTTCAATGTATATTCAAACTAATGAATCCTTAACTTTGAAATCAGTAGGATTAACTTAATGCCTTTTACAAAGAAAGATTGGATTCAAAATACAACAAATCTTATAAATTACACTTGAAATATTGTTAAAATTTTAATTGTTATTGATTTACCTGTGAAAACTTTTTTTTTTTAAATAGCAAAAAATATATTTATAAGGTAGATGTAAACAAAATTTTAATAGGTCAATATAAGCCTTCTTATTAAATTGTTTATTATTGCATTTCAGTAGTGACAGATTTGGGGAGAGGAAACATATTCCAAAGCTTTCTTAAAATACAATATGATAATTAACTGCTCAATTACTAGAAATCTGTACCTTGGATATTATACAATTTGCATACATAGAAAGTTTGGGGAAAAAGACAACATTTTTTCCAACTCTGACTTTGAACCAATTTTGTAGAATGGCCCATATATCTATACCATGCAAATAAAGGCTTAGCCTGCACGTCGGAATGCTAACCAGAGCTATTTGCCTCAGAATCAAATTGAGCATTTAAATTTGAATTTAATGAAGCATAATTCAAATGAAATGATGCAACTGTCTATCCCGTGCTTGGAGATGAGCGAGAAGTTCCTTGTTGCTATGGTAATTCATACAGTATGTATGTGTGTGTTTATGATGAGTCACTGGCTCCATGTTGCGTTGGTAGATGTCAGCTCTCCTAAACTCTGTCCTAACATGGACATGCGAGGCAAGGGGGACCGGCTGTGGTTTACATGGCTGGAATGCTGTAATGTACACTCACAACACATGTGTGTCGTACCTTGTACAGTTGGAGCAATGGAGTTGAGGACTTGGAAGGAGGAACTGACGTTCGTGCAGATCCCAGTTATGTACTGCTGCTTTCCACACATGTAGCCATACTGGGGACCACAGGCCTATCCAGAGAGAGAGAGAGAGAGAGAGAGAGAGAGAGAGAGAGAGATAGGCTATTGGACCACTGAGGAACATGACATGACATGCAACTCTACAGTCCTCATATATACATATTTTTTAGTTTTGTGGCGTGACTCCATTCCGGTTTTAATTGTTGTGAATTGATAGCTTTACCTAGCACAATTAATTATTTAACTTGTAATGTTTATCTGAAACTATTTCTGTTTCAGTCCTTTGCAGCATATGGAGGCTGAAACTGCATTTGGAAACTGTTATAAGCAATGTGTCAAAAAGCTTAATACTACATGGGAATGTTTTGGTGTGACAAGCTGAACTCCACTTCATTTTTACTTTTAAAACTTAATTTGTCACACTGCAGGACCATTTAAATAAACAAGTAAAATAAAAAATGTGATTAAAACGTACTATAAACAAACTTTCCCTTATACAAAATCTTGATGGTGAAAAAGTTCATGAAGTCGATGTCTATTTCTTAACTACTCATACAGAGTTCCGTTATATACTTCATCCAAAAATCCTAAAAGAATGCTCCTGGAATGTTATTTGGGATCCAATCCTAATGGGTTAATTTTACCCTACAGGATAAAATGAAATTCCTACTTTTCCATTGTTTTTTTTTGTTTTTTTCAGAATGTCAGTTTACCCAATCAGATTACATTTGATTCGTAGAGGATTCCAGTTTGATCCAATTAGGTTTGAGTCCAAATTATACATTTTTCTAGGATTGTTTGACCCCTAAAAGCAGTATCATTTGTGAACTGCAATCACAGATTGCAGACAATTTGTTCAGTCATTAAAACGAAAAAAAAACGCAGACATACAGCAAGCATGTCATTGGCTGTTCTATAATTATAAACATTAACCTGGAAAAAAGTGCGTTTCCATAACGTTTTTTCTAATGTAATGATTTAAATCAGGCACTATTATTTAGCCGTGGCTAACATCTGCAGATGTTCCCTACCAGAAACCCACTGCCGTCTGGGTTAACCACCAGCGTCGTCCCCATAGTCATGTTTTCCTTGACTTCATTTATGTTTGGAATTGTTGTGTTTTCTGTAAGAAAAATAGACAAATATGCACTCTCAGTGTTAAGTCCTATGAAAAGAATATCTAAACAAAAACACTGCATTTTCCCATAGGCAGATCGGACGCTTTTTTCCTTCTATTTGCCTTTTCAAAAAACTAAATTCATTGCTGGTGTCCTTTGTGTGGGGCTTAATGGGGGGAAAGCACATTTTTGCAGTGTTTTTGTCATTTCCTGCTTAAACAAATCAAGTGAAAACAATGTACAGTAAGCCACAGGGTCTGTCATGAAAAGAAAAAAGACCTTACTGTCAACCCATAAAATCAACATTGTCCATATTTAAGATTTAAAAAAAAAAAGTGAAAAAAAGAGGGATTCAAGTGCTATCTGTTCTGACATCAGTGACTTGGAAGTGTCTTATATTAAGGTAGATCCCTGAAGAAAGGCGACATGCAACTTTGAGTTATCTAATGTTAGATTGTGTAATTATGTGTAGTTTAGACATTAAAATGTTTTTTGGATCACTTCCTGTCTAGGCCTCTTCTGAGAGTCAGACATTCAGGCAGAGGTTAGCATTCAAACACACAAACAGAGCAACACTACAGGCTAATGAGTCTTACAAACACACACACATTATATCATCGATCAAAATGTGCAGTGATGCAGAAATACTCATAATAAGCATCTCTTAAGAGAATACGTGCTTGACTCCCATTGCACATTCAGTATTCAAGACGCTACTGTAAGATGCTGTGTGAACAGGACATTTCGAGACTCACACCTGTAGGTAAATACGGTTGTCAATCCCAAAAAATGACGGTGTAAACAACCACATTTAGCCTATCTTTTGATAATTGGTACGTTTTTTTTTTATTATAAATATTTCAGCTAAAATGAATTCCATTCAGACATTTATTTTCATAATTGAATATTGTGTTTTACTCAGAAATATGTCACATTACTGAAGTAAAATAGGTTGAGCACACTGTCTCATTTATAAATTTTTATTATTTACTAACTCAATAATGAAAATTTGTTCAGGTCCTCTGAACTAGCTTGTTATTTTCACTTGTAGTGAAATGCTTGAAATGTATCATTCCTCATTTGTAAGAAGCTTCAGATAAAAGCATCTGCTAAATAAATGTAATAAATGTAAATGTAATGTAAATGACGCATGAGTCAAGGTTAAAGTCTCTCTGGCCATCAGTATGAGCTCTTCTTTTCCTATTCTATTCTCAGAATAACACCAAAGGGGAAACTGTAGATGTTTCAGTTGTGCGGTTTTCTCAGTGCATCTGTTAAAGGATACAATCATGTTAAGTGTCACTGTCAAGTCATTAGAACTCACTCTGTGTGTGAAGGCTTCCTAAATTAAATGATCGTCAATTAGAAGGATGGGACTTAATTCCTTTGCTTTCCTCAAAGCAACTAAATATGTGAAATGCACTTTGGTGACTGGTAATAAGACAAAGCAAATTGTATCTAAACTGTCAACATAAGATTTAATTTGCAACCCATTGTACTTCTGTAATGTGACGTACACTAATGTTCAATAGTTTGGGGGCAGTAAGATTTTTAAAAGTTTTTGTAAGAAACCACGGCTGCATTAATGGATTAAAAATACACTAACAACATTAATATTGTGAAATATTATTATAATTTAAAATAACCATTATATATATATATATATATATATATATATATATATATATATATATATATATATATAGGATTGATCTAAAAGATGTAATGATGTGGAATACGACCAAGTAAGTGCATTTCGAAAATAAACAGTGTTTCATGTTGACTGTAGGAAATGCACTGAGAAAGTGTGTTATTTTGGAAATTGAAGGAAAGGGAAGATGATTTCACAACCTGTTTTTCAAATCTGGAGGATTTTGTACACCCTGCTATAAACTCATGAACCAAAGTGCCATGTTGTTGCATGGCACACTTCCCTTCTGAAATCCACTAGTACCCTTAAATCATGCAGTAATGTTTGAGACAGTCAAAGTTAATTTAGAAACTGACCATTTCAAAGCAACTGAGGTAATGTCTGTTACCCCTTCCTGTAAAAGTTTTTTCTGAACACAGTGAATATAGACAGAGAGTACACAGTAATGAACAAAAATAGTCCATGGAAAAACACGATGACATTACCGCTTACAGGAAGGACACCTCTCACCTGACAAACTGAATTTTTCACATCCAGTGCTTTTGTTTTGTCCCACGGGGCACCTGTAGACGTCTCCTGACCGGTTAGCCGGCTGTCCGTTAAGAGGAGAACCAATCAGAACCCTTCAGAAAAAAAGCAGGAAGTAGAGAATGGGGTCATTAATCCCTGACCACAAAAAAACCTTTGGGATTTGTGAGAAAGTGGAAGCCCGCTGAGCCAAAGTGCAGTTGATTGATTCGCCAGTTTTCCAGTGGGAAAGAAAAGCATAACATAAATATGCACATGCTTATTTTTAAATATTACAGTCAAATGGAATATATGTGAAATGTCAGTACGAAGGGGAGCAAAGAGTTTCTTTTATCGTCACAATAACAGTTAGAGAGAATTTGACTACGATATTGACGGATATGTGATGGTTTACCCTTGAACCACACTGTGATTTATGTACTTTACCGTGAGATAACGTAAGGCTGTTTATGTTTAATTATGTGCTGTGGTACATCTGAGTGCACTTAGCTGAATAAAGAACATTCGCCCTGTTCCTCATTTCTAATGTTGGTTTTTGACAACAGTGCTAAAAGTAGACATCCTCCTTGTGTAAGCATGTAAACAAGTCAAGTCATTAACATTCCTGTGCACAAATGGGCCTTGATACAGCAGTGGATACAACACAATCTTCACTGGTTACAACATGCACCAGTCACCTTATAGTCTACAATAATATATTTTAGGAATATTTTACAAAAAATATTTTGCGAATTTTGTTATTTTTTAATATCCTTTACGTTATTACAAATCTATGGAAGCTTGTTGCCGCAATGGAATAAAAAAAAAAAAGTTGCTTGCGACATTTTATCTCACAATTCTGACTTTTTTTCAGAATTTCGAGAGAGAAATTAGCTATTTCAAGTTATAAAGTCCGAATTGTGAGATATAAGCTCGTAATTGCGAGAGAAAAAAAGTTCTGTGGTGGTTTGCGTCTGTAGAACACAAAGAGAGAAATTTTGGTTTACAAAATATGTCCTGGCTGCTCTATTCCATACAATGAAAGTGAATGGGGACAGAGGCCGTAAAGTAAAAAAAAAAAAAAAAAAAGCCAAAATGGCACCATGGAGTTTATTCACACAAGTCTTCTGATGTCATATGACAGCTTTGTGTGAGAAATAAACTGGAATTTAAGTCACATACGCAGAAAAAAACTCTAAAATATGGTCCATGAATCCATGTGGCCACAAGACATTCAAGAACCAGTGTTTTTACATGATGTTGTTGATGTCGTAGACCACTTCTAGGAGAGTTCAATGTTTTTTGACCACTTTCAGAGTTCAACAACTGAACGTCATCATTCAGGTTCAATGTATGGAAAAGAGCAGCAAGAACATTCTGCAAAATGGATGGATGGATGGTTTTAAGCTTTCCATTAAACATGTTTAGCTGTTTTATTGTCATAATTTGATCATCAAAAAATCTCTTGTATTCTGTCAAATCTATCCAAATCTATTTTATCCAAATCTATTAAATCTATCCAAACCTATTCTGTCAAATAATCTAACGACCCTGAACAGATTATTGGCAAGGTTTCCACCTCAGTCAAGGCCACCTGTGAGAGGTTTATGTAAAGCTGTCTTGGGGTTTTCACACCAGCTGAGGTGTTTCTCTGGAGGTAAAAGGTTAACCTTTACAAGCAGAGCTAAAACCTGCTGCTGGACCGATTTTTAAGGGGCTACAGATGTCTGAATTCACTAATGTTTTACTGAGTGGAACTATTTCCTACAATAGGGAATCCTTTCCCTTTATTTATATGCTTAATGGAGTTAGCAGGCCTGAGTGCATTAGCTTGATGTCTTTATTAGAAAAAAACAAGAGCCATTACAAAAGCAGACTACATCAGTGGTGCTCATAGGTTTACCATGACAATTCTAGCATTATTATGGAATTGTTCAGAGTATATTTTTAATATGATGTAAATAAAATTCTGCATCAAAACCATCTGCCAGCGTCATAACACTTACGCATGTGTATTGTTTTTGTTGAGTGTGCACAATGGTAAAAAGACGCAAGAAAACAAAAACCAATCATAATTCAGTATGTAAGTAAAATACATACAATGACATTGCTGTCAGTTCGATTTTGAATGGTGAATATTCTAACTGCTTACTTACATCAAGGGCAGATTTTCAAACTTTCATATCAAAAAGTTCTTAAAAATATATTTAATTTATATAAATTCCAAAATAAATAGCAAACCGAATAATGTGTCTACACCAGACATGACCGGTGCGACAAAAGACAATAGATCCCATTATAATCAGTGTTATTATCTACATTGTATGCGGGTCAACGCGACATGACAAATACCTGACACTGATGCCTCGTACTATTATTGATGCATTTCAAACACTCATGATACTTCTCATAGGAAAGACAAATATAGACAGCTTCTAGCTGTTGCAGCGCGGCTCAATGCGACAGATCAACGGTCACGTCCGGTGTAGAATGGTGTAAGCATTTATAGAAATAATATGTAGCTTACCACTTTCCCTCACTGTTCTCGAATTGTTGGATGGTGTAACCGAACAAGTCCTCCACTGGTCCACTGAATGACATCTTGTTCTTCTCGTCCACATTGAAACATGACAACCACGGCAGGAGAACTATCAAGAAAAGACACCATAAACATACAAGACAACATATAACATACAGTAATATATCTCACTTTATCTTCTACATAAGTCCAGTTTGTCTATTTAAAGAAGTATTTCCAATGAACGAGCAAACAAAAAAGTTTGAAAGTCTAACTCCAATTCCTAATTTGTTCTTTTGCCAAAACAAGACGAATGGAACAGAAAGTTAATGCAATTATTCAGCTGTTTATTAATTGCTAAATATTTATAATGAATAATAATTTACATCAATAAAATAAACACAAAAACTTTCCATTTCCCTTTTTTTGTTTTGAGAGAGAGAAAATGGTCCCAGTTGTGCATGCCCAGTTGTGTGGGAATGAAACATGCGAATTCTACAGGGAGTAATGCAAGCACAGTAGGCAGAGGAATTTCACAGAGCAATGTGGAGCAGCCGTCCTGACCTCTTGGACAATGTCCTCTTCATGAAGACAACCAAAATCTGTCTTTTAGTACTGTATATAAAAGGAGAGCTAAATATAGTGTTTAAATGCTTCATTGTGCAGAGGGCACAGAGAGCCTTTTCACATGTTGTGTGACATGGAATTCCTGTCATGATTTATTCAATTCCTGGATTTGGAAAGGAATTGTGAAGATTAACAAATCACTGTGGTGTTGAGTAGGTTCCTGGATCTGGGTGAGAACATGAAGAGACAGAGAGACAGAAAGCCAGTTGTACGTATTCCCTAATGTCTGTTGTTGATAACAGTCATGTTCTAAAGTAATGAATGTAGAATAATATGTGGTACTTTGGGCTCACTGCTAATGTCAGGACTCAGTGAGGGAACAGAGAGACAGTGTATGTCCGGGGGCACGCCTCATGTGAATGTCCACTCAACAGGAATAAAGATTTCCAGCTATGCCTCCAAACCCGGTTTCCATTGAGTCTGCCTTTCTTAGGAGGATGTGCATGATGGGTGAACATCTGAAAAACCAGACCAAAGACCATTTATACATATGATGAGCAAGACAAACCAGAGTGTTTTGGAAAAGCAAGCAGAATAAAAATAAGCTGTAGAAGAAGGAACATGTTCATTTGAGACGTCCTGACTCTTTCTTGGCCTGAGGAACTGCCGCTTTGTTTTTAGTGAGATTTGCAAGTTAGATAAGCAGAATGAATTTCCTCCGCAATTTAGACCTAATGTGTTTTGTAAAAGCTGAACATAAACATGAAGATGCTAAAGAATATGAAGGTGTAGAAGACTAACACAGAGCTGTTGAACATGATGAAGCTGAAGACTAAGAACAATCTGAATATGAAGATAAAGCTGATAAAAGCCGATAAAAATTATGTAAAATGAAAAGAATGAAGAAGAATTTGAAAAGGAAGTCTTAAAAGAAGCTTTTGAAGCTCAAGCAGGCCAAGAAGAATCTGTAAAAATGAAAATAATGGCAAATAAGATACAGAAGGATAACATAAAAAACACTGAAGAATCTGAAGAAGATAATTAGAAAATGTGCAAAAGAACAAATTTCTTTTGCACATTAATCAATGTTTTTGGGAAAAGAAGAACAGAAAGAATAAGGGGAGGAAGGCAAAGAGGAAGCTGAAGTAGATAAAGACAATGAAACATGAAAAAGATGATGAATACAAAGAATAATAAGAGGAAGAAGTTGAATGAACATGGAGAAAAATAAGATTATGATTCTAAAGAAGAAGCTGTAAAATCCTCAAAGGAGAAGCTTAAGAAAATCAATGAGCATTAAGACAAATAATAATAATAGAAAGAAGTTGAATGAAGAAGAAAAAGAAGTTGGAAGAAGATGATGTTGATGATGATGAAAAAGCCTCAATGGACAATCTAAAGAAAAACACAATGAAGAACTTGAAGGACATGAAGAAGAACATTCGCAAGTTAGATAATCAATAAATGTCCTCAAGCATGTTTTGATGTTTTGGAAAAGCAAGAAGAGCAACAAAAATATGATAAAGAGACAGAAGAAGAAGAAGACAGACAGAGGCGACACAGAAGAAGCAGCAGCAGAACAGGAAGAAGAAGAAGAAGATATGTGCCAACACATGGGCCTTTCTCATCCTGAGGGGCAACTGTTTTGTTTTGGGTCGGATTTGCAAGTTAGATAAACAGAATGAATTTCCTCTGCAATCCACTGACTCTGTAAACAAAGACATAGAGAGCCAAAGGCAACCGGACAGCTGGTTTCCTCCTCGACTACGTCTATCTCTTCACAGACAAACACACCATCCTCTAAACCAGGAGGATATAGACTTCTCTCTTAATGAAGTGGGTGTTTGTAATGTGTAATGACAAGAAAAGGCAAGACTTCCTGCTGAGGTTTAATGCAGGACACGCAGCACACAGTGAGCTAGTGCTTTGCAAACACGCTACAAATCATACACACACAGCGCTTATGCAAACACAATGACACACACAAATCTCTGTAACCTTGTGAATACAAGTTTAAAAACACTCTTGCATTAGATTTCAGTCATTTTTGCTGGATTCATGATAATGGTGAATGTTTCATCCATTCTCTCAATAGACTTGATTGATTTCAACCCGCTACAGTATAGAGAAAATACTAAGTCAGTTAGGTGATTCAAGATGGCCACCAGCCAAAGAGGCCATTTGCATTGATCACAAATGGAGAAGAGATGCCCAGACACATGGATCACGGCTCTATAACAGCAATATTTACAGTCAAGATTCAGCCGTCTCACTCTTAAAGAGGACCTATATTGCAGTTTTTACATTTTTAACTTTCTTTAGTGTGTAATGTTGCTGTTTGAGCAATGAAAAGGTCTGCAAAGTTACAAAGCACAAAGTCTGTATCAGTGTCCACTGTTTCTGAACTCCCTGAAATGCCTCTATTGTAGTCTTGATTTTTCTTTCGGGAACAAACACGTCACAATAGTAGTTAATATGCTATACCTTGTGTCAAGATGATTTATGACCCTATGATTGACAGGTGGGCGGGGCTGACCTTTGCCCTTCCGGAGGTCCTCCCGGAGATCCCTTTGATCTAGGGATTAACCTTTGCCCTTGTCAGCGATCGATCATCCGGTTGAAAGGAATTTTTGACAGCTAGTTTTGAACTATTGACCTGGAAATGATCCGTCATTTTAAGTTGGTTTTGATCCGGGGGTATGTTCTGCAATGCGTAGTTTGAGGGGGCGTTTAGTCTGACCTACGTACAACAATCCAGATGGACATTTTAACATGTAAATCACGTGAGTGGTGTTACAATTAATGAAAGAATTGATCTTGTATTTTTTACCTGAATGGGGATGGAAAAATTGCTTTGTATCATTTGAGTTAGAGCAATGGGTGCAGTGCCCACATCTGTAAAAACCAAAGGGAGGAGCTGGTAACCACGTAGGTTTTGGTGGAGGGCTCATAGTCGTGTGAACCAACCTATCTCTCAGTGAGCGAGGGCGCTTAACCCTTTATGACCTGCCATAGAACAATTCTACAAGATTTGTTGAAACGCAAAAAAAAAAAAACGGAATCTGGAGCCGATGAGCAGACGGAGAGTTCATCGTCATCGGACGCATATAGTATTTCCAAGACCTCCTCGTCCGTGTACTTTCGTTTAGACATGCGTGTGTGTGTGTGTGTGTGTGTGTGTGTGTGTGTGTGTGAGTGTGTGTGTCTGTCTGTGTGTGTGTGTGTGTGTGTGTGTGTGTGAATGTGCTTGTATTTGTGAGTGTCTAAAGGAGAAAGAAATTATAAAATGAAGCAATGGTAAAAAGACAATAACGATAAGAAGGAACATATAGGAAATAAGCGTCCGATGACGATGAACTCTCCGTCTGCTCATCGGCTCCAGATTCCGTTTTTTTTTTTTTTGTTCTGACAGGGTCTATTTATTTTATATTTTAACCAATTCAATGTTCAATCAATATTCAAAAGCAAAATGTTATCTGTTTGACCACAAATGTAATTGAATATTTTACATGGCATTTTTCCCCTCTTTTTTTGAATGAGTGTAAAAATGAGTGTATCTTAAAAACTAATTTTAAACAGTTCAAATCAATTCTGTATAGTTTTAAATTGTTTTATGCACGTTTTTCACATTGACAAGTTTGAGGTTGACATTTATCCATTTTTTGTATTGAATATGTAGGAAAAAATTGTTTTTCTTTTCGTTTATTGCACTTTTGAGATATTTATCTAGTTACTATTGATTTATTACAAACATAGCCTTCAAATTGGGAGAGTAAGGATTATTTTGATGTATGGCATATGAAAATGCTCAAAAGAATGACAGCACAGCATGTAAAAATACAAAGATATACTCTTGTGGAATTGTTCTATGGCAGGTCAAGCACATTCACACACACACACACACACACACACACAGACACACACACTCACACACACACACACACGCATGTCTAAACGAAAGTACACGGACGAGGAGGTCTTGGAAATACTATATGCGTCCGATGACGATGAACTCTCCGTCTGCTCATCGGCTCCAGATTCCGCCCTCGCTCACTGAGAGATAGGTTGGTTCACACGACTATGAGCCCTCCACCAAAACCTACGTGGTTACCAGCTCCTCCCTTTGGTTTTTACAGATGTGGGCACTGCACCCATTGCTCTAACTCAAATGATACAAAGCAATTTTTCCATCCCCATTCAGGTAAAAAATACAAGATCAATTCTTTCATTAATTGTAACACCACTCACGTGATTTATATGTTGAAATGTCCATGTGGATTGTTGTACGTAGGTCAGACTAAACGCCCCCTCAAACTTTATTCCTTATTTAAATAATTCCCGCCCAAGGCATATGCACAAAAAGAGGCAAGGCCTGGTTAAGTTAGAAACTTGAGTAACTAACTTTAGTTAGTAGTGTGTTGAAACTAGCGGTTATGGTAAGGGGCGTGACATTTCCCAAACACGCAAAGCGGTTAACTAATCACAACACACTGGTCCAGCCAACCAGCACATTGAGCTTTTCAATAGGAGGGGCTTCATAGAAACAGGAACTAAACGGAGCATTACTGACAGACTGAGAAGAGAGGAGCTGCAACAATGACAAATATGTGAAAAATCATGTGTTTTTTTAACATTTAAGCATTAAAACCTGTTCTAGTAGAGCCCAAAAACTAAATCAAGACTTTTGTAAAATGGCATAGTATGGCCTCTTTTGAAAGAATTGCAGAAACCCTCCTAACCACAGACTGAATATTACAATATTGTGAACTGAATATTACTATAAACACCTCAGAATAACTGGCACAATATCAATTTCAATTAATTTGGGTATATATTTACATTTTGCTTATATATTAAAGAAGTTTACGCTGTATGTTTTGATTCACTGAAAGAGTCATTTGTTGTGACTCAAACTACACTTGTTGTGCTGTATATGTTTGATTTCATAAAAAAATTACTTGCTAAGAATATTCATTTGTTTGTGAATCGGCTGCATTGTATGTTTCTGCATGCAGCTTGTAAGGACAATTCAACAGAAACACATTTCCTGCCATTCTTTTTAGTACACAGTCTTTTTATTATTCATATTCAATACATAAAGCATCTCTTCTGTTTATGCTTCTTTTTCTGTCTTGATATGTATCAAATATCAAGTCTCACACATGGATCAAAAGCACTTCCTGCAAGACACAATTGAGCATCTGCTAAATGTTTCATTTGAAAGTTCATTTCTATTTAACAGGACATCCTTTGCAAACACATGCAGGGCTAAAGTATGACTTTTTTTTTTTTTTTTTTTTTTTTGCCTACACACACCCACAAATGGGTGAAAACAATATGCAGACAATACTAAAGAATCATAGGCATGTTTTGATCTTTCTATTCTTCCAAAGTTTTCAGAAAGCATGCAGGACCTTTCATGCTTTCATTTCTGAAAACTTTGCCAAACTTATATAACTAACATAGCTGGATGACACTTCACAATGACATCATGGTGACATCATCACAATATAATCATCACGCCCAAATGTTTATGGTGCATGCCCTGGTATCCGTGGAGATGTGACAAGAAAACTGGGAACACATTTTGGATCTCTACAAGCTCTTTAAAGTGGTAAAGCTCCAAGCTTATATTGCAGACAAGGTCAAAGTGCGTTAAATGACGCTGTCTTCCCCCTTCAGGTTTGATCATGTGTCATATGTTTAGTGCCAAAATGTGATTAATTGTATAAAGCTGTAAGATTTAGTCATCCAATGCCGGCAATGTGTCGGATTTATCTGTGTTAAGAGTTTTAAATCAGCCCATCTGGCAGCAGGAGAGCAGTGTGATTGAGAAACGCAGCCTGGGTCGAGGCCTTGTCTGGCTCACACATGCTCTTTCATGACAAAGCAGATCTCAAGATAATCAAGTAAATGTGTCCTCATGCACACACTCTCCTTGTCGCTTTCTTTCCTGGCCAAAAGGGCTGATATATCTGAATGAATCGGAGTACTGACATGCACACAATGTAGGATACACTTCCTTGATTTATTAAATTCACTAAAACGACAATATAGAATAAAAAGACATTAATAACTATTTATATTATAAGCAGTATGTGTTATAGTATGCCCTAACAAAATAAAAAATCTGGCCAATACAAATGTGCTAATTAGTTAATTGTAAATTTTGTTTATATTAGGGTTTCCCAAACGTGTGTTTGCAAACCCCTGGGGAAGTATTTTAAGTATTTTGAAATATTTGAAGACATAAATATTAGTATTGTAACTTTGTGTAAAATAGCATAGTTATTAGGCCTATAATTATTGAATATAATTTTTTTAAATAGACAATTGTATTTCTTCATTTTTATAGAGTTACAATAATAATATAATAGTAACTAGGCGACAGAGCTTTGGGAGGTGGAGCCCACCACGCAGACGGAAGTCCGAGGCGGTGATGGTGCGTTGATGACCTGGGGGGCCGCGACGGAGAAGCAGCGACAACCCCCCCGAGGCGGAGGTGGAGATCCAGAGAGCAGAGGATGAGCTCTGCCCTACTAAGGCAAAAGACCTTAACTCACCAGAGTGTGAAACTGAGAAAAATGACTTTAAAGTTATCTTAATGTCCTGACAATTGAGTTATAGGTATAATATTGTAATTTTCACATTTTGTAGTGTATACCTGTATTAACCTATCTACAAAAAAAATTTGAACTCAAATTTGACCTTTGACCCTTTTTCGGAAGTTACTGTATTCTGCCTTAGCATTGCCCACAAAATGACAATCGGTCATACCAAGGCAAGATACCTTAACTTCTATTTTATAGCACAATGTTATGATAACACTTAAAATGTAAGCAATATTATATTGGACTCACTATGATAAAAATGGCTTCACATGTATAAACAAGAAGTTGAAGTAGTGAGAATAGTTTGAATGTCCTGTATGAACAAAATGACGGAGTATGTTTTTGTTTCCACTGTTCGATCGCGCCCGCGCCTCCCTCTCTCTCTCTCTCTCTCTCTCTCTCTCTCTCTCTCTCTCTCACACACAGACACACACACACAACATATTCCAGCATCAGAGCTAAGGCGGGGCTACAGATTAGTCCCTAAATAACTGTATCTAGTAGTTCCGCATTGTAATGGATTTGCTTTCTCGTCAGTTGTTTGACATGGATTTTAACCAGGGTTCAACAAAAGGTAGGCTCTAAATTACTACATTCCTGCTGCTGGTGTATAATGGGTGTGTCGTTACGGCTGCAACCAACCAACTCCCGTACATAGTTTTTTCAGTCAGTGGACTGTCATTGGCAGGCGAGAGCTAGCCTATGAGAAGCACATTTTATTTCAGTTGTACATGTATGTAGCCTTGTATTACTGGCTGTGGATTAAGATATCCTACCTACAAGCCTGTTCTAATGCAGCGTTGTTACTGGATAAGTTGTTGATTATGGCTCGAAACGTGCTTGTGTCTAGTTTGCGAAGTAGCATCGCTAGCTAAAGGCTACCGCTAGCTATTACTGGATTTTAAAGATTATCTTTTTTATGCACCCGTGTCGTGTCATTCTTACCTTGATCTTGATGTTTACGTTTCAAAGCCATTTCCCCCCGAGAGTATGCCACAAAAGCATCACTGTATAACATGTACGTGTGTGTCTGAGGTGATTTAATTGCTACATCATAACCCCGTAACTCCAGCGCAGCAATATTTTGATGGTCGGTCAGAACCAGGCAGAGTGTCGTAACTTCAGGGCAGCGCAACCATAACTTCATTCGAGTGTTCAGGAGCAGCGAGAAACGAAGGCATAAAGCCGTAACTGACGTTACGGGCTTCTACCACAGTTTCCCCATGGCTTTTTGAAGTTACGCCAAAAACATCATCTTATTTCCCCCAAAAAACAATCGAATTGAAACTTGATGTTTGTGTATATGATAAAACTTATGTTTATTGTCCTAAAAATGACAATAACTCATTTTAGCCAAAAATCGAAATTACGACCTTTTGCCTTAGAGCCGAGAGTGGAGGTGAAGCCTGAGGGAGGGTGGAGCTTGCCGAAGCCAAAGGGGTGGAGGGCTGGTGAGCAAAGGACGGCCCGCAAGTCCATAGCTGAGGCTTGGCAATATCCGACCCAGGTGGAGCCGACGGTCCAAGGGTGTCCGGCGAGGCCGAATGCTAGATGGTCAACGCTGGAGTCGAGGGAGGTATGATCGTAGGTGGAGGAGCCAAGTCGATGGGTCAAGGCGGGACAGAGCGCGACGAGGCTGGAGGCGGAGCCATGGGCTCATATCGCCCAGGGGGAGTGGGCTCCCAGCAGGTCCACAGTGTTACCTCACCACTGAGAGGATGTGATAACACAGCGGGACTGATGGGAGACAATGACTGGGTGACAGGCTTGGCAGAGTTCTGGAAATGAAGAGTGCCACAAAACCCCCCAAAAAACAGAGGGTCCTTGATGGCAGTTAGTAGAGGAGGCGGGAGAGGGAGGATGGGTGGGATTAATAGGACTGATGAAGATTCAGATACAAGTTCAGATTCAGATAAGTTCCAGCGATAAAGGGAATTAATCTCACCACACTCAATTAAACTGTCCAGTAAGTCCAGCCGGTGCTCGCTCTCAGTGGCGGGAGGGTGGGTGGGGCTCGCTTCCATGCCCTGGAACTCCACGAGGACTCCCACGATGTCAACTCACACCCCTGGTCAGACTCTCCGTGGTGACATTATGTTTCGCCTTCCCATCTTCGGGTATAGGCTCACTCGTCATGGCAGGTGGAAGCTTTCAGTCTGCGGGGGGCTTAGGCGTCGTCGAACGGGGTGGTGACGGGCTGGGCTCTGGGTCTGTCCGGTTTTGGATCGGGGCCATATGCACTCCAGACACCTCACGACGGCTTCCTTCCAAGTCAGTCCGGTGGTGTCTGGGAGGTGGATAGTGTTGTGGAAGTTCGCCCCGATCCAGAACAGGGTCTTGAGGGTTTCATCCTCCAGAGGGCAGTTGCTGGCCAAAAGACAAAAAAATAATCAGGGCTCTCCTGAGCCATGACGATAAATTTAGCCCTATCGTCCATTTGGGCTGGTCTGTTCATCTGTCACTGTGGTTGCGGGAAGGCAAACACAGACGAAGATAAGAAATCCAAAACGACATGTTTAATTGTAATTCTGGCAAACAAACGATCAGGAAGCAACACACACTAACCAAGACAGTGAACAGACAAATAGTGACTGAAAAGGAAGAACTTATATAGGAACACAAACTAGGTAACGAGCAACACAGCTGAACAAAATTAACTCATAATGAGGTGATCATGGTAACTAAGAAATGGCGGGAATACAAACAAAGGAAGGCATGTGACATGTGAAAAACTGAATGTCCATGATAACTGAAAAGGGCTACTGTAGAAACATGTTGGCGTATTTCAATGTAAGGGGACCTGTGGTGTATGTAGATAGAAATGGCTCATTCTAAGGTAATAAAAACATAACGGTTTATTAAGTAAGGTCTTTATACACCACTGAAAACATAGTTATGTATATGATATTACATTTCTATCAACAGATCCTCCTAAATATTACACAATGCACCTTTAATGTGTTACTATGATTGGAAAAAAACTGTTGTTTTTTTGCACATAATGTAAAGCATAGCCTACATGGAGACATTTTCTATCTTTGTTATTTGCGCATTGTTTGAAGGACAACATTGGGTGAAATGTGGAATAACAAATTTTTTTTTACCCAATGAATTCATACAAAGAAAATAGCAGATTAATTGGTTTTTAAATAAACATTAGTAAACATTAGGCTCTACAACAAATTCACTTGTTTTATTCAAACGCAACCATTCCCACAAATGTAGTGCTTAACGCAATTTGCACATAGAAAGGGGGTGTGTTCTCTTAGAAAATAACATCCATTTTAAATAAAATAATTTTATTTGAGCACATGTAGCACCTTGCTAAGTTGTATTGCGGGGGAGTAGTAAATAAGCCTGAAATGTTGCATGTGAAAGTGGCAGAATTCTTTAGTGAATTCACCACACAGGCCCAATATACTGTTCTTGAATACTCTGCCTTCAGATGTGTCCTCTTGAGGACAAGCGTTTTATTGGTCAAGAAAAAGTACGCCCACAGAATGACATAATGCTCCCTGCTGATTACAGAAGCTTTTATTCCAGTTTCCTCCGCACTAGCAGGGAGAGAGACCCCTGATCATGTTCTGTCAAATGCCCACCCTGTGCAAACTCTCACACACAAACACACCCAGACACTCCCCGAAAACTGTGGTTCCCACACAGTCCAGCCACACGGAGCACAGATGGGCCAGGAACCCAGGCTTGCTCAAACATCACACAGAAATGTTTCGAGACTAAAAATACACAGCACGGGGCGAAGCGGGTCACTTCCTGCATATCAACCAAAAAAAATAATGGCCAAAGAATCTATCTATCTAGCTATCACATACAGTCAGGAAACAATTTAAGGTAACCTATTGATGTTATGACATCCCATATGACAATATACTGTTTATATATATATATATATATATATATATATATATATATATATACAAATAATGGGCAAAATATATTGCTAATATAAAATGTATCAAATACAAAATGTATTGCTAATTTTTAAATACATTTGCATAAATAAATATATTTACATTAGTTTATTCAATCATGACAACTTTCTGAATAGTTTTAGCGTGTTATTGTATATGGCAATGTTAATGTACACTCACCTAAAGGATTATTAGGAACACCATACTAATACTGTGTTTGACCCCCTTTCGCCTTCAGAACTGCCTTAATTCTACGTGGCATTTAAACAATGCCCAATTGGCACTAAGGGGCCTAAAGTGTGCCAAGAAAACATCCCCCACACCATTACACCACCACCACCAGCCTGCACAGTGGTAACAAGGCATGATGGATCCATGTTCTCATTCTGTTTACGGCAAATTCTGACTCTACCATCTGAATGTCTCAACAGAAATCGAGACTCATCAGACCAGGCAACATTTTTCCAGTCTTCAACTGTCCAATTTTGGTGAGCTCTTGCAAATTGTAGCCTCTTTTTCCTATTTGTAGTGGAGATGAGTGGTACCCGGTGGGGTCTTCTGCTGTTGTAGCCCATCCGCCTCAAGGTTGTGCGTGTTGTGGCTTCACAAATGCTTTGCTGCATACCTCGGTTGTAACGAGTGGTTATTTCAGTCAAAGTTGCTCTTCTATCAGCTTGAATCAGTCGGCCTATTCTCCTCTGACCTCTAGCATCAACAAGGCATTTTCGCCCACAGGACTGCCGCATACTGGATGTTTTTCCCTTTTCACACCATTCTTTGTAAACCCTAGAAATGGTTGTGAGTGAAAATCCCAGTAACTGAGCAGATTGTGAAATACTCAGACCGGCCTGTCTGGCACCAACAACCATGCCACGCTCAAAATTGCTTAAATCACCATTCTTTCCCATTCTGACATTCAGTTTGGAGTTCAGGAGATTGTCTTGACCAGGGCCACACCCCTAAATGCATTGAAGCAACTGCCATGTGATTGGTTGATTAGATAATTGCATTAATGAGAAATTGAACAGGTGTTCCTAATAATCCTTTAGGTGAGTGTATTTGCTCTTGGTGGCCTATATTTGCTACACTGCTTCTGCTGCTGCTGCTGCTGCTGCTGCTGGAAAACAAATATGGACTTGCTTCTGCTAATAGATACACAGACACACTTCTATGAGCATGTAAGATATGCTGCTGCTGCTGCTGCATAAATAGACATACATACTGTAAATCCCATAGCAGACATAGACTGGGGGAGGTGAAAGGTGTCAGAGGACTTCTAAGCAAGGGGGTAATCCATCAGCCGGAAACTGAAGCCTCCTGGTGGCCGCCATTGTAGCAGACCATCACCTGCTGTTAGCATTCCATTGACTCCCATTCATTTTGGCGTAACTTTGACAGCGAATAACTTTACATCTGAGGCGTCCAAATACTTAATTTGTCCATCATTTATTTCTAAAAAAAACACAACAATATATAAAAGGCTCCATTACTTAGTATCTTACGTTATGGCCCCGTAGAAGCCGTTTTTGTAAAAATAGGCTAACGATTGCATCATAACCACGCGACTATCTGTCGCACTGTAGAGAAATTACCGTATAGACAGGAGGAGATGCTCGCCGGCAATCTTTTACTGTCTATGAGGCAATCGGGGGGACATGGAGCATAAAGTCAAGGGAGAAGCCCATAGATAGAGAGTCCATAAAAGAAATGGGACAAAATATTTCAACAACGTTTTGAGGAATTAGGTGATTCAGATTTACTTGGCACAGCTACTAGAAGATTTACAACTGTCAAACTGTCGTCAAGCTCAGTTTGAGCCTGCGCAGTAGCTCAGCCATCTGGAAGTGAGTGCTTTTAATGGGCTTCAGTTTTCTCCATTGAAATCAAGGGGGTCGCTGTGTCCATTTCTTTTACGGTCTATGCTTCTGAGTGCTACAGCGCTAGCTTACAGCAAACAATGAACCAGACAATTTAAATGTTGAGGAAGCAATCTCATTGGTCCAATCAGCTTGTGCCATGTGGTAATGATGTAATTTCGTGCAGATGGCATGTAAAGTACCTATTAGCCTGTCCTGCGGCCTCTTTTTTAGACTGAACAACTATATAAATTAGTGGTGGGCCGTTATCGGCGTTAACGTGCTGCGTTAACGTGAGACTCTTATCGGGCGATAAAAAAAATATCGCCGTTAATCTATTCTCAAAGTTGGGTTGGGATCATAAAATAGCTTTTTCAAATATCGTTATATTTTCACGCAATTCCATGTGTAGCCTAGTATGACATAATTGAAGCCGCGCCTACTGTCACAGATCGCGCAGCAGGGTATTTTCCTGTCAGGGACACAAGGTGTATACTTTTACATGTTACGTTGGGCGACGTTCCTCTCGTTACTTTATTTTAATGCAATTACATGTTGTTAAATTTTATTTGTTGTTAAAATTTATTTAAGTTTATTCCAAGCGCGCTGTATCTTTTTATGGGCATGGTTCAATTTACAAATTAATCACTCTTTTGAGTCGATTCTGTTCAAAGACTTCATCAAACAAGTTGGCAGATCTGTCTAAATCGGTTCGCGAATCAGTCTGAATGATCTGTTCAGTTCCTCACGCACTGAATCGTCTGAAGCGCGTTCAATCACACTCGACTCGGATTCGTAACAGGAAGATTTAAGAACATCAAGAGTGTTGGATGAAGTGGCCGTGGATCTACAGTTTAGTCTAGTGAAAGCAAATCTGCAAATGCATCATATTTTTGCCAGCGATGAAGATCTTTATTAGTTGAACATCTTCGTATGCTGTCTGTGAATGAATGATTCCACAGGACAATACATTCAATTTCATTTCGTTCAGGTAATACATTTGTCATGATTCTGCCTTAGTATCCTTGATTTTTCTAGTCGTGAGGCAGGATCATGACAGAATCATGTTTTGTGTACAAGAGCATGGCCAATTGTTTGGGCCATGTGCTTGTGTTGTCTCGTTACGTTACCCCGCCCCCCTTGTTATCCCGTCTCGTCATTAATGTCTAGTCAGTTTCACCTGTCCTTGTCATTAGTGTTCCCTTTATAATCCCCTTGTGTTTGTTGTCCTTTGTCGGTTCATTGTTTGATGTTGTGTGAGTTTAGCTGTAAGTAATTAATTGAGAAGTCTGTTATTTGAGAAGTGTCTGACACAGGAGGACCAAGCGTCTTCCACCCTGACTGCCGGTCCACCACCCGTGTCCGTCAGCACCCGTGGAAAGCGTGGAAGACGTTTGTTGTGGGAGTCAGCGTCAGAGTCGTCCTCCACGGAATCCCCCTTGCCTGCGGTGTTCTCGCCAGTACCTGCTTCGTCTCCCTCTTCGCCCCCTTACCGGTCTCAATCCTGGCTACGGACTCAGCTCCGCGACCCAGAAGGAAGAAGAGGAGGAAGGGAGCCTCTTGTCCTCTGTCTCTGTCTCCCCCAGAGCCCGCTCCAGCAAGCGCCGTTCATGAGCCCGCTCCAGCAAGCGCCGTCCATGAGCCCGCTCCAGCAAGCGCCGTCCATGAGCCCGCTCCAGCAAGCGCCGTCCCAGAATCTACTGAGAGACTCGCGGCCGATCTAGCCGCAAAAGCGGTCCTGAAATCAGTGTCTGCTCGTCATGAGATGCCCATCTTCCTTGCTGCAAAGTCCCTGTCTGATTATTTGTCTTGTCTAGCCAAAATCCTAGAAGTCCCTGTCTGTCCTGTCTCGTCCCCAGCCCCGGTATCTGCCACTGAGATCGCTGCACCCAGTCCTGCCCCTTCGCCTGCTATGTCCCCCGTCAGGAGTCCCGTTTCCTCACCCTCTGTGTCCTCCGTGTCTGAATCTGTTGCTGCCACCACTGAAGCAGTATCCCAGACTGTTTCCCCGTTCGTCCCTGTCTCCACCAGCCCCCGGACTATTTCCCCGTTTGTCCCTGTCGCCACTATTCCCCGGACTGTTTCCCCGTTTATCCCTGTCGCCACTAGTCCCCGGACTGTTTTCCCTGTCTCCACTAAGCCCCGGACTGTTTCCCCCAAGACCTCTCCTTGTGTGTCTCCGTCTAAACCTGCCCAGAGTTCTTGTCCTCAGCCCTCATCCCGTGGACCCAAGACCCCCAGTCCTCCCATCCACTCTGGACCTCCCCCCATGAACTCTGTGTTTCCTCCACCTCCTTTGCCTTGTATGTTGTATTTGATGTTTCACCCCAGCCCTGTTATTGTTTTTTCATGTTTGCCATTATTAATGTTTTCCATGTTTTGTTGGTTCGTGTCTTTGTCACAGTCTATCATGTCCCGTGTTTAATGTCCCCTTGAGGAGCGTCTGGTAGCCGCTCCTTAAGGTGGGGGTTCTGTCATGATTCTGCCTTAGTATCCTTGATTTTTTTCCTAGTTGTGAGGCAGGATCATGACAGAATCATGTTTTGTGTACAAGAGCATGGCCAATTGTTTGGGCCATGTGCTTGTGTTGTCTCGTTACGTTACCCCGCCCCCTTGTTATCCCGTCTCGTCATTAATGTCTAGTCAGTTTCACCTGTCCTTGTCATTAGTGTTCCCTTTATAATCCCCTTGTGTTTGCTGTCCTGTGTCGGTTCATTGTTTGACGTTGTGTGAGTCTAGCTGTAAGTAATTCATTGAGAAGTCTGTTATTTGAGAAGTGTCTGTTCCTGTCTTTGTTTTGTTCCTGTCTTAGTTTCAAGTCATAGTCTGGTGTGTTCTACACTGTCTTGTTTTGCCCCCTCGTGGGTTTTATTTTCTGTTTTTGTCCTAAATAAATCCTTTGAGAGTCATCTGCTGTCTGCGCCTGGGTTCTTCTTTCCATCCACATAACAACATTTTATAACCAAACAGATTATTACGCCACGATAGCACTACTAAAAAGTATGACATTATCCGTTTTTTGGACATAGGCCTATACATTAATTTATAGGCTACAAAAAACGCTTCAGAACGTCGGCGCACTGGCAAAGGTTAACAGGTTAAATAAGCTACCATTGTGTACAGTTTATGAAATGAACACCCGCCATCTGGTTTGGCGATGCAAAAACGGACTGCAGCTACGTCGTGCTTATTGTTTTTTTCTTCCAATTAGCCTACTATGTTAAAAAAAAAATGATGAAAACATGTTACTTGTTCAATTAATAAACAGTTTGTTTGACAAATCGCTAAATATTAAATTGGCCTCCCTTTCTGTCAATGTGAGTGCGTTTTTTTTTTTTGTTTTTTTTTTACGATATTCGACTTTTGCTCCTCTATTGTCGAATGGCATTTTTGGCAGAAATTCACATTCCTACGCCAGGTGAACTGTTCTCAAAGACTTTTAGTCATTAGTCGTAGCACACATATTCTGAATGCCTTCGGCAGAATTCAAATGAGTCATTTTAATCTAGATTAATTCCAAGATTACAGTGAGATTAATCTAGATTAAAAAAATTAATCTATGCCCACCTCTAATATAAATATATTTTCTGAGCAGAAAAAAAAAATCTGAGTTTGATTATCCAGGACATTGACAAATTCATATTCTGAGATCCCCTCCAATCAGAAAGCAAAATTAGCAACAAAATAGATGTTTTAGCAATTATTGCAAATTAGGTCAAATAAATAGCGCTGCCCTCCTTCCAAAAGGAAAAGGTTAGTTTGTCTAAAGGAAAAGGTTAGTCTGTCTATCTGCAGCATGAGAATAAATCGAAACATCCCCCATGGCTAATCACAGAATGTCACATGTGCTATAGCACGGCTCTAGAAACAGTTAGCTTGTTCTGCTGTCCCGCTGGAGGGGAGTTCGATTCACTGCAGCAGACATTATCCAGTTCACTTCCTGGAGCTGTGCTGAATGCCAACATTCCCTGAGACTGCCGTTTTACATGCTGCTGAAATTAACAGTCCTACATCATGTACAGGGACTGACTTATGTCTCACAGCTGGAGTGGCTGTTTAACTCAAAGCTTCCCTAGTTGTCCCGGATGGTACTTGATTCATGTGAGTTTGGGAATGAAGTCTCTGTAGAGGGCAAAGTTCAAGCTAAATATTATGGCAAGATGGGGAAAAAACGGCAGTATTTTATAGACTGGCAGCAAATGCAAATATATGGTATAAGCACACATTTCAGATACCATTATACAGATACAGTAGCAAAAAACATTGATATGGCAAGAGAAATTATGATGTTTCTATTTAGTGTGCCTTAGAGGCTTGATAAAACAAGAGCTCTGTGTTGTCGTGCAGCACGTCAACATTATTAATAGGCTGAAAGATTTACTTTTCTGCGTCTAGAAGAGATATGCTATTTGTTGTAGCGCTTAAGTGGAGATAATGCGATCATAATGGGGCATTCTTGCCTTTTCTTCGCGAACACTCTGTGAAGTTCAATCACATGACAGATAAAAAAGGCTCATAAAGACGAACATTGTTTAGCTTTATCTTGCACTGTCCTCCTAAATACAGCCCTCTGTATTTTATTTTAGCAACGTATCTTTATATGAAAAGATTTTATATATATATATATATATATATATATATATATATATAAAGGTATAAACAAAAATATTGTCACGTTATTTAAAAGAGAAATACAAGTGAATTATTAGGGAATTAGGGAATAAGTATCTGGATTCTCTTTTTCTGTTTTTTCATCAGTTCAATAAACAAGAAGTTAACATTGAGTTACTTACATTTTGATTTTAGCCACAATATTAAGAGTTACTTTGTCTGCCAACAAAAACAATTCAAAACAGCAGCTGTAGTGAAAGAGTGACACAGTAGTGAATGAATACAGAATAAAACAGTGGTTCGAACAAACTGGTTGAATGAATGATTCAATTACTTATTTTTAAAAACTGCGTCCAAAATCGCATTGTTTTTAAGTATGTACTTCTTTTGAATTATTAATAAAAGTAATTCCTTCATGAACATTAAAAAAGTATATTCTATATAGTATAAAAATGTGTAGTATGAATGTTGTCACTGTCATCTGACCTACCTACATTAGTTGCGTTACTTTAGGTCATTTACTTTTCACAAACTGTTTCATTCATTCCTGAATGAATCAGCAGTTTTTGATGAATGAATGAATGATTCAATGATTCACTTATAGTAACTTGTCGCTACCTACTGACATAATGAACTAACCTGCAGAAAAAGACGCTGAAAAATCCCACACACTATATCAGCTAAATAATGTTTCCCTGGTTACATTTACATTGAGAAAAAAAAATCAATCAATAAATAATGGTTCAAAACATAACAGAAAAACGAAAGTTTACATTTGCATAAAAACATGATGAAAAAATGCAAGTCGTAGTGACAGCAAAAACACCCAACATGGAATTTGACAGTTCTGTCAACTGTCCTGAATCTGATTCTCCTATACTATGATGTTCACAGTTTCCCAGCCAGCTCATAAACAGCGACACATGGGTGAAATAGCACCTGTATAGAATCAGTTCCCTCTCATTATTTTTGTGCTGTGAGGTTTATAGCCTTTGAGAGAGAGGTCACCAGGTTGTGTCCCTGGGGTTATCAAAATGTCTGGCTGGTTATGTTGAACATTTAATGGGAGAACAGGGGTTTACCCTGTAATGTTTCATTACTACAATACTCATTCTGAGGAATGCTTCTTTAAAAAGAACAAGCGCTTCTGAAATGGCATCACAAATCTGACATCACAAATCCCTCTAACTTCTCACCCCCAACCCTCTAACCACCTGGCTCCTTCCTGGTACGTAACACCCAAACATTTGTGTCTGATGTGATCTGTGCTACTGTAGTTGACCTTTTCTATGGAAAACTAGAAGGTATATGACAGAAACAAGAGAGATGCAGTACAGTAACTTGTCTCCTGGCAGGAGACAATATGCTGATTCAGAATGAACGTAATTGCTTATTTGTCATATAAACTGTCTCATACTATGGTTGAATATTTAAGAAATATAATTTACAGTATTTTGTTTTAAATGTGCTTTTTTACAGTTTTCATCACATTAATGTAACATTCAGGAAGTAGTGACGTTCATGCACATACAAACTGATACTTGCAAAGCTCCTTTGCTGTAGTAACAGGCCATAGTCATATTATTTTTATTAAATCTGACAGCGTGTAATGAGTGTTCTTTTACAATGTTTATGAAGGCAAAGTCTGACTTATAATAAAGATAACTAAGTTTTAAACTCTCTGATTTTTTTCATAAACATTTGAGTTTTGTACTTTTGATTTTGTGGTTACAGTTCTGAGAAACTATATAGATTTCAGTAAAATGTGCCTAAGCAATTGAGAAAAAAAGTGAATACATTAATTTTGCACTAGCAGAAAGCAGGACAGGAAAATGAAATCTACTGCTGAGTTTCCCCTCATAGTTCTTACATAGAAGTGCAAAGATCTCAGCAGATTTAAACGCTAACAATGATAGTCTTCCGGTCTCAGAAGTGTTACTTCCTATGTCTCTTTTTTTAAGTTAAGTAAGCGTATGAGATCACAGTTGTGTATTTCAATCAAACATGCAAGAAACTGTTACAGATTTTTATTTTGTACTTATACATTTTAATTTTTCTTAACTTGAAATGTTTAAGTACACTAATTCATACATTTAACTTAAAACTTTCATGTAATCTCAATGTGAACACTTTTATTAGTATAAAATTAGCTAGCTTCAACAAGCTAGTTTGCTAACATAAGTTGTTAACATGTTAACAATAGATTGTTATACAGTAGCACTTGCTGTATGAGTGCAGCAATATAAAGGTTTTATTTGCTCTCAAATTAATCTGCATGCACCACTTGACACCATGATGGTAATATCCTAAAACCAACATTAACAGAAATTCTTCTAAATTAGCCTAAAAAAACATTAATCACTACTAAATCACCCACTTAACATTAATCTTGCACACAAAAAAAAAACATTATATTAGACTTAATTTTAGCATTTACTCTCCCTTTCGAGTGCCATCGCCAAACATGCTGGGAAATAGACATCCCAGCCGTTTCAGTTAAACTTAAGTTCATCTAAATTAAAAAGAAATAATTTCATAAAACTCAAAACAATGAAACAGTTCAGTTTACTTAAAATATATCAGTTCTGTGAACATGAAAGAAAAAGAAAGTGCTAAATACTCATAAAAGTTAATTTGACTGAACTAATTAGTTTAATTTAAGTTTGTCCTACTCAAACCAATTCATTATTTTGAACGTTGGGGTTTACAATGTAGATAAGAAACTGAGGAAAAATAAGCTCTGAAGCCAGATGCACTATTCATAACAAAAGTTCAGTTCTTGTGCACCAGGGTGAGGATGTCATGTCGTTCCAAACCATTATGACTTTCTTCTGTTGGAAAAAAAATCTGTCCATACAATTAACATCAATGGAGTCCAATGTTGTTTTGGACCCCATTGACTTTCATTGTATGGACAAAATCACATAAAACATTCTTCAAAATACATTTGTTTGAAAGAAAGTCATACAGGTTTGAAAAGACATAAGGGTGAGTCAATTATGAAAGCATTTTTATTTCTGTCTTGACAACTCTTGGAGTGTTTTGCATGGTAATGGATATGACAATATTGATATATTTGGTCTTGGTGTAATAGATCTGCTATGCTACTGCTGCTGTTGGTTATTGCTGCTGCAGATCAAGTACGGGACTTGCTACTGCTAATACACACATGGCACGCTGCTGTGAGCAAGTAAAACATGCTGCTGTTGTTTAACAATAGCATACATGAATTACCTATGGCAGATCTATACAGGTGGAGCTGGGGAAAGTGGAGGGTTTCTGAAAGCGCGCTGAAAACTGATACAGCAAATGCTGACCAAGGTTGAGCAGCTCATTGGCTACTGATACAGCAGGAACCAATCAGCTGTGCCCTATAGAGAGTGATGTGATTGCAAACAGATTGAGTTAAGGACCAATCAGCCTGTGCCATCTAGAGTTTCATGACTTTGTATTTTTTGGTGAACTACCCCTAATTGTAGATAACTATAAACCTTATGTCATTCTATGAGCACATTTGTTTTTTGAACAACTAGAAACGAAAGGCATGATTTTCCTTTCAAAGTTACTTGTAGATCAAATTTGGAGATGTTTTTGAAGCTCTGGAAGCTAAGTATGTGCAGATGGGATTAGAAACTTCAGTCACTGGCATATCTGATGGATCAGAGGAATGGAGCAGCAGAGAGAGATGTGCCAGCCTCCGGTTCACTCGCCCAAACAACCATCAGTACTTTTCCAGCTCTTGACAGCCTTCAGGCACAAAGCGGATGACAGGAGCAGTTTTCCCAGCAAGCAAGAATGTTTAAATTACCCTGGAACACAGAATAATTCCTGTGATCATGTCATAATAGCAAGAAAACGAGCCTAATCACAACAATTAATAAGAAACGTTCCAGATCGCATAGTCCTGTATCATATTCATTGTGAATGTTTTCACAGTAGCTGTTTGAATAGTTTAAGTTGGAGGCTCACCAAAGCAGTAATTAGTGGGTGCTTGACAAAGGCAAGGCACACACTATTGTTATTGCTCAAACTTATTCTACTTTTTTTTCGCCGCGCTACTCCTCCCGCAGTTTTTGTCACAGACCCGTGAATGACGTGTCAAAACCTGCAGCCTATTTAGAAGAGATGTGCTAAGACTTTTATAAGCGATCGGGGGTACGATGTTCACCCCGCAGGCGAAAAACGGGCCAAAAAAAAAAACGCATAGACTTAAATTTGCGAAAAAATGTGACGACTCATAGCTCAGAGTGAGGATTTCGCAGAAATGTGTAACCTACCACATTTGAATAGGCTGGCAGGCTCTGTAAGAACATACCTCACAATGGGATAAAAGTTGCACCCCTGGGGGGCAGGAGCTGTCCAAAATTTCCCAATTGACTTGGTGGTGTTTCATGGTGTAGGACGGCCCATGAAATGCATGCATTTCTCCTACTAAGGTAAATTGCATAGGGATGTTGTATTGAACATAACTCTGGATCACAGTGTCATAGAGACAAGGGGGTGGGTTCATTTTACTCAGATGACCAATCAGTCTCTCAGGATCATTGTGAAGCTATCAAGCCACTCCCTAGCAACCATTTAGAGCACCATAGCAACAAGTTCCATAGACATCCATTGAAAGAGATCAAAGGGATATCTTTGGATAGAAGTGTCATAGAAACACGAGGGTCTCGTTTGACTCGGGGCAGCAAACAGCCAATCATGAATCACCTCAACACCTCAACCACTGTCGAGCACCTTAGCAACCAAAATCCAATGAGGAATATTTTCCATTCTGAATGTCACAGAGGCATGGCGGTTGGTTTATATCATTCATACTGACAAGCAGCCTTTGGAGTTTCATCATTGGCAGCTCCCAAGCAATTCCATAGCAACCAAACAGAGTACCCTAGCAACCGTTTAGCAAGACCTATATCTGTGCATCAGAACATCATATAGAGAAGGGGGTTGGCTCGTTTGTTTCGGTTGGGAAACAGTCTGTAAATATAACCATTGTAACTGTGTAACCACACCCTAGCAACCGTTTAGAGCCACCTAGCAACCATATTGCAACATATAGAAGCCATATTTCAGCTCCACAACATCGCACAGATGGTTGTTGGCTCTTATGCAATCATGTACAACATTGTAGCATCTATCCTAGCAACCAAGTGGCGAGTTTTGCCACTGCAAGCACCCACTCACATTTTCTTCAGGAAATGTACATTCTAGTTATATCTATTATTATCATTTAAACTGAACTGACCATTCTGTGCCAATTCTCAGAAAAACTAAGTGGTTTGCCAAAATGTATTAATGCCACTATGATATTTTCCATGAACAACCTGCTCATGAACTCTTCTTTGGGTACCATCAACTCCAAATTTGCCAGGTCTGGAGATTATTTCTCTCAGGAGCAGTACAGTACATTAACCATGTCTACTGTCGACAACCATCTTCTGCTATAATTACGAGTCAGAGTGTTTCTTTTGAGAGGACTGGGGCTTGTCTGCATGTAATGGAATGTCATTTCAAAATTTCCAAGTATGGAAGAAGACAGTTCAAAGCAAGGTCTTCTGGGAGATTTGAAGCCCTTGCCAGTAAGTGCTCTAGATTTATAACTGTGGAGATCTTCTTAATGCCAGTGAGAGGGGAGAGGTAGATAGCTAACTTGAGTCCGCCTCACTCTACACTTGACCATTCATCTCCTAATGACTCTATTTTTGGTGCACATTATTAAATTAGATGAAAAGGGTTGAAATTAATCTACAGTTAACCATATTAGATGCACAGGCTAAAAAACAAATCACTTAATGAAGTGAAACAAGGTTAATGAGTCTGCGCTGAAGATGTGTTAAGGGATAGTTGATCCAAAAATAATAAAATTCTGCCATAATCTACTCACCCTCATTTCTTTATTCTGTGAAACATTAAATAATATATTTTGATAAATGTTTTTATCCTTACAGTAAAAGTCCAAAATGGGGTCCAAAACAAAGTTTAAATTTTTTCAAAATATCTTACTTTGTGTTACACGGAATAAAGAAATGAGGGTGAGTAAATTATGACATTTTCATATTAGGTTGAACTATGTCTTTAAATTCAAAGCGCACAATCTGTTCCGTTGTTATGAATCTGTTAAGCATTCGATGAATTCATTATTTATCTGAGACAGTGCAGGCATTTTGTACATAAAGCACACGCAGAAGGAATGCATTCCTATCAAAGCCTGGAGATGAACCGGACACAGAGCTAATCCATGGAAAAAAATCTCAACATTCACAAAATGAACTTTGTATGCATTAGTCTACAATATAGTAAATATTAGTAATATAAGTAAAATATACAAGCATTAGTACAATTGTAAAATATACACAGTAGGCTATTGTAATAAATATTAGAAAACATTTATTTTAGAATTTTAAGGAAGTTTTAAGTCATTGTGTGCACCATTTATCAACATAATAATACAGAAAAGTCATGATCTAAAATTTAAGGTTTTTAAATTTTACGGTTCTTGTTTATTAAATTTTACGTACTTATCCAATTTAGAAAACAAAAGCAAGCTAATTATAACATTATAATAACAATTTCACATCTTTACTGACTCAGCATTTAACAGCCACACCTAAAGATATTCAGAAAAAATTATTTATAAGGAAATGACCCAATCTATAATCTATCTAGTTTTTGGGGATCTGGAAGAGATCCCCATTGGATTTTCCCTGTTGTCCACAAGGGTGCGGATCTGTAAACTAGCAGGATCTAAGCGCAGGTGAAGGACAAGACCTACAGTATACTAACATAAAACCACCAAAAGGTATCATGGGGCATTACTGAATGCTTCACAGTACCATATAAGCATGATATTTATACAGGTAGGTACCACCAAGTGTGCAAGCCAATAGGAACTTGACTAGAGTTAAGTGTACGAATGAAGCAACGGTGTGATGAGCCTGCACCTAATGTGAGTCAATGTGAACCTCTATCTGCAGCTGCATCCACAACTTAATTCCTTAACGCACGTCACGAGCCTGCATCACATGCATTCCTACGACTCTGAACCCAAGGACACATCTGAGCTCTCTTCATTTGGTTAAACAGTGAGGGAACATTGATAGCCATTCCTCATAAAAAGTTGCCATTTAATAACATGAATTAAATTTTACATGAAAGGTGATTAAAAAGTTGTCAATATGCAGCTTCATGGACAACAGCCAAAATGTTGATTTATATTTAAAGGTCCCCTCAGTAAGTTTTTATTTTTTGTTTAGATGGCTTTAATTCATTCCAATAGTTGAATGGACTTTATACTGACACCTATTGACTTGGATGTATGAAGTTTGTTTACAACTCTGGCTGAAAGTGCCATATAAATTAAACATAATAATGTTGTTGTTATAATATAATAACTAATAACTTATTTAATTGTACAAGACAGCAGGTCATGTGATCCCAAGGGCAGCTGGCATAAACCCGCTTTATTATTTTATTATTTATTAAAAATTAGTGTGTACAATTACAGAGTGCACATTTAAAAGTATGGTGATAATAATATAGGAAATCAGTATCAAAATGTCAGTAACCAAGAGATATGTGCACTTGCTCTTAAAGTGAGACTATAAGTGCATTGTGAGGGAAACATTTTATACACACTACAAACATGGACGTGGTGTGAAGCGCAAAACGCCGCGTAAATAAGCGCTCAAGTAATGTTATCCACGTCTACAAAATAAATAACAATTATGTTCAGAATATCTTTACAGACCGCATTAGGGAAAAGTGGATATAGCCTTAAACCAGATCGTTAATAATAGATGATGTATGTAGCCTATGGTCCTCAGAATATGCAATGATGCACCGAATAAATAATGCGCACAGTTTCGCTCGGGTTTCCACACTAATACCACACATGTAACAGAAACCACATCAAATAGGACACGATAAAAGAAAAACTTACCCAGAAGCGCTGCAAGTGTGAAATGATAGACTCCAGAAAGCATCTTCCCGGTTCCCTGTCAGAGCCTGGATACGATGCTCCTTCCCTAGCAAGCGCAAACACTCAACTGAGCAGCAGACCGACTCTCTGGAGGCAAAGACTCGATTCAATTACTCTCAGACTAAGCTAGAGGGCATTTCCTCTTCTGCAAAGTCAATGTCCCAGTGCAAGTCTACAGATCTCACACCTTATGTCTTAACTTCTTGTTTGAGTTTAACAATGCGTATTTGAGAGCATGAGGGGTGACGGACGGTGAGGGAGGGTTTAGTTGGGCATTAGAGGGGAGGATTCTTCCTTATTCAGATTCGAGTAGCTAAATTAGTGTACTAGAAAAAAGTTGTAGGCATTAGTAATATTATATAGCTAGCCTATGTGCATTTTTACAAACGTATACACAATAAAAAAATATCAATAAATAACAATAAAAACAATAGTTACAAGTACAGTTACAATAGTTACAATAGTTACGATAGTTACAACTGTATATATTTGACTGGCCTAAACTGGTCATTGGCTGGTCTGAGATGGACATTAACTGGTCTAAATTAGTTATTAGCTGGTTTAAGCTGGTCTAAACTAGTCATTAGGCAGTCTGAACTAGCCATTAGCTGGTCATTTTCTGATCCAACCTGATAATTTGCTGTTCCTTGCTGGCCAGTTAATTAGCTGGTCTTTGTTAGTCTGTGTAGGGGCTGTTTAAACAAAAAACAAAAAAACTTTTAATACATTTTTACCATTCATTTACACGTCAATGACGTCCTGGGGGCCTGAAAAGGCTAAGTTTTGAAAGCGTCTTTCAAAGTGAATGTGTTTTAAAATGATAACGTTATTGTCTCCGTGTAAACCACAAAAACGTGAATTTGTGAAAACTGTGACGTCATGCACATGTTTATTACGTGTTCAGTCTATAGACTTAGTGTTTCTTTACAAAGTGACATCGCCAACTGGCCTGGGATCAATAATACAGTGTTTTTAGTTTTTTTGAACGGGGATCTTTTTGACAACGTTGCCAATGTCTTCATGCTAAAAACACAAAAATTGTTTTTCCATTTTTAGTACAATTTTGTCGTGTAAACATACCCTTAGTAAACTCTGCTGTTGTTGTGTCTTTTCCTTATTCTCGCAATCTAGTCACTTCTGTACTCAGAAATGCTGGTATACGTTGCTACAATGCCATCAGATACCAAACACTGCCCATTAAAGCAAATCTCACTAGTCATTAGTTATTCTGACACTAGTGGGCTTCATATATATTACCTAGCTTTTCATCAAAGACTGAAGTAGCAGCAAGGGGATTCTGGTGAATTCTTCCTGCAGTAATAACATTTTCAGAGAGCTGGCAGTCAACAGCTGGTCTAAACTACTCATTAGGCAGTCTAGTCATTAGCTGGTTTAAGTTGGTCATGGCTGGTCTAAAGTGGTCACTAGCTAGCTGCATGGTTTAACCTGGGGTCTCATTTATAAAACTGTGCATATGATCCTTACTAAAAGTGTACGTGCCCCCGAAAGCCAAAAAGTTGGCTACGTGTGTGCGTTGTATACGCATATAACGTAGTGCAGCGTTCTCAGCACATACGGACTCAGTGTAATTGCTAGTCAATCACGACCAGCCTCCAGCCAGGGTGAGTATCCAGCCACAAGCTCCACAGACTTATTAAGTATGAGTTCACTGAGGGAATTAATGAATTATATCTCCCAGAAGGAAAGAGATGAGGCTGCTGATATGGCTGCGCTTCAGAGCAAACTCAAGCAGTATGAAAAATGACAGCTTCGGGGTCAGGAGCTTATGGAACATATCACATCATTCCTGAGGGAAGAAGCGGATGAGGCGGAGGCGCAAAGTGTAAAGACTGCCACACCACTGACGAGATCACCTCTAGAAAACTTACCTCATCCATCATGTAGTGCATCCAAAGTTACATACCAAAGGACAAGGACATGTGAGTGCCACACAAATAAATGCAAGCACACTTACTGAGGCAAAGCACTTTAACCCTAGTTTCGTACCAATACAGCCAGTCGCTTCACTCCCTTTGTACTCACCAATTTCGTCTGGTACGTTACCTGCCACCGTGACCCAACACCAACATGCTACAAGAGCAGAGACTGTGCCACTACTGCTCAATACACAGTTTTGCCTTTATGATGATGCTGGAACTGCTATTCGCTAATCTGAAGTTAGAACATGCACTGTATTTATGATTAGGACTCATAATGAAGATTTATGGTTTTCTTTCATCTGCCGTCAGATATATATGCTACAGCAGTCAGCTTCACTAAATGGCCCGACACGCTGACATTTAAGAAGGGATGGATGTTTGCTTCAAGTTATAGGCTAGGTGAGTGAAATTATATTTGTATTATCTTGCTGTATATCTGTAATTTTCTTTAAATTTTCTGTCTAAAAGTGACCAAAAAGCCATTTAACTCCAGCTCACCATCAGTGTCGCCAAACTGCTCCGTCTCCAGAATGTTCGTACGCATGGGTCAGAGTTTGTGTGCAGGTGCGCAAATTTTCCCGTCAAGTGTTTTTCTAAATCACAATTTATGCATTAGGGCCTGATTTATTTCAGGGCCTGTTTTGTGTGTACACAACAGTTATAAATGAGACCCCTGGTCATAAGCTAGTCTAAACTAGTCAATAGCTGGTCTAAGCTAGTCATTAGCTGGTTAAAGCTGGTCATCAGCTGGTCTAAACTAGTTAGTAGCCAGTCTAAAGTATAAATTAGCTGCATGGTCTAAGCTAATCATTAGCTGGTCCAACCACTGATACACATTTTAATATCAGTGTCAGGTAAGTGTAAAATGCTTGTCTAGATTTGCTGCTCACTTATGTGGGTTTATCATAAACAGCCACTTCTATAAACTCGTGCAGTTTACTTAAATAAGTTTTTTCATATTTAGTGAACACTGCTGTAGTTGCATCAGTTCTATATTCTCAAAATCGTCACTTATGTTAGCAGAAATGGTGTTTTTATTTGTATCAGTGCTAGATACCAAACACTGCCTATTAAAACAAATCTAACTAGTCATTAGTTATACACCATTAGTTATACACCAAAGATATACACTTCTTATTTCATCAAAGACTAAAGCAGCACCAAGGAGATTCTGGAGAAATCTTCCTGCATTAATGACATTTTCAGATGGCAAGCGGTCATAAACAAAATGAAAAAAACTAATCAAAAATTTAATCTCAAGAATCTCTGGAGAAAAGGACAGTTTACATTATTCCAGCTTCCTCTGTTCTCCCAGAATCACGTTTCAGGAAAACACTGATTAGCTGTTTTTTTTTTTTTGTCTGTGTCTTTCTTTAATCAATTTCCTTCACCACACCCGTCTGGAAGGCCTCCTCTGAAGGAGCAGACACAGCCTGTCACAGAAGAGATCTTACACATCCTACGCATGTAGGACATATCCCACAAACAGCTTATAGGTACAGTGTTCCAAACAAATCCCCCTGACTGAAGGAAATGAGGCAGGTTTGACCGACAAATATTTTGCCAGAAGGTCAGATAATAATTAGTATGGGGCATTTCAGATCAAAACATAACTAATGATTTGTAAAGAAAATGCAATTACTAATTATAATTTATTATTATAAAAAATTCAATACAAATCATGACTTCAAGACACCTGTTTCTATGATGATATAACTGGAAGATAATAGCAAAAAAAGACTCATTAAGAGCTTGAAATTCTTGGGGGAAAAATGCCCCAAAAGAAATAATAATAATAATAATAATAATAATTGAAACATAATTGTGAAGTATTGGGGAATATTCTGTGAAGGTGAACCGGTGTTTATACTGTAAATAAATGTATCCTGTGGGAAAATGTAAAAATTAGTCCATAGGCTGAGATTGAAGCATCCTTGGGGGAAACACATGCACAAACAGATATACATTTACATTTAATCATCATTGAGCAGATGCTTTTATCCAAAGCGACTTACAAATGAGGAGAACAATAGAAGCAATCAAACCAACAATAGGGCAACAATATACAAATGCTGTGACAAGTACCAGTTAGTCCAGCACAGTACACGAAGCATAGTTTCTTTTTTAAATAGATATATAGAATAGTGAGTGTTAGTATTAATGGTGTTGACGAAAAAGATGCGTCTTCAGTCAATTCTTGAAAATGGCTAAGACTCAGCAGCTCGGGTTGAGTTAGGCAGGTCATTTATTCAAATTAATCTTTTTCCTGAAAAAAATTCTATATTTTTCTGTTACATCTTGAATCATGGCAGTTGAGGTCTCAGGATATTTAAGAAGAACATTGTCTGCATAGAGTGATATAGTCTTGGTTACTATCGTAACCTCCGCTCTCTAATGGAGGGATGGAGATGTTGTGTCAAGACTGACACTAGAGGTTGTACTTGGGAGCCCTAAACCCCTCTGATACTTCACACTTTTTCATACTTCATACATCACGAACGATAATTTGCACATTACGGAGACCGCTGAATTCAACTGCCGCAGGGTGCTGAAGGTAAGATATGTCCAGGATTCGCCAGTCTGGGGAACTAAAATTGACAAAAAAAAAAGCACATGTTATTGCCTCAGGGAGGCTCACAGCTTACCTGCTCGTACCTGACAACACAAGACGAAACTGGCTCAACCTGGATACTGTGGCCCAGCAACCACTCTGCAGATTTCTGTTAGAAAGGTGCCGTTGGCTAAAGCCCAGGAGGATGCAACACTCCTCATGGACAGACAAACACTCCCCAAAACAGACAAAGAGCTGCTCAGAGCTTCAAAAGATCTGCGTGCAGTCCAAGAGAATGCATAAGGCGTGTACTGGACACAGAAATGATAAGGCTTAGTCTGCCTCGTCTCGCTAAAGGAACTTTGGGTACGTAAGAGCTCTTTGTAGACCAAGCAAGACTACAGAGAGATCCCATGACAGAATGAGGCATGACCTAGCATGATTCAACAGCCTGGCTCCTCTGAGGAACTTGAGGATCAGGGGGCTGTTCCATAATGAATCTTAGAAAAGCGGGGATTAAACTCCAAAACCGGACTTGAATGAGCCTAACAAATAAGTTGGGGCTAAAGTGGTTCCATAAAAGGTAATTGAAGTTCACGCAATCTCACTAATTTGATCCAGGTTTATCTAGTCTAGATAATTGCGTGTGCACGCGTTTCTGAAGCAGCCCTAGAGGTCGATCGTGGATCAAATCGATCCACCATCAAACAGCGTATATTTTGTGCTGTTTTATGCGTTTGTGACATGTTTTTTTCCCCCCTCAGTGCAAAAATTACATTTTACAGTTATATTCTCCATCTGTAAATGTTAGAAAGTCGTGCAAATGTATCCATTTTGCTGCTAATCTTCATATTGAACGAGCGCTGCTGCGCGCATGCGCGCCAAATAGGAGCGCAATAATTCTGACTAAAATATACATTTTGCTTGGAAAATTAATATGCGATATTTTATAACACTAGAAATATCTTCTAATAATAATAATTTATCTTTAGGATGTTGGATAAGTTACAGTGAACTTCTATCTCATTACATAGAAATACTTCTAATAAAAAAAAGAAATTGAACAGAAGTAGCCTAATTCAGGGAAGATTTTTTTTAAGAAACTAAATATATAAAGATACAAAATATAGTTTTGGGTATAGGACCTATGCTACTTTATAAAGATGATATATACTTATTTAGAATGCTGAGAATTACAGCTTTTAATGCAATATTTTTTTTGAGAAAGCAAGAATCCCCAGTTTTAAATGAGTGGTTAGATTTAGTTTCTAAAGTACATTATGGAGAGGATAACATTAAATTAAGAACAAATGTATACATTTTGAAAAGATATGTGCAACTCTAAAATCAAAGAATATTCCATAAAATAAAGGAATATATATTGGCCTACATTAACTACATTTTTATGTAACCTTTCCTTTTATTTCTAGTTATTTGTTATTTTATTTATTTACTTATTTAATATTGAATATTTGATATTTAAATAATATTACTTGAATAACTATTAGGAATTATGTGTCATTCATTATAAGAGTTTGATATATGTGAATGTTATATTTTTATTAATATTTATTTATTGTTTTATTTAAATGTATGTGTTGGTATTATCACAAAAGAAAAAAAAGTAGAAGGAAATATAAGGAATATTTATTGGGGGAAAATATGATGTCTTTAAAGGAACTGTTCATTTGTATAATTGTGTTAAATGTGTTTGAATTGAAAGACATAATAAAGTACATAATATATATATATATAAGAGACAGTGTAGAGAAAGAATTATCTGATAACCTTAATTAAAATGTCTTTATTACAAAAATGACATGTCCTAAACGGACAACTTTAAAACGCCTTATACATGTGTCTATATTGTCTATATTGTAGCCTTATTTAAGTTGATTTTCTGTATACTGTGTATTTATAAAGTCCAATAATGGTATTAGAGACTGTCAGTGGTAATATCATTGTGTTCTTGTCGGTCAGTGTTGAGGATCTGTGTAACAACTGAGGCTTAGCCTGACAGTTAGCCTGCCCTGGACCAGGCTAGTTTCCCAGCATAAGTTGCCAGGGTAACTGAGTTTGAACTTTTTTAAGTTTGATTTATGAAACCGAATCTACCAAAAATAAGCCTGACTAACCGAAATAAGCCTGGCTTATACTCTAATCTTGGTTTATGGAACAGCCCCCAGGTCATGGTTCCCTAAAGACTTAACCTTCCAGTGTGTCGTGATGTGCCACTATGGCGGCTATATACACTTTCAAGGTGGAAGTGGACAGCCAGGCCTCTAACCTCTCCTGCAGGAAGGAAACCACTGACCTGACTGCACATCTCTGTGGGTCTCTTTGCACATCCCTCAGAAAGCACACCAGTTATCGAACAGACTCCACTTCAAAGCATAGTCCCACCTCGTGGGTCACCGCTGGTGATAGACCACTTAAGTCTTCCGAGTCCCATCCTTATCCTGTGGATAAGCCTCAGGTCATGCACTCACCAGCCTCGCCTAGGTGAGAGGATCCTGGGGCTCCGTGTCCGGCCTCTGATCCCCTTGCTCCTCCTCGGCCCGTCCTGACCTGACGACTTCGTCATGGCTCCTCCCACCCTCGGCTCCACCAGAGACCCTCGCCCTTACAGCTCCACGGGGTTCCCTTGTCCCACCAGCTCCACTTTAGTTAGTCGTCACTCGCCGCCGCGGCTCAGCCTAGGTCTCCAGTGCCAGGGGTGTTGCTCGGTTCCCGGCTCTCCGTTGTTGCCCTGGGATCCCCTGACATCGGCTTTGTCTCCGTCGATCGTCCCGCGGATGTCGTGCGAGGAGACGTTATGTCACAAACATTTATAGTATATCATCATCTTCTTGTTTCTTCCTGCAACTGAGCATGACACCTGCATGTCATTGTGCATGCATTATTGACAAAGGGGTTAATTTCTTTGCAACCAATTTATTTTGTGGCTAGTCTGTTTATTCTGGACACAGCATGATCTTGATTAGTTCTCTTGGTACAACAGGAAAGCTTTTGAGATGTCATTTGCTTTTCAGCAGACAACCGTACAAGAGCCATTATTACAGAAGATGCCTGTCAGATTGGTTTAAAATAATAAAGTTGTCTTAATGTGGGGGAAAAGATGTTTGATGGAGCACAATGACTCCTCTTACAATGACATAATCTGATTTGTTGTGTCCAGGACAGTCATATGTCTGTTTTTAAGCCTATGTTCTGTTCTTTTCTTTTAACTCCCATTTTCTGTATTCTTTTCTGGATAAACAATTGTCATTTTAGAATGTAGAACTCAAAAATAACCAATTCCAGATCAATCGTCATGACTCGTCGTATTTCATCAACAGTAACATATTTGTGAAAGTCAACATCCATGACAGCTCACAAGAGGAACATGACAAATTAGGAAACGAACAAATATGAGGTCACCTTTCCTCCTAATATGGCCTCATGGCACACAGTTCAAATCAACCTAATTTCACCTTCTGCCCATTTAGAACACTAATGGTTATGTGGGAACTGGTGTTGTGCGTCTTTGTGGTTTACCCATACACACCCACTCAGTCATTTGGCAACATCAGCAGCACTTTAAAAATGTTGCTACATTTTGCAACATTTTGGTAAACAGTATGATGAATACTTAAACACAGTCATGTGTGCTTTTAGAACTGAGTAGTGGCTTTCTTTTTAATTTTATGACAGTTAATTTGAAAATTACTGAATCACTTGAATAATCTGTGAATGAACAGACAATAATCACTTGTTGTTTGACAAAATAAATAATTCTGTAGTTGTTGGACAAAGTGATATGGATCATGAAATGAAGATCTAAAGTGCCCTTCACCCCAGTGTCACGCCTGCTTGTTTTTGTGCAACTGTGTTGGCTTGGCATGGATCTGTGTGAACTTTCTTAATGGAATTCCATGTATGCCAATATTTTTTCCTTCCTCCAGCCGTCACACTGTTTGCAATTTGTGGCCACAAATCCTGTAGATTTCCAGCATTTAGAGTGATTTGGAGCATGTCAGGTTCTTTACGAAGTTCCTAAACTGAAGAGACAACACAGACTGTGATAAATCAATGTGAAGTTGTATAATGCAGTGACCAGTGACAAAATTAGTATATTATCTGTAAAGTATTGTTATAGCTGATCACATGAACACATTACATTTGTTTAAAATCTGGATGATGGATATGGGTCAAACTTTTATTTATATGTAATATATAAGTTTGTTTATTTTTAGGATCACACGGGGTCATAGAAACAAACAGGGACATAATCAGAAACCCAGGAAAACGAAACTGAACAGTGCAGGAAAACAGGAACTAAGGGAAATACAAAAGAACATCAAAATAAGAATCCAAGATGTGACAAAATTATTATTATTATTAAAGGAGCCGTATGTAAGATTGTGGCCAAAACTGGTACTGCAATCACTTTCAAATTACTGTAGAGCGGTGTACCCTGACTCGAGGTTGCCAGATAGGCTGCAGGATCCAGCAGGAACGTAGGCTGCTACAAGAAGCTTCCAATGGCAAGTGACGAGTCCTACACAGTAAGTTTTTTTTTTCTGTTAATTATGTTTATGCTTCAAATGAGAGATGTTTTGCAAAGTAATTATATATCGCAAAAATTTACTAATGGCGATTAGCCAAATATAATCGTAAAGATGTACGCTCGTATGTGACAGTACATTGTTAGAACAGTAGCTGTTAGTATAACTTGTAACGGTAGGTATCTGTCATTAACGTAAGTACAAGCACAAGCCTCTGTCACTGTGTGTAACCGATATCAAAGATACAGCTATTCATTTAGCTGACGCTATAAGTGAAAGCGACCAGCTGTATTTTTTAACTTACCCTGCAGTACACATCCATAACGCTAAAATATGTGATGTGAAAGATTACGTCATTCTATTATTTTTGGCTGTGGAACTTGCATGATAAACAAGTAGGCTACAAAACGTTCAAAGTGGGACAAATTATTCACATCATAGGCTACAATGTGCTTTTCATTGGTGTTATGGACGTTAGAAAAAGTTATTTTACCGTGTAATTGCGCCTAGTGCTAATGTTGTTCCCTTTCGAGAGGTCTCTCCTATTGCGTAAGTAGCTTACGCTATGGGAAAACTCCTTTTCTCGAGAATATTGAAGTCATTATGTAAAACGCATTGCAGCTGCACAGCTGACAGCAATGAGCGAAGGCAGCTCGGTCATTGGCTGTGCTGCGGCAACTTGATCGAACCAATGACGGGGCGACTCTGAATGCGCGACCAATGAGCGCGCTTCGCGCCCGCGCGCGTCAGAGCCCGCCAAGATGGGCGTGGCCAAGAGCTATTTATTAGGCGCCCTGTCATGAGAGTTCTTTAGATTTTATCTCCTTCAGCGAACACCTTCTTCGCTGGATCCTCCGGATTATTGAAAGCCTTCGCCGCCGTGGAAAAGCATACCAGCGGGATTGCTACGAGGACGTCGGCACCTTCAGCCGCCTTCGAACGCCATCCTACTGAGCCATCCGGCGCGCTACGCACGCAAGTATTTTACATCTGTTCGCCCCGCGACACTTGTAAAAGAGCAATTTTCTGAGGCGTTGTTTCAAATGCCTTCCTGCGCGTCGTGCAGAGACCTTCTCCCGGACGGGGATCGTCACATCATCTGCGCTCGCTGCCTGGGCCGGGACCACGCAGAAGCTGCTTTGACCAAGGGCGGATGCCCGGAATGTGACGACCTGGGTCTCTCCGCACTGCGGCTTGCTTCGCCGCTTTCGCCGCGAGCGAGCCCATCGCCGCCACCCCTCTGTTTGAGCCGCGCGTTAAGAAAAAGCGCCGCTCACAGAGGCTTCCTGAACCTGAGCTCAGTGACGTCACGCCGAGCCAGTCTCCGCGTGCTTCACCGCCGCTCTTGCCTTCCCCACCGCCGGTTCAATTCACTCAGCCGGACCCACACCCCTCTAGCAGAGCGGTGGGCCTTGTGACTTTCGGCGCGTCCGAGGACGACGGGGGAGTGGATGACAGCCTGTCCATCGACGCTGCATCTGACGACTGGCCGGGCTCCACTTTCGACCCCGCCCCGTCGACGCTAGCTAGCACGAGTGGGGGCTCCACCATGGATATGGAGATAATCCGTGTCCTCTAGAAGGCCGTGGAGGATATATAAATACAATATTATTCTTAAACATTTTAATAAATTATTAATGTTAAAAATAAGTTGTTAATCTAATTCATTATCAATTATCGAATTTAATTTTGATTAGACATGTTTTATTGAAATTTTAATAAACAAACAAATTATTTCAAGTTTGTTATAATAAAAGCATTTGTTCAACCAAAAAAAAATCCTGTTTTCATTAATTTAACTGTCATTTTAACTGATGATAATAATAATAATACCCATAATTTAATAATACAGTTTATTTATTTAACAATTGATTAATACTGTAAACCGTGATATTTTCTGAGACGTTACCATACTGTGAAAATCTCATACCATTACAACCCTACACTAGAGGGATCCCCCCACCCCACCCCACCCCACCCACCCCACCCACTGTTCACCCACCCCCGCTGTTAAAAAAGTAACTCAGTAACTTTTACTCTGAGTACATTTTAAATGAGCTACTTTTTACTTTTACTTGAGTAGATTTTTAGACCGGTACTTTTACTTGTACTTAAGTAAAATTTCATTGAAGTAGTAGTACTTTTACTTGAGTAGAATATTTTATTACTCTTTCCACCTCTGCCTCGGTTCCCTGAGAGGAGGGAACGAGTATTGCGTAAGCTGCCGTGCTTGTGCTTGGTTAGTCTTCAGTCGTTTTAACCTAAAGAACTCTCATGACGGGGCGCCTAATATATAGCTCTTGGCCACGCCCATCTTGGCGGGCTCTGACGCGCGCGGGCGCGAAGCGCGCTCATTGGTCGCGCATTCAGAGTCGCCCCGTCATTGGTTCGAGCAAGTTGCCGCAGCACAGCCAATGACCGAGCTGCCTTCGCTCATTGCTGTCAGCTGTGCAGCTGCAATGCGTTTTACATAAAGACTTCAATATTCTCGAGAAAAGTTTTCCCATAGCGTAAGCTACTTACGCAATACTCGTTCCCTCCTCTCAGGGAACCGAGGTTACGTTAGTTACCGAGTCGTTTTCCTCAGCGTCTTAGCATAATGACAGAGAAACGGGCTCTGATGATGCATTGCTAATGTTAGCAATGACGACTCGCCGTTTTTATTACCCAAACAATTCCTTACCTTTTCAATTCGATGACCCACCTCCTCCATATGAGCTAACGTTATTTTGCACGAACATGCATAACTTTGTTCGACTGTCATGAATATTTGAAATCTCCTCCATTTACATCAAGTACAAGTTAGCCAAACATAGATGAATCTTACCTGTTCAGGAGAAAATTATCAACGTTGGCGTCTGTCTTCAAATTCTTCTCTGTTTTCAGCTGTCTCCATCTTTCAACGCGTCCAAAAATTAACTGTATCTCCGCGAATACTTGTCATACAGGCACGAGAGATTTTTCTTTATGAAGCTCTATGAAATTTATCCGATTCCGACACGTTTGTAGCTGCAGCTGTGGTAACTAGAGCAGAGCTGGCAACCTGGATGCCGCAACACTACTGACTTCGTGATTGGTAGATAGGTGGAGGGTGGCGCATCAGACCAAAACACAACATGACAACATCAACATCAGTTGAGGACTGCAACTTCACTTTTTAAATGACAATATCCTGGCCGGACTACTGTTGTCAGTGATATAAGTATTTGAAATGAACATGATTTCTTAATGTCTAGTGACATATCAGGGCCATTTTATGATTAAATATTTGTGATAGTTCCTTAAAATTATGCTGATTTAAATGAAAGAGTGCTGCATTTTACATTGAAGTACAGCTATTTGTAAGAGAACCTAATGAGAATGACCACTGAAACACAAAAAAATGAAAAATGCCAGAATGAATTACTGTGTAAAATAATGTCACAATGAATAATGTTCCTAAAATGTAAGCTTAATTTTCCTTTATTCAACAAAATATTATATAGGCTTATAGTCAAACGTAATCTGTTAGTCTGAGATGAGCCCTAATACAAAAATTACATTTGATCCTGTACTTTAATTTAGATTGTCATGTTCACTGATTGGCAGAAACAGAATATCTCTTTTCTGATGGGCTTGTTTGACAGGTCTCAGCAGGTGCCCAATATCAACACCAATCGTAAGAGTTCAGAGGCCCCTCAATGATCATGTTTAGGAGTTTGAGAGTACCATGTGTCTGCTATGATTTAGGAAAGAGGGCAAGGGGGTAATGTAACAAGAGGAGAAAAGAAACCAGCTACCTAGTCCACCAGGACACTTGAGTTCAAATGTTGAATGTCTAGCCATCAGAGAGAAACTGGGATGAAATGTGATATTCTCATTGAGATTCTAACACTCAGGTCACTCTTATTGCTGTAATCTAATTCTCACTTTGGTCTTCATCTGTGACCACAGCACCTTTGTGGAAGGTCTGTTATGTGTGAACCCATTGCATCTGATCAATGCCCTGAACTGCGATAAAAATTCATCGCAGTGGGGCGTCTCATGTTCTTTCACCCCCACTTTGACACACCATTCAACATGTTGTTACATCACATCTGGGAGACCATGTGGCCCCACTTACTTACTTGACAGAACCTATCACTGGGTCAGGTTGGAGCCAGACCACCAGGCAATGACTTCTGCTCTCTTGACCTTGGCTGCACATCACCTGGTCTAGATTAGTGGTAAACAGAGACCTGGGTTAGTTAGTCTCCCCTCTGCGGGTCTTTTCTCAAAGCTGAGGCTGTGCAAGTCTTGAGCAGAGGGGGTCCTATTGTTATTGACTTCCTGCACGTCTTCTGTGGAGGGAAGAGGAAAGGGAGGTTACTGCGTGGTTTGGCAGACACTCGCAAGAACATATCAATGGAATTAATCTGTTCGTATTTCATCAGCGCATTGAAATTTCTTTTAGCAATGTCATTTCCATGCTAAAGGAACTGCATTGGTTAAACTGTGCTCAACACATACAATATTAGGGCCAATGACATGACATTAATTTTTCCATTTATTTATTCAAAAGTACATTAAAAATGCAACTCACATGTCTTCTATGAACATGTTTTTAATTTGTATATTTTTGTATTGTAATTTAGGACATGCAATCAGAAATGTCAGGGTGATAAAGCTGTCCTGATATCATAATGGGAAAAAAAAGAATAAAATAAAACTATTTTGGATGAAAACCTGCTCACACCACCTGAAATGTAAGGCATGAAAAATCTTTTAATTTTTTATTTAATTAATTTTTAATTAAAATGTAATTAATATTCTTATGTTTATCTAAAAAACAATGTTTATGACCATAAGCATGACTCTTATTGGTAGGTCAGTTTTATTCGCAGTGTGATGGAAAAGAGATTAGATAAACTCTCTGAAAAAAAAAGTCAAATTTAAAGGCATGTGAATGTTCATTTCACTCTGAACTCAGATGTTCATTCAAATTAAATGATTATCAAAACCGGATTTTCCACCAAATATTCGTCTTGGTGTGAACAGGCCTTAAGCCGACTGTAAGTATGCACTGCATTCTCCAAGTATAATATGGATTGGAATAAAAGTCTTCTTCTACAGTCAGTTTTCTCTGAGCAACAGTTTGCAGTATATCTTGAGCTGCATCCAAAACCACATATAGGCCTTCTGTTTAGTAGGTACTACATTTGGATTGAAACTTGCTTTGCGATAGAGAAGGTGTGAAGTGTGAACGATATTCTTACTTACTATATCTATCATGTTGGCATTGTCACGCAACGTACCAGCGCCATCTATTACATATATTAAATATATCACAAATTCTCTCCTGAGGCCTCATGGGATGGTTAAGTGTCCATCAGGCACACTTCAGAATCTCACCAGAAGAAGTAGTAGGTCATTCATGTACTTTTCGCTACGGTTTTATGAATACTATATATTTTTGCATACTACTGTTTTCATATACTGTTTTTTGCCTACTATATTGTATGGAAGTAGGCATATTCGGATGCAGGGTTGATGAGAAAGTTAGTTAGAGTCAGGCTGTGTCTAATATCGCCCCATGTACCCTTATGGTGAACCTGATTATGTCAAGTTTAAGTTTACAACCAGGGTTAGGTGCTTCTACATCAGTGTTGTTCACCATAATTTCCCTCTGATTTTGGGTAGGGTTAACTCAGGGTTTTTGGTTAGGGTTAGGTTTAGGGGTAGGCATGTGGATAATTTTTGAGATGGTCCTCACTGCAGAACACGAAATCCAGGGGGAGGAGTTGCATCCAGATCCAACTCCTCCCACCTTACATATACCTAAACCTACCCATCTCCACCCCCTGATCCCTAAACCCACCCCTAATCCTACCCATCTCCACCCCTTAGATCTGGATCCAACTCCACCCCCTGGATCTCGTGTACTGCAATGAGGTGCTACTGTAATTTTTGGACAGAAATGTTGTTCCAGAATCAACATAATACTGTATATTCAACAGTTGACCCAGGAACATGCCTTACTTGGCAAAATCACAGTGACCATACCCTTATATATTGCACTTTTCGAGGTGACAGCCATTTGTAGTGGTGTCTGAAACCAAGTGGACATTATCGAGTGCACTCATTCAATCCCATAATGCACCTCAGTAACGAGTGTACAACTGATGTACACTCAACAGATAGTCGCTAAAGAATAGTCATGCACCGTGAGCATCACACCAAATAAATTCCTGTATCTTGCCAGGAGATGACGTCTGCAGAACTCAGTTTCCAAATTTGTTCACTGGTTTTCATTCACTTATTCAGCGGACTATAATAGTGGAGTAATGTAAGGAATAGTGAATGAAAGTAAATATACAGCCAATATGCTGATTTGAAGCAATTTACCTGAATAATAACACATCCTGTTTAAAGTTGTCATGAAACGGAAGTTGTGATAAAATTTAGGAAGGGACTTTTCTGTCGGGAATTGATTGGATGTTTGTGGTTTGGTCTATCACATGTGAGTGACAAGTTGTTCCTCCCTCAGTTCAGTAAATACATCATATCTCAATATGTCACTGAAGGGGAATAATGGAATAATAAATCATTTATAATACTACAATATTCCATAAAAATATGAATGGTCAATTTTGATTTCATGGTGAATTCATGGTGTCAGAGACTTCTGTGACTGATCAGAATAACTCTATCGTCTCCTTGTGTAAGGAAGACTTGTTACCTCCAGACCAAAGTAAGAATGCAAGAATGTTCAATCGGGCCAAGCGCTCACGTCTCTGTTTGCGTACTTGCATAGAATGTTTCTTCCCTGAAGGCCCACTATTACAATATTATTAAATATCAAACGCACAAAATAAATGTTTCTCTTAGCATTTATTTTGACTTTTGTGTTATTGATTATGACACTGCGACTGCAGAGGTCAAAGCATGAGAGTGAGGTCGCAAATTTCAGTGCCTCACACTCCAAATAGCTATATCACTCACTGTCTGATTCCCTCTTCCTCACAAACACTGACTACTGATCCTTGTTCTTCAGATTGCATCAGTGTTATTTTTGTTCCATCAAGCCTCGATGATTGTTCTTGCATGTTTTCGAAAACTAAAGCAATAAGACCGAGCTTCCTCTAATTGTCTCGACTTGAACAGATGACATATGAAATGCTTCCAAAAAAATTGCAAGCCTGTTATGCTTGGTCTCATTTTACACATAAAGTGAGCTTCTGGGAGCACATGGCATTGGCTAGATATTTACCCTTGGTTTTGTTTATGAACTATGAGGAATGTGTCCTTGGCTTTCTATAATAAAGTGATTGTAAACACTGTTAATTTACGGTGACGTTTTTTTCCTGCATGATTTTCCATGTTGTTTTCACCATAAAGTCTATAACTTTGTGTTTAATGTTTATTTATTTTTTAATGCAGTGAAGCAATTTAATAATAAAAAAGAACACACGCAAAAACATTATTTCAATCTACTCAAAACGGCTTTTTTTTCCCAAGAATGTAATTATTTTTATAACTTTTTTCTTGATTATTATATCAGGACATTTGTATCACTCTGGCCTTTTGACTTTACGCCCCAAAAACTGTTAAAATTATTTAAAGTCAGATATTAAAAACATGCTAATCACATAAGAGGAGCATATGTCATTGTAAAACTGAATTACATTTTTAATGTATTTCTAAATAAATGATTAGATCCGGACCAAAAAAAAAGGGCCCATTGCTAAACATGTTATAGGATCTTTCAGCCTCTTTATAGATCTTCTAAATGAGATTAGCCTACATGCAGCTCACCTATGATGTAGCACAAGGAAAAAGCTTTTTAAAAAGCTGCCCATCATCTGCATTTGCTGTCCCCTCTACTCAAAACTAATCCACAAGAGTTTTGTAGCTAGGAGCGACATAGCATGCCATTATGGGCCACTGAACACTTACCTAAGCTGCTGATGTATCTGATGTGCACAGTCAGGGAATGAGCCGCGTGTATGGCAAGCCGTTTTAGCTTTTTACTAGTAAGAATTAAATTAGAGAGCTGTCTAATTCAATTCTTACTATTAACAATTATTATTAAAGAGCTCTCAAATTCAATTGTTACTAGTAAGAATTGAATTAGAGACCACTCTAATTGAATTAGAGAGATCTGTAATTGCATTTTTACTAGTAAGAATTGAATAAGAGAGCTCTAGTTGTAATGTTACTAGTGAGAACTGAATTGTAGAGCTCTTAATTTAATTCTTACTTGTAAAAATTAAATTATAACGAGTAACGCTGGGAAAATGTTTAACCCTTTAAACGCCTCGGGTATTTATTGACCAACTTTCTTAGTATTCCTCAATCAATTCATTACACTGTAAAATCAAATTCGTTAGACTTAAAAAAAAGCATGCAAACCGATTGCCTTAAAAAACGAGCAAAGTGAAATAGGAATATTATGTGGTACTGGTAATTGTTACCATTGTTGTGTTTTGCAGGCTGAATGTTGAAGTCTGTGTGACTTAAGCATGATCAATTGCTAGATGGACCACAAATATAGAGGGATTATATAAACAGAATTAAAAGTCTCACAAGGTGTTTAGGACATAAGTGTTAGCAAAAAAAAATATAGAAGATCATTAATTGACATCAAATATTGATCATTCATACATTATATATATACATTATACTGTGTATGTATATATATATATATATATATATATATATATATATATATACATACATATATACATACATACATTACTTCTCTTCCTTTGAAACCAAATAACTGATTTCTTGTTGAATAGCTGCATCAATGGGATGAGAATTACAATAGTAAAAATGAAGTTCCAAGTCCCCAACCAAAGGGAACACTAATCAAGTTAATTGTGACTAAAAACATTTTAGGAAAACCAACATCAATTTATGAAGTCAGCTTATGTGATGTGTGAAAAGTCCATTAAGATTTTCCCCGCCTCAAAAACCAAACTCAAACCAATCAATTAATCTTTACTTGGGTTTTCTGAGTAAACAAAGCATAGTATGTGAATAGTACAGATTACTAGATTTTTACAATTACGTTAAGACATTAAGTAAAGTTAACTAAAAAGTGTTATGCCTAGTTCACACTACACAACTTTAAACGTCGGCAGATCGCTATGCAGTTTAGACTACATGACTTGCTCTGGAGTCTTGAAGTCCTTGTGTCGTTCACACTATGTGACACTACGTAAATGACCTGCAACAGGGAGTTACACACTACATGAGCTGACAACAACAACTCTGTCACCCAACGACTCTATCAGGTCCCCAAATCACGTTTCGTCACGAAAACACACGAGAGAAGTGGAATGGGAAATGATGCGAAATAGGAGTTGTCTATTTGAAAATAGACGCCGGGACAAAATTGGTTTAGAACCCCCCCAAAAAAAGAATACGGGTGAAAGGATGGATAAGCGCACGCGGGCAGCAGGGATTGTCTGTGCTACAGAGAGAGTTGGAGGTGAGTAAAACATGTTTATAATGAAAAAGCAGCTGCCTGCTTGTGTTGGTTTGGCATGGTTACAAATACAAAAGGCTTGTGATAATGTGATAAGCTGATCATTGGCTGTTGCTCGTCGCGACACGTGACACCAAAGGCTATCAAGTCGGCCGACAGCTTCAGATATTTAGCATGCTAAATATTAAGCTGGCGTCGGCAAGGTGTCAGCAAGCGTTTTTAATGCGTCGTTTAGTATTTCACACATAAAGATTGGCGAGCGCGGATCACCCGCAGATTTGCACGCCATTAGCACAGCCCAACCTACTGTGTATAAACAATATAACAAGAAAATTAATAATAAAATTATAAAAGAATTCATTTTTTGTAAAAAAAATTGTATAGGGTCGCTAACGACCCATGGTGTGTAACAGTGTAAGTATATTTTTTCTGCACAACAAAAATGTAATCTTTGATGACTGCAAAAGTGCAATTTATCTTTTCAATTCACAATTCACCTTCAAATCACCTTTATTCCACACGGTGGCAATGTCTGATACACAATGATGAAGAGACATTTTACTCGTAGTCACCGCGGGCAGAAAACAAAAGAATAGGAAGTATCATCAGCAAAACTTGAAATGGCTCTGTGATTTACTGCAGAGCAAGTAGGCTACTGAACGCAATCAAATATTACTGTCACTGTCACTTGATAGTGGATCTGGTGAAGAAGCTGTCAGCGATCAAAATATTGATTTTAAAGATGTTGAAAATTATAGTTTTGAGAATGTGTTTGAGATCACGAATATGAGCCAAATGCTGATTGTAGGCTACAGGGAAATGAGCTCTGACGAAGACAGTATGATGGTATAAAACATCTGCTCAAACTAAACCCTTCCAAGCTCCAAAAGATAACTAAATATGCTTTATTTTATTCTTCTGTAATTGTTACTCTAATATCAGAAGAGTTTTATATTATTGCTTCAGGTAAAGATCCATCCATGTTAGATGTAGATCCGGGTCACTAAAGACCTGAATATGTGATAATAATTGCCGAAACCCATTAATTTAAGGCTTAAGCTAAAGCGGCTTGCCATTACAGTGGGCAGCAGTGTTTGGGGTAAGAGAATCTCTCAGCATGTGGGTGTGTTGTCTTAAAGAGTGGCGCTGGCTGAAGGCTCACATGAGGATCTTTATGGCTAACGCATGAGCCAGGAAATGGCTCCAATATGGGCTGGAGAAGAGGTCTTCACAGCTGACCTTTCTGGAATGATTTAAAGCTCCTGTCAGCGCAGCTCAAGCTGTTCGATGTGTGAAAATCCAGCAAGTTAATGTTTATTTCTCTTTTTAAGGGCTGTTAATTGGTTTCTCTACTTCCATTATTAAAACTATCTGTGTTTTCTTTGATGTGAGCAGCAGGAGCTAGAAACTAAATGAAGAAAAACGTAAACTTTTCATTGAGAGTTATTACAGCAATTATCATTGATTTACTTGACTGCATTTGAGTTTCAAGTATCCGCATAGGCTCATCAGCAGTTATGATACTCTCATTACTCTGTAATGAACATAGTGAATGAGATACTGATGTTTTAGATGAGCCGTTCATGTTCTATATGGGTCAATATGGGTGTTTCTTCAGCTGTTTGGCATGGGCTTGTGCACGTTTATAAATAGACGAATCTCCCTTAAAATACATTTTACACTCTACTAGTTTATTTAATCTGTCCAACACTGTATACATGCATCTGTAATTTTTCCTGGAAGTCATTTCCACCACAGTGTAATTTCCATCACATGTGAAATAACTTATTTTATAGTATTAACTGTATTTTGTGGTGGAAATTACTGTTGTTATACGGAAATTAGTTAGGCTATATTTATTTTACTTTGTTTGGTTATTAAAGATTAATATAGTAATAATTCATATTTTTATATTTTTCGTAAGACAAATAATAAAATTTACATTAAATACATGATTTTGAAATGAATATATATTTTTTTAAATGTTGTTTTAATGCAACTAAAGTTAGTTTTTTTATGTTATTCTGTCTATAGTGTGATAGCTCAGAGTCAGCATATAGGAAACATAGAGCATCATCATCTTATAAAGGTCTTCGTGCTTCGTCTTCTTGGATAACACACAAATATGTTACCAAAATGGTCAGGGAGGCAAGGCATTTGGATGTGACTGTTTATTCAAGACCGTGTTTACACAGGACATATTTCAATACCTTTTGGGGATAGTTCCTCAAGGGGATTGTAGAGATGCAACCTCTGGATCATCCAACCTCTCCTTTCCTCTCAGTTTCTGTCTCTCTCACTCACTCACAGACTTTGGCCAAATCAGATTAGGCTGTAAAAACCTTCATCAGAGCAGTCTGCAGTGCACAGGAATCATGCTGTCCCATTACTGCAGAACAAGCTAAACAAAACGTCCCTGAAAGGCCCGTCCTTCCTCTGAACAGTCGGCAATCATCAAAACTATCATCATCAATAATGAGTGCAGCTGGAAGTGGAATAGTTTAATAGTATAAATCTGTAGTTCTCACACAACTGCTGTAGATATCAGTTACACTGTCAGCCACGAGGGGCAAAGGCTGAGCTTTCTGCCCACTGTGGGAACACATGTGTGAGATGTGCATTGCTTCTTATTTGTCCTTCCTCTTCCTGTCTCTTTTTTTCTTCAATTCTGAGAAAAAAACAAAACAAAACAAAAAAAAACAGACTGATTCTGCTGGTCTAGTTTAAGTTGGTTGTGTTGTTGTCAAGATGGAGTTTAGCTAGTGGCCCTATAAAACAACTAAATAGACCAGCTGTGCTGGGAGACCAGCTAATTACATTAGGGTAACATTTATTTTATTTTATTTTATTTTATTTAACAGCAAAGTTGTATGTGATGCAACAGGCGTGTTCCATCTGTGGAGTTCAGTTTTAAAATAGCAAGTGTTTAGTCTGCCATCTAGTGGCCACTAATGTTTTTACACAGCAGGCCGTTTAGTGTCTGCTTCATTTCGAGCAAATCCAGCTGCTTAACCACAGGACAAGCAGCTTAAACTAATGTTAACAGTGTACATTTGTTGGCACAGTATGTTTTCTTTGTTTATTTTATAACATAAAATATACTGGCCTGAACCTTGTGTTCTGGCTGGGGTCTCAGATGTTGTTTTAATAGCTCAAAAACATAGGCCTGCCTACTTGAAGGTACTATGTAACTTTTTGTTAAAAATTAACAAAATTTTAAAAATGAGACAATACATCATAAATCGTTCTTCCAAAACATGTTTTGTCTTACACTGATTCAATGTGGTAAGCCTATACATAATTATATTTTAGAACAGGGGGGATGCTTTTCGCAGGAAATTGTGTAGGCTACGTCACTCGTCTGTGCGTGTCTCGTCATATCCAGAAAAGTTCCTACAGTTACTTTGATGTGTTGGGAGTAGGTTAGTTGTCACAAACAGAGGTCGCGTTAACCAAAAATTCTCTGTTTTTGACTAATTTCTTTTAGCTGTGACAGAAAAATCTGACAGATATTACACTGAGGGTGAGGTATTTTAACTTGTAAACTGTAATTCTCACCCCTGTCCACTGGCGAGTGCGCTCTTGCTGACTATCAAGTTAATGGTCGACAAAAGGCTTTTCTGAGTTATTTGTGTTACAAGCTGTTTTATTGACGTTCTTCTGTTCGGTTGAAACACAGAGCGATCGAGCGATTGCATGAGAGACATGATAAAGATTTCGGTAAGTTGGACTGTAGCCTACCTTTCAAAAAATTTTCTGATGTACATTCAAGTTTATTTCTGTCTGTAACATAGTAAAGAGAAAGAGATGATCACGTTCACTCGCTTGAAATGAGGCGCTACAGTGATCTCTCGCACCACATCAAATTTTATTTATTGTTTGATTTTGTGATAAAATGGACAGAATTTGAAAGCTTAGACTTTGTTTCATATCAAAAGTAATCCATCCTCGATCCACAGATCTACCCAGCGTTTGTGTTTCAAAACACTGAGGAGGCCTGAATAGGCCTAAGGGCTGATCTAACTGGGAGGCCTCACAAGAGGCCTACAACCGTCTGACCAGGTTCAGGAGGCAGAGTACTCATAGTGACCCTCAATGAGGGGAGCACATGGTCTGCCTGGTAGGCAAACCAGACTGCAAGATAAAAGAGGTTTCGGGAGGGAACCAGTAGCAGAAAATTACCTGCCTTCAGTGCCTTCAGAAGCTGCCTGCTAAGGCCAGCTGAACTGATAGCAAGCGGCCACTAGCCTGCCAGTCTTGGGGCTCAGTCTCAGAGGGGCCTATTAAAGCCGGTCGCCTGAAAGTTTTCTTTAGGTAAGAAACTGACTGCTATGGCAAGGAAGGCTGAGGACCGAGCTACATGGTGGCGTGATAAGTCCAACCGCCTGACATTGGTCAAACCTAATTCGGCTGATAATAATTGGGGTTTGCCTCCAGAGAGGCCCACTGAAGCCAATTGACCTATGGCTAAGCCACGCCCCCAAACACGATGCGCCAATCACAGTGCGCATAGTTCCCAATTTAATTTGATCATGAACCATTAATTACATATTGAAGCACAACATTTTAGACAACTTTCTACTGAAACAACTAGGGAACTTTGTGCTTTTTTTTAGCAAAACATGTAGCCTTTTCACTCCTCTTCAACATAACTAAATATAGCGCCCGTCACCAAATGTTGACTGTTTGTCCGAGTGAGTGGAGGGGCGTGGCTTAGCCATAGGTCAATTGTCTGCTTGGCCAGCGATTTAACAGTCGAGCACCCCATGATGGGGCTCAGGGTCAGGGAGGCCTTGCTAAGGTCAACGCCTGACCATCAACACCACTGTTTGTATACCCCATCACTCAAGACTCACTTAGAAGATTTGAGAGGCCTACTAGGCCTGAAGCAAGTCAGTGCTGTCAGCCAAATTCATACTGCCAGGGACTCGCCATCAGGGAGGCCTGGTTGGGCCTACTAGCTGATAGCCAGTCTATTCTGCTACAAACATATAACATTGGGAACCATTCTACACCAACACAAATATTGAGGCCCCCCACAGGAGGCCTAATAAGGCTAGCTACCTGGTCGCAGCTATAAGGTATGTCCCACAAAGTCAGGACTCCCTTCCGAGGAGGCATGTTTGAGGCCTACTACCCATCAGTGAGTCTACTGCCCGAACTACTAAGGCCAACCACCAGAGGTAAGCTGGGCTACAGCGCCCTCTTGGGGGCTGCCCAGTCAAGGAGGCCTGCTGAGGCCTACTACCTAACAGCGCAGCATTCATTAGCAGATAAGCTGTTTACACAGCGCCTACAGCATCCTGGTACCTAATCACATTGCCCAAGGCAGTGTACTCAGCAAAAAACGCAGCACCCTTTAAGCAAGGGGAGTACAACATACACTACTCTGCCTCAACGGATACCCCAGAGTCAGGGGCCTACCATCTGTACGCATGGGCGTCAGCTCATGGCAATGCTCTGGCTTCACGTGAGCGTACTTCGAAAACCAAAAAGAAGTGAAGATTAGAACTTTCCGCTCGACCCAAGCCATAATGGTGTGAGGTAGGATAATACAGAACTGAAAGTGAAGTACTCAGACCTAGGGGAATACCACTACTTAACCCTGAGATGTAACAGGGTGCAGGCCAGCCTGCTGCTCTAGAGGTGACAGAATTTTATCTGCGCCCAGCCTAGGGGAGTGGGGCTTGGTTGTAAGCAAACCACCTACAACCCGACGCTCGAGCAGTAGCTCAGCAAGGTGAGTGGAGCCTATTCTGGTGGCCCAAATCCATATACTAGTTCTGCACGCCGGGGTCGGGCACCAGTTCTGCCTCTTCGTGAGGTAAAAGATGGACTAACCCTGTTCAAGAACCCTGCCCATTGTACCGGGGAGGCCTTACTGAAGCCTAACCCAGGTTCTTTATAAATCATGCCTCTGCACCAACCTGCATTACTCTTCTCGCCCCTGAACGCAGAAAAGGGGCGTGCCTTGGCTTAACGATTCCCAAGGAAGAAGGCTGTCATGTAGGGATGCTAAAAACCTACATTCAAAAAGTGAAGGGCCAAAGGCAGAAATGCTTTAGCAGAACGCCTCCACTATCCAGCCAAGGCCAGCTACAGAGCCGGCCCTGGTGAGGGCCAGCCTACAAGCATAGGTCTACCTGAGGGCTCGGAGGAGCCACAGCCTTATGAGAACTTTATTTTTATTTATTGTTTTATACAAGGTGCTGCAGAACCGCTCAGCCTACTAAAAACCCAAACAGAGCTCAAGGGGGCGATGTACTCAGGACCAAAAAATGTCAAACGGTCCTGTGGGCCAGACATAAGATCTATCTGAAGCTGCAGCGTCAGTCTATACTCCAAAACAAACAAAAAAAATTTTTCAGAGAGAGACCAACTATTCTACTCTGAGGTGGCTAATAGCCCGAGGGCTAACACAGATGTGTGTAAAAAAAACAAGCGGTAGCATAAATATTCCCATTTTTCTTTCTAGAATGACGTTCTGCTACTTAACTCTCCTCTGATAACATATTTCATATGAATGAGCGGCGGCCTCAAATGCTCTCACCATAAGAGGAAGCCTAAGCTATAAACATAGTTTTACAGCCAGAATGAGCGGTGGCACACCTCGCTTTATCTTACATATGACAACAAGGGAAGCCATCACATACTCACAAAAGAAGCCCATACAACTGGTGCTTCTCTCTATTGTTCTAGCCAGCTAACAGGGAAACTTCAGGGCCCTAATAACCAAAAATGTTTACCTTACCTTATGACATTGACATTGACATGACCCCATTACTCTATACAGGGAACGAGGTCTGTAGGGAGATATATTTTAGTGTTAGTTTTACACAAAAATTACTCTTAAAGAAGACCAACTCAGCTCACCTGCGGCGTGCAAAATGAAGACTCACCAGACAGTTCTTTATGAACATGGCGTCTACCACCTTTACATGCCTGAAAGAGGCACTCTCACTAACCAAACCGAGGCGGGCCATCAGAACATTGTTCTCACCATGGGCCCAGCCTCAGGCCTGATGTAATAAGCGCTTGGGGAGTCCGGGAAGAGAGGAGAGGGCTAAGTATAAACACGCCGTCAGGGGAGGTGATCCAGCACCAAAAATGTGCGTTTTATTATTATTTGTTAAAACAAATCAGAACAGAGGAGAGTCTGCTGTCAAAAAGAGAACTTAATAGCTCAAGAATAAAGGCTTTTTGGAAATGGTAAGAATTGAGGGATTTGAAAAGCGATACGGAGGTGGCATTTTTATCACTCAACATAGTTTTTTAGTTCATTGTATTGTGAAGGATCATTTTATTATGGTTGTTGTAACTCTTTGCTGGATTTTTTTTGTGCTGGACACAAAAGCAGAGGGTTTGTGGAATCAGCCACGCAGAATGCAAAATGCAGTTTTGTTTTTTAACCGCTGAGGGCCAAAAGTTCCCATTCAGTCAGTCATGTTCGACGTTACGGGAGCCCAATCACCTTCAAGTGGTAACTAAACCACTGATATGGCTGATGATACAGCAGCCATATCACCCTGTAGCCCAAGACTGGTTGCCCACTGAAGCTAAGCAGGGCTGAGCCTGGTTAGTACCTTAATGGGAGACCTCCTGTGAAAACCAGGTTGCTGCTGGAAGAGGTGTTAGTGAGGCCAGCAGGGGGTGCTCACCCTGTGGTCTGTGTGGGTCCTAACGCCCCAGTATAGTGACGGGGACACTATACTGTCAAAGAGCACCGTCCTTTGGATGAGACGTTTAACCGAGGTCCTGACTCTCTGTGGTCATTAAAAATCTCAGGATGTCTTTCGAAAAAAAAAAATATATACTGATTGGCTTCATCACTGTCTCCTCTCCACCAGTAAGCTGGTGTATGGTGGGCGTTCTGGCGCAATATGGCCAGAAAAGCATTATATAAATGTAACAAATTATTTTCCGAGCCATTCCTACCAGGACATGCAGGTTTAAATACGGTCGGTATAAATATGAAACATAAATACTTCTCATTCATACTTTGTTCCGGAGCAGAGCGGGTATGACACAGATCGTTCATTCCATTCATCCTTTGACTGAAGTGAACTCCGGTGCCAGAAAACAGCAATTTTAATTGTTTGAAGAGCATTTTCTGTGGAGATCTCTCCTTAACAGCAATTTAAATTGCTTTTAAGAGTACATTCTGTGTAAAGAGTAGCCTACATCTCGAGTCCCGCGAATCGTTTTATTCTCCTGCAACCCGCACACACACAAGCACCTTACAGCCCGCGCTCGCACTCGGCCATCAAATCTGCTGATCTCTATCTGGGGCTTCAGGTCAACTGGGAAAAGAGCAAGCTCTCCCCCACTCAGAGCACATCTTTTCACGGTATGGAGTTGGACTCATCAGTATGACAGCACGTCTCATCAACGAACACATGCAGTCGTTGCTGAACTGCCTGAATACAACTGCCTGAAGACAGCAGTTTGACTGAAACAATTTCAGTGGCTCCTGGGGCATATGGCATCTGCAGTCACGGTAACACTGCTCGGATTGATACATATGAGACCGCTCCAGCACTGGCTAGAGGCTGAGTCCCGAGATGGGCATGGCGCCGCGGCATGCTCCGTGTGGCCATCACACGAGCTGCCACCAAACATTCAGCCCCACTTGTCAGACCTTGCCATTCTACTGGACAAAGTGCCCTTAGAACAGGTGACCAGGCATGTTGTTGTTAAAACAGATGCGCTGTGTGCAACAGGCATGCAGCTTCGGGCTCCTGGACAGGACACTGACTGGACTGGCATACCAATTGCCTAGAGTTACTGGCAGTGCTGTTCGGCCTGGGCCGGTTTCAACAGTTTCTTCAAGGAAAGCACGTGTTGGTCAGTACAGACAACACTGCAACTGTTGTGTAGCTAAATCAAACGGCAAGGAGGGTTACGCTCACGTCGCATGTCACAACTCGCCCGCCATCTCCTCCTCTGGAGTCAGCAGTGGCTCAAGTCGCTGCGCGCTGTTCACACCTCGGGCAAGCTCAATCGTGCGGCCGACGTGCTCTCATGACAGCTCATGTTCACATGCAGGAGAATGGAGACTCCAAGAGGTCCAGCTGATCTGGAGTCGATTCAGGAACGGGTACTTGGCTCAGAAAAACATGAATGAGAACTCCTAGTAGGAATGGCTCGGCATGAAAATCTCGTTTAGTCACCACTTGAAGGTGATTGGGCTCCCAGGCGAGACCCCAATACGTCAGTCGACAAAACGTCTATGTTCCCTCCTTCAGGGAACGGGGGTTACATTAGTAACCTTGACGTTACGTAGTGTACCTTTACACCTGAAGTATCATGTCGATACTAGAAGTCTTAGGAACATATTTATAAATTGAAGGGAAAACAAGGGGTAATTTTAAAACATCCAATAATGAAAATAACCACAAATCTATTTAATTTCACTGTAATAATAACTAGATGTAGTTATGATGCAATCAAATTGTATATGATGGACAAAAAAATACACTTGAGAGATTCTTCAGAGTGTCTTTTAAATATCTTATTTTATGTTCCACAGAAGAAAGAAAGCCATACAGATTTGGAACAATATGAGGGAGTAAATGATGACACAATTTTCATGTTTGGGTGAACTATAAACAAAGAATATTAATTTCAGTCAAATTTAGTAAATACGTATGTTATGTCTCATATTTCTCACTCTTTTTGTAACTTGATGAGAAGAAAAAGATCAGGGCAAAGATGAAAGCTTTGAGAGCAAAAAACAGATTTGATCCATTAATTCATCTCTTTCTGTGAGGATGAATTGCCCCGTTGAAGTGCAGCACTTCTTTCATTATTTGATCTAGAGCACAAAGGTGTCTGTATGGGGTTTAGAGCCGAGCAGCAGTATAAAGCATTCAAGATCTTTTCAGTTCGAGTCTAACAACCGAGTAATGTGGCGAAATAGTGAATGCACTGATCTGATTATATTACCCATGTCTCATAGTTAAAAAACATTTTGGTATAAACATGGAATTTCGTTTGCCCCGAGTGGAAATCATGACATGTAGACTAACTAAAATAAATGTAAAAATAAATTAAAAAAATAATCTATCATAGAAATCACTTGCTCAAAGAAAGATATCTTGTCTGATCTCTGATTAAATTTCTATTTACTATGGCCAATGCACATTAATGTACTTCATGATTCTCTGTGTCTGTAATTGAAGTTGCATTTTATCATCAATGCTTTCTTGCTTTCATTTTTGCAATCATGCTTTCATTTTTGAATTGCTTTTCATTAAATATTTGTCTCACTGCTTTCTGTTTGGCAGGTGAAATGAGCAAATAGTAATGAACGACTGCTCAAATTTGTCTTTTATCCAAAAAACAAAACAAAACAAAAATTAATTTTCCAGGCCTGTGATGGAATATTTTGATATTCACAATGAAATAATAGCCAAAAAGTAAATGAAAAAGTACTAAGGAACAGAATTTTGAATAAACAATGAAAATCTACAAATGACAATCTAATGAAAACTCGTTTATATTATTCATAATAAACAAAAGAGACTTGCAAACAAAGTACAGTTTACAAACAAAACACAATAAATTACAATTCTTTGATAAATATTAAAATATTATTCAATATTAAAAATAAATGGTTGATCAATGTTTCAACATCTAGTATGTCATGCTAATACCACTTTTTACTTTCCTTGTTTCCGCACATTTGCTAAATTAGCATTTTAATAAAAGCTTCTCAAAGACTTGGATAATTACGGTTGAGGCTTGATATTTCTCACTCGGTTTTGTAAGTTAACAATAAATAGGTGGGGGCAAAGATGAAAGCTGTGAGAGCAAAAAGCAGAGATTTGATCCATTAATTCATCTCTTTCTGTGAGGATGAATTGCCCCGTTGAAGTGCAGGACCTCTTTCATTATTTGATCTAGAACACAAAAGGTTGAGAGCCCAGACCAATGGTATAAAGCAGCATCTCCAAACAAGATCTTTTCAATTCACTTACATGCTCAACAGCAGAGAAATGGGGCGAAATAGTATGCATTGATTTGATTATATTCAGTTCAAAACACCGCTCCTACATAAGAAAGAGGTCCTTCAAATGAACCCACACTGCAAAGAGGAACAGTCCTAAATATGGAAACCTCCCTCACTCAAGAACAAAACATCTTTAGGACTTTTAGACCAACAAGGCATTCAGATTTTTTAAAATTTGGCTGTTTAAGACAGTTTCTTAATGGATGATTGTTTTTTAGAAATAAATGTGTCTCTCTCTCTCTCTCTCTGACATCGTGGTCTGACATCATTTAGATTAAATTTAGGTCAGAGAAACAAACATTTTGAAAAAGTACCTAATTAAAAGATATATATTCCTTATATATATATATATATATATATATATATATATATATATATATATATATATATAAAACCATTTCTGAAATATATTAATACAAATACAGTAAATGCTCTAAAATAGTATAAACTGCTAGTACTATACATTCAAAAAATGAGTGTCCTAAATGGGTCCTAGGACTGTGGTCCTGAAACTGCAGCCTCCGGTATTGCAGGAATACTCTGTTTACTCGCTGATGTCTGTGGCACTTGCTGTCAGGCTGTTGGGTGTGTCTGGATAGTGAGCCGATATTGACACAACTTCACTTCCAGCAGAACAAGGACCTTCCTTTGATAAAGAAAGCTGAAAACCAAATCCAAACAATTGAACAATAGTGCAAAAATGATGTATCCATTACGCAATGTTAGTAAGTAATCTTTTGTGTATCCTGATATTTACCAATTGCTGGTATGATCTGTGTTCAGCATTCTTTTGCAGAATAAAGTCGGTCAGTAGTTTCCATGGGGGGCTTATCATCATGTCACTGTCCTGGCTCTCGGGACTGGCCAGCATTAGATCCTCTGAAACCTTTCATCAAGACCAAACAACAAACACCACTTCAGTTTTTTACTGCAAACTGTCTAAGCCATAGGCATTGGTAAACCTTAGAAGAGTTCTCTGTTACAGGATCTCTCATCGCTCTTGATTCCAGTAAAAAAAAAAAATACAATAAAATGCATTCAAATTTGTCATTGTACTGATATACCGGTCAAAAGTTTGGAATAAGTACGATTTTTAATGTTTTTGAAAGACGTCTCTTCGGCTCACCAAGGCTGCATTTATTTTGATGAAAAATACATTAAAAACAGTAACAGTGTGAAATTTTATTACAATTTAAAATAGCTGCATTTTCTATTTCAAAATATTTCTAAATGTAATTTATTCCTGTGGTTAAAGCTGAATTACTCCAGTATTCAGTGTCACATGATCCTTCAGAAATCTTTCTAATATGATGATTTAATGCTAAAATATTGTTTTATTATCAATGTTGAAAACAGTTGTGCTGCATAATATTTTTTTGTGAAAACAGAAATAGAAATATATATTTTGTAACATTATGTCTTTACTGTCACTTTTGATCAGTGTGTCTTTGCTGAATAAAAGCATTGATTTCTTTCTTTCTTTTTTCTTTTTTTTTTTTACTTACCCTTTTGGTAGTGTATTACGGTTTCCACAAGAATATTAAGCAGAACAACCTTTTTCAACATTGATAATATAATAGTAAATGTTTGTTGAGCATCAAATCATCATATTAGAATGATTTCTGAAGGATCATGTGACACTGAAAACTGGAGTAATGATGCTGAAAATTCAGCTTTGCTCACAGGAATAAATTATGTTTTAAAATATATTAAACCAGAAAACCACTATTTTAAATTGTAATAATATTTCACAATATTACTCCTCGTTTCCTCGGCTCCACTTGGGATCATAAAAATTCCACTTTGTTTTTATATTTAGTTTTACCTTGAATAAGATATTTCAGATAAAAGTTTACATGTAGTCAAGACAAAGTGACCCTGTTCAAAAGTTTACACTTGATTCTTAATACTGTGTGTCGTGACCTGGATGATCCACACCTGTTTTTCTTTACTTGATGGTTGCTCTTAATTAAGATCTTTAATCAAAATAACAACATATTCCACCAATCATCCAAAAGTTAAAGTAGTGTGTTGCCTTGAACATCAGCTTTCGATCATCCAGGTAACAAAACACAGTAGTGTATTTAGAAATCCCTCTTATTTGAAAATAATTTACATTCTGCAAGGGTAAACTTGTGACTTCAGCTGTACATATATTTAATATTGCCTTTCAAATTACCTTTGGTGCAATAAACAATCCTAAACAGTTTATTTTTCTTGCTCAAGACACATTGAGAAAGAATTTTTCTTAAAAAATAATTTTAAATGCATTTTATTGAATCATGCTTTTGAATTCAATCAAAAACCTATTAATCATGATTTGAACCAAGTCTAAAGAAGCTTTGCAAGATAATTCTGCCCCACCAAGTTTTCACGCAGTCCTAGAACCGGGCCTGCTATGTGTAAGTACTGTGTACCTGCTCACTCGCCAGACGGCCCTCGAGCTGCATCTGTGTGTGTCTCATCATCACACTTCTTTTCTTATCTTTGCATCTCTTGTTCTGGAACCAGACGCGAATGACCCGAGGACTGAGGCCCGTCATTTCCACGAGCTGCTCTTTCATGAGGGCGTCGGGTCTGGGATTGGCACTGTAACAGGTCTGGAGCATGCAGAGCTGGGACTCGCTGAGAACCGTCCTCACGCGAGTGGCTCTCTCTGACCTCGACGACCAGGATGCTGAGGATTTCATGTCCTCTGTGATAGACATATATAATGAGACGTTTTACCAACATCACTCGTTTACAAACAGCAAACCCTTCAATGTTGAAATGTGGTTGAAATAATGTCACGAAATAACATCTAATGCTAAATGGCTGTAAAAAGCTTAACAAAAAATGTATAAATCAATTTATTTTAAATTTAAGACATTGAAACAACATTACAGCAGCCCATGCAGCTAACAGGGAACGTTCTGGCCAGGTTCTCACAAAGTTATGAGCAGACGTTCTTCCAGTAACATTAATAAAATGTTCGTTCAAAGTTATCTGGGATTTAATGATGTTCTCAAAATGTTAGCTCAAAATATATATTATTTATACATCAGTCATGAAAGTTTTTTTTTTTCTTTCTAAAGTGTTTTAGTTCTAGCATTTTTTAAATGTTATTTCAGAATGTTTTTAGAACTTTCAAAAGTAGCATTCCCATAATTTTTCCTTAAAGGGATAGTTTCTGGGAAAATTCTGTGATCATTTACTCAACCTCAAGTTGTTTAAAACCTGTATGAGGTTATTTCTTCTGGTGAACACAAAGGAAGATAGTTTGAAAAATGTCATTATTGACTGTGTCCGTAGCCGTTGACTTCCATAGGAAAAGAAATGCTATGGAAGTCAATGGCTACCATTAACTGTTCGGTTACATTATTCAAAATATTTTATTTTGTGTAACTCACAGATTTGGAACAATATGGGTGAGTAAATGATAACAGAATTTTCATATCTGGAGAATTATTCCTTTAATTGGAATGTTAGCTAATATATATATATATACAGGTCCTTCTCAAAAAATTAGCATATTGTGATAAAGTTCATTATTTTCCATAACGTAATGATAAAAATTAAACTTTCATATATTTTAGATTCATTGCCCACCAACTGAAATATTTCAGGTCTTTTATTGTTTTAATACTGATGATTTTGGCATACAGCTCATGAAAACCCAAAATCCTATCTAAATAAATTAGCATATCATGAAAAGGTTCTCTAAACGAGCTATTAACCTAATCATCTGAATCAACTAACTAACTCTAAACACCTGCAAAAGATTCCTGAGGCTTTTAAAAACTCCCAGCCTGTTTCATTACTCAAAACCGCAATCATGGGTAAGACTGCTGACCTGACTGCTGTCCAGAAGGCCATCATTGACACCCTCAAGCAAGAGGGTAAGACACAGAAAGAAATTTCTGAACAAATAGGCTGTTCCCAGAGTGCTGTATCAAGGCACCTCAGTGGGAAGTCTGTGGGAAGGAAAAAGTGTGGCAAAAAACGCTGCACAACGAGAAGAGGTGACCAGACCCTGAGGAAGATTGTGGAGAAAGACCGATTCCAGACCTTGGGGGACCTGCGGAAGCAGTGGACTGAGTCTGGAGTAGAAACATCCAGAGCCACCGTGCACAGGCGTGTGCAGGAAATGGGCTACAGGTGCCGCATTCCCCAGGTCAAGCCACTTTTGAACCAGAAACAGCGGCAGAAGCGCCTGACCTCGGCTGCAGAGAAGCAGCACTGGACTGTTGCTCAGTGGTCCAAAGTACTTTTTTCGGATGAAAGCAAATTTTGCATGTCATTCGGAAATCAAGGTGCCAGAGTCTGGAGGAAGACTGGGGAGAAGGAAATGCCAAAATGCCTGAAGTCCAGTGTCAAGTACCCACAGTCAGTGATGGTCTGGGGTGCCATGTCAGCTGCTGGTGTTGGTCCACTGTGTTTTATCAAGGGCAGGGTCAATGCAGCTAGCTATCAGGAGATTTTGGAGCACTTCATGCTTCCATCTGCTGAAAAGCTTTATGGAGATGAAGATTTCATTTTTCAGCACGACCTGGCACCTGCTCACAGTGCCAAAACCACTGGTAAATGGTTTACTGACCATGGTATTACTGTGCTCAATTGGCTTGCCAACTCTCCTGACCTGAACCCCATAGAGAATCTGTGGGATATTGTGAAGAGAAAGTTGAGAGACGCAAGACCCAACACTCTGGATGAGCTTAAGGCCGCTATCGAAGTATCCTGGGCCTCCATAACACCTCAGCAGTGCCACAGGCTGATTGCCTCCATGCCACGCCACATTGAAGCAGTCATTTCTGCAAAAGGATTCTATTGGTCATCCTATTGGTCGGATGAAATATGCTAATTTTTGTAGATAGGAATTTTGGGTTTTCATGAGCTGTATGCCAAAATCATCAGTATTAAAACAATAAAAGACCTGAAATATTTCAGTTGGTGTGCAATGAATCTAAAATATATGAAAGTTTAATTTTTATCATTACATTATGGAAAATAATGAACTTTATCAAAATATGCAAATTTTTTTAGAAGGACCTGTATTTATATATATATATATATATATATATATATATATATATATATATATATATATATATATATATATATATATTTTTTTATTTTTTTTTTATTTTTTTTTTTTTTTGTTAGCTGGGATTAACATTGATTCAATTTGCAAAACGAAATTCAACAGTGATTCAACCTTGAGGTATGATAGATTTACCTGTAAATAAACACTGGTTGGGATTGGGAAGCTAGTCCAGAAACTCTGTAGACTTACCGGATTGATCAGCTGTCTCCTTCTGTTGGTCATTTGATGCACACTTTAATTGGTTAAAACACTCATGATGGTCTGTACAGAGCAGTTGACCGTCCCGCAGAACATACTCATCTCCAGGGAGTAACGGACGATTGCAGCTCTCGCATCGAAAACACTGGATGTGATAAATATTCACTCGTGTTCGCATGACATACTCCTCTCTGACGAAGGCTTTGTGGCATCTTGCACATTTACTGCTGCATAATCTGACAGAGAATATGGGGGGGGGGGGGTTATCATATAAAATAGCACTTTACTATACATTGTATATATATATATATATATATATATATATATATATATATATATTTCACAAATGTATATGTAAATGTATGTATATGTAATATCAAAATTGCTAATTGAAATATTTAAATTTTTTGGAATTTTTCTTCCAACACTTTTTTAAAAGTTTAAAAAGTTTTTGTAAAAAAATTTTTTTTTTATCCTTTCAGTTCATTGTACTTTATTTAGTTAGAAAACTGGGTCAACATGTTTACTGTAAAAAAGTTGCTGCCTTAAATTTTTAAGTTCAATCAACTCAGATGTTTAAGTAATTTCAACTTAAATTAAAACTGACTTTAAAAAATGAGTTGAATCTTGTATATTTTATTAAAAAAATAGAAATTGCTAAACCTTTTTCGATTAGTTAAAGCAATGTAAAAAAAACATATGTTGTCATAACTTATTGATCATATTTTTTTTTTATTATTATTTAACGTGCCACAGCCAGGTTTTTTTTTTTTTTTTTTTTTTACATATATAAATCGTATACACAACAAGTGCATTGTATCAACTGATTAATTAAAATGTTATAGTTAAAGACAAGTCGGACAGATGTAATAAGCAGGCCTGGTTGTGATGAGCAAAGCTTATCATTGCTGTACCTGTGGTCATTACAGAAGGTTTTCCCGTCTCTGATGAAGCAGGTGCGGGACTCGTCCAGATACTGATGGCACTCCGCGCACCTCAGACACTGCGCGTGCCACTCCAGATCAGGAGAAACCCGCAGGATGAAGCGATCCAGGATCTGATGCCCACAACCCACGCAGGATGAAATCAGCTCATTTCCTTTAATAACAAGTATAAGCCTACATTATTTTTTATTTTTAATCTTTTAATTGTGGTGACATTTCAAAATACAAATACTACGCATCTCGTCTGACGCTGGCCTATAATTAAGTTAACTTTGAATGACAACTTACTGTTCTGTGGTTCTCCCATCATGTCAGGAAGCAAATGTAACAGCGCCGTTATCTTCTAAATGATAGCCGAACCTATTAAACACTAAAGAGAATGAACTACACATCTACAGGGTCACTAATGGAAGTCTGGCTCGCTCCTCTTTATTTATTTGATGTGACGTAGCTGCAGGAGCACCAATCAGGTGCTCACCCGCCACCGGAATCCCCGCCCTCTGACACTTAGACACGCCCACAAAAGGTACAACACATCAGGTACCTGGTCATGTTCTATAAATTAACAAAGAAATAAGTAGGCTATAGAGGATAATTGCTTACATCGTAATTATATTTAATGGGTTTTATATAACTAAAATATTGACATATTAAAGAAAACTGATGATAGATTTGAATAGAATGATTTGACTATTGAAGTTCTATCTTACAAATATGTTTTTGTAATAATATTAGCAATGTTTTAAGCATTAAATTTGTATTTCCAAATTTCACTTCTTAAAGTCCCCATGAAATCAAAATGAAGTTTTTTAGTAATAAATATGTTAGTGTGCTCCAAACAATGACAAAACTTGCATTTAGAAGACATACAGTAAGTGTTCAAAACGTACAGTCTCTCACTTCCGCCAATATGGATCAACGATTTCGATGACATCACTCTGCACTTCAGCTTCTCATCAGATATTCTGTCAAATCAAATGCGCTCTAGAATCTAAAGCGTCCTGCCCCACATTATAAATAGACCTGAAGCTGCATCACACATTTATTGTTTTCTAGTGAATGGCACACTATAGGGGATAGGAAACTATTTAGACAGTGTAAATATGCTTTCCATTGGGGTGAATGAAGTCTGGTTTCACGTTAGTGTCATGTGAAGCGCCGCAGTGCACCCACAGTCAGCTCCGGTTCAGAGACAGGATAGCACAGAGCGGATCATAATGATCAAGTCGCCGGAGACCAGAAAACATATCCTAACCCATTTGAATTCTGCACAGAATGCTTTAATTGATATGCAGGAGATTAGGAGGGGAAACGGTTAGAGAAACTATGGCTTTACCGAGCTCAACGGCTCTGGTCGAGCTGTGATATAAACGAAACACTATTGGTATTTTAATAAAGGAAGAGCTGTTCGATATGTCCCGCCTTGTCTTCCTGTTTCAGTGGAATTAGGTCAACACACTGAAAAATGCCGCTGGTGTCAAGGCACTTCAGTGGGCCTTTAAACATTTCATAAGGCTCCCCAGATGGTTTGAATTGGGCAACCTTTCCTGGTTACCAATAGATAAAGATTTATTTGTTTGCTGAATTGTATCCTGGTTCCATTCTGTTATAGATATAAATGAATAAAATAAAATAAAGTTTGATTTACTTATTTATCTGATCATAGGTGTGTAGCCTAAAATTATCATGTGTATTAGGTTGTCACACAAAAAGAAAGAAACACATGCAACTTTCAACGTTAAATTATGGTTATGAAAATGAAGCCTAAAATTAACCATTAGAGAACGTTGGTTATTTACAGTCATGGTCAGAATTAATGGCACCCCCGTAAATATGATCAAAACTGGCTGTAAAAAATAAATCTGCATCGTTTATCCTTTTGATCTTTCATTCAAAGAATTTGCAAAATTCTAACCTTTCATTGAAGTAAATGAATTGAAAGTGGGGGGGAAATCACATTATGAAATAAATGTTTTTCTCCAAAACACATTGGCCACAAATATTGGCACCCTTTTATTAAATACTTTTTGCAATCTCCTTTAGACAAGATAACAGCTCTGAGTCTTCTCCTATAATGCCTGATGAGTTTGGAGAACACCTGACCAGAGATCAGAGATCATTCCTCCATACAGAATCTCTCCAGATCCTTCAGATTCACAAGTTCATGTTGGCGCTTCTTCTCTTCAGTTCAGCCCACTCATTTTCTATAGGGTTTAGTTTAGGTGGCAGAAGCTTCATTTTGTGATCAGTTACCCATTTTTGTATTGATTTTGATGTTTGTTTTGGACCGTTGTCCTGATGGAAGATCCAACCACGGCCCATTATAAGATTTCTAGCAGAGGCAGTCAGGTTTTGATTTTTTATCTGTTGGTATTTGCTATAATCTATAATACTATGTATCTGACCAAGAAGTCCAGGACCTCCAGCAAAAATAGGCCCACAACATATAAGATACAGCAGTATATTTAACCGTAGGCATGGGGTACGTTTTTCCCTGTATGCACCAAACACAGCATGTGGGTTTGCTGCCAAAAAGCCCTTTTTTTCATTTCTTTTTTCATCTGACCATAAAACCAAACTTTTGAAGTTCCAGTCATGTCTTACAACTGAATATGCTGGAGTTTGTTTTTGGAGGAGCGAGGAGGATTTTTCTTGAAACCCTTCCAAACAACGTGGTGATGTAGGGGTTGTTTGATATATTTTTTTTAGGCTTTCTGACCCCCAAGACTCAACTAATCTCTTCCATTCTCCATCTGTGATCCTTGAAGAGTCTTTGGCCACTCAAACTTTCCTCCTCACCGTGCATTAAGACAATATAGACACACGTCCTCTTCCTGACAGATTCATAACATCTTTTGTTGATTGGAACTTCTTAATTATTGCCCTGATGGTGGAAATGGGGATCTTCAATTCTTTTAGCTGTTTACAGCAACTTTCTATTTTGTGATGGTCAACAATCTTTTGCTGCACATCAGAACTATATTCTTTGGTTTTACTCATTGTGATGAATGATTGAGGGAATTTGGCCTTTGTGTTTCCTCATACTTAAACAAGAAGTCATAGCTAGACAATTTCATGTTCCGAGTCACCCTGGTGTGCTAAAAAAAGGTAAATATTAATGGGAATATACTTCAGAGATATTTTACTCGTAAAAAATTCTAGGGGTGCCAATAATTGTGGCCAATGTGTTTTGTAGAAAAACATTTATTTCATAATGTTATTTCCCCCCCACCCCCCACTTTCAATTATTTTGCTTTAATGAAAGGTTAGATTTTTGCCATTTTTTTAATGAAAGATCAAAAGGATAAACAATGCAGATTTATTTTTTACAGGCATTTTTTTTTATCATATTTACCAGGCGTGCCATTAATTCTGACCATGACTGTAAGGTTGTATAGGCCTAACTAACGTCCCTAGAATGTTATTATTTTGTTTCCCAAAAATAACCATAAGGGAGAGTTGTGTTAACGTTAACGTTAAGGGAACATTCTGTGTTTATCTGAATTCGTGGCTTAAAACTAAGATTTCATTGACTTCTATTATGGCTACGCCTGTTTTTATTTGCAGGGGTGGCAATACAAAAATGGGTTCCATGATAGTCGGAACACTGTTTAATTTATTTTGTCATAACACAGAGAAAACTATTTTATAATGATCCCTTTATAAAAAGTGTCATCTATAGCCTACATATGAATTGGTCACCCACATAAATAGGATCAGCGAGCGTCTTTGCGCAAACGTTCACGCAGACGTCACATTACATGCGTCATTGCGTCATCAACGTCCGCCATATTGAATAAGGAAATAAGAGTGGAAGAGGTGGAACGTCCCGGATGCATGTAAACATCCACGTCAACAGAAAGTATATCAATGAAACAGTTATAGGGGCACGGAACAGCGTGAATATAGACATTACTTGTCGGATGTATAATTAAAAGACTGTTAAACACACTGGTGTTTTTAGGCTTCTGCTAAACAATGACTTCGCTAACGCAGAGAAGCTCGGGCCTGGTGCAGAGACGGACCGAGGCCTCGCGTAACGCCGCCGCCGCGGATAAGGAGAAAATCCCCGGAGAGGATGAGGACGAGTCCCGCCGCGGAGAGGAGGAGGAAGAAGACAAGGGAGACTCCAAAGAAACACGGCTGACTTTGATGGAAGAGGTGTTACTGCTCGGACTGAAGGATCGAGAGGTTCGATGTGACTTATGTGGCTTTGTTAGTCAAATGGTCGCCAGGAAGCGGCTAGTTAACATGATGACTAGATAAATCCTGTTAAACGACACCGATTAAGTGTCTTAAGAACAGCTGTTCCTGGAGACCTTCGCTATTTAGCCTTTTAGGAGGGTCCCAGTCGTGCTTTTCGATTAAAATATAGCTAGAAAGCATAGGTATCTAAAGTGTTCTGTCGTAAATGTGAATTATGTAACTCTGTATAACTAACTTACCCTGCACATAACAGTTGCAACATGATAGACAATTCTTGTTGATGTCATATAAAATGAATGCCGTCCGGACCATTTATGTATTTTCATGTGATATCTGCCGATTTTGTTCTTAGAAAAATAATTGAGTAACTTCTGTCTTGCTCAGGGTTACACGTCATTCTGGAATGATTGCATATCATCTGGTCTGAGAGGGTGTATGCTTATTGAGCTGGCCATAAGAGGACGCCTGCAACTGGAGGCATCTGGAATGAGGAGGAAAAGCCTTCTGTCCAGAAAGGTGTGTGTGTGTGGTGTTTTCTTTTCTTTTTTAATGCTATTTACACTTCATCTTGACTCTTTCTACTTGATTGTTCATCAGGTTTTGTGTAAATCTGATGCCCCCACTGGAGACATGTTGCTGGATGAGGCATTGAAACATATTAAAGAGACTCAACCTCCAGAGACAGTCCAGAGCTGGGTTGAGTTGTTAAGTGGTGAGTTGTGAATATATTTGACGCATGTACAAGTATGTTACTTGGGTTACTCTAGTTACTTATTTTAAGGGGTAAATTCACAGTTCCAAACCTGTATGACTTGCTTTCATCTGTGAAACACAAAGATATTTTTAAAAATGTTTCTTTTGTTTTTTGTTGTTGTTGTTTTTTTTCCCCATAAAATGATAGTCAGTGGGATTCAGTGTTGTTTCAATCCCCTCTGACTTTTGTTGTTTTATCAAAAAAGTTGAAATTTTCTTCATAAACTTTTGGAACGACATGTAAATGGCATAATTCAATTTTTATTTTTGCCTTAAAGTTAGTGTGAAACATTGCAAACAATTTTACTTCTGTGATCTGATTCATTTCATGAAATAGAATTGAAAAAAGAAAAGAAAAAAAGTAGGGGTGCTCCGATCAGGATTTTTGGGGCCGATCCCTGATTACTGGAAGCTGTATCACCCGATACCGATCACCGATTACAGGGTCTGTTTGAAGCCTTCTATTTATCATGTAGCATTATTTATTAAACTATATTTAACATCAATGTACATTAAGTATTACAATTAAGAGGAGACAATCATGAATTGACACCTGTGTATTTATTAGCAAGCAACATGTCCAGCATATTAACTTAGCAGCCTGTGCTTAGTTAAAAACAAAGTTGGGAACAGCTTAGGGCTTGACAAATACAACTTTCCTGTAGAATATAAAATTAAAAAAATAAAAGACAGAACATATGAGTCTTTAAATTTAGCTTTAGACTACTTTAAACTAAAAACTGCAACAAAAAAGGCTATAGCCAAAATAATATTTTGAGTCAGTCAGCCATCAGTTTTTCTAATACACTTAAAAGGACCACAGTTAGTTAAGTGCACAGTAAAAAAAGAAAATACAAATAAAAATATTTTTTTTATTTTATTTTTTGCAAGAACCGTTGCAAAATTATTTTAAACAGATTAAGAAAGCCACCACTACTGGTCACATCTATGGTTAGATTGATTTGTTTAGATCCAGTGAAGTCGTGTCCCACCACTGTTTCTAAGGATCGATATTGTCCCCCACCAATTTTTGTAACATTGAGGCACGGATGTACCTAATACAAATAAATAAGACATCTCCAGTTAACTAGCAGAGCATTCATTTAGTTCGCTATTAAATAAGAAATCTAGCGCTAAAATGTGTTGTTGTTTTTTACTCAAGCTGAGCGCTCGTTGCCGCGGCGATCAGTTGCATGGATACAGCGTTCTCTGTGGCTCGCGCGCAGTCTTCACTCAGACGCGTGCTTCAATCTATCGCCGTTGTGGAGACTATTCATTCTGGCGAAATCACAAAATAAAAAGCACACAAACGTGTCCCTGCTTGATATACTGTAACCACTGATGTACATATTCAGTTTTGATGAGAGAAAAAAAAACTATTTGAGTGCGGATTAGAACCCGCAACCTCTGACACGCTTGGCAAATGATCTACCGCTAGACCATTTAAGAACTCAAACGTAGTTTGCGGATCGATGGATTTATTTACGGGTTGAACAGAGAGGCTGCACAGTTTGACAAGCAGGCAGCGGCATGGTACACCCATTACAGATTGATTGCTAATGAATTGTCTTTTTCACACACCTTGTAGAATTGCCAGACTGGTGAAGCCATTTTTACCAGGGCATAAAAAATTGTCTCGCGAGTTTTGCGTCATCTGATCGGCTTTTCTTGATCGGCCTTTATAGAGACCGCCGATCACACATCCCAAAGGAATTATCGGGCGATTATGATCGGCGACCGATCAATCGGAGCACCCTTATAAAAAAAGGGCAGTTAGGGATAGTCATTTAGTTTTTTTTCCCCTAACCGACAACCGAAACTCGTTAACTGATAAGTTTGTTAAATTAGAATTAAATTTTATTAGAATGATTAAGTGTGTGTGACCCATTAAAAATAACAAAATTTGTTTTCCAGGGTTTAGTTTTACATGCGCAAATAGCAGAATAAACAACAGAACATGAGGATTCATCGTCACATCATGCACCTGCAACGGTTCTGTGAACAGAGTAAAACATAATAAAAGCATATTTATAAAAGGAATAAATACGCAAAATAGATTTCACTTAAATATTAACAGATTAACAAAATAAAAGAAAAAAACTGTGACAAGTAGAAGCCTATATGATGAGTCTCGGTTCATTTTTTGTGACTGCACACAGCACATCCTTTGTTTTCTTTAATTTACAAAAGCACAATGTTTTGTTTTTATTGTGAGTGTATTGAAATATGTGTAAAAAGTTTCTAATGATGTATTACTCTTATCTGCATTATCATAAAGGGAGTTTAAGTTGTTTCCGCTGTTTAAGCTGTTTCCGCTTGAATTGTTGAAACCATTTAAGTGATCGTGCCGGCACCTCACGCGCACACACATAACACGTCAGCTCTTACAAACTTGACATCACAGCCTGTTCATAATCAAAATAAAATATACAGTCAAACCAAACATATAACAAGTTACACTGCTCAGTTTGTTTGCCAAACATTTCATTTCTGCACATGTGAAGGATGTACAAAGTACAAAGCCTCGTTTACATAATGACTAATAGTTTAGCATCCAAATACATTATGAATATGGAAACATCTGGATTTGTGCAGGCTATATGAGCCCAATGCCGGTTTCTGTTTCGCTTTTAATACATTTTGGCTGGATGTTTATAGCTACTTTTATTGTTCATTTTTGTTCTCTTCTAAATACCGTTCAATTTAAAGGATTTAATATGGAGTAAGGGAAACTAAAATAGCCTATATCTATGTTTATAGTATTTTTAATATTTGTAAACCGTACAAAATGCAGTACAGGTATTTTGCATTAATGTAATTTAAAAAAAGCAGACTTTTTTTTGTTTTTTTTATTCTCTCAAAAGCTCAATTTTATATGTGTAGAGTTTATTTTAACCATGCAGCAAATGTTTTCAAAATATCTTGATAAATTGCTTTTAAACCGCTTAACCGATAGTATTAATCTAAAGATTCTTAATGTCGGTTAACCGGTTAATTATGAGCATCCCTAAGGGCGGTACTTTTTTCTGTTGATTTTATCTGCTTGGAATTAATTGGATCATCAAAAGTGGGTGTTGCATAATAGAATGAAGCCCAATGATTGGAGGTGTTGAAAAAATAAGAGGAATTTGTGGCACCATCCAAAATGAAAGATTACTTCAGAGTTATTTTGATGGGCTATTTTAGATGTCATGTTAAGCTTTTTTTGATTCAAATATGCTAAAACATCAAAAAGTACTAGAAATGGATCATTCCAATTTTAGTTTTTTTCAAAGGCCTTTTTACATTCTTTAGGTGAAACTTGGAACCCGTTGAAGCTGCACTACCAGTTGCGAAATGTCCGAGAGCGTTTGGCTAAGAACTTGGTGGAGAAGGGCGTCCTCACAACGGAGAAGCAAAACTTCCTGCTTTTCGACATGACCACCCACCCGCTCACCAACAACAACATCAAACAGCGACTGGTGCGCAAAGTCCAGGAGGCCGTCCTGGAGAAATGGGTCAACGAGCCCCAACGGATGGATAAGCGTCTGCTGGCTCTGCTGTTCCTGGCACATTCCTCTGATGTTCTAGAGAACGCCTTCGCTCCTCTGCTGGATGACCAGTACGATCTGGCCATGAAGAGGGTGCGGCTGCTCCTGGATCTCGAGCCGGAAGCCGAGGCTGCCAAGTCGGGCGCCAACGAGCTACTGTGGGCGGTGGTGGCCGCTTTCACCAAATGAACCTCCAGAGTAGAGAGAAAGGGACTCAACTTTGTGCTCATGGCATTGGACTCAGACCACTGGCCCCAAGTTTGGTTGATTCGGACTGATATTGGTGATGGTGATGATGGAAATACAATTTTTGAAGGAGATGATGATGACACTTGGAAAGGGACGGCTTTTTCTCATTGTCACAGATCTGACTCAGACCTTCACAAAGGTGTTGCCCTGTCTACGTCTAATGGCCAATAGTTGCTACATGATTGCAATTCACTGTGAGGCTTCTTGTAGTTCATGCACTTAGATCATTAAGTTCATGTAAGAACGAAAATGAGCGCATTGAAGGAAGTGTTTTGTAAAGGGTCTGTTTCCCTGTACTAAACTAGGCCGTGACTCTAATCCTAATCCAGATCCTGGTATAATTCTACAGTAATCTCAATATCCATGTATCTTTGAATAAGGAGCCACTACTTCCGAATACACGGGCTTGATGATCCTTGTCATGGTTTCATGAAAAGGTCCTTTTCAGTTGCTTTTCCATATTCAGCAGGAAATGAGCCATGAGCTTCTTATACCTGAATTGGGTCTTGAATTAACAGAAAATAAATCATTTCACATTTAAAAAGACTGAAATGCAAGCATCAGTTTTTCTCCGGTGCTTTAAAGATATGACCCTTTTTCCTTGCAAGTCTTCTTTCCAGAAATCCACTCTTTCTGAATACTCGAAGAATAAAATGTTCAAATGTGTGCTAACAATATTGGTTTAAATTCAAAGACAATTTGCTGGCGATTCTCATCAGCCTGTTTATTAAGTGACTAAAACCTGATAGTGATTGTTCTTTTACTCATGGCCTTTTTGTTTAGCTGATCAGGAAATCCAGTTCATCTATTCAGCCCAAGATTTACAGCTATATTAATTCAATCTTACGATGAGTTTTGTACTGTAATACACCACAAACAGGTCAAGGAAGCATTGAGCTCACATAGATCCCAAGTCAAACATCTGGGTTTAAGTTGCCTCATAACTTTCATCCATTTCATGCAAATTCCAGTCAAACACTAGCAGAGCCCCGACATCAAGGAAGGCTTTCATTCCTGAGGCCACTGCATTGATGTAGCCGTCTCGTCTCAAATGTATGGTTTCATTCATGTCATAATATCTCCTCTTGCTATATTTCCAATTTTTATACTATGTTTTTAATCATTTTTATTTTGTTCCTTCCTTTAGCGGTTAGCATAATATTTGCCGGAGTCAGTTGTCATGTTTTTGGTTGTCTTCTGTCCTGAAAAAAGGACTGGTAATGAACGGGGTATGGATATTCCCTTCCCGTGAAAGAAGCAGGTGTTTGACATGTTTATTTTCTGTTAGTAAAAAATACGTAATGAGCTGTAAAAAATAGAGATGGTGTGAAATGGATGCCCTGATTTGTACATCTGCTTTTTATCATATAATAAAGGAATATCTTTAAGTGCCTGAAAGGGATATGAATATTAGCTGCCCTCGTTCTTTAAGTGATGTACATTGCACTTAGTTTTAGTGCTGTGCCTGTGACTGTATGGTTCTGGTGTAATGATGCAGTCAAATCTGGTTTGTTGTATATAGAATGCCCTGAACATGTACAGGGGATGACCATGCCATGATGATACATACCAGAGCACACAAGGAGACCATAACCTCATGAATGCTTACACTTGAAGGTAAAGCACCGCAGTGTGGTTTTTCCTCCAAACGCATCTTGCAGTTCAGACAAGATAGAACAAGTTCAACCAGTTCAGTAGGCTAAATGAATGTTGATTCAGAAACCGGTCTAATGGTGTTGGTTCAGTTTTACTTTTACTTACTTAAACCAATAACTTTTTTCCCCCCAAAGAACTGGTTTATTAGAGTCAGTCTTTCAGGAATCAAATAACCTCGAACTCTGGTTGTGCTCAATGTTTTGATTCACTGAAAAATCGCACTACTCTGGGGTGAGTTTCCCTAAAGCGTTGTTAGCCAATTATGGTCTCAAGTTCTGTTGAATTGTGTTGGTAACATTGGAACCTGCGACCAAAGTTGTCTACAGGAAACGCATACCTGGTCATGCTGTATGTTCTTGATTCACTATAAATGGCCGGGTCATAAGAGATGTTTGTTCGTAAGCAGACTTTACTCACTGGTTGCACAGCATATTTTTGATTCACCTTTAAAATGGCTCATACAAGTCGCCAACACAATCTCATCGCAATTGGTTTTACATTTTGGCGAATTAATGACTATTTATAATGAATGTGTACGATCTCATTTGTATGTTTTTGTAAGATTTGCTATTGGCTACGTCTCAGTGACTGTTATGTTAAGGGGTGGAGCTTACAGTTTACGTCGTATAGCCTACATTCTAGTGCTGTCAAATCGATTAATCGCATCTAACATAAGATTGTTTACATAGTATTTGTGTTTATGTATGTATTTGTATTTATTAGTGCTGTCAAACGATTAAAATATTTAATCGCGATTAATCGCATTAATGTCATAGTTAACTCGCGATTAATCGCACATTTTTATCTATTCTTAATGTCTCTTGATTTCTTTTTGTTCATTATTTTTTCTCATTTTAATGCTCTTATCAACATGAAAAAAGTGGATTGCTTGCTTTGTGCACATTTTTTTTTTTTATTGAAAACAACATTGGCAGTACTGTGTTCAATTTCACACTAACATTCTCACTTGGTGCAAATAATTAGTTTGTAACACAATGTAACACTGTCCATCAATAAAAGGGTGAAAGAAATACTGAGGAGGTACTGATATTGACGAGGGGGCGAAGAATTCGCATCAGCTGTGTGTGTGTGCTTGGCCATCATTAAGTGGTATTTCAGACTGGACGTGCTGTGATGATGATAGCTCAGTTCATAACGACAAAACACACAGATCACTTTGGTCTAGTTAATGAAACCATTTGGCAACTTTTTAAAAGTAAACTTTCCATTCAGAATGGAACTTATTGGCATCCATTTCGGCGTCTCGCGCTCGTCATCCATTCAAAACGTAACTTTAACCTATTTGGCCGGCTCGCAAGCCCAAACAAGTGTGTGCGCGTGCCTGTTGTTTTGTTTCCGGTCTAGCTAGATCCACTTGCGCTTTGGTCGACGAAGCAACAAAACGTCCTCGCACGGCGCAAGCCCTTGAAATGAATGCGTTTCATAGCGCAGCGACGCGCATGCCGCGTCCTGTTGCAAAAGCATGTGAAAAAAAACCTACAAAGTTTGCTAGGCCAAAAAGACCGTTAATCTCGCGATAAAAAAATTAATCGCGTTAAAATGGTTTTGCGTTAACGCCGTTAATAACGCGTTTAACTGACAGCCCTAGTATTTATATATATATTATATATGTATCTTTGTGTGTGTGTGTGTGTGTGTGTGTACTGTATACACACATTTATACATACAGTATGTTTAGACATGCACACATTCAGACATATATAGGCTATAAATATAAAAATAATATATACACATATATTATGTAAACACATTTTTATGTTAGATGCAATTCATTGAGATGAATCGATTTGGGCAGCACTAAAAATTCATTCAAAATCGCTACATTAAATAGGCATAAAAAATCTTGTAAATAAATTTGAGGAACCAATCACACACATGCAAGCTGTTTATTTTGTAGTCTTTGTTATATTTCATCAGTTTCAGAAAACACCATAAAACATTAGTCAGAAACAGAAAGTAGCCCTATTAAACATTTCATTTGCAATACAGGAAATTGCTTAGCCTACTGTAGGTAGATTTTCACTGCTATCATATGATAAGTAGCCTACGTCATGTTACCTGTAAATTATAGATTTACATATTACGTACAGCCTGTATCATTAAAAAAATAGTTTTGTCTAAAAAGTTAGATATTAGCTAAATGCCAATGTTTCACAAGACAACCCGAAATTGTACCGTTACAATGAAGTGCTTTAACTCCTAAACGTGTGTATCACACTGGGAATTATTGGCAAAAGGATAAGCCAAACACAATTGCAGGTCCTCAGAATAAAATATACAGTGCTTCATAAAACATATTTGGACACTTAAAAAATTACTGCATTAGATAAAATATCAAGCAAGTGGCATAACTCAACTTTTTCCTCAAAAATACCTTTTTTGAGCCACTTATTTTATTTATTTTTTTTTTTTTAAATCTGGTCTCGAGGTAATTTCTCATGGATCAATTAAGTCAGTTATGAAATAAGTATGAAATAGGCTACACTTTATTATCATTAGACTAGGCCTAAAAGCAAGTGTAGGCTATATATCAGCACATTCATTTCGCACTATCTCTATTTGTAGGCTACACATTGAGTAGCCAATTGTTTATACTAAATTCAGAATTGATAAGAAGTCCAGTTGTAAACGAGCTCGATGAATGAAAACTCCTTCAGTTCAAACCCCCTCAGAGAAACAGTCAAGAGACTAATATGATCTCAGAATAGCACAGAAATGGTCCACGGTGTTTCGATGTCCTCGCGGGCCATCCTCTCCATGTCTTCGTCCCGGAAGTCCATTCCTGTTCAACTTTTTTTGTTGTTGTGGTTTTTGGAAGACGACGCACCTCGTCTTCAGAAATGAATCCTCTTCAGATGTCAGGTGTACGTTGGTTCGGATTCCTTCTTTTTCAGCTTTTTCCGTCGTTCTGCATTCTCTGGAGTGCGATTATGAGCTCCATTAACTTGTATTTCCAATCTAAGAGATCTCCAATTTTGCGCAACTGTTGCGCGCACTCGACAGCAGCGGCTTGCTCTGTATGGGCAAGAAGTGAAACTCGTTACGTTTCAAGTTGTAATAATAGGTATTTTGAAAATAATATTTGTTTTAAACATGTCTTACCTTTCTTCGCCATTTCAGACCGTGAGTGTGTTCAAACTAAGACTCAGACTGGATGAATGATCAAGCGCTCGTTCCTTCAGAAGCGGCTGAAAGCAGTGATCGTAGTCTACTTCTCTGAATTATTGTGAGAAGCTTCTGCGCTTAAATAGCTAGTGACGCGTAAACAACGTGACCAAGAATTCCCGTTGACGTGGTATTTGCATACAGTTTCCGTGTTTTTACATTGCATCTACATGTTCTTCATCGGGTGAAGGCTGTCCCATTGAACTGATAAAATGACCACCCCATGACCTTAGCATACATAAGCAGTTGTCTACTGTACACTGTGTACATTGTGAGAACGATAACAGTAAATGTAACGTCTACAGAATCTGTATAGTTAGCCTATAGCCTTGTTTTGTAGAAATCATCACTGAACCACAACACGATAACATGACCTTATGTGAGACTTTTAAATGGGGAAGATGGGGAAGTTTCAGAACAATGTTTATTCAGCCTATTTTAAATTGTAGCCTAACATATTTAGATAGCTTATAGTTTATCATGTTTATTAGTAAGGGATATAAAAAGAAACATTTGCTAATTTAGATGTAGCACAAAATGTAAAATTATGAAAAGAGGCCATCTAATTACCGAGACAGCTAAACTTTTACAGAATATGACTTAATATTCGTATTAATATGTTTTTTTTAAGTGTCATTTATGTAAAATACTAAGTAAACTATTCTATTTTAAAATGTGTTTAGACAATTTAGTTGAATAATTGAATAACAAACAAAGCATGCAGAATACATAAATATTATTCAAAAACGTATTTATTCTATGACTTATATTATACTCATATGAATATTTACATATTACACATTTTTTAAATTGAAGATATGTCATATTGCAAGATTATGAATTTAAACTGAATGATTTCACTCAATTAGGTTTTAATGAATAACAAATAGGCTATATCCGAAATGTACATCAAACTCGTGGAATTATTGAAGAATAACCCCTGAAAAAAAATAACCTAATAACATCTTGGTTTTTTTACTAACTTTTTACTTAAAAATAAAACAATATTTTTACTCCACAAATCTAAAAACATCCATCATTAACAAATAGATACACAAACTTTATTTAACTAATACAATGTCATGGATAGTTTTTTTTTTTTCCAGAGACACAAAATTAGGTAATTTAACCACAAAACTGTTTCGACTGTCAAAATCTAATGTAGATGTTCAGATGAAATTACATTTAGCTATATAGGCCTAGTCCTACATATAAAGTTAGATATAAAACTCCAAAATTTCCTAAATTGCAAACACCATTGTGATTGAAATGGAGTTTCCCTCGTGAGCTGAAAAAAAGTAGAAATTCCATGACGAAAACATTCCATCTTAGCTGCTTTTAGTTTCACTTGTTCAGTCTTGCCTCCCTCCCTAATCTGGACGCTGATTGGTTGAGCTGAGCTGTAATTTACATTATCTTATCTTATTGCTATTATAATAAAAAGAAGCCAACAAATAGTTCATTGCGTTCATTTCTATGCCACTGGCAGTATTTTGTTTTTCTGAGATCTCTTACGTCATTATAACGTGACGTGTGATAACATCTAGCCCATGTTTGGAGGAATGAGAGAATCGTGAAAACCTGTAGCCTATTATTGTCACTTGATGCAAACCACCCTAATTAATAGTGGTGAAAAAATGTTTTTACTACAATTAGGCCATCAGATTTAGACTATTGGGTTTATTATCTCTAATTTAATTACATAAAAATAAAATAGGGCCTGTATAATTATTAACACGGCATTCTTTTGTTTATGCTCGTATTACCCTACTAAAATACTACAAAATGATTAACCTGAACACAAGATTGCTGTAAAATTAAATCCCAATTTATACTTCTGCGTCGAACTCACGCCATAGCTACGTCGTAGGCTGTGTGTAGCGTGCGTACCCTGACGTGCACCTCTCCAAAAAAAAACGCGTCAATTTTACTCGGACGCAAGCGCTGTGATTGGTCTGCTAGAACTCCCTCGGGTTTCACATGCTCCCTCTGCATGTGTAATTGCGCGTCAACGCGGACAACGACGCAGAAGTATAAATCTAAGGTAATTTGTTCAAGAGTGTCCAGCAGTTGAGCAGCGGTTTTTCATGAAGTGAACGGGCAGTTCCAGAATCGCCCAAATGGGGGAAGCATAGAGCAGGTCAGATGAGATAACGTCACTCCAGTCATCAACATTTATTAAAAACCATAAACTGTAAAAAAAAATAAAAAATAAAAAATTAACAAACAAAAAAAACAAAGACTGTAAAATATATATATATATATATATATATATATATATATATATATATATATATATTAGCCTACAACGAATAAAATACATGTTTGTTTATTTATTTACTAACTTACTTGAATTATTTATTACATAATTTCTTCTACACATAAATGCATCATTCCATACTATCATTGTTTACAAGTGAGCCATTATATTGAAAAAGAATTAAGCTTTTATAAAGATGTGACAGTATGGACTCCAGTTAATAAATGTTTTCCTTAAAACAGAGAAGGGCCAAGAAAGAGTAGAGATGGGCAAATGAAAATAAAAGGAAAAGGAAAACACAGGCTAAGAACTGATGCAAATCAGAGTAACAATAGGCTACATTGAATGCGCGATAAGCTGTCATTCATAGTAATCAGACAGCAATAATACAGGGGAAAAGTAAAAAAATGTCTAGAACACGGACAGAGAAAGCTAAGCTTACAAATGCCCGTCAATTCAACAGTTATATCATAAACAGTTTAGGTGGACCAGCAGGTGGCGCTGTTTCATAACATATTATCTCAGTCATGGAAGACAAAAGTGGCGGGAAGTTACTTTTCACAACCTATAATATTGAATCACTGAAAATCTGGACAAGACGGTAAATTGATAGGCTACTTGATTTGCAATTTAGACCCTGGATTATATTTGCATCTCGATCTTTATTTTCTTACCGATGGCTTATGCGTTAACAACCCTGGTGGGAAATCAAGTTTAAAGGGATAGTTCACAAACAATGACAAATCTGTCATTTACTCACCCTTGTGTCTTTCCAAACCTGCATAATCCTGAATGCTGCTGTGGTCCGAACAACACTGACCATTGACTTTCATTGCATGGACAAAAAAACAGATTATTTATTTAATTTTAAAAATTGTAACCTATAGCCTACTCTTTTGTGTAAGGGTGAGTAAATGATGAAAGAATTTTCTAGCTGGTCCAAGGTTGTACATCCTAAACCAGCAGCAAACTAGCTACAATCTGGTCATACTATTTTAAGGTGGTCAGGATGGTTTTTGTAACATGGTAGCTGGGTAATGACAAATCTTCGACCAATAAATGGCAGCTACCATACCATCCAAAAGCAGATTTACCAGTTTATAAACTGATTTTTTTCAACAGGGGGCCTAATGGCTATACTTCTGGATTAGACTCAGACAAGTCAGATTTATGAAATGCTAAACATGTTGTAAAAAGAGAAGCATTTAGATATAAATTAAGCAGTTGTTCTTGTCAATGCACTATAATGATGCATGTTGCTGTGGGATTTAACACCAGATGAACACCTGTCTGGAAGAAGTTGTGTGTTTGTCTGTGTGTGGCATCTAGTTGTTTTTGCAGACGAGAGATGCTTTACACCAACAGTATCCAACTGTTGAAAAGCAGCAAAAGGACCTTTTATAGCAGGTTTTTTCTCAGTACACACCGCATCTGGGTGGTTTATTTTACCATCAACAAAATATTGATCACTATTGCTTTTCAAAGTGTGTCATTAGTTGTGGATTATTAAGTTCTTGTTTCAAAGAACATGCCTGATGCCATTTGTATTGAAGTATGATGACTGTTTGCCTCTTTTGGTCCTTTAATACAGGGTTTTTCAACCTTTTCTGACTCTAAGCCACCCCTTCTGATACAGTAATTTTTTTGTTTTGTTTTTTTACCATAAATTATAACTAATTAAAAAAACTATATTTGGTTTTGGTATGATCTTTTTTTACATTTTAAGAATTCACTAATGCTCACCAATACTGCATTAATTTGATAAAAAATACAGTAAAAATTATACAGGGTCCCCGCGGGTCCTTAAAAAGTCTTAAAAGGTCTTAAATAAAATTTTTGCTTTTTAAGGCCTGAAAATGTCTTAAAATCTGAAATTTCCGATAAGGAGGTCTTAAATTTCACAAACGGACCATAAATTTCTTGTCCGACTCGTCATCCGTTATTTTGTTTTGTTTTTTGAACAGTGCGCACAGCACTTTTCTATGTGGGTGCAACCTGCTTCATTCCATAGGTGACTGAAGATGAATGCGTCGCGTTGATGGTTTGCCACACCATTCTGTGTCGTGTCGCAGTGTTAATTCCGTTATTGAAAACTATGACGAAAAATGTTTGTTGACAACTTTTTTCCCCCTGACTAAGACAAGACCATGAGAGACGATACCCACGTCATTAAACGATAACTGTGTCTGTGACTACCGGTATTATATCAACACGTACAATATCGTTGACGAAAAAAGACGAGACTAAAGTGTGTTTAAAAAAATACAAACTTGACTGAAACCACTTTTTTTTGTCAAATAAAGGAGACAACAACACATTACAGACTGTGTTTACGAGCGAGCGTTCATGCTTACGGTTGCCAGATTTAAATAATTAAATCCCCAGTCAGAGTTTTTCTGTTAAAATAACACGTTTTCTAGCCGGTCTTGTCAATTGTATCTGGCAACCATGCTCGCGCTCTCTACACTGCAGAAGAAGCGCGGATGATCTGAAAACACAGACAAGTAAGCTGGAGTTCAGTGATCTTCATTTGATATTTTCTACTTAAATTAATTAAAGTGTCATTCAGTTGGTCTTTATTCTGTCACGAGCCGCTTGCGCTGTTTGTGCGACTAAATCTGTGATCAATAGGCTGATATCTGGCAGTGTTTTTAATGTTGATCATATTATTGCTATTTTGCAACAAAAGTTGCAAAAGTGATTCGAGAACGAATCTGTGGCTTTGAACGAATCGTGAGATTCAATGACCCGTTCATAAATACAACCACTTGCTTTGTTACCATAGACTGTTTGTTACTGAATGAATGACTCTATGACGGATGACTCGCTCATAAAGACAGTGACTTACCGCCACCTATTGGCGATTTTAATTTAATGTTTAAAAGTATTACCTCCTTTTTACCATCATTGCATATTTATTGAACATTGTTTCATTTAAAGCTATGGTATACGATTTTGAAAATCGGTCGAGAAAGCCTGAGACGGTTGGGAATTTTTAAAAAACTCATCCCACCCCTCCACACACACACACCCCTCCCCTCTGTGCTACCTGATCCCTCCCACCGGGAAACGAACTGAACTACGTCACTCAAGCTGTGATCACCGGTAGTAAACATTGGAACAGATGTACGTGCGATGTCGGATTAAATCTAATGACCTCGCTAATGACACTTCATATGTAGAATTGACTTTCGACACTTGAACTTAGTTGCTTCATCAACAATGCAATGTCACGTTTGAGTTCACGCCAACGCAAGATTAGCAACACATGAAATGTTCTAAACTCCCCACCACCATTAGTATAATACTACTAGTGTTGCTAAGGTTTTGAGTAATTGTAATAGCAGCACACAGCGCATCTTGTTCAAATTCCGATCGGATCGAACAGAAACCCGCTAGGTCTACTGAAATATATTCAAGCACTTCAAAAAATATAATTACTTTGACCCGTGATAGGCGATGCTAAACGGCTAACATTCCAATGCCGACCGGCAGCATGAGCATGTTGTCAGACTGATAAAAAGCTATTTATGTAACACGTCACACCATAAAAGTATAAATAAATGTTTTACGTTACCTGCTCAACAAAAAGTCAGCCGTGTCAGCGTCGGTTTTCAGTCGCAGATCTCCCCGAAGCTTCCTCCAACGATCAATGGTGGACCCTATATTTATTCTACTTTGAGTCCGGCGTTCTTCACATTTTTTTTTTTTTATCTCTGCTCTTTCCACTACAGACTTTCTCTTTCGTCCAAACTTTACACTAGGGGCAAGCAGGGGCCCCTTGCTGCTGTCGTTTATTTTTTTATCTGATGCTACTTAGCTAGCTACCATAGACTGTCAGCTGCTTTTTCGCTCAATTTCATGTCGCAGGAGGGGGGCGGGTGCGGTGGGGTGGAGACGCGAGCGCCAGGCGGAGTTTCAAGTGGAGCTAGTGATTGGATGAGAGCAGTTGACCAATGTAAGCTGTCCGGCCGGACAGCATACATTGGTCAACTTCTCTGCGGCTGTACAGCCAATAGAGTGAATGGATTTTTTTCATTCTTTTTTCTATTCATATTGTTAGGATTGTACTATATAACCATAACCAGCATCTAAACGAGGATATTAATAATGAACAATCTTTGAAATCGTATACCCTAGCTTTAAAGCATTATTTATTTTATAAAAGTATTTATAAAGGTAAAAAATGAACTAGAAAAAATCGATTAAAATGGGCAGATATTGTCCCTTAATGGAAAAGGTGTGACTGCAGTCTAAGTGGAAGAGGGGTTACAGCACTATAAAAGATTGGAGAACCACTGAACTAAGGAACAGGGATATGTAGAATTGCACAAGTGCTACTGCTAAAGAGTGCATTGTCAATACAGCCTGTTATCTTGATTCAAATGTCTCATAAGCTTAATTGAATTGGCCTAAAGCGAAAAATTATAATGTCATTTTTTGTCTAAAGACTACATATAAAATAGCTACCAAAATTAATGTCGGTAACTGAAGTTTGACTTTGTCAACTAAAACTATGAAAGACAAAATTACTAAAATGTGACCAATAAGACCAATAAGCATTTTCATCTGAACACTAAGACTAAAACAAAAATGGCTGCCAAAATTAACACTGTTGTTGAACATTTTCCTGTTTTTTTTTTTTTTGTCGTGGTAAAGTCTTAAATTAGCCTTTTAGAGGACCTAAAAACGTCTTAAAAGTCATTAAATTTGCTGTTAAAAAATGTGCAGATACCCTGAGTATACTATTGTTAAATATTATTACAATTTCAAATAACTGTTTTCTATTTGAATATATTCTAAAATGTATTTTATTTCTGTGATTAAAGCTGTATTTTCAGCATCATTACTCCAGTTTTCAGTCACATGATCCTTCAGAAATCATTCTAAAATGCTGATTTGATGCTCAAGAAACATTTATTATCAACGTTAAAAACAGCTGTGCTGCTTAATATTTTTTTGTTGAAATCATGATACAGTTTTTCATTTATATGAATAGCATGAATGGATGATGAGTGAATTTGATTAGTTAAAAAAACAGCATTTATTTGAAAAATATTTTTTGTAACAATGTGACAAAGTCTTTTCTGTCATTTTTGATAAATTCAATGCATCTTTGCTGCATAAAAGTATTAATTTATTTTATTAATATGTATTTATTTATTTATTATTATTTGCAAAAAATAATTTTTAAACATCAGTCCACAATCTCTTTGGAAGTATTTCCATGGACCCCCAATGACATGGTTCATGCCCGCTATCTCTCTCTCTCTCACACACACACACACACACACACACACACACACACACACACACACACTCTCTCACTCACTCACTTTGTGCATATTCAGTTTGTCATTGTTTGCAGACAAGGTTGCATTCTAGTTTTGATAGACAGGTAATGTTTTCCCATTTAGGCCACATAATGTCGCTCAGCCTCATTTAATTTACTGCATACCATTTAAGATGTGGCTCTGTGAGCCTCTGTGATCAGGAGAGAACTGTCAGCTCGGCTCGCCTGAATGCCTGCAGCTGAACCGGCTGTAGGCTCAGCTGATGACAGGGAAGTCATTTAGCTCCAGTGACAGGCCTGAGAGAGCGAGAGCTTGAGACTGCTCTAAAACCAGAGCTCACAAAGGAGAGAATAGAGCTGCTCATGAAGGGATGCTTTGTGCATCAGGGAGGATGAGCCCTCCTGGTCACACACCCATAGATCCGGTGCGATCGCATCATGCATACCGCCGACGTGCCTGTACAACCCACTTTATTCAGTCTTTAGTATCGCTTCTAATGCAGGAAGAACCTCAGGTTAATGCTGAAGGTGTTGATGATCTTTGGCCTGCTTCTGCAATTTGGAAACTCCTGGCGTATGTTCTCTGTGACCTCGTGTTCAATCATAAAGCGCTGAGGAAGTGTGGCCTGCTTTGTCAGACAATCGGCAGATCTGCAGTTTTGAGCTTACAGTCCCTAAAGGGCCCGAAGACACAGCGAGGGTCCTGAACCTTGATGTGATGCTGTTGAAAGACAGGATTTCCCTGGACAGGAACCTTTCCCTCGTCGGACCCCCAACGTTCTCTGGCCCTGTGACCCCGTCCTGTGCACTAGAGCCCCCGTCACACTGGAGGGAGTGCGGGAGGCATGAGCCAGGACAGGAAGCCACGAGTCTTCCACAAGCTCCTTGGGGGTTATCGCTAGTTTCCCTCTACCGTAGCCATAATTGAGCCGCCCTCTCGTCCCATTGTTCTGGCACAGTAAAGCCACACACGTTTCCTCAAGAGTTATTTTTGCCTGACCTGCTATGTTGCCTTGATTTATAATGGTTTCTGTCTAGAATGGGTCTTTCCCTTTTTCTCTAAAGGTGAGGTCACTTTTACCGTTGCTCGGAGAAATTTCGTGGGCGAAATCCAGTCATTCCAAAAGGGCCGTGTGCGATCAGGAGTTTTGCATGAGGACAAAAAAGTTCAGATTTCGCTCATGTTTTTGTTGGTCACGTGAATTCATCGTGCTGACCAACAAAAAAGTGACTGATTTGAACGTGACTTTTTTTTGTGAGTTCTGTTTCATACATTGCTACATTATTGACAATAGACAGTTGACCTTTTTGCTATGGAATTTCACTGAATTTGGCCACATCTTTAAGGATCCTTTATTTGCCGTTGTTCTGCGAAATGTCTGGAGTTTCACATGAGGGCAAAAAAGTACCCCACACAAATTTCACTTGTGCATGTTGGTCACATGATTTTACTGCGCTGTCCACCAGAAAACTGCTTGGTTTGAAAGTTACTTCTGTGTGAGCTTTGCTTCATACATCGCTACACTGACAATAGACAATGGTCCTATTTTTGCATGCCAAATTTAGCTGAAATTCGCTAATGCGATTGCACCTTTAGGGTGGAGTGGCAAAATGGCCGCAATGCAAAACAGCATCCACTCATTGAACAAGCATCAACTGCAATAGCTTTAGCTGTGCTATAATTTCAACAGCTCATATGAATACTTAAACATGGTCCAAAGTCAAACTGTGTTATAATGCATATTCATTGCAAGCACTCATAAGGGTGTGGCAATTTGCCTAGGTGTGGTTACAGTCTGTGGCCATTAGGAACATTTACATTTACACATTATTCATTTGGCAGAGGCTTTTAATCAAAGGGACTCTTCTAATTAGGAATTCTACAGCACAAACAGGAAGTACATTCGAAGTGTTGCAATACAAATTTCTGAAGTTGTACAAGCTAGTACATAGATGTACAGATGGCCCAGAAACTATCTGGACACTTGAAAATGTATTAATGTCATTGCATTACATACAACACAACAAAACCGAGTATCCAATAAATTATTATTTTTTTATCGATCTTGTCCAATAGGTTATTTTTAGTGTACACCACTATTTGAAGATCTGGGCCGATACGATTTTTGAAGTCTCTTTTGGTCACCAAAAGCTGCGTTTATATACACAGTAAAACTAACTATTTCACAGTGATGCCACAGCTGCCGTTATCAGACCATAGGCACATAGTCCTCAGTCTGAACAGATCCGTGAATCTCCTGCCTTCAGATTTATATGGAGTAAAGACAATCCTGCCCAGTACGAAGCTCAGCTCCACAGCACTCGGGTTCAGAACATGATGGATTCATTTCTATTTACTTCATTTAGTGAAGAGAAGAAAACGATAAATTTAGCAACTCATCAGTAGACTGAAATATTTTCTACAGTGGTCAGAAAGCCCTTAGAAAAAGAAAAAATTACAGATGTAAAAAAGAAATTGCTAAAGCTGGTTGGTTTGATAAAGAATGCCAAAAAGTAAGAAAAGATTTACGATCATTATCAAATAAAAAACACAGACCCTGCAAACCAACAATCACGAGCCACATATCAGCAAACCCTTTAAACATACAAGTCACTCCTAATACAGGAAAAAGCTGATCACATGAAAGCAAAGCTTAATAAGACTGAGGAGGCAGTTGATCAGAATTCTTTTTGGGAATTATGAAATAATTTAGATAAATCCAAAGAATCCAAACACATTCCCATCTACTGTATGACCCAAACATCTGGACCGAACATTTTGGAAAACTCTATTTACAAAACGAACCAACCCTCATCCAAAAAACATCTGACCTCCCAAATATAACCTGGAACGCACTGTAAAAGACCAGCTAAACCATTTAGACCAGCCCTAGTATTAAATGAACTGAGAGACAAGATGAAATTCCTAAAAAATAAAAAATCCTGTGGCGTGGATTTAATATCTAATGGGATGCTGAAACACAGCAGCCCCAAATTGAAAGATGCAATCCTGAAATTATTCAATCTTTTATTACAATTTTTAATACATTTTTAAACAAGGTGAGAAGTACGACCCAAATAGTTATAGGGGCATCACAGTGAGCAGCAACCTGGGCAAACTATTCTGTTCCATTATCAATGACAGATTAGTTCAGTTCATCCAAGAACACAAGATTCTTAACAATTGTCAAATTGGATTTATGCCTAAACAGAGAACATCAAATCGCATTTACACACTCCACACACTCATACAATAACACGTCCAGCAAACAAAACAAGGGAAAATATTTGGCTGCCTCATTGATTTAAAAAAAGCCTTTGGCATAATGGACTTTTCCTAAAACTAATCCAAAGTGGAATAGGAGGAAGGACATATGACATCATAAAGGACATACGTTACTGGGAACAAATGCGGTGTTAAGATTAATGACAAACGTACTAATTTTTTCAGTCAAACTAAAGGAGTATAAAGGCTGCAGCCTCAGCCCGACTCTACTCAATAATTATTTGGGTCTGAAAATCTCAGCTTCTGGAAAATTTGACACTGCAATAAAAGATCTGACTGATAAAGCATGTAGGGCTTATTATAGTAGAAGAAAACCCCTGGTCAAATTTAACCCACCCATTAAACTGTGGCTGAAAATCTTTGACAGCATCATCAAACCTATCCTTCTTTACGGCTGTGAAATCTGGGACCCCAAATTTAAATTAAATTACAAATCCTGGGACAAAACCCCTGTTGAAATTTTCCTCCTTGAGTTCTGCAAGAACATCCTGGGAACTCACAGAAATGCTCCAAGTCTGGGTTTGCTGGAAAGAATTAGGCAGATTCCCTCTCCTATCTGAAATCCAGAAGAGAGCCGTAAAGTTCTGGTTCCATCTATCAGACACGCCGACAGAGAGTTACCATCACTGCGCTCTCAGATACAGGGCAGGACACACAGATAGTGACCCTATGCAATATTTGGTGGAAAAACATCAACTTAATTCACCAATTCGTTCAGACACTCAAAAGTAAAAGAAATAGGGAAAATAACCAAAGAAGATACACGATTGGCAGATAAAAGTCACACAATTAAATAAATTAAAATACTTCCACAAAATTAAGTCTGATTATAAATTGGTTTGTAATTATGGTCAGAGAAAGCTCATGACAAGGTATTGCAACAGTCTGTGTTTGGAGACGGGCCGACACAAGCAGAGCTGGAGAGCCAGAGAGCTCAGACTGTGTTTACACTGCTCTGATGGAGTCAAGCAAGCTGCACTGAGACAGAGAGAGAGAGAGAGAGAGAGAGAGAGAGAGAGAGCTCAATCTGTGTTCACACTGCTCTGATGGAGTCAAGCAAGCTGCACTGAGACAGAGAGAGAGAGAGAGAGAGAGAGAGAGAGAGAGAGCTCAATCTGTGTTCACACTGCTCTGATGGAGTCAAGCAAGCTGCACTGAGACAGAGAGAGAGAGAGAGAGAGAGAGAGAGAGAGAGAGAGAGAGAGCTCAATCTGTGTTCACACTGCTCTGATGGAGTCAAGCAAGCTGCACTGAGACAGAGAGAGAGAGAGAGAGACTTTGACTTTTACCATCCCTTTATTCTACATTTTAAAATGTAGATATACATTAATCCATCACATCCACATTAAACACATTTTTTAAAATAAATTAACATATGTATTACATGCTCTTATCAAATTCGATTATAATACACCCAATAATAAATTTCATTACCAATTAAAAACCAACCCCCCATACTCATTTACTGTAACCAGTGCTTCCTTAACACCCCATCTCCATTTAAAGAAAGGGACATCATTAACATGCTTATAATATGTATATTCTATAACCACTCGTACTTCCACTAAGGATTTGAAAACAGACACCATACAAATATCTTTCCCCGCATTTTTTTCCTGATGAGATTTCAAAATTGCTAATTTAGCCTGTCCAATGACAAAATTAGCAAGTACACATTGTTCTTGTAAAGATTTCCTATAACAACAGCCCAATATAAATAAGCTATTAGTATACAGAAACCCCAATTTTGTTATTATTTTTCTCAACATTACAAAAATAGGATCAAGTCTAGGGCAGTCACAAAACATATGAAAAATAGTGTCCAAAGCATCACAAAATGGACAATTTGATGTAACATTTTCATTCATCCTTGCAACAAACTGATTTGTAGCTAGGATACAATGGATTAATCTCCAATTAAGATCACCACATCTCTTAGGAATTGGAGGTTTATACAAAAGTCTCCAAGATGGAAAAATATCATCAGATATAGAGAGATGAGATCTCCATTTAGTGTCAACTTTTCCTTTCAATTGACCCATATGTAAAGTTTTAACACATATGTGATACAATATTTTTTTCCCTATACAAACAAAAACCATTTTTCCATAACCCTTTAATAAGGAAACAAAACCTGAGTCATCAATACCACATTCTTTAGGAAACACCTTTAACTGAGGAAAGTTCAGCCATACAACACCATCCTCCAAAACATGATTAACAAAGTGATCAAATGATAGAGGAAAGGAGGATTTAAAACCCCTAACAAATCCTTCTATAATTCTAAGAGAGTTCAAGCCAACTTGATCAGCAAGTGACTCTGAAGTTCTCCATTGGCCTCTACTTACATCAATCAAATCAATAACTTTAGTGACACCAGTATTCAAAAATCTATTGATTAAAGACTGAGATACATTTGATGGAAGCTCAAAAAGAGGATTAAAAAAAATAGGTTCTTCCACACCATAATGCTCCTCAACAGTTCTTGATATTTCAAAAAAGTCCCATGATTTGAGCACTGAGACATAGAAACTAAAAGACAAATCAGAAAACTTTTTAACAAACGTTTTCTTCATTAGGAATAATTGTTTGTCAATACCTATTCCACCAATATCTTTAAGTATAGATCTCCCAAAAAACACCCAGGGCACATCATTTGAACTATACAATAGTTTCTGCAATGTTTGCATCCTCATTGCCAAGATCTTTGACTCCAGATGTATGAGCCCTTGACCTCCCTCTGCCACTGGAAGGTAAAGGACTCCTGGAGGAAGCCAATGACATCCATCCCAGAAAAAATTAACCAATACCTTTTGAACAACTTTAAGCAGGTCTTTAGGAGGGTCTAGAACAGTAAACTTATGCCACAACATTGAGGCAATTAAGTTAGTAATGACCAAGCATCTTCCTCTAAAAGAAAGCTGCGAAAGTAGCCATCTCCATCTCTGAAGTCTACCATTAACACGATCAACTAATCCCTCCCAATTCTTCTTTTCATATTGATCATTCCCGAAGTAAACTCCAAGCATTTTGAATCCATCCCTGCCCCATTTACACTGTTTTGGCAATTTTGGAGGTACAAGAATTTGCCAATCACCCAGCAAAAAAGATGTACATTTTTCCCAATTAATGCAAGCAGACGATGCTTTTTGAAAATTATTTAAACAAGATGTTAACCTGTTAATATCCTCAGAATTTTTTATAACTATCGTTACATCGTCCGCATAAGCAGTAAGTTTAATGGGGGCTATTTCAGGGGAATCAGGAAGAGAAACACCACATAACTGTTTCCTCAGCATAATTAAAAGCGGTTCTATAGACATCGCATACAGAAGGCCTGATAGGGGACAACCTTGCCTTATGCCTCGAGTTACTGAAAAAGATCTAGTCAAAGATCCATTAATCTTAATCATACTATTAATATCACTATACAGCAGCTTAATACAAGATACAAAGTATGGACCAAATCCAAAAGCTTCCAGAGTCTTAAACATGTAGTGATGGTCTACTCGGTCGAAAGCCTTCTCCTGGTCCAAAGAAAGCAAACCAATGTCCAACTTGTGTCTTTTTGCAATAGTAATGATGTCTCTCACCAAGAATAAATTGTCAAAAATTGACCGTTGAGGGATGCAAAAAATTTGATCCACGTGGATTATGGTTGCCATATGTTGTTTGAGTCTGTTAGTCAATGTTTTTGACAATATTTTAAAATCAACACACAACAGTGAAACTGGTCTCCAGTTTTTTAGGCATCCTAGGTCTCCTTTTTTGGGGATCAATGTTAACATGGCTCTCCGGCAACTTAAAGGCAGAGTCCCTCCATTAATACATCCCAAAAGGACATCATACAAATCTTGGCCCATTAGTCTCCAAAAGGATTGGTAAAATTCCACTGAAAGTCCATCCAACCCAGGTGACTTCCCGAGGCTCAACTCCTGAACAGCCTGTGAAACCTCAGAGAAGGTTAAAGGATTGTCAAGCTTTATCCTTTCGTCCTCTGAAATGTTTGGCAAATCCTGTAAAAATTGGTCTGCTGTTGAGTCATCACACTGGTCAGAACAATACAAGTCCTCATAGAAAGAGATTGCACGAGACTGAATCTCTTGTTGATCAGTTGTCACTCGGCCATTTGGAAGTTTCAATTGATGAAATTGTTTTTGCTCCTTCGGCTTTTTTTCGAGTCCAAAAAAAAAAATGGTGGGAATGTCCATTTCATTAAGTTGGGAAAATCTAGTTCTTAAAAAAGCAAATTTTCCTCTTTCCTCCAACAGATTTTTCAACAGAAGCTCTCTGTGATGTGATCAACAGAAGTGAAGTCATCACGAACATTTCTGACGCTTTGTTCAAGGATGCTTTGTTCAAGAATCTTCATTTCTTCTTTTAAGCTTCCGATACTTTGTGCAGTATATTGTTGGCAAAAGATCTTTATATGGACTTTGCCAATATCCCACCATTGACTTAATGACTGAAATCTATTTCTCTCTTCTCTCCAAGATTCCCAGAAAAGATTGAAAAATTTAAGAAAATTGTGATCTTGTAAAAGCCTATTATTGAAATGCCACTGTGATTTATAGATTTTAGAAGAAACAACAGATACAGATATTGAACAATAATGGTGATCAGAGAGAAAGGAAGGAGAAATACAACTATTAAAAAACCTATCTCTATGTCTTTTTCTAACATAGAAACGATCCAATCTGGCTCCAGACAATCTATTTGAATTTCTCTTTAACCAAGTATATTGTCTAACCCCAGGAAAAGCCTCCCTCCATAAATCTACAAAGTCATGATAATCAATCAGGTTTTTCAAAGTTCCAGCAGATAATGGGTGGGGTTCATCATGATTCCTATCTAAAAAGGGATTTATTGTACAATTAAAATCCCCCCCTATTACAACAACATTATCTTGAGGACGATGCAACAAAGCATCAGAAAGTTTTCCAAAAAAAAGAACACGCTCCTGACCAACACTTGGTGCATAAACATTAAAAAGAATATAATCAATTTCACCAAGAGTAATATCTACTCGCAAAATTCTACCAGGCATAATTTCTTGCATTACTGGTTGGTTACCAATACGAGACGAAAAGAGCATGGCAACACCTGCAGTTAGATTTGTTTCATGACTCAATATAGTATTGCCCTTCCAATCTCTAACCCAGTCTGCCTGATTTTGTAAGTCTGTATGGGTTTCTTGAAGCAGGATTATATCTGCTTTTTTAAAGATTAAATAATCAAATAAAGCAGCTCTCTTTGCTGTGCCCCGGCAACCATTAATATTAAATGTCCCGATGTTTAAGAATGTCATGTGGTAAATAAAAATGGGGCAAAAAAAACCCAGAAAGATAAATGCATGGGGAATCATGACTATATATTATTATTTCTTATGACAGATCTTCAATTTTTGCTTAACAGCACTCATGTGTTTCTTAAGTCTGTAACGTTTGGGTTGGTCAATTTCCTCAAGTGTAGCTTTTCTCATAGCCATAGAAACAGATTCAACAAAAAGTTGTAAATCAGGAAAAAAAGTCTCTAGTTTAGGTCTTCGCTGGTTGAATGTGGCATCAAGAAAATTAGTAATCTGCTGAACAGAATAATGAGACTTCAGTTTAAAACTGGAGGCTTTCCCTTCAGAATTTCCTTGAGAATTCATCTCAGTCACACCCGTTTCATCCGATGTGGCACTGTCAGCACTATCATAATCAATCGACTGAGATTCACCTTGTTCTAGCTCTAGTGGTGAGTCTATGATATTCTGGGACAAATTTTCAACCAACATTTGAGTCTCCCTCGCAAACTTAATCTGTCCATCAGAATCATCCAATTCATTTTTTTCCGCAGTCACTATTACAGAGTCATTTCCAACTCCATCATTCAAAAGTGCATCTGTATCAACAGAATGTTCATTTGCACTCACATTGCTTAGTGACTCAAGTACAATTTGATGTTCTCTATCACCAGACAGAGTCATCATTTCAACTTGCTCTTCATTTTTTCCCCTGATGTTCTCACCCACACTATGGTTTTCTGTAGCTGGAGTTTCTTGCTGTACATTAGCAGGTTCATCCTCATTTTCAACTACACTCACAGCCTCAACAGTCAATGGGCATGCCTGCTTTATATGTCCATATCTGCCACACTTGAAACATTTCATTGATTCTGTGCTAATAAACACTGTGTAATCCTTGCTTTGTAAAGTCATCTTTGCAGAGACATTTAAAGATTGACAATCTGCATTCAACACCATGTGTGTTTGGCGCCTAAAAGACATTATGTGTTTCATCTCAGGGTTTTTTAGGCCAAGAGGAATCATCTTTATAGGTCCCACTAATTTACCATAGCGAACAAGTAAGCGCTCTAATGAGTCGTTAGGAATGAACGGGGGTACGTTAGATAACATCACCTTCTTTGCCAGATTAGATAGCGGTAAAACTGATAAGAAAACATCCCTTACAGACAAACCACGCTCAACCAAACCGTCTACCATCGACTCCTCTTTAAGAAAAACAACAATGGCTTTATTCATTCTAGATGCCGATAAGATATTACGGGCGCCCAACTCATCTCCAATAGCATTTAAAACATCTTCAACTGTGATTGATTCGTCCGGCATGCATTTGCATCCATGCCGTGCAATTAAAAATGAAAAACCATCTGAATGTGTCCCCATTTCAGCAACACTTGACACGAGAAGTTCAAATTACACCCTCAAATCGATAACAAAACCGCAAGAAAAAAAGAGATGTAAGGAAAATTTACAGAAAGAACACCGTCAGCACTCACTCAGACGCTCACACACCTCTCGCAATCACTCATCCACGCATGCGCAAACGGAAACGAGAGAGAGAGAGAGAGAGAGAGAGAGCTCAGACTGTGTTCACACTGCTCTGATGGAGTCAAGCAAGCTGCACTGAGACAGAGAGAGAGAGAGAGAGAGAGAGCTCAGACTGTGTTCACACTGCTCTGATGGAGTCAACCAAGCTGCACTGAGACAGAGAGAGAGAGAGAGAGAGAGAGAGAGAGAGAGAGAGAGAGCTCAGACTGTGTTCACACTGCTCTGATGAAGTCAAGCAAGCTGCACTGAGACAGAGAGAGAGAGAGAGAGAGAGAGAGCTCAGACTGTGTTCACACTGCTCTGATGGAGTCAACCAAGCTGCACTGAGACACAGAGAGAGAGAGAGAGAGAGAGAGAGCTCAGACTGTGTTCACACTGCTCTGATGAAGTCAAGCAAGCTGCACTGAGACAGAGAGAGAGAGAGAGAGAGAGAGAGAGAGAGCTCAGACTGTGTTCACACTGCTCTGATGGAGTCAAGCAAGCTGCACTGAGACAGAGAGAGAGAGAGAGAGAGAGCTCAGACTGTGTTCACACTGCTCTGATGGAGTCAACCAAGCTGCACTGAGACACAGAGAGAGAGAGAGAGAGAGAGAGCTCAGACTGTGTTCACACTGCTCTGATGAAGTCAAGCAAGCTGCACTGAGACAGAGAGAGAGAGAGAGAGAGAGAGAGAGAGAGAGAGAGAGAGAGAGAGAGAGAGCTCAGACTGTGTTCACACTGCTCTGATGGAGTCGTAGAGGACGAGCTGCACTCGGTGAGGACGCAGTATGTGTCTTCCTGCCATCATATGAGGGACAAGGCCTGAACCCTCTTTTCCCTTTAAACTACTCTGTACTTATTTTTATTGTGATATATTTATGTATGATATGGAAATGTTTCCCCTCCCCCATTTTATTTATCTATGTTTGTATATGTCTATTGCTTTGGCAGTATTGTGTTATTTTACACAGTCATGCCAATAAATCTCATTTGAAATTGAAATTGAAAGAGAGATATAGAAGGAGTCAGTGAACCCATGAACCGTGACACATACAGTGAAATAATGTTTCACATCATGTTTTTGAAAAGCAGTAGTTCTAGTTTGTAATTTTAACTATATCATTGAACAGTACACATTATTTTAAAGTGAAATATCTTTACAAGATTCATCAGCTTTTTAAATATGCAGCTTACACGGAAATTTGAGTTCTATGTTATATATCTAAATTATGATAGAGATGAAGATAAATGGATCCACTCCATTAAAGTCTGTGGATATTGCTCATGAGAAAGGGTCAGTGGTCGGGTGTCTCGTCCTGAAGAGGGTCTTTTTCCTCCCTGTTGGTGATATCAAGAGCAATCAAAGCCAGCAGACAAACTGATGGACCTTCATTCTCCTCTGTGACTCTAGTGATAGATGAATCACCACGAATGTGTATTTAACTTTCCTCATCAAAGCCTCAGACTCATTACCACTGAAACTCAATTACATAAGCTTTCATACTTCCTTTTCCACAAACAGTGAAATCAACCATATCATGCAGCCCAAAACTTACTTGATGCAGAGGAATGCATAATTTGACAAACTTCGTAAATAAATGAAGCAAACGATATATAAAACTAGATCTAATGTGTTGTTGTTCATCTATTAGATTTCATGTATGTGTATAGCATATATGCTACAGTTCAGCTAAAATGATGCATCTAGTGGAACTGCACAATAAAATACAGATTGGGTAAATCTTTTACTGTCCTGTAATTTTATCTGTGTGAATCACATGTTGTGCTGCAGAAATAGTGTGAGCAACACTATCAACTGATCTCTTGAGTAAACTAATGTTTCATTAACACAGCAAAGCACTAAGCTAACGGCCTCTTGAAAAACAAAACGACAGACTTAAGGAGATGAGAGCCATTTATTTCACAATAGATTCTCTGACAACTAAATATCATAATATCACATTCACCGATTGGCAGGTCCTGCCTCAGAAGCAAAAGCCAACAAAACGCATTTAATGCAACACAATTAATCCGTAAATAAATAATACTAGAGCATTTGCATGTGCAATCTGTCCACATTTAACACCATAGTTGAAATAGTTCTTTTTAATTCAGTCCTTGCTTCCTCCATCTTAAGTCTGGCCCACACTAAAATATTAAGATCTTAACAGATTTTCTAAATTTGAGAGACCACAAACATGACAATAAAAAAAATCATAGATTTAAGAGTTTTGTTCCTATAGTGTGTGGAGTGCTGCGATGTGACCAAGACAGCACAACACAACACAACACACTAACAGATTCATTCACAAACAACCAGAGTCCCGACTGTGAACACGTGTCACATTTAGTGTTTGTTAGTTCATGTTTGCCTGTTAATGTGACCCAGTTTTCCCAGTGTCACAGGCTGCGTCCGAAACCGCATACTTCCCTACTATATAGTAGGGGAAAAGCAATAGGCGAGCGAATAAGTATGTCCGAATCCTTAGTATCCATAAAAGAGTAGGCGAGAATTACCAGAGTGACGTACTAATTATCGCGAGATTCGGGCTCACGTATACTTATAGTGGGACCCAATATTCCTAGGCCCTGTCCCAAATGGCACACTCCGGACTTGTGGACTTCCTCAGAGTCCACACTTCGGTGACGTCATGTAGTGCAGACCTATAGGGCCCTTAGCGCGAGTCCGCGAGGGCGCATTGAGAGGTATTTTTGGGACAGACTCGATCGTCACGCCGGAAACAGGAAGAAGGTCTCAGCTCAGACGTCGAAGCTGAATATACTTAAAGGTCATCTCATCAGTCCCTTTATTAGAAAAATATCACAAATATCATTAAAAAAAATTACAGTCTTTAGCATCGAGATCAGGATTTATTTTATTTTCCCAAATCTTATGTCCATGTGAACTACACAGCCTGCTTTTACAGTTCTATAATTGTATATGCCACCTGGGCATTAGAATAGATGTCATGGTTATGTAAATGATAAATACAGTTGTACATAATAATACATAATGTTCAATTTTAACACAAAATTAAAATGTAAATGAGTTTAAGAAAAATGTAAAGGTTTAAATATTCATACTACGTTTATATGACTCAGTAAAGCCATGACATTCCGTTCTATTTATTTAATGAATCATAATGCGATCGTATTATTTAACACGCTATTATTATGTTTGAGATATCAACCACTGGTCGATAATGTTTGTATAAACTGTAAGTAACAACTGGTAAAATGTACGCCTATATCATAAAGCCATGTTAACAGTCCGTGAGCGAAATCTCCTCCCATCCGTTTTCTGATTGGCATTTCGCAAGGATTCCTGGGTAGTTAAAGTGCGTGGAGCCTGCATCTATGGGGGCTTCGCGGAAGACCGCTTCAAGGGTACAAAGGGGGCGCTGCTGAGCACACTTCAGAGCGTTAAAATGCTAAATGGGACGGCCTACGGACTAGTAGACTCGGCGAGCACGAGCAACTTAAGTCCACGAGACCGAAAGTCCGCATGAAGTGCGCCATTTGGGACAGCGCCCTACTTTCCTACTTTATAGTAGGCGAAAACAGTATTTGAAAGGAGTAGTATGTCCGAAACCTCAGTAGCCTACTCATAAAAGAGTAGGCGAGAAGTTCCCGGATGGCTTACTGCTTCAGCCCAGATTCTGAAGCAACCATCGACGGATACATTTCTATCCCAGGAGGCCACGGGAGAGGATACGTCATTATCCAACATTACGATCAGCGACCTGTGTCAGCGACGCGGGTGTTTTCAAATGTGAGTAAACACGGTTCCTTGTGTTAAAATGTGTTGAAATACAGTAGACTAGAGTAAACTGTCGAATTGTTGAAGGTGTAAAGACGTTAGACAGTATAGTATAGTTGTGATTTTGCTGTAAAAACACGTTATTGTGTATTGCTATCAGGAGAGCTCCAGTAAGCACACATCTCCAAAGTAGATGTACATAAACCATATACCTCTTAAAGATGCTTATTTTAAATGTCTATTTACATCTGACAGGAAAATCTTATATAAGTATTGCAGATGAGCACATCACAACATGAAATAGACATCTGATGTATGTGTGCTATTTTAGAATTTACTGTTGTGGCAACACTGTTTACATTAGATAAATGTGCTGTTAAGTAAGGTAAATACACAAATCTATAAAGTAACTAAACATGTTATCTATTTTATTTGTCCATTAGTACTGTTGATAAATTGAGGAACATTTGGGGGAAAATGAATAACAGAAATGAATAACAAAATCTATTTAAATCTTAAGTTGTAGTTTATTTTAATTATTGTAATTTCAAACACAGTTATTAGAGCACTTTTCTCATTCGGATCTGAAATGTCTGCAGACTGGTGTGAGCGCTGAGGATGGAGAGCCCGGAGCTGAATCCTGGAAATGGTGCCATGGATGAGACGCTCCATCACTCCACCGGCCCTTATCGCCTCAGAACAACCTCCGGCACGGAGGCACGGTCACCTGGTGGTCAGCTGATTCATCAGAATAAAGCCACAGAATGAGAACCGCTGTGTGGAGATGGCAGTAGGATGTGGGGTTCAGCGCCTGTAAATACATGCTTGTAGTTTGAATAAAGCTTTGTTTGTGTTGTTGACTTGTATATGCATTTGTTTATTCTGATGGTTACTTTTATTCATTATTTTACTTATCCATGTTTCTTATTGTTGTTGTCAGTAAATAAAATACAATTATTTAATATATTTATGCTTTAATTCATTGCTTGACTATAACTGTATTTACTGCATTTATCTAGTGTGTATTCATGCATATGTCATATGACAAAACAAATTACATTTAGCTTGTTTTACTAAAATATACAATTTTCAGTAAAAAAAAGTTTTGGTCAGCATTTATCATTATTATTGTGTAAGTTTTGGGGTGGGCTAGCGATGCAATTCATTCTGGGGTAATCTTGTTTTTTAAGGAGTGATACTTACATTTTTCTAGTATAAAAATCAACAGTCTTCTCCAAAGGTGAGATTTTCGAGCAGTCGTGTGCTGTGAGCAATGTGCAGACATTACAAACGCTGAGGAAAACTGTTCTAGGTATGGCTGTCGAGTTACTGATGTTATGAGGTGTTAGTGCACCTGTCGCTCATATCATTTTTTATTGCAGAACTTATAGTTACATACAAGATCAGGATGAACAATCATAATGACAGAAAACATAAATATGGGTTTGCATCCATCATAATATGATATTATATACACAGGAAAAAAAGAGCAATGACCAATTTAAATATCTTTGAATAATAGCGGTACAAACAAACTGATGTTGTTGTTGTTGTTGTTATTTATAATCCAGAGGGATGAAACATTCAACAAGAAAAAGAGGAAAACATAAAGGACAGCCCTTAGGGGCCCAAAAGGGCTTTTTGCTTGTGGGTGAACATTTTGGATTTAAAATAAAGAAATTAAAAACATATTCAAGAGATGACGATTTAGGTTTTTTGTAATGAAAAATTATATATTTAAGGTGTTATATATAAGTATTAATATATAGCCTATTTAAACTGTGGGTCACATTAGAAGCGTTAAAAATAAGAAATTAAATCGACCCTAAATGTATTGGTTATACTACAATCACAAAATAAACAGGTTTAATCAATATCAAGATATTACAGAGATTAATTAAACGTGTCGTTCATATCTTTGAAGTTGTTGCACTTGTGATAACGCGTCGTAGGTCACATGATAACGTCAACATGGCACATGTCCGGTTCGCATTCATTCTCAAGGAGATTTGGCTATAAAGTACCTACTCTTTTAGCGGTCGTTAAGTAAGTACTTATTGAAATTAAGTACCTACTCATTGAGTAGGCCTATGCGGTTTCCGACGCAGCCTCTTACTATCCTGTTTACTTGTGCCTCGTTAGTCATGTCAGCTGTGTCTTGTTTCCTTGATTTAGTCCCTGTGTATTTAAGCCCTGGTTTAGTCCTGTAGTTGGCTGTTGTCGCCTGTATTCTATATTGGTTGCTCTGTTCCTGCCTGTGAGAATCCTGAGTTTCATTTTTGTTTCATTTTGAGTTTGTTCAATAAAGGCCTGCTGCATATAGATCCTGCATCCTCTCTGCTTCAATCTGCATGTGACACGGGAAATCTTGTTAACTTTAGACTAAACAAATACAAGAAGAAATGGCAATAATAGTCTTTGTCCTGCTTTTTACAGAAAGTTTGCGAAAAAAGAAGATTTGGATGAAGTCGTGTTATGCTTCCTTCGCCCGTCAGCTCGCTTTCTGATTGGGTATCGTTTCGTTTCGCATGACAATCTACAGAGTTTGTTTGTCCTCTGGGTTCCCCCACACAACAGGATTTCAGATTGTTAATATTCAACATGGTGGCACTGATGATTCAATCACTCTTAATACACCACAGCTGACCGCTGGTGTAACTCAGGGCTCAGTACTCGGCCCTTTTCTCACTGATTGTACTGCCACTCTTATAGCAGTGACGCTACGCACAGCTCTGATGTCCCCACAGTACCTGGAAAATTTTCAATTTGCCTTTTGAACAGATTGTCCTGAATGAAATAACATTTTCAGCACAGTTTAGTGAAGGTTGAACCATTTGTCATCATCTAACAGCTAAGCTCAACAACAATAACACCATTGAGGTCAAAAGTTTGGGGTCTGTAAGATTTATTTTCTTTTTTGAAAGAAATGAATACTTTTATTCAGCAAGAATACATTCAATAATTAAAAGTGACAGTAAAGACATTTATAATACAAAAGATTTCTATTTCAAATAAATGCTGTTCTTTTGAACTTTCTTTTCATCAAAGAATCATGAAAAAAAATGTATGCTTCCAAAAAATATTAAGCAGCACAACGGATTCAACATTGATAATAATAAGAAATGTTGTAAATTCAGCTCTCCACTAGAATAAATAACTATTTAAAATATATTACAATAGAAAACAGTTATTTTAAATTTGTGTATTTTTGATTGACCCAGGCTTTTTTCCATGTCTGTTTATTGTGTTGTCATAATTCTGACATGCCTTAGTAAAGTGTTTCTCTATATGTGAATTGTTCATATATTTGTCTCCATCTGAGGTAATGTAATCCGCTTCCTTCCCCGTTCTAGCATTCAGATCCCCATTAACAGAACCGATCCCAGAGATTGAAAGTAAACGATCTCTGACTGTAGGGTTGAAAAGATGTCTTCATTATAATAAGGAGACTCATATGGGGGATATATGTGGCAGGTACATGTCCTCATCTAAACACAAAAGCTCTTTCTAAAGTTTTATCCAAATGTTTTTCCTTTTTTCACAGGCTGAATATAGTGCCACAGATGATATTTGAACCAAACTATGATTCCTCCTGAATCTCTTCCGTTTTTAATGTTAGGATGTTTGATTGAAGGGATTCGTAACTCTCTGTAGTTTGGAGGAGTGCAGATTTTGGAGTGTAAACGACTCCGTGTGTGTGTCTCTCTCTCTCTCTCTCTCTCTCTCTCTCTCTCTCCTCTCTCTTTCTTCTTTCTCTCTCTCTCTGCTGATTGCCACTGATGAGCTGATCAGAGACAGCTGAGGCTCAACAGCTCAGCAATTTAAAGGGTTAGTTCACCCAAAAATGAAAATTAAGTCATTAATTACTCACCCCCATGCTGTACCAACCTCGTAAGACCTTCGTTCATCTTCGGAACACAAATGAAGATATTTTTTATTAAATCTGAGAGGTGGATCACTCCTCCATAGGCTTCCTAAGGGAGTGAAACTTGACGGCCCAGAAAGTCATTAAAGAAAATGTTTAAATATTCCATGTGCCTACAGTGGCTCAACTATAAGTTTATCAAGCGACGAGACTACTTTTTTCCCCAAAAAAAAACATAAATAACGACTTTATTCGACTATTAGAGGTGGGCGGATCGATCCTGAAGTATCGATACTTCGATACTGACGTGGTATCGAAAAGGATCGATCCTCACATAAAAATATAGATCCAAATGTGTATTTTTTTACCAGTAATTTTGTATTAATTTAGCACGCAATTCAGTGCGTAAAATAAGTGGGAAAATAAGCAAATGTTAGTGGGTAATTGTGTAGGATAGAACTTTTTCTCCTAGTCGTCTGTATACAAGACGAAACCAATCAATCACAGAGAGCGTTCGATGCTGGTGCTTCACTGAGCTAACGGGCCCAGTGCGTTTGGGAAACGAAGCCTTGCTTAGATGACAGAGAAACAATCGGAAGTTATTTCTCAATAAACAAACCACAAGTGTACATAACGGTTCAAAATGTTGACGTCAGTAAGATTTTTTTAATGAAATTAATATTTTTATTCAACAAGGATCGATGCATTAAATTGATCAAAGGGTTTTACACTGTTAAAAAAATATATACTTCATATAAATGCTGTTCTTTCAACTTTGTTCATCAAATAATTCTGCATAAAATGTATCATGGTTTCCACAAAAATATGAAACTGTTTTCAACATTGATAATAATATGAAATGTTTCCTGAGCAGCAAATCAGCATATTAAAATGAATTATCATTATGACAGGAGTAATGATGCCGAAAATTCAGCTTTGATCACATGAATAAATTACAGTTTACTATGGCAAAGAAAACAGATAGCCTATGTAGCCTATGTATTTTTGATCAAATAAATGCAGAAGAGAATTAAAAATCTTACAGACCCCAAACTTTTGAACAGTAGGCTAGTGTGCAATAGTACATTTACTATAATTAGGGTAGTTTTGTAAAAGTCACTGACTAATTACAGGCGAGTTGAGAGCACAAATCACAAAATATTTAGTAGTCTTGAAAACGTATTCAGATTTAGCATATTAGGCCTAATGATGCATTCATCTCATAAATCATGACACACTGCTCTAGCACAGGAAAGTGCATACAAGTTCAAGTGCTTGCTTTTAAAATGAAAAAGTATTGGTATCGGTATCGATATCGGCGATACTGGCCCTGTATTTACTTGGTATCGGATCGATATCGAAATTTTCAGTATTGCCCACCCCTATCGACTATTCCTTTTCTTCCTTGTGGGCCTGAGACGAGAGTTGAAGAGATTTCCACGACGAATGCGCGAGAACTGAACAAGAAGTATTAGAAAAAGAACGTCCTCTTCTCAGTTCTCGCGCATGCGTCGTGGAAATCTCTTCAACTCTAGTCTCAGGCCCACAAGGAAGAAAAGGAATAGTTCGAATAAAGTCGTTATTTATGTTGTTTTTTTTCGGGAAAAAAGTAGTCTCGTCGCTTGATAAACTTATAGTTGAGCCACTGTAGGCACATGGAATATTTAAACATTTCCTTTAATGACTTTCTAGGCCGTCAAGTTTCATTCCCTTAGGAAGCCTATGGAGGAGTGATCCACCTCTCAGATTTAATCAAAAATATCTTCATTTGTGTTCCGAAGATGAACGAAGGTCTTACGAGGTTGGTACAGCATGGGGGTGAGTAATTAATGACTTAATTTTCATTTTTGGGTGAACTAACCCTTTAATGTATGGCTGCGTTTACACTTGGCATTAACATGTGATCACCGTGGTCCGATCAAGCAGATCGGATCATTACCCAATCAGGACATTGTGTGTTTACATTTGTTCACATTAAGTGGCCTCTGTATCTGGATAACCGATCGGATTTCTGTTTCCCGCGTAAATTAGGTCTGTGGCACGACACCAGATTAAGAGTAAAGATGATAAAAATTAAACAATGTCCCAATTGCTTTCACTCACTCACTTTACTTTCAATCTCCAGTAATTAGATCAAATAAATTTTTTTTAACGAAGGAATAGCCTACTTCCAGAGTTGATAATACAAAAATAACTGGGTTGATCATGTTAAAGTCACATCGATCATCTGGGTTTAAGCTTATAGCGTGCAATGACTATATTGACAGAAATGGGAGATTGATAAACATGCTGAAACAATAAAAACATTCAACATTTAAAACATTAAAAAAATTCCGATTCCTCTTTCCTCTTGCAAAGCAGCGTGCAGCTCTTCATGACTGACTGTGATTGTACAGGCGATCGCCTCGTTCAGATAATCAGTGGCGGTCTTAACATAGAGGCATGAGGCCTGTTCACACCGGGACGAATTTCGCGTGCGATATTCGGCAACGTTTAACGCCTCGTGACTAAACAATGGGCGCCAATGTGAGTGTGCACTGCACACCGACGCGTAAAACGCCACTCGTAAAAGCGTAATTTTTTTTAAAACGCCTCGGGTTCGTTTTTTTGGTTTGACGCGCCGCGTCAAAAACTATCCGACCAATGAGATTGGCGCTTTTGCTCACGTGTCTGGGGCTTCTGAAGTTACAGTAAAGCACAACTTGGGGGCGCTCAAACACAAAACGGTCTTGCCGAGCACACATACGTAATGGCGAAGAAGATATACAGCGTCTACTACACTCTGCCGGGAAGAAATAAGACGAGGAAGATGCAAGGCCAGATGAATGTAGAGCTGCTGGTCTTGTTGGTGTCTTTATAAAGAGACACCAACGAGAATAAAGAACTATATGACAAACGCGACAAACTTGCTCTCTTCTTCTGAGTGACAAGCGAGTGTCAGAAGCACTTTGTGGACCAGGGTATTTCTGTTTTACATTGAGCGCCATCTAATGTCAGGGAATAAATTTGCATGTTCACTCGGCTCATCGTCAGCGAAAATCGCTTGGGTGTGAACACAAAAAACGCGTTGAAAAACGCTGACGAATAACGCGAGCCGATATTCGTCCCGGTGTGTACGAGGCTATAGGTAGGCGGCTGCTTGGGGCCCCCTAACAGCGGTCGTAGTAGGGGGGCCCCCAACCAACCTAAAAAAAAAAAAGAAAAATAGAAAATGAAAAAAAAAGGAAAAAGCCTCTTATCACCGTGAACACGTCAAAAGCATAGTAAATGTTATTAATATTCTTAAGAAATACGTTGAAATGTTGAAGTAGTAGTTAAAATGTCCAGTTCAAGGTTATCTGTCCCTACACTTAAAGGGTTAGTTCACCCAAAAATGAAAATTATGTCATTAATGACTCACCCTCATGTCGTCCCAAGCCCGTAAGACCTCCGTTCATCTTTGGAACACAGTTTAAGATATTTTAGATTTAGTCCGAGAGCTTTTTGTCCCTCCATTGAAAATGTACGTACGGCACACACTCTTTGTCCAGAATGGAAATAAAGACATCATCAAAGTAGTCCATGTGACATCAGTGGGTTAGTTAGAATGTTTGGAAGCATCGAAAATACATTTTGGTCCAAACATAACAAAAACTACGACTTTATTCAGCATTGTATTGTCTTCCGGTTCTGTTGTCAATCCGCGTTCATGAGTCCGCTGACGTAAGACGAGCTGACGTGTTATCTGGTGCGCCCGAGCTTCGGTTACAGTCTGAGGGAGACGCACGCTGTAAACAAAACAATCTTCGCAAACATGTCTAAGGATTTCGACACAGGGGAAGACTTGCATTTTTTTTTAACCAGACATATTTATTTGAACCCGAAAACATCTTACGTCAGCAGCGTCACTGGCCTCGTGAACGCGGATTGACAACAGAACCGGAAGAGAATACAATGCTGAATAAAGTCATCGTTTTTGTTATTTTTGGAACAAAATGTATTTTCGATGCTTCAAAAAATTCTAACTAACCCACTGAGGTCACGTGGACTACTTTGATGATGTCTTTATTTCCATTCTGGACAAAGAGTGTGTGCCGTACGTACATTTTCAATGGAGGGACAAAAAGCTCTCGGACTAAATCTAAAATATCTTAAACTGTGTTCCAAAGATGAACGGAGGTCTTACGGGCTTGGGACGACATGAGGGTGAGTCATTAATGACATAATTTTCATTTTTGGGTGAACTAACCCTTAAACACCCCTTACTTTCTCAATGGAACGGACTAGTCCGTAACGGTGCGCGCTGAGGCGCGAAACGGCGAAAGATAAACAAACAATGACAGGAGGACTGTGAAGTACACAACGAAGCAAGTCTAAACGTGAAAATGAAACGAAGTAACCCAAGCGGCTCAAATCTGTAAAAAATGACAAACTTTTTTACGCCTTCTGTTAGGGATACATGCCGCTACAGCAGCGGCTGTTATGTGAAGTGATACCAAGGTGAGGATAACGTGTAAGTTATAACGTTACATCCTACAGAAAGGGCAAAAGTAAATATGACATTTATTATGGGTTTATTTGATGATTGTTTGAAGTTCGCGTAAATAAAAAGTTGTTATATATTTTTTGAAGCCTAATAAATGTTACTTTTTTGGCTTTCAATTACACTGTCATGTTGGATGGCCATAATTAATGTTTAAAATTAGGGGGAAAAAATATTTTTTATCCAGACATCAATAGCTGTAACTTTATTAGTATCAGTGATAGGTCTACTGACCTTCATTCATAAAAAGATGCCATTAAACAAGTATTTAAAATATACTGTCTTTATGTTGTCTCTACATTCATTTGTAGATTAGCTGTGAAATTATTACATTATAAAATATATAAACTAATATAAACCTATAAAAATGTTTGTTTGTAGAATGTTTGAAATGTCAATCTCAAGTGCAATGCCAATTGCAACCTCCCTGTCACGGTGTGGGGGTTTTGTTTTGTTCCTTGTTCTTGTCTGTCATGTGTTTCTCTGTCTTTACATGTTTTGCTGTTCCCCGTTCTGTTGATTAGTCTCCCCAGGTGTTTCTGATTAGCCACGCCCCCTTGTTCTCTTGTTATCTTGTTTGCCTGTGTATTTAAACCCCTGTGCTTCAGTTGTTGTTTGTCGGTCGTTGTTTTGATGTTTGCTGTTGCTTGTAGCTGTCTCCTTGTTCCTGTTCTGAGTTTCTTTGTTTACCCTGGATTACCTTTTTGTATTATTATTAAAATAGTGCTTGCATTTGGATTCGCTCTCCGCTTCATTGCTCCCACGTTACAGAACGACCGACCCAAATGAATCCAGCAGCACGGATCTCGTCTGATCTCCCCAGCATGTTCCGGGAGTTCGCTGGACAAATCGCGGCCTTGGCCCTGAATAGCCAAGATTTATTCCAGTACACCTGGGGGTTTGCTTCACTTGCTGCCCCCTGCTCCCTGGGTGACGAGGCGATCAAAATATGTTACCGGCTGGGGGCTAAGGAGGTCAACCCGAGGGACCTGAACTGGAGAGAGGCGCTCTCCGTTTGTGAAGAGAGCTTCATCCCCGAGGACGTCCAGCCAAAGCTTCACGTCAGCCACGTCCAGCCAGAGCTTCACGTCAGCCACGTCCAGCCAGAGCTTCACGGCTGGTCCCGTCCAGCACAGCGCCCTCACGGCTGGTCCCGTCCAGCACAGCGCCCTCACGGCTGGTCCCGTCCAGCACAGCGCCCTCACGGCTTGTCCCGTCCAGTCCAACGCCCTCTCGGAGACGGAGGAGGAAGAGGACTTCCTGCTTCCCGCAATGCCTGGAAGTCCCCCCCGTATTTCCTGTCAGCCCAGAGTCCTCGCCGCTGGTCACGTCCGCCGATCCAGAGACTGTTCAAGTCACGTCCGCCGATCCAGAGACTGTTCAAGTCACGTCCGCCGATCCAGAGACTGTTCAAGTCACGTCCGCCGATCCAGAGACTGTTCAAGTCACGTCCGCCGATCCAGAGACTGTTCAAGTCACGTCCGCCGATCCAGAGACTGTTCAAGTCACTTCAACAGAGCCAGTGTCTACAGACAACATGGCCGATCCATAGTCGGTTCACGTCACTTCCTCCGAGCCAGTGTCTACGGACAAGATGGCCACCTTCGAGCCAGTGTCTACGGACAAGATGGCTGATCCAGAGACTGTTCACGTCACTTCCTCCGAGCCATTGTCTACGGACAAGATGGCCGATCCAGAGACTGTTCACGTCACTTGTGCTGATCCAGAGACTGTTCACGTCACTTCCTCCGAGCCAGTGTCTACGGACAAGATGGCCGCCTCCGAGCCAGTGTCTACGGACAAGATGGCCGCCTCCGAGCCAGTGTCTACGGACAAGATGGCCGCCTCCGAGCCAGTGTCTACGGACAAGATGGCCGCCTCCGAGCCAGTGTCTACGGACAAGATGGCCGGCCCAGAGTCCGTTCCTGTTCCCGAGCCGGAGTCCGTTCCTGTTCCCGAGCCGGAGTCCGTTCCTGTTCCCGAGCCGGAGTCCGTTCCTGTTCCCGAGCCGGAGTCCGTTCCTGTTCCCGAGCCGGAGTCCGTTCCTGTTCCCGAGCCGGAGTCCGTTCCTGTTCCCGAGCCGGAGTCCGTTCCTGTGGCCGAGCCGGAGTCCGTTCCTGTTCCCTCCCCGAGCCGGATGTGTGTGTCACGGTGTGGGGGTTTTGTTTTGTTCCTTGTTCTTGTCTGTCATGTGTTTCTCTGTCTTTACATGTTTTGCTGTTCCCCGTTCTGTTGATTAGTCTCCCCAGGTGTTTCTGATTAGCCACGCCCCCTTGTTCTCTTGTAATCTTGTTTGCCTGTGTATTTAAACCCCTGTGCTTCAGTTGTTGTTCCTGTTCTGAGTTTCTTTGTTTACCCTGGATTACCTTTTTGTATTATTATTAAAATAGTGCTTGCATTTGGATTCGCTCTCCGCTTCATTGCTCCCACGTTACACTCCCTCACTCATACAAAGTCAATTATTCATCTTGGCAATATTTGCTATGTGTTGCTGTTTGTGATGTTTTGCTAAGTAGGCTATATGACTGTTTGTGGGGGTTTACCATAACTACCTGTTTTGCTGGTTATATTGATATTAATTTGATCTTAAAAAAAAGAATAAACCGTCCTGGTGTTCCTGGCATTTTGGCAAAGACAGGTGTTATCTGAAACCGTATTCTCTGTTGTGTTCCATCATGACTATTAGTTTGTGTAGTGCTACACTTTGTGTGTTCTCTCCTTTCCATCTTCATTTTGGAGTAAAGAAATGTATGCAGTTTGGGAATGTATGGGTTTAAAGGGGAAGTTTTTTTTCTCCTCTCCAACCTTTACTTCCCCGTAGATTAGCTTTCAGTCGGTACATTTTTTTTTCGTTTAAAGAAGGGATGGGGGGCCCCATACGTACCTTCGCTTTGGACCCCCAATTTGCTAAATCCACCACTGCAGATAATGTTGCAAAATTTAAATTAAAAAATGACACGTATCATGTAGGTAAGTCTAAATAAACTGTTTTAAAGATTGACATTTAATGTAAGGTTCAAATAAGTTTAATTTATTGTCTAAACTGCGTCTGGCCATTATTTTCTGACAGTCACGCAGGGAGACTGGGCGGGGATTTAAATGACGTCCACCTTTAAATGCAGACACGATGGCTGGATTGCGTTTACATTTCACTGAGATCCGATCACAATGCGTCCTCGACTACCTCCGAACCTGGACACGCTGATTAGATAAGATTCCGATCAGATGTGCGTTTACACTTGTCTTTTCAATGTGTATGTGGAAAACATCCGGATACAGGTCGCATGTTAATGCCAAGTGTAAACGCAGCCAATCTGTCCTGTGTTGTTAGATTATTTGGTGTTCTCCTGCCGTCCAGTTTGTTCAATCTCCCTGCAATTTCTTTGTGTTCCTGTGGGGATTCTGTTCCCGTGTCTTTGGACTCATCCTAGCTGGTTTCTTCAACAGGGCCAGTATTCCTAAAGAATCTTAATGCAAAAAGAGCTCCTAGTGACAAAATTCTAAGAAAATTCTTAGAAATGTGGGCGTTTACTCTTAAAATTAAAGAAAAAATCCTAGTAAAGAAAAAAATAATTCAGAGAGCATCTTAACCCTTAAAAGAGGTCTTAAGGTCAAAACTGTTAGGAGCACGGACGAGGACTTTTAAGAGGCTTAAGAGTTTCTTTAGCAGAGGAGAAAACGGCAGAAAGACGAAGAGGGAGAAGAAATGCATTGCAGACAATAGATGACAGTGAGTTAATAAGACACTATAGATTAGATCGTGCAGGGATCATGTTTGTGACCGATTTTATTAGAGACACAATAACATCTCCGACACAGCACAGGAATGGCATAGTGCCAGAAATTAAATCACTACTGTACATTAAGATATTTGGCAGCTGGGAAAATGCATCAATGCAGCAGTGATGATTTGGGTCTGTCACAAACTTCTGTAAGCAGTGATCACAAACAATTACAGCACTTTCAGAACCTCTTATTGTGTCGCAGTTCATTTAGTTTCCACTGGACATTCCCACCTTGCAGGCTCAAAAAAATGCATTTATGAATATAGCAGGCTTCCGCACAAGGAGGGGGAATGAACTGTAAATAATTTATTATAACCGCTATAAGCTCCCACGTCTGCTTCTGTGCTGTGACACCCGGCCTGAATTTTCCCTTAAGGATGGCCTTGTGTTCATCCACTAACTGGGCTCACAGTAAACACTGTTCCTCCGTCCAGTTGAGCTTTCTTGTCCTTCTTGTTTTTTTATTCCATGTTTGCTACATTAAAACCAACATTCAAACCACCACTTAAATAGACAGTGGAACAATTTTTATCATTCTAATCCAATCAAATACCTTATAGGAAATTAACAGTATGGTAAATAAAAAAAAAAAAGGATTTATATACACAAATATAATGTGTGTGTGTGTGTGTGTATGAGAATGGTCAAATAGGAAAAATTACGCATGTAATTTCAAAGTGAAGGCTTAGAATAGACCCTATACTTAAAATCACTCTTTTTTTCCTTCTTGGTCAACCAACCAATCACAGTCTTCAAAAGATTGTGTCACACATAGCAACGGGGTCAGCCCCGCCTCCTCACTAAGATAAAAGTTTTTGTCTTTTCCTTACTCAGAGTTGCTCTCAGATCGGTCCCGAATCACTCTTAAGCTAAGACTCCTACGTAAAAGTTTTTAAGCTAAATTAAGAGTTTTCTAAAAGGATTCTTAGATTCTTTAGGAATACGGGCCCAGGATCATTTGCCCTTTGCGTCCCTCCGTTGCCAAGAGCGGCAATCATCTGCACTAGCCTTCTGACCCTCCATCTACTACATTCTGAACTTGCCTAATAAATTGTTATTATTTAACATCTGCAACTGAATCCTCATTATTTGCCTGTGACAGTATGTACATATTTTATTTTATAGATTATTTTATGCTGATTTTAAAATTGTCTTGCATATATATATATTTTTATAACTACCCCAACATGACCAATCTTCCCAACCTGATGAAGTAATTAGAGCACAATATGATGAAGACTGGGGCTGATATTTCCAGTACCTGAAACAACAATGAAGAAGACTGTTTGACTTCTAGTCAGTTATGAGTATGATAACATACTCATAGTAGAGAGATTCTGGCCAATGATCAGTTAAATTCAGTGATCTCTTACCCATTTGTTATTGTAGTGCCATCGATCCATTTCCACACTCCCTCTGTCTCTTTCAGACCAATCCAAAAAAGATCAAAACCTGCAACCTTCTGCAAAAACTCCTGTTATGATAGAACAGTAGTATATTGTATAATATATGTAGTAGTAATAATAATAATTACAATAACAGTAATGCACCTTTCTCTCACTAAAACAGAACGACCCATGTTTCAATGTGCACAAACAAACTCAAAATCTTTTTCTTTCTCACTCACTTGTTCCTCTTTGCTGTTTATGATCACTAGATCTGCTCCTCTCTGTTGACAGTCTTGTCTGCTGTTACTCCACAACTTCATCTCAGATGAAATATAAAAAAAACTGAAGTTGCAGTAAATCCATTTGAAGTTGTCAGCACGCTGATCTATTATTAAAACAGTTTAGATATTAGTTTACACAGTTCAGCTTTTTCCGTGTTGATATTTATGAACAGACACTTGATGTCAATGCTTATTTTTATTGGAGTGGAATGATAGAAAAAAATATAAATTTTAATGATTTAATGAGGAAAACACAAAATTACCTTGTTCGCAAATGCCACGTTGGAGTTTATCAATCTTGTTTTTTATCTGCTCTCTTTCTTCAGTCAGATTATTACTGTGGTTCAGTATCTGCTCATATTTGGTAAGTATCTGCTGTCCTTCTTCAGTCAGATTATTGATGTGAGTTAGTAACTGGTTTCTCTCGGTGGTGAAATACACACAGAGCACCATTGCAGCAGTCAGCAGAAGAACACACAGCAGATACACACACACTTCAAGTGCTCTGTGCTTTCTATTCTTCAATGAGACACTTCCTGAAGACGAGTCGACAGACACAAGATTAAATTAGTTGTCACACTTCTAATAAATTCTTATGAACTTTACTCTTACAGTTTTGCTCAATCACTTTGGCTCAATTCTCAATTGAGATCTCGCAAATAAGTTCAGATCTCTGAACAATCCATTTCTTGTTCAACCCAATTTGGATTTCTTTTTTATTTAAGCAAATTCCACCTGTTTTAGTACAAGTGTTTTTGTGCAAAAGAGTAAGTACTACACAATTCAGTTATCAAAATCTGTCAGACATACTTGCCATTTCCAAAACATATTTATGGCAAGGCATGTTTGTGATGGTGAAAAAAATAAAATTCTTAAAGCTCCAGTAGGTAGCTTTTGTAAACCAATATTTGTTAAAACTGTCATTATGTCCTCACAGTAGAATATGAGACAGATAATCTGTGGAAAAAATCAAGCTCCTCTGGCTCCTCCCTGTGGTCCTATTGCCATTTGCAGAAATACACCGCTCCCGGTCAGAAACAACCAATCAGAGCCAGGAGGAATGTCTTAGCAGTGTCAATCACGCTCGTGTACGCGCTGATCACCCCTCTCTTGCACAGCGCGAGCGCGTACCGTCGTTCGTGACTCTCTTGTTCGAACTCGTTCATCCAAATGAACGAATCTTTTTTCGAGTCATTTCGTTCATTCAACGAACGAAATGACTCGCAAAAAGATTCGTTCATTTCGAACGAGTCTTTTTTGGAGTCATTTCGTTCATTCAACGAACGAAATGATTCGAAAAAGATTTGTTCATTTTGATGAACGAGTTCAAACAGGAGAGTCACGAACGTGCATCACAGAACAGAGCAAGGCGAGCATTTGTGCTTATAAAACTTAAAGTTTTTTATTTATTTTTTAAATGACCGATCGTTTCGCTAGATAAGACCCTTATTCATCGTCTGGTATCGTTTAAAGCCGTTTGAAGCTGCACTGAAACTGTCATTTGGTCCTTGAAACGTTTGTGTCCTATTGAAGTCCATTATATGGAGAAAAAGCCTGGAATGTTTTCATCAAAAACCTTAAAATCTTTTCGACTGAAGAAAGAAAGACATGGACATCTTGGATGACATGGGGGTGAGTAAATTATCAGCAAAAGTTTTTTTTAAAAGTGAACTAATCCTTTAACGTTATCTTACTAGCTATTTATAACTTATAGAAAGAGTGCAACGTTATAAAGTTACATGTATTGCAAAATACATAATGATTTGAGGACCAAGTTTGTAGTCAAAGTATGGGCAGGCCATAGTCAATGTAAAGCATATTGTTGATGTTTCGTCCCTATTAGTGAATGTTCCATAACTGTTTATAATCTGCCGTCATCGGTGGTCCTGTTTACTAGTCTGTGCGTTCACGGCAGGCTCCGCTGTGGGGGAGGAGCTGTGGAGGGAGGGCTGTAGCGCAGCAGAGAGCAAGGGGGTTGGACTTGGAAGTTGTGCTTGTTCAAATTTTCAGGCTAAGTCAACATTTTCTCAAAACTCCCTACTGCAACTTTAACCTTAATTAAATGTTTTGGGTGAGTAACTACATTTTGCAGACATGATGTCCCATTAAACAGTTGTGACAATTGAGTTTGGAGAATGTTAAGACTGTTTAAAAAATAAACCAAAGCTATTGAGAAAAACACAAGAGATACTACAATACCTCTGTCTGTTTGTTATAATGTGTATCAGATGAATTATGTTACCTGTGTGTTGAAGTGGCTGATGTCTCTCTGTGTTTGTCCTCAGATCATAATGTCTCACAGTATCTGCACTGTCATAGATATCCACCATCATCTCCACTCTTTCTCCTCTGTTCATTTCCACAGTCTCAGTCATCAACATCACATCATCATATATAACTTCAGTACTCTCTGATCTCTTAATGTCATTCATTATAACGCTGTGTTAATGGTTAATGCTGCTGTTGTTCTAGCTTCAGATTGTTTAGGCTGCAATGCTTTGCATTTCATCAGCCTGTCGGAAATAAAGTCACAATGATCAAGGTGTGAATCATGTGACATTCAAGTTGCCAAGACAGGAAGTATTGAGATGTGCCTATTCACACCAAGAGTCTAAAAACAGAACATTTATGATCATAAGAGGTCAGGCAATCATCTCATAATTTTCTGTCTTTTCTCTAAAGCTGAATTTTGTGACTTCGGGCACCATTAAAGCATCACCAGATGGATTTGCAAAAAGTATTGTTTTCAAAAATGTTTCCTCAAACAATCCCCCCTGTCTTCCATTCTGGTTGGCAAACAGACTGGCCCTGTCTTTAGACAACAAAAATGTGTACAGGAAGTGTAGAGATTCACTTTTTAAAACGAAGTGAGTTATAACGAAGTGATAACTGTTGTTGTTGAGCTTAGCTGATTGTCTTATCAGATTTCCCTGTGGTGTGAGGTGTTAAGAGTGATTGAATAATCGGGGATGCACCGATCTAAAATCGTAAATATCCAACATGTGGAATGTCTTCTCTTTATTTTCCCAACATGATTTACCCACGTTCTCGTGCATCATGGAAGTCTCTATCATTCATTACACCTCCTCCTTTTAGCTAAGCAATGCATCTTTCTTCTACAACCCATCACAACATTTTCTTTTTCAACAATACATCATAATATTTTCTTAACACATTCAGTACATTTCAACCTTAACACATTTTCTATTCAACATATGTTAAATCCGCATTAATATTTCCGTTTTCTTTTTCTAACCTTCTTCCCTTGTGTTTAGTCCAACAGAATCTCATGAAAGTGCATATCTACCACAAATTTTATTTCTCATGCCATTTATACGCCAAAAAAGCTACGCACTGAAAACCCTTTGGGTAGGATTAGGGGTGGGGAGTGTGTGCGTATTACACGCCATAAAGTGCGTATCATATGCACGCAAAAACTATTTTTAGCGTATAAATGGCACGAGAAATAACATTTGTTGTATAGATACGCACTTTCACGAGATCGGGCTGGTTTAGTCCACAACACTCAATTTGACTATAAATTCAGTCTTTCTGGGGGGTTTGTAAACCCTGCTTACAAGAAACACCTCCAATGGGTTGAAGACGCGTTGTGTTTCTCCGCACCACTCCTCTGTCAGACTCTACAATGTATGATCTTGGAGTCTGAGCAGGTCTGCGAACAGATCCATAGATCCGCTCTGTGGTAATCCACACTTTTTGATCTCTCTTCAGTGGAGGTAAGGAATGATTTATGATGACAATTGTAGTTAATCCCCCGACGTTTTCTTGTTTCCTCATTTTTCCCCCTGAATTCTTGCAAGTCCGGCAACTCAGGATCCAGTTTTCTCGGTAGTTAAGGTAAAGTGGTCCGGATACATCTGCCCTTAAGCAATTGAAAGGGCAAAAACCTGTGCTCCAAAGGTGTTGCTCTGTAAGTCAGGAGGGCTTTGTCTTAGACTGTTTCTTTAGTCCACAATCCTTTAATTGTGCGTACAGCACTTTCAGCCTCTCCATTCACTTGGGGATAATGAGGGCTGCTCGTAGTGTGTTTGAGATTGCATTCATGTGCAAATTGTTGGAATTTATGTGATACAAACTGCGGCCCGTTGTGGGAAATGACCTCCTCCAGAATGCCATGATGAGCAAAAAAAATCTTAGACTGCTCTGACTGTGAGCTCAGAAGATGTGACGTTCAGATGTGCAAATAGTTCACATTGAGCAGGTACGTTTTCTTTTGCCCTTCAAAAAGATCCATCCCGACTTTTTGCCAAGGACATGCCAAAAGAGATGTAGGCAAGAGTGGTTCACAGTGAACTATTTTGTGGTGACAGTGTTCAACCATCTGACTAATATGTGATGAAATAGCCGGCCACCAGACTGAGTGTTGTGCCCTGGCATTGCACTTTGTCATCCCCTGGTGCCCGTCTTGTATTTTTGTCAGAATCTCTTTCTGCAATGTCACCGAAATGTCGGTCACCTTTCAACAGGATGTCATCAGGTACAGTCAGTTCTACTCTCACATATGGCATCAGCTCTTTGCTCACTGTGTGTTTTTCTGGCCATTCGGCAAGACAGTGTTCTTTTACCTTTACATCCTTACATCCTCTGCTTTGACCCACATCCAGAGGTGCGCGTGAAAGTGTGTCTGCTGTAATTACATTTTTTCCTGGAACATGATGTCAAAACTAAATCTAAACAAGCAAAGGCGAAATCTGAGAATCTTGGGTGTGAATTCGTCCAGTCCTCTGCTTCCCAGCAGTGGTTTGAAAAGTTTATGGTCAGTGAGAACCGTAAAATGCAGACCTTGTAGATATGACACCAGTCTCTCACACGTCCACATCACTGCTGGTGCTTCTTTTTCAATCTGCACATGGCGCTTCTCAGTATCCTTTAGACTGCTGGTGTGCTGGATATTTATGTCACAGGTTTTCATGTTCCATCTTTTTGTTTCTGTGTCAACACGGCGACTATGCCGTAGGATGACGCATCTGCAGCAACTTCTATCTGTCTTTCAGGTGAATATACTTCCAGCACTTTTGGTGAACTCAATATCTTTTTCAATCTGCGAAATGTTTGTCTCTGTGGCTCATCCCACACCTATTTGTTTCTTTGTCTGAGCAGTTCCTTCAGTGGGGTGCTAGTTGTGGTAGAAATTTAGTGAGGTAGTTTGCCATTCCTAGTACTCTGCCTTTGGTTCTGGCATGTGTAGAATAGCCCTGACCTTGCTTGGGTCTGCCCCCAGGCCTCTTTCTGTGATCTTGTGACCAATGAAAAGCATTTCAGTCTTAGCAAACTCACATTTTTCGTTCAGTGTGAGTTTCTTTAAGACATTTTTCAGATGCTGGTCGTGTTCAAGTTTGTTTCGGCCAAAGACAAGAATGGCCTCTCCATGATGTTTAACACCACTGAAATCCTCCAGTAGTTGAGACATTTGCCAATTCCAAATGAAAATCTATTGAAAAAGTATCTCCTGAATGGATTAATGAATGTGGTGAGTGGTCTTAACTCTTGGGTCAGGGGAATCTGCCAAAAGCCTGATCAGGTTTTGTGAAGTTTGTGGCGTCTGACAGCATGGCTAAAGATTGATCGACAGCCGGAAGAATGTGGTGCTCTCTCTTGACCCATTTGTTTAGGTTTGGCAAGTCCACACATATACAAATTATATACGGTGTCACTTGAGTTGAGTCTTCAACTCAATGTGATATGGGTCATTCAGCAATTCTAGATCACTGAACACTGATTGAAACTCTGCAATGTAGTTGATGTCATATTGTGTGACTGTGTCAGTTTGATGAACGAGATTCAGGGCCTATAGCAGGAAGACCCAGAAGAGATTTTGTGAGTTTGTTTACAACATACACATCTTGAATGCTGCTGTGTCCTCAGTACACACTGAAAACATCCTTTTACATCCAGAGTGTAATGCCCTGGGCCGTGCAGTACTTTTGGGGGTGTTTTTAACTCACCGAACTTGTTTGCTTTGAAAATGTTCTCTGGAACAGCAGTCACAGCTGCTCCTGTGTCAAGTTCAAATTTGATAGGATTTCAATTTACAGTGACAGTTTCTGTCCACTCCGTTAACGGTCCCTGTCGATGCCTCACTGAGAAAAGCACAGTCCTCGCCCTCAGAGAATTCTCTGTCCTGTTGTGAAACATAGTCCAGTTTGTACGTCCGACATACAGCTACCGAAATGGGCTATTTTCTTACATTTTCGAGACTCTGCACCTTTCGCAGGACAAACCTTCCAAGTCTGTCCCATTCCGCATCTACCACAGTCATTTTGTGCTGATTTTGTTTCCCTTTTCCATCATGATGTCTTTGTGGCTTGTTTTGTCTCTTAAAGGAGTGGTATAATGCCCTTTTCACAAGATGTAGCCCTTTTCACAAGTCTTTGATGTCCCCAGAGTGTGTATGTGAAGTTTTAGCTCAAAATACCCCACAGCTATTTTTTTATAGCATGTTAAAATGGTCACTTTTTGAGCAAAAACGCATTGTTTTTGTGTCTGTCCCTTTAAATGCAAATGATCTGCTGCTCTCGGCACAGAGGGCGGAGCTTCAAGAGCTGGTGTCTTTTTACCTCACACAGACATGCACTGAACATTTCAAAAACTTTTAGCCTTTAATGTTCAAACCGGAGTCAGACCATGATGGAGAGACTCAAGAAGAAGTGAAAGACAATGTGTATATGTAGAATGCAACAGGACATTTCTGAATGGTTAGTTGATGAATTTAGGTATCTTATGTGTAGTTATCTTCTAGTCATTGATTAGCATATTCTGTCATGTTAATCCCGGGATAATCCAGGGCTGCGTTCCAAACCGCATACTTCCCTACTATTTAGTATGGGAAAAAGAGTAGGCGAGCGAAAAAGTATGTATGAATCCAAAAGAGTAGGCGAGAATTACCTGGGTGACGTACTAGTTATTGCGAGATTCGGACTTAAGTGCGTTCGAATATGGCTACTTTCCTACTATATAGTAGGCGAAAACAGTACGTGAAGGAAGCAGTACGTTCGAAACATCAGTATTCATGAAAGAGTAGGGGAGAAGTTCCCGGATGGCTTACTGCTTCCGGCCCGATTTTTGAGTGCTCAACCATGGATACTCTTCTATCCCAGGAGGCCACGCGAGAGCATACGTCATTATCAAACATCACGGACATCAGCGACGCCGGGGGTTTTCAAATGTGAGTAAACACGGTTCCTTATGTGTTAAACTACTATAGAGTAAACGTTTTAACTGTTGAAGGTGTAAAGTAGTTAGACATTATAGTATAGTTGTGATTTTGTTGTAAAAACATGTTTTGTATAGCTAGCTAACAGGGGAGCTCTAAGCACACGTAACGTCTCTAAAGTGGATTTACATAACCATATACATCTTAAACACGCTTATTTAAAATGTCTATTTGCATCTGAAAGGAAAATATTGTAAGTATTGGCATATTGCAGATGAGCACATCACAACATGAAAAAGACATCTGAGTGATGTGTGGCATTATTATAGGATAACGTTAATTCACTGTTGTCAACACTGTTGACATTAGACAAATGTGCTGTAAATAAGGTAAATAAACAAATCTATAAAGTAACTAAACATGTTTTTATTCAGACTGGTGTGAGCACTGAGGATGAGGAGCCCAGAGCTGAATCCTGGAAACGGTGCCATGGATGAGACGCTCCATCACTCCACCGGCCCTTATCGCCTCAGATTGTGAAGCGCAGCGCAGCAACAAGCTCCGGCACGAAGGCACGGCAACCTCTGGTGAATTCATCAGAGTAAAGCCGCAGAATGGGAACCGCTGTGTTGAGATGGCAGTATGGGGTTCAGCGCCTGTAAATACATGCTTGTAGCTTGAATAAAGATTTGTTTCATGTGTTGTTGAATTGTATATGCATTTGTTTATTGTGTGATGGTTACTTTTATTTGTTCTTTTACTCATTTATTCATGTTTCTTATTGTTGTCAGTATATAAAAGTATATTCAAGCAATGAATTAATGCATACATTAAATAATTATATATAATTATTTAATGTATGCATTAATTCATTGCTTGACTGGCAATTGAGATGTTCACGTGTATTTATGCATAACTCATATGACAAAACAAATGACATTTTGCTTGTTTTATTAAATTATATCATTTTTAGTATATAAAAAAGTAATATAATTAAGTATTGGTCAGCATTTAATATTATTTTGTTTAAGTTTTGGGGTGGGCTAACAATGCAAATCATTTTGAGGTAATATTAAATTTTAAGGAGTGATACTCAACAGTTTTCTCCAAAGGAGAGATCTTCGAGCAGCGGCCAGTCTCCTTGTGCAGACATTACAAACGCTGAGGAAAACTGTTCTAGGTTGTGCTGTCGAGTTACTGATGTTATGAAGTGTTAGTGCACCTGTCGCTCATATAATTTAAACTTATAAACTTATTACATAAAGATCATGGAAAGATACTAGTTGTATCTAACAATGAACAATCATAATGACAAAACAGAAAACATAAAGATCATTGGTTTGTGTACATCATAATATGATATTTATACACAGGGAAAACGAACAATAACAAGGCTAAATATCTTTAAATAGTTCTTCATAATACATTAAAAATGTTTTGTTATAAGTCTAAGGGATGAAACGAGAGGTAAATTCATCAAGAAAAGAGGAAAACTTAAAGGAGAAACTTTCTGGGTATAAAATAAAGAAATTAACAACATATTCAAGAGATGACGATTTTGGGGTTTCTTAAAACAAATATATCGTTCTCTTACGAGAGTATCTCTCGTCCTGCGTAATATCTTACGCTATGGGGAAAACCTCTTTTCCACGAGATATTGAAGCCAAAAATTATCCTTAATTTTGAATTAATGCAAAACGCTGTGCAGCAGCATGCAGACATAGGCAAGACGGCTTGCGTGCCTATTGGCTGCCCTGCGGCAACAGCAGCAGCCTATCGAGAGTGGCCCTGCGTGACACATACCCAATGGGGGCACTTTGCGCCCATTTCGTCACGTCCCGCCAGAAAGGGCGTGGTCCCGCCCTTATAAATACGGCTCGATTAGGCTGGTATACTGATTTTCATCTCTTCAGCGAAGCATCACGCATCGCTGGATCCGGAGTGAGAAGCCGCGCCGTTGAGATAAGCACACAGCGGGACGAGCCTTTGAGTCTGAAGTCGCTGGCATCGCCGCCTTTAGCCGCCGTACCTGCTACGCTTTCCGGCGTCATATCCTTTATTGCAAGTGTGTGTGTGTGTTCGCCGCTGCGACACACATTTTTCCACTGTCTCTCTCTCTCTCCTAAAAGAGCTGCGTCTTTTTCAAGATGCATAGGTCCTGCGGCTCGTGTCGAGCCACACTCAGTGAGGAGGATCGCCATGTCATCTGCGTTTCCTGCCTGGGTGAGGATCATGCGGCTCTCGCTCTCGTCGACGGCGGATGCCATCACTGTGAGCTACTGCCTATGGTGACTCTGAGGACTCGCCTGGCATCCTTCTCAGAGCCTGCACTTCAGCCCGCTGTAGCGCCGCGCCGTAAGAAGCGCCGTGCCCAGCGCGCCCCGAGCCTTCTCCTGCCCACGAAAGCTCGCCGGTTCGCCCGCCAGCTTCGCCGGCGTCGCTCGAGTCCCTCCCCGACGGACAGCGGCCGCCGCTCGCCGCCGCTTCCGCCATAGAGGTCGACGAAACAGCCGAGGCCTGTTCTCTCCTGGCATCAGATAGTGAGGATTGGGCGAGCTCTGTGGACCTCCCCTCTGCTATCCGCGAGCCTTCAGGAAAACGAGCAGGCATTGAATCAGAGCTGATGCGTCTGCTCTCCCAAGCCGTCGACAACCTCGGCCTCGACTGGGAAGCGCCCGCGCAGCCCGCGCGCAACCGACTGGACGGATGCTTCCTCAAGAAGGACCACGCGCCGTCACAATCCAGGCCCGCGCCTTTTCTTCCTGAGCTTCACGAAGAAGTCGCGAGGTCCTGGGGCGCCCCCCTCTCGGCCAGGGTGCGTACTTCTGTCTCAGCTGCATTCTCCACTGTGGACGGTGCGAAAGACAAAGGGTACCTTTCTCTTCCCCCAGTGGAAGCAGCGGTAGCTTCTCATCTCTGCCCGCCCTCTGCTGGACGGCGAGCGCAGACAACGCTACCATCTAAAGCCTGCCGAGTGACGTCAGCCATGCACGGTCGCGCATACACCGCCGCCGGGCAAGCCGCGTCAGCCTTACACACTATGGCCATTCTGCAGATCTTCCAGGCCGACCTTCTCCGAAAAATGGACGAGGAAGGCGCGGAATCGATCAGCGTCGCGGATTTAAGGAGCGCTACGGACCTGGCTCTACGCGCTACAAAGTCCGCTGCACAGGCCATTGGGCGGAACATGGCCTCTCTCACCGTGGCTGAGAGACACCTGTGGTTAACGCTGTCTGAAATGACTGAGGCGGAGCGCTCTGTATTCCTGGACGCGCCCATTTCGTCAGCTGGCCTCTTCGGATCTGCCGTCAAGGATTTCGCGGACAGATTTCAAGAGGTTCAAAAGACATCGCAGGCGATGAAGCACTTCCTCCCGAAGCGCTCGAGTTCCGCAGCAGGTCGCTCTAAACAGCCGCCTGCTCGAAGCTCCCAGCCGCAGCATACACCACCCGCCGCCGCTGCTTCTCAACGCCGCCAGGCCCGAGAACAGAGACCGCGCTCTCGCTCTGCTGGACGCCGCCCCCCTCAGCGCGGGCCCCGGCCGAGGATCGAGATCAAGCCCGAGGTCTCAAAGCCTTCCTAGCCGTGCTAGGAAAGCGACGGTGTTCAAATCCCGCTGCGGCCGGATTTTCACCGAAACGTTTCGCTCGTCCAGTCCCATGCAATGTGACTGTTCCAGTGCACTTAGCAGTCAACAAGCCGGTCCATTTGCCCGCTTGCCTGCACACAAAAGCCGTTTTTACGGCTACCCAGATAAATCCAATAAAGAGTGTATTTTCTGGTGTTCCGGCCACGGCCGATGGTGTTATGAGTGTTGTAAGAATGCCCACGTCTCAGTGCCCATTCCCACACGCAGACACAGCCCACCACAATACAGGGCTAGCACGAATAAAATCGACTCATGTCGATTGTGCAATGAATGTAGTGTACGTGCCCACGACACAGTGCCCACAAACACTACACGAAGCATGTCCCACGGTTTCTGTAAAAACGAAACCAACACATTTTCAGTCGGCGCGAGCCGACAGTGTTCTCAGTGCAGTGAGTGTGCCCGCTATCCCGCGCCCACATTCCCTCACAGACATGCCGAAGCCCACGGGGTTCGTCCCGCTCGCCTTCTCTCCACAATCTGTCAGAGAGAAGCCGAGCGCGGTCGGGCTGCCCGTTGTGATCAGCGCACCCCCCGCCTCGCGCATTGCAAACACAGTGTTTGTTTCTCAGCACACCGGAGCTCTCCGGCCGCCGCTATGCCGCGGCCAGAGCCCAGATTTCATTCTACCTCTAGCTATTCATGCACATGCGTGGGCAAAGCTTCCCGGGGTATCAGAATGGGTGCTGAACACTATAAAAAGAGGCTATTCGCTGCAGTTCGCTCGACGCCCCCGCCGTTGTGCGGCGCGAGTCGAAACGACGGTAAAAAACGAAGTATCTCATCTACTTCGAGCCGAGATAGCGAAACTACTGAGCAAAGGGGCGATAGAACCTTTATCTCAGGCTCAGAGCGAAGGGGGTTTATACAGCAGGTATTTTCTGGTACCCAAAAAAGACGGGGGTCTCAGACCCATTCTAGATCTGCGACAGCTGAACAGAGCGCTCGCGAAGCGCCAGTTCAGAATGATTACAACCAGGAAAATCCTCGCGCAAGTTCGCCGGGAAGACTGGTTTATGTCAATAGATCTGAAAGACGCCTATTTTCAAATACAAATAGCGTCACGTCACAGGCAATTCTTGAGATTCGCCTTCGAGGGCCAGGCATACCAATACAAAGTCCTGCCGTTCGGCCTGTCCCTGGCACCCCGTACATTTACGAAGTGCATGGACGCGGCTCTCGCACCCCTGAGACTCCAGGGCATGCGAATTTTGAACTACTTGGACGATTGGCTGATTCTAGCTCGATCACGATCAGAGCTCATAGAACACAGGGCCACATTACTCGAGCATCTCGAGAATCTGGGTCTCACAGTCAATTGGGCGAAGAGCTCGCTGTTTCCCAGCCAGAAAATTTCTTTTCTGGGAACAGTGCTGGACTCGCTATCCATGACAGCGCGTCTGACGCCAGAGCGCGAACGGGACATTCAGAGCGCCGCGAAATCCTTCCGCCGCGGCTCGGTTGTCCAGCTCAAAAGGTTTCAGAAAATGCTGGGCCTCATGGCCTCAGCAGCTTCAGTGCTCCAGCTGGGTCTGCTTCGCATGCGCCCACTGCAGCTGTGGCTGAAAGCGCGAGTTCCTCCCAGGGCATGGACCGCTGGTCGGTTTCGCCTCCGGGTCGATCTGAAATGCGTTTCAGCTCTGGAACCTTGGAAGATAACCGACTGGTATCAGTCAGGTGTGAGTCTGGGGACTCCCTCGAGTGTGAAGGTGGTGTCCACGGACGCCTCCACCTCGGGATGGGGAGCGCTGCTCGAGGGCAGACCGTTCTTTGGCCAGTGGTCAGAACAGGAAAAGCTCCTACACATAAACTGTCTGGAAATGTTGGCAGTCGACAACGCGCTACGGCGCTTCTGTCCCCAGATAATGGGCCACCACGTCTTGGTCCGGTCGGACAACATGTCAGTGGTGGCATACATAAATCGCCAGGGCGGCACCAAGTCCCGAAACCTTTACAGGCTAACGGAACGCCTCCTGGTCTGGGCTCAGCACAACCTGCTTTCACTGAGAGCGGCGCACGTGCCTGGTCACCTGAATCTGGGACCAGACAGACTGTCCAGAAACAATGTCCCAGCAGGGGAATGGTCGCTGCACCCGCAGACGATCCAACTGCTGTGGGAGACATTCGGCAGAGCGCAAGTGGACCTGTTCGCGTCCCACGAGAACGCTCACTGTCCGAAATATTTCTCCAAGAGCAAGGACGCGCTGGCCCACGTCTGGCCCCGCTGTCCCCTCTATGCTTTTCCCCCCGTCTCGCTCCTGCCTCAAGTGCTGGAACGAATCAGGGAAAATGGATGCCCAGTGCTGCTTGTGGCTCCGCTCTGGACAAACCAGACTTGGTTCCCAGTCCTGATGCGGCTGACCAGCACTGCCCCGTGGCCAGTACCGTTGAGGAAAGACCTCCTCTCTCAGGCCGAGGGCTCGATTTGGCATCCTCGCCCGGAACTTTGGTCCCTACATGCATGGGCCATCAACGGGTACCCGCTAGCCTCCCGGAGGGAGTGCTAAACACGATCACGCAGGCAAGGGCCCTGTCTACTAGACGGCTCTATTCCTCGAAATGGTCTGTGTTCTCTGCTTGGTGTCAAGCTCAGCGCTTTTCACCTGTAGACTGCGGGGTCACGGAAGTACTCTCCTTCCTTCAAGAGCTGCTGGATAAGGGCAGGTCCCCATCCACGCTCAAAGTGTACGTGGCGGCCATAGCAGCGTTTATAAAACCTGTGTCTGGCCAGTCACTGGGGAAGAACGACCTAGTCGTGCGATTCCTCAAGGGAGCTCGGAGGCTGAACCCTCCCAGACCTCCTTCAGTCCCGGTGTGGGACCTTTCTACGGTTTTGGAAGCCATGAAAGGTGCCCCGTTCGAGCCACTCCATTTGTCAGACATGAAGCATCTGTCTTTCAAAACGGTGTTCCTTTTGGCTCTCGCTTCAGTGAAGCGCATAGGGGACTTACAAGCGCTTTCGGTAAGCGCGTCATGTATGGAGTTTGGGCCTAATGACTCTAAGGTCATACTCAAACCAAGGCACGGGTACGTGCCCAAATCCCTCAACACACCGTTCAGGGCCCAGGTCATTTCCCTGTGCGCTCTCTCGGTTCATGATGAGGAGAAAGATGCTAGTCTCCTTTGCCCTGTCAGGGCACTGAGAGCTTATGTGTCCCGCTCGTCTGTCTTCAGACAGACCGAGCAGCTCTTTGTTTTGTTTGGCGGACGCTCCAAGGGCCTGGCCGCATCAAAACAGAGCCTATCCAGATGGGTAGTCGACGCCATAGCACTGGCTTACACTTCTAAGGGCCTGCAGTGTCCTTTGGGTGTCAGAGCGCACTCCACAAGAGGCGTGGCCTCATCGTGGGCGTGGTATAGTGGGGTTACCTTGCAAGATATCTGTACGGCCGCGGGCTGGGCCTCGCCGTCTACATTTATAAGGTTTTATAACCTAGAGGTTCCCGCCTTACAAGCCAAGCTTCTGTCGGTTTAGAATTCAGTGCTATCTGCCCCGCAGTGCGGCCCAGATGCTGAGTTTGCCTGTGCATCGCTCACTAAGCGATAGAAACTGCCCCTTGGGTGTTGAATAACCCGTACTATTACCCAGTTCAGGCTGAACACGTTCACCCTGTCTGCGTAAAACACTGTTAACATAACTAGCTCCTGTAGGATGCTATTTTATGGGGAATGACGCTTGCAGCCTCTCTTCTCCGACTCTCTGTGAGTCTATGGTGATTATGCACTATATGAGCCCCGGGCTACTGCCCTTGGGACTTTGGTGTCGGATCCCAGTACGCACGGCGTTTTGCATTGTGTTCCCCATAGCGTAAGATATTACGCAGTACGAGAGATACTCTCGTAAGAGAACGTACTCGGTTACTAACGTAACCTCGGTTCTCTCTAGAGAGGGAACGAGTACTGCGTATCTTGCCGTGCATACACAGCTCTGGTTCGCTTCGGCGATGAAAACCAGTATACCAGCCTAATCGAGCCGTATTTATAAGGGCGGGACCACGCCCTTTCTGGCGGGACGTGACGAAATGGGCGCAAAGTGCCCCCATTGGGTATGTGTCACGCAGGGCCACTCTCGATAGGCTGCTGCTGTTGCCGCAGGGCAGCCAATAGGCACGCAAGCCGTCTTGCCTATGTCTGCATGCTGCTGCACAGCGTTTTGCATTAATTCAAAATTAAGGATAATTTTTGGCTTCAATATCTCGTGGAAAAGAGGTTTTCCCCATAGCGTAAGATATTACGCAGTACTCGTTCCCTCTCTAGAGAGAACCGAGGTTACGTTAGTAACCGAGTACGTTATAGGCTAAGGATAAAACTGTGGGTCACATTAGTAGGGTTTAAAATATAACAACTTAAATCAACCCTAAATGTATTCACAAAATAAATTGGCAGCTGTTTCTTCAACAATACCACAAAATGAGCAAGTTTCATCAACATCAAGATATTTACAGATAGATGAATTAAACGTGTCGTTCATCTTTGAAGTTGTTGCGCTTGTGATAACGCGTCATAGGTCACATGATAACGTCAACATGGCGGATGATGTCCGGATCGCATTCATACTCAACGAGATTTGGCTATAAAGTACCTACTCTTTTAGCGCTCGTTAAGTAAGTACTCATTGAAATTAAGTACCTACTCATTGAGTATGCGGTTTGGAATGCAGCCCGGGGGTTTATGTAAATTTTAGGGTTGGTGATGTCACTAACCCGGGAGGAATGTCATGTAGTCCCTACCAGCCGTTTTTTGTAGTCCATGAAAAGCAATTTCATGAAAAGAAAATATCTCCCTCTGATATAACCATCTGATCCACCTTGGATAATACAATGAATCAGAGAAGTCGAACGGCTCCTGGTTTGATACCATGTTTCGGTTTCGTTCCTGCACGCGGTTCTGTGTAACTTATTCTTAAAGGAGCCGTATGTAAGATTGTGGCCAAAACTGGTACTGCAATCACTTTCAAATTACTGTAGAGCGGTGTATCCCCTCTCCCTCCTCCCTGACTCGAGGTTGCCAGATAGGCTGCAGGATCCAGCAGGAACGTAGGCTGCTGCAAGAAGCTTTTTCTGTTAATTATGTTTATGCTTCAAATGAGAGATGTTTTGCAAAGTAATTATATATCGCAAAAATTTACTAATGGTGATTAGCCAAATATAATCGTAAAGATGCACGCTCGTATGTGACAGTACATTGTTAGAACAGTAGCTGTTAGTCTAACCTGTAACGATGGTATCTGTCATTAACGTAACTGTCCATAACGCTAAAATATGTGATGTGAAAGATTACGTGTCATTCTATTATTTTTGGCTGTAGAACTTACATGATAAACAATAATGGGCGTGTTAATGTTGTTTTCCTCAGCGTCTCATCATAATGACAGAGAAACGGGCTCTGATGATGCATTGCTAATGTTAGTAATGACGACTCGCCGTTTTTATTACCTAAACAATTCCTTACCTTTTCAATTCGATGACCCACCTCCTCCATATGAGCTGTAACGTTACTTTGCACACGCATAACTTTGTTCGACTGTCATGAATATTTGAAATGTCCATTTACATCAAGTACAAGTTAGCCAAATATAGATAAAACTTACCTGTCCAGGAGAAAATTAGCAACGTTGGCGTCTGTCCGTTTTCAGCCGTCTCCATCTTTCAAAAGCATCTCCTATACAGATCCTTGTTTTATTTCGGACTTTGTCACAAAGTATTTCGGATTCATAACAAGTTTTTTTTGGTTTCGCAACGTTAGACATTTTTTTTTTTATCCGATTCGCACGTTTGTAGCTGCAGCTGTGGCAACTAGCAGAGCTGGCAACCCGGATGCCGCAACACTACTGACTTCGTGATTGGTAGATAGGTGGAGGGTGGCGCATCAGACCAAAACACAACATGACAACATCAACATCAGTTGAGGGCTGCAACTTCACTTTTTAAATGACAATATCCTGGCCGGACTACTGTTGTCAGTGATATAAGTATTTGAAATGAACATGATTTCTTAATGTCTAGTGACATATCAGGGCCATTTTATGATTAATTGAAATAAATTTCTTACATACAGCTCCTTTAAGATTCACTTCTGACATGTATTATATTCTATAATAATTTATATACCCTCAACAGAGTGTGTTGAGACCGAGACAAGACCAAGACCATACCAGCACTCCTCAAATGTATCTACTGTCTGAGAAATATCTTACATTAAATCAATAGATACAATTAGAATAATAAGACACTATAGAGCTGTTACCAATCAAATCACTGACAATAAAATTCATGTTTATGTTGCAGAGTTGCATCTGAATTGGTACAATTACACATGCATAAATATTGTTGAGATTAATGTTTTAAAATTAATATTTTCAATATAGAAATATGATGGAAAATAAAATGATAGGTTTACTTTTAAATGTGAAACTGACATCAAAACACTTAATGAGTTGCCGAAATAGCAAATACTTGCCTAAAATTGTCTAAAATTCAAGTCACTCATTATTCTTATACCTATTATTATTGTTGTTATTGTTTATTCTTGTTTATTGAATGTTTGTATAATATCAATATCACATTTGCAGTCGTGGTGCTCTTATTCGTAAAAACAGCTCTTTTGCTCTTGTGATATTGCTTTATTATATGTTGTAATGTAAAAATCTCATACAAGTACTTTTTTGCAATCTTTGAATTTTGAGTGTGTTCGTATTAATTTGGGGCATTTTCTTTTTTTTTGAGACAAATCTGCATTGATTTTGAACCCGACACCACAGTAACAAAAGATAATCACATTGGAAATAAGTTATTGATTGCATTTTAAACATTACGTTTTACATGAAATTACATTAATGATGTTAACAAATAAATCAGACTATGCACCAGCAATTTAGTGATATCCTGGCCTTGACTGGTCTTGAGATAAAATCCTGAGTCCTCTTAGTCTGACACTGGCAAGGACTGAATTCAAAAGATGTATTTCAACTATGGTGTTGGCACATGCATAAACTATATAGTGTTATTTACAGATTAATTGTGTTGCATTAAATGCGTTCTGTTGGCTTTTGCTTCTGAGGCAGGACCTGACCATCAGTGAATGTGATATTATGATGTTTATTTGTCAGAGAATCTATTGTAAAATAAATGGCTCATCTCCTTAAGTCTGTCGTTTTGTTTTTCAAGAGGCCGTTAGCTTAGTGCTTTGCTGTGTTAATGAAACATTAGTTTACTCAAGAGATCAGTTGATAGTGTTGCTCACACTATTTCTGCAGCACAACATGTGATTCACACAGATAAAATTACAGGACATAAAGAGCTTTACATAAAATCTGTATTTTATTGTGCAGATCCACTAAATACATAATTTTAGCTGAACTGTAGCATCTGCTTTAAACATGCATGAAATCGAATAGATAAACAACACATTAGATCTAGTTTTAGCTCCCTCTGTAGTAGCTAAAATGAGGATTCTTATCCTAAATAATTAACTATTTCATCCAATGTCATTTGAGTTGACACCACCTAAGGGTTGAAGCGGGTGATGTAAGGCCTCTGGGGATAAAGGACCTGTGAGTTCACCTGAGGGCGTGGCCAAAACCGGAAGTGACAATCTATGACCTCACGGCCGGACTCCATGTGAAACAGATTGATTCAATCCGCTTTATATATTCTCAATCCTTTACTTGAGATTGTGATTTTTTGTTGTTGTATATATATACTTATTTTTTTGTAATAATTTTTTTTCCATTCGGAAATCTATCCTGGACAGCGAGTGTCAAGCCTTTTTCTTTGTTCAGCCACCAAAGTATACTATTTATCTGCTACACCCTCTTCAGGACGAGACACCCGACCACTGACCCTTTCTCATGAGCAATATCCACAGACTTTAATGGAGTGGATCCATTTATCTTCATCTCTATTATGATTTAGATATATTACATAGATCTTGTATTTCCAATTAAGCTGTATATTTAAACATCTGATGAATCACATAAAGGTATTTCATTTCAAAATAACTGTACAATGATATTAGATATTAGATTAGAATTGTTCTCTTGCAGATCCATTTTTTTGAATTATAACATGACATATCTTCCCAACCTGATGAAGTCATTAGAGCACAATAATAATAATATCTATAAGATGGATTCTGATATCTCCAATACCTGAAACAACAATGAAGAAGACTGTTGGATTTCCAGTAGAGTCAGTTATGAGTATGACATCATATTTACAGTAGAGAAATTCCGACTAATGATCAGTTAAATTCAGTGATCTCTTACCCATTTGTTATTGTAGTGCCATCGATCCATTTCCACACTCCCTCTGTCTCTTTCAGACCAATCCAAAAATGATGATAACCTGCAACCTTCTGCAAAAACTCCTGTTATGATAGAACAGTAGTATATTGTATAATATATGTAGTAATAATAATTACAATAACAGTAATGCACCTTTCTCTCACTAAAACAGAACGACCCATGTTTCAATGTGCACAAACTTTTTTCTTTCTCACTCACTTGTTCCTCTTTGCTGTTTATGATCACTAGATCTGCTCCTCTCTGTTGACAATCTTGTCTGCTTTCACTCCACGTCTTCATCTCAGATGAAATATAATAAAAACTGAAGTTGCAGTAAATCCATTTGAAGTTGTCAGCACGCTGATCTATAATTAAAACAGTTTAGATATTAGTTTACACAGTTCAGCTTTGTCCGTGTTGAAATTTATTTAATGAACAGACACTTGATGTTAAAGTCACTGCTTATTTTTATTGAAGTAGAATGGTAGAAAAAAAGCTAATTTTTTAATGATTTAATGAGGAAATCAAAAAATTACCTTGTTCATAAAGGCCACGTTGGAGTTCATCAATCTTGTTTTTTATCTGCTCTCTTTCCGCAGTCAGATTTTTTTTCATGATCAGGAAATGTTCTTTATCTTCTATTAATTTTTTATTCTTTGTAAATATCTGCTCTCTTTCCTCAGTCAGATTATTGATATGAGTTAGTAACTGCTTTCTCTCGGTGGTGAAATACACACAGAGCACCATTACAACAGTCAGCAGAAGAACACACAGCAGATACACACACACTTCAAGTGCTCTGTGCTTTCTATTCTTCAATGAGACACTTCCTGAAGACGAGTCGACAGACACAAGATTAAATTAGTTGTCACACTTTGGTAACACTTTATATTACGACCCGCAAACAACTGCGTAAGTACACCGAAATTATGGTGTACGTTTCTGTAATTATAGTGTACTTATATGTAGGTATGGAAACAATATATTAAGTTTTGGGTAATACAGGGGTAACAAGCAGATATACAACCTGCAAAGGACTTCGTAAGTAAACCGAAATTACGGTGTACGTTTCTGTAATTATAGTGTACCTCCGTGTAGGTATAAGGGAACAATATGTTAAGTTTTGGGTAATAAAGAGGTACAACCAGATATACAAGCAAATTATTTATAATGTAATTATTTTAAAACTAACAGATACCTATTCTGTTAATATATTCCAGGCAAAAATTGTACATCTGTTGTATATAAAAGTTTTTATCACATTTCTGGCTAAATATATTCTTGTGCAATGTAGTTACGGGGTAATTTTGACATCTGTGGGTTGTAAATTAAACATATATATAAACTTTCACATTGTATTGCAATGACACTTAAATGTGCAGGGCAAATATACTGTGTAATTAGAAAGTTTTTTTTTTGTTTGTTTTTTTCTTAATAAGAGTACCTTTCTCTGGAATTACTGTGCAAATAGTGTTGTTTCGTATTGTTACATAGTAAGTAGTGTTTGTTACCCGTTTCAACTGTGTATTTACAGGGTAAGTGTAACTCCTGCGGGCTGTAAATTAAAGTGGCACTTGTTACCCCCTTGTTCTGTGTAGTTACAGGGTAAATACTTTGAAATTTTGTTTTGAAATTTTTTTGTAAAATAAAAGTCAGAAATTAAATGGGATCCTTTATTGTATATTTACTGCACTTACCCTGTAACTACACAGAACAAGGGGGTAACAAGCGCCACTTTAATTTACAGCCCGCAGGAGTTACACTTACCCTGTTAATACACAGTTGAAACGGGTAACAAACACTACTTACTATGTAACAATACGAAACAACAATATTTGCACAGTAATTACAGAGAAAGGTACTCTACTAAAACAAAACCAAAAAACATTTTAATTACACAGTATATGTCAGGTTGTGTGCAGGTTGCTGAAGACGAGGACACGGTAGCTATAGTTTAGGAGATTTATTTTACAAACTTAAACTTCCATAAACATACAAGAACAAAAGAACAAACTCCAGGACTTCAGGGATAACACAACCATAAATTGACGACGACCAACAAACACTGAGGGAAAACACAAGGCTTAAAAGAACTGGGACTAATGGGAAAATTAACTGAACACAGGTGAAGAAACTGAACACAAACGAGGAGCGGGAAAAACTAACAGGACTAAACCAAAATCACAAAGACAGGGGGGAAACAAGATCACAGAACATAACTAAACACATAGAAAACGTGACAGAACCTCCCCCTCCCCGAAGGCGCATCCTCGCGCCGTATAACATCCAAAGGGGTGGGAGGGTGGGCGCCCTGGAGGCTGACGAGGGCATGGTGGTGCAGGGACGGGAAGCCTCCAGGGGCGGAGCTGGTAGCTCGGGGAACTGGGGTGGAACAGGCTGTGGACATGGCCATGGCGGAGCTGTCGGAGCAGGCTGTGGGCGTGGCCAGGGCAGAGCTGTCGGACCCTCGGGCGGCCAGGGCGGAGCTGTCGGACCCTCGGGCGGCCAGGGCGGAGCTTTCGGACCCTCGGGCGGCCAGGGCGGAGCTTTCGGACCCTTGGGCGTCCAGGGCGGAGCTGTCGGACCCTCGGGCGTCCAGGGCGGAGCTGTCGGACACTCGGGCGTCCATGGCAGAGCTGTCGGACCCTCGGGCGTCCAGGGCGGAGCTGTCGGACCCTCGGGCGTCCAGGGCGGAGCTGTCGAACCCTCAGGCGTCCATGGTGGAGCTGACCCTTCGGGTGGCCATGGCGGTAAGGACCCTTCGGGTGGCCATGGCGGTGAGGACCCTTCGGGTGGCCATGGCGGTGAGGACCCTTCGGGTGGCCATGGCGGTGAGGGCCCTTCGGGTGGCCATGGCGGTGAGGACCCTTCGGGTGGCCATGGCGGTGAGGGCCCTTCGGGTGGCCATGGCGGTGAGGACCCTTCTGGTGGCCATGGCGGTGAGGACCCTTCGGGTGGCCATGGCGGTGAGGGCCCTTCGGGTGGCCATGGTGGTGAGGGCCCTTCGGGTGGGCGCCCCCCCCCCCAAAATTTTAATGGGGAAATTGACAGGAAAGGGGGGATCCGGCAGCAACGAGGGTCTTGGGCTGGGCAGGACCAGCGGTGAAGAGGGCTTTGAGCCAAGTAGGACCAGCGGCAAAGGAAACTCTGGGCTGGACAGGACTGGCGCAGGATCAGTGGGCTCTGGTCCAGGATCAGTGGGCTCTGGTGCAGAATCAGTGGGCTCTGGTGCAGGATCAGTGGGCTCTGGTGCAGGATCAGTGGGCTCTGGCGCAGGATCAACGGGCTCTGGCGCAGGATCAACGGGCTCTGGCGCAGGATCAACGGGCTCTGGCGCAGGATCAACGGGCTCTGGCGCAGGTTCAATGGGCTCTGGCGCAAGACTGGACGGGACCAGCACATCATGGGACTCGGAACTGGACGAGGCCAGCACATCATGGGACTCGGAACTGGACTGGGCCAGCACATCATGGGACTCAGAACTGGACGGGGCCAGCACATCATGGGACTCGGAACGGGACGGGACCAGCGGCGAAGGCTCTGGGCTGGACGGGACCAGCGGTGAAGGCTGTGGGCTGGACGGGACCAGCGGTGAAGGCTGTGGGCTGGACGGGACCAGCGGTGAAGGCTCTGGGCTGGACGGGACCAGCGGTGAAGGCTCTGGGCTGGACGGGACCAGCGGTGAAGGCTCTGGGCTGGACGGGACCAGCAATGAAGGCTCTGGGCTGGACGGGACCAGCGGTGAAGGCTCTGGGCTAGACGGAACCAGCAGCGAAGAGGGCTTGGTGCTGGACGGAACCAGCGGCGAAGAGGGCTTGGTGCTGGACGGAGCCAGCGGGGAAAAGGGCTCTTCAGAACCATGGATGAGGATGGATGGCATGGCGAAGATGGTTGGAGCCATCACTGGGGTGATGGTGATGTGGAGACCTCTCTCCATCAGGATCCTGATGAGGTAATCCGTCAGGTCATGGCCAGCCAAATCCATCTTGTCTTGGTTGGTCGTTCTGTCAGGTTGTGTGCAGGTTGCCGAAGACGAGGACACGGGAGATTTATTTTACAAACTTAAACTTCCATAAACATACAAGAACAAAAGAACAAACTCCAGGACTTCAGGAATAACACAACCATAAATTGACGACAACCAACAAACACTGAGGGAAAACACAAGGCTTAAAAGAACTGGGACTAATGGGAAAATTAACTGAACACAGGTGAAGAAACTGAACACAAACGAGGAGCGGGAAAAACTAACAGGACTAAACCAAAATCACAAAGACAGGGGGGAAACAAGATCACAGAACATAACTAAACACATAGAAAACGTGACAGTATATTTGCCCTGACATTTAAGTGTCATTGCAATACAATGTGATAAGGTAAGTACTAAGTACTACATGGTACGTTCTAAATTAAAATCATAGCAGAAACTAATTTTTTTGGCTTAACGTTAAGTAGTTTAGTAAGAAAAGCCAATAAATTCAATTTTTATCATACTGTGCTTACATACAGCCATATACAGGTGCTGGTCATATAATTAGAATATCATCAAAAAGCTGATTTATTTCAAGAATTCAACTTAACAGGTGAAACTAATATATTATATAGACTCATTACATGGAAAGTGAGATATTTCAAGACTTTATTTGTTATAATTTTGATGATTATGGCTTACAGCTTATGAAACCCACAAAATCAAAATCCCAGAAAATTAGAATATTACATGAAATCACACAGTAATTACACAGGAATACCATGGTCATTGAACCAGGTTTTGGTTCTTTTGGCAGTGTGGGCAGGTGCAAATCCTGCTGGAAAATGAAGGAAGCATGAAGTGCTCTGAAAATGTCCTGGTAGACGGCTGCGTTGACTCTGGATTTAATAAAGCACAGTGGACCAAAGTCCTCTTTTCTGATGAGAGCAAATTTTGCATCTCATTTGGAAACCAAGGTCCCAGAGTCTGGAGGAAGAATGGAGAGGCACACAATCCAAGATGCTTGAAGTCCAGTGTGAAGTTTCCACAGTCTGTGTTGGTTTGGGGAGCCATGTCATCGACTGGAGTTGGTCCACTGTGCTGTCCACTTAACGCAGCCGTCTACCAGGACATTTTCAGAGCACTTCCTGCTTCCTTCAGCAGACGAGCTTTATGGAGATGCTTCCTTCATTTTCCAGCAGGATTTGCACCTGCCCACACTGCCAAAAGAACCAAAACCTGGTTCAATGACCATGGTATTCCTGTGTAATTACTGTGTGATTTCATGTAATATTCTAATTTTCTGGGATTTTGATTTTGTGGGTTTCATAAGCTGTAAGCCATAATCATCAAAATTATAACAAATAAAGTCTTGAAATATCTCACTTTGCATGTAATGAGTCAATATAATATATTAGTTTCACCTGTTAAGTTGAATTCTTGAAATAAATCAACTTTTTGATGATATTCTAATTATATGACCAGCACCTGTATATATATATATATATATATATATATATATATATATACACGTTTAATTTACAACCCATAGATGTCAAAATTACCCCGTAACTACATTGCACAAGAATTTTTGCCAGAAATGTGATAAAAAACATTTATATACAACAAACAAAAAACAATTTTTGCCTGGAATATATTAACAGAATAGGTATCTGTTAGTTTTAAAATAATTACATTATAAATAATTTGCTTGTATATCTGGTTGTACCTCTTTATTACCCAAAACTTAACATATTGTTCCCTTATACCTACACGGAGGTACACTATAATTACAGAAACATACACAGTAATTTCGGTTTACTTACGAAGTTCTTTGCAGGTTGAATATCTGCTTGTTACCCCTTTATTACCCAAAACTTAACATATTGTTCCCTTATACCTACACGGAAGTACACTATAATTACAGAAACGTACACCGTAATTTCAGTTTACTTACGCAGTTGTTTGCAGGTCGTAATATAAAGTGTTACCCACACTTCTAATATATTCTTAAGAAATTTACTCTTACAGTTTTGCTCAATCACTTTGGCTCAATTCTCAAATGAGATCTCGCAAATAAGTTCAGATCTCTGAACAATACATTTCTTGTTCAACCCAATTTGGATTTCTTTTTTATTTAAGCAAATTCCACCTGTTTTAGTACAAGTGTTTTTGTGCAAAAGAGTAAGTACTACACAATATCTTAATGCACATAGCCTGCTGATAAAAACTGATGAGATGATTCTGATTTAAATTGTCATATTCAACACATCTAAACAGCCTTTCATCGTGTGAGCCATTCAGTTATCAAAATCTGTCAGACATACTTGTCATTTCTAAAACATATTTATGGCAAGGCATGTTTGTGATGGTGAAAAAACATTTTTCTTAACCTTAATTAAATGTTTTGGGTGAGTAACTACATTTTGCAGACATGATGTCCCATTAAACAGTTGTGACAATTGAGTTTGGAGAATGTTAAGACTGTTTAAACAATAAACCAAAGCTATTGAGAAAAACACAAGAGATACTACAATACCTCTGTCTGTTTGTTATAATGTGTATCAGATGAATTATGTTACCTGTGTGTTGAAGTGGCTGATGTCTCTCTGTGTTTGTCCTCAGATCATAATGTCTCACAGTATCTGCACTGTCATAGATATCCACCATCATCTCCACTCTTTCTCCTCTGTTCATTTCCACAGTCTCAGTCATCAACATCACATCATCATATATAACTTCAGTACTCTCTGATCTCTTAATGTCATTCATTATAACGCTGTGTTAATGGTTAATGCTGCTGTTGTTCTAGCTTCAGATTGTTTAGGCTGCAATGCTTTGCATTTCATCAGCCTGTCGGAAAATAAACGGATATAAATAAGTCAGAAATAAACTCACAATCAAACTGTTAGTGATCAAGGTGTGAATCATGTGACATTCGAGCTGCCAAGACAGGAAATATTGAGATGTGCCTATTCATACCAAGAGTCTAAAAACAGAACATTTATGATCATAAGAGGTCAGGCAATCATCTCATAATTTGTATTTCTTAAAACTGAAGAGTGTAATTTCTGCAACATTAAATTATCATTAGATGGATTTGCTAAAATAATTAGTTTTAAAACTGTTTCTTCAAACAATCCCCCCTTGTAATTGAGTTTCGGTGGCAGTCTGAGGCTTTGTTGAGGAAAGTTAAATACACATTCGTGGTGATTCATCTATCACTAGAGTCACAGAGGAGAATGAAGGTCCATCAGTTTGTCTGCTGGCTTTGATTGCTCTTGATATCACCAACAGGGAGGAAAAAGACGACCAGACCACCCTAGTAAAATATATATATATATTATAAGTAAGTATATTTAAGTATATTTATCCACAATTTATTCATACTTTAGTATAACTAAATGTATTTATAGCGCAATAAAAATTGGTATACTTTGTCTGGGAACACTACGGACAGGATTCAAACTGGGCCGCTGCCACACAAGCACACTCGGTTTACCAGTTGTGCCACCACACAGATGGTGTACTTGTACTATTTACAAGTGCTGCTATAAGCAAACAGATTTTTCCATTACTGACAGCACAAATTATATGGATTTAAAGACTGCGAATCGCAGAGAAAAGTCTCAATGTAGGAAGACCCAAAACATCCAATGACCCCAGGATACATCACTGATGATGTGTCCCAGCGCATCTGCATGATGTATAAAATCCTGTGGTGAAGGCAGCAGTAAACCTTCCTAGTTCACAGAAGCACTTCTAATCAGGGTAGACTTGAATTTCCGATATATATATATATATATATATATATATATATATATATATATATTGCACACATGCATGTATTACATGTAAATGTACTTTAAATATATTTGAGTGATTATCTTAACAGGCCATGATACATTATGCATGTGATAACTCATTTCACAACTTGACCAATTTAATAGTTTCACATTACCACTGTGTTAAATTGAATCCTGATTCACATTGCATCATGTGGTCAATTTTTTTTTTTTCAAAGTTAAAACATGTTTTGTCAACTACATGCATGTTTTTTTCATGGGGGGGGGGATGCTTCCTGATGATATGAAAAAATAACACAACTTTAGGGTTTAATAAAGACTTCAAAATTATTTACCACCTGAGCAAGCAGAACAATCACAGCAGTGTGTATATATCTAATTATCCCTATATTAATAATAATAATCCTACTTTTACCAATTATGTCTTCTCCATGTACACATTTGTAAATAAAACCCCCATGAGTAACTTTTAGCATGTGAATTGTAGTGTAAGTTTGTAGAATTTAACTAAAACCTTAAAGTTGGGGTGCACAATATATCGGCCACCACATTGGTATCTGCCAATATATGTTAATTTTTAATGTTATCACTATCGGCCCGATAAGAAAATGTGGCCAAAATATTAAAGCCGATAAATACTGGATTATTCCCTTCAGCTGAGACAGTTCAGATGTGTTCTGTTCACTATGATGGTTTTGAATTGCTTGACATGATTAAAATCATTTTGAAAAAGGAAATACAGTTAAGTGCAATATGCAAGTCTTTCATAGGCTACATAAAATTAAAATTAAAATATCATTATAATTGTGTGATTGGGACATGAGACTTTTGTTTTTGTAATCAGGCACTCAAAATGATTTAAAAATTTGGATTTAGATTTATCGGCCAATATAACAGCTATCGGTTTTCAAATATAAAGAATTATCGGTTATTATAGGTATTTTTATATCGGTGCATCCCTACCTTAAAGTGATGCTGGGTTGCTAATTTCACCATCTCACCATATTTCGATTCATAAAGAGCACTGTGTGTTTTACGGAAAAAGAAGAAGTGTAATGCATTCATTCATGAATGTCAAAAACATAAACATTTCTCAGTGTGTTTTAATATCTGGTTGAAGTTAATCAGCTACCAGCTGAGAAAGCAATAGAAAATGAAAAAATAATCAAAACTGAAAATGTATTATACCACCACGAATACATGTATACAAGTTATCAAAAAAAAAGTATTTTAAAAGTCCATCAAAGCAAAACAGAAGTATATAATTAAAACAAACAAACTCGATGGCTGTTGGCTCATTTACTCGCATATGATAATCATTAAATAATATCACATGGCACAATTTAGAAGCTATTGAGCATACAGAAACAAGAAGCTTAACTTCATTTGATGCTGAAACGCAATTAAGTTACCGAAAACAGTTTCTGTGATCCGAGGAGCGTGCGCTAATATTTTCAGTGGTGCTTTAACAAGAAACAGTAAACTCATGAATATTCAAGTAAGCTCTGCCCAGTGTCACAGAAAATTTTAGACACCGAATATTTCAGAACACCTGTTAGGATGCTCAAATAAACAGAATTTTTTTTTGTTCCACAGTATTTCAAGTGGTGCTCACTGCAGAGTCAAATGATGTCCAGTTCCTCCTCTCTGGACGTCTGATGGGGTGGAGGGATAGAGTTGTGGGTTTGGGTTGGGTTAGGGTGTGGTTGGATATTCTAGCTCCACCCATTAGGCCCAAATTACATTCGCTCCTCTTCACTGGATGTCTAGCGAGGGGGATCTAGTGGACAAAGAACACAACTTCCTTACTTGAGTGAAAGTACATATTCTACTGGTCGAATATTACTCTGTTACAAGTAAAAGTTGTAAAGACTGATTTTTACTTAAGTAAAAGTACAGAAGTACTTAAATATCAAAAGTCAAAAGTAAATGCCAATGCATTGTTTTATTATTGTTGCATTGTTGTATGTAATACTTACAGTACCTCATGCCTCTGAATGCCTGTCTACTATGAGAATGGTTTAAACAACAGAAACTCAAAATATTATGTTATCTGAACCTCATAAATTATCTAAGTTGATTTGACAAAAGAAGAATGTTGTGATAACAAATCATGATTTTTATTTTTTACAGTGTACCCTCAAATCAATATCAAATTTATTTCTAGAACACAGTTCCAGTAGTGGGATTGAATGTGAGATTGAGTAAGTGCACTCAATAATTCTAACAGCATAATGCTTTAATTCTATCAGCATAAGACACTGAAAAAAGAATGTCAAGATAAAAAAAAAGAAAGAAATATGTTTAGACAATAGAAATGTGTACAGGAAGTGTAGAGATTCACTTTTTTTGAGTTTCAAAAGATTTTTAATGTTTTATTTCATGCTCTGATTTTACACTGTCAGGTTTCCCACTTCCATCATATACAAGTTTCACTTTAAAGCACAGGAAGCAGCTCATTTAACATATGCAACTTCACACCATGAAATTCACATTTATGCAAGGAGATTAAATTACTGTTCTAAATCTTTACAAGATCTTTGAAAATGTCCCTAGAAATATCGTTAAGATTTTCTTTGAGAACCTAAGGTATAATTTGACACCTGTGGGCAATATTGAGCCCAACATTTGATCTGTGCCCACACACTGCAGCTGTTAGCAAAGAAACGTGGAACATGTTAGCAGCAGACGCCAGAAACATGAATTAACTTTACCCTGTTTTAGTGTCGTTCTTCAATTTCTTTATCCAAAAATACAAGCTCACAGTCTCCTGTATTTAAATATAGGAAATATTTCATTCACTGGGCATCAAAAAATCAATTTCCTGTCTTCATATTTCACTTGACATCCCTGACAGAAAACAAATAAACAAACCCACTAGCCCACACACATGCTAGCAACTGCACACACACACACATACAAAACACACTTGGTCTGTCTCTAAGGCAATTTATAAACAAAACACCCTCTATTCTTTCACTTTTCCTCCGCTATCTTAATGCCGCGCCCTCCTGCTTCTGCTTTTTGTTTCCCGCTTAACAGACATGTGTTTTGCCCGCCTCATAATCCCTGTTGCATGTTCAGTCTGTCCACATTATGCAGTAATCTTCAGATTAGATATAATTCACAAATTTATCAACTGCCTTTTAGTGTTTACTTACACTCTAAAAAATGCTGGTTTGTTTCAACCAATGTTCGAGTCAAATATGGACAAAACCAGGTTGGGTTAAAAAGATTAATTAAAAAATAATTAAACACAAAGGCTGGGTTTGTCCATATTTGACCAAAACAACCCAGCATTTTTAGATTGTACATTTACATCAAGTCATTCAGATGCTTTTATCCAAAGTTAGAAATGCTACACAAATGGTAAAATGTGTTAACAAGTAGCTTTTTTAAAAATTATTTCTAGCAGTTACACACTTGCATGTTGTTGTAAATTCTACAGGCAAAAAAAGTTTTAAGTTTTTCATTTGTGGTTTCATCAACTTTAAATGTTTTTCATCTGTATCATGATGCACATAGTTATCAATGTTATTGATAATAACCACACCCTTTATTATGAAGGACAAATATTAGTCCATGCTAAAGACCACTAATTACCACAGATTAGGATAGTCTCTCTGATAATGATTATGTCCTGACCAAAGCTTATTAGGGAGCTTAATCATTAGTGGGCTGTTTAGGGGCTGATGACCCTCCATATGCAGAGCAAAATGAAAAAAGATACTGTGAATTTTTCTAATGTGAATCATTTTATATATCATATAACAAAGTAATATATAAATAGTTTATGGATGGATGGATGGATGGATGGATGGATGGATGGATGGATGGATGGATGGATGGATGGAGGATGGATGGATGGATGGATGGATGGATGGATGGATGGATGGATAGATAGATAGATAGATAGATAGATAGATAGATAGATAGATAGATAGATAGATAGATAGATAGATAGATAGATAGATAGATAGTTCAGTAATACTTGTTTTAAATATTTGTAAATAACAAGTGAAGATGTTGTTAAATTATTTATTTTTAAAAAATTGTAGTACTTTTTTACCTTTGTAGTATATTTCAGGGAATTCATATTTTAGGTGATGACTTTTTTTTTGTCTTTTTTAAAGAGCTCTTTAGTGTTGTTGCGTCTGTGTACACAACATAGTTTGAGGCAGCCAAGTACAAAACCAGAAACACAAGGAAATCAGCTTAAAACATGCATTTCCTGTCAGTCACTTGCTTTGATTTTGAACTGGCAGAGGACAATAAAAGACAAAGCAACTAGCCTCAGCCCAGCGTTAACAGGAAAAACAGCGCACATGAGGGAATGTTGCAGACATTCCAGCCGAATCCATGAGCTTTAACGGATGACAAAACATGAGGCATACACAAGAAATTCATAATACACATTTTATTCATAAAGTACTGCATAAAAGAATCATACAGCAGTGTTTTCCACAATATCAAAATAAAAGTTGACTTGCACACATTTCATTAGCTCACACTCGCACGCACAGTATCTCATCTGTCGAAGCTGCCACCTATTAATTGGCCGTCCCTTTTCCCCGACAACATTTGTCAACTGCCATCTGTCTGTCTGAGTTTACCCCCCTCCATGTTTTCGTCTCCCCAAAACACCCACCTCCCCCCTTGAAAGTCTTTAATCAAGCTGCAACACTTCTTCTCATGTAACGCTCTCATCCCTCCCTCCCCTATCTTGACGGTTTAGATAAGACAGACTGGCCACCAGGGTTTTTATCACTGCCCTTACGAACAAGTGCTTAATGGACAAAAAATAAACAAGCAACCAAAAAGGTAAGGAGCATGGTTAAATGCACTAATACAGTTTCAAAAGTAAAGAGTTCATAAATTGCTCTCAAAGCCTTCTGTGGTCCACCCACCACCCTGCAGCTCCAAAGTAACAGCAGAGTCTGTGAAGCTCAATCTCGGGGGCCGCGAGAGATGCAGACGCAAGCAGAAAAGCCCTCGCTCGTCCTCCTCAATGTACATTCAACTGTGTCCCGCACGTCTGGAGCGCAGCTGTCGGAAGGGGGGTCTGCTTTCCAGAAGCTGCTTGTGGTCTCAGAGACACCAGGACAAACAGACTGCATCAAGTTCTTCAGAACCAGAACGCTCTCCTTTATATTACACAGAGTACCAACGCATAGTCACGGGACAGGAGAAGCTGGTTCCTCAAGTTCCCACAGTCAGATACAAAAGGAAAGTCTTCTTGTCCCCAACAAACAGAGTTACCTTTGAGTTCTTGTGAAGGATGTAAGAGTTTGAGGGAAGTTGTTGACTTGTTACCCCAATTCTGTGTCACCCTTCCACCCGCCTCCTCACACCTTAGTAGCCAGCGACTGGGCCTCGGTCTTCTGTGAAGAGAGGGAGCTGGCGGGGCTGGCGTGAAGGGCTTTCTTCAGGTTGAGGAGGCAGAGGCACTGAGAGCGGAAGCGGAGGTCAAAGAAGGCGTAGAGGAGCGGGTTGAGGCAGCTGTTGACGTACGCCAGGCAGGTTGCGTAGGGATGGGCCATCAGCAGGAGGTTCAGGAAGGTGCAGGAGTCAGGCGCTAGGTTCAGGTACGAGAGGGCGTCCATGGTCTTCACGACGTGGAAGGGCATCCAGCACGCAGCAAACACCACCACCAATGTGGTGATGATCTTGAGCAGGCGGCGCTTGCGCTGGTCCTCCTTGCGAAGGCTGTTGAAGTGACGTGTGACGGTGCAGCCGATGAACCCGTAGCACACCATCATGGCCAGAAGCGGGATCAGAAAGCCAAGAGCCGTGGAGGAGATGCTGAGGCCTGCAATCCAAAAGGTCTCCTGGCCCGGTTGGCTCACCACCAGGCTGAAGTCCATGGCACAGGAGGTGCGGTTGGTTTCTGCGTCGTACACCGTGGTGCGGAAAAGCAGGGTGGGTGCAGCCAGCACACCTGAAAGAAGCCAGATGGTGGCCAGCGAGGCCCGCATGTGTCCTCTGGTCCGCAGCTGTGTGCTGGTGAGCGAGTGCACGATGGCCATGTAGCGGTCCAGGCTCAGGCAGGTCAGGCAGAAGACACTGGCGTACATGTTGAGCAACACCACGTAGCTGCTGATCTTGCAGAGGGCCACGCCAAAGGGCCAGTGGTATCCCAGGGCAGTGTAGACGGCCCACAGAGGCAGAGTCACCACAAAGGTCAGGTCAGCAAGAGCCAGGTTTCCAATGTAGACATCCGCAGCTCTGCGCTTGGACTGGGCCCGCCACACTGTGAAGATGACCACACCATTACCAGTGAGGCCCAGGATGAAAATAAGCATGTAGAGCACAGGAATCAGTGAATATGATGGTTCCCACTCATCAAAGTCACACATTGAGCTGTTTGCTGCCTCGTCGTAGTAATCTTGGCTGTAGTCAGCAGTCATGTTGTCCATGGCATTCATTCCTCCAAAAATCTTTAAGTGTTTAAAGTATCCGTTGACAAGAGATCTAAATGATCACAGAGAAGTTGCTTGTGATGTGTTCAGGTCAGAATACACTTTCAGCTGGACAAACGGAGGCTTTTAAACCCTCAGGATCTCACACTCCCCTCCCCTCACCCCCGACCCCTCCCCTCTACCCCAGTGACCCCTCCTCTTACCGCACTGCACTGCAGCTTCCACAGGAAAACACATAGGATTAATCAACGCAATATAAAAATAACAAGTTAACAAAAATAGTTGCAAGAGGAACTACTGAGAAACAGCGCGTAGCCTACATTCAAAGCGGACATTAAAAATAGTCGCACATCACAGCCGTAAATAATGCTGCAGAAATAGATGGTTTAAATTAATAAGAGCTCTGCTTTACGGTGTTTTTATATATATAAACTTGCTTTTATATAGGCTATTTATATATACACTAATAATACTGTATACACGATGATGTAGGCGTTTTTCGCGTTTGTATTAATATTTTCAGGAGTTTACTATTTTAAAAGTTAAACACGAAACTTCTCTATCTGTCGCGACATGTCAGGACCTGTGTTTTTTCCCTGTACGAATTAATTGATATTGTAATGATGGACGGATGTGAATGTGTGAACAACTATCTATTAGTTGGACGATTCGAGGGCTCTAATTTCCATTCATATGCGTTTGAGTCTGCATGCGCTCACAGACTTGCCCGAGCAAGATCATATGTCCGAGTTTATCCGAGCTCATATAGTGCAGCATCATCATGCGTATAAAAATTGTGCGTAAGACTAATCTTCAGTTCTAAACGCCGTTTTCAGCATGAAATTTATGTGCCGTATAAGGCTATTTTAGGATGAAATTGCTCAACCGCCGCGTTTTCTCTACAGTTCCTCGATTTCACTCGTGACATTCGTAATCGTAAGCAAATAACAGCCGAATGTAAAAGTAATAAATGCAATAATTAAAACAACATCATGTGTTGAACTAGCAGCAATAAGCCACGCCACTGTGCCAAAAAAGTTTAAAAATAAAGAAATATTAAATAAATATTCTAATAGAGAGTATCAAATAGTAATAATGTAAACGTGACACACAATAATGAAAGTAACATATTCATACTTTGTGCTCGACAATGTATGATGATATAAAACACTGGCAATAAATAAATATGTAAAAATAAATAAATAGGCTAAATAATACCTCATAATTATTTGATACCTTATAAAAATAAAGTCTTATTTTAACTATACTCATAAGCTATATTTTAAAAATTTTAAATGTAGCCTATATAATCTGTCTAAAAAATAAATACATTTACAAATACATTCACAAACAAAGAAATAATGCACAAGGTTTTTTGCAAAACATTTTTTAAGCTAAAATATTAAAAAGTCTATTATTTATCTATCTATCTATTTACAGTCTGTTATGCTGGAAATTAATGAGTGATTAAATGAAAAAAGAAAGATTGGGAAAGTATTATTTGGGCAGAGTCTGCAACAAACTGCATATGTTATAACATGGTATAATTTTATTTTATTTCTTATCCAATTGTTGTATTTTAGTCACAATGCATACTTATTTGTAAATGATTAAAAAGTTGAATGATAATTTGATTCTTTCATTATGCTTTATTGGGTTCAGTAAACACAAACAACATCACACCCTTGTCAGCTTTCGTTAGAAGATTACGCAACATACACAAGCAACTAAAAGAACCCAGTTCCAGAAAACAAGTCAGATATTTGCTACAGAATTTAAAATAGAATAGAATCCCAACCACTTTGTGTCTGAATGCATGTATAACATACCTTCAGAAGTATTGAATGAAATATAAACAGGGTTTTAAAAAAAAATACTGCAAGGAAACAAGTACGATTTAAATTTACAATTTAGAATGGAAATGGGTCAACTAAATCAATTTCAAAAGAAAGCAGCAGAGAGGTGAGGTTTATTTGCCAGAGGAAACCCACTGTAAATGGCAGATATCAGCAGAGCATTTGGCTCAGCAGTTTAACTGTCTCAGAGTGAAGGAGCAGACGGGAGCTTTCACTCGGCACCCTTCCTCGTCTCTCAGCGATGAGGCGTCAGTGGCGCCGAGGACCTGACCCGCTCAGACACAACTATCCCTCCCTGACCCCATCCCACACACACACACACACACACACATGCACTGGCCAGGCCCAGGACGGGAGGCTGTAGCGTTTGTAAGATCAAGTGTTGTGACATCTTTAAAATGGCTCAACATGTGCTGGAGTTTGTGTTTTCTGACTGTTTGAAACTCTAAAACTCCCTCTAAACATCCTATACAGGGCACAAGCTCTTTTTGGTAGGTCTGAGCAACAGTTAAATGGAGATTTAAACTTGCCCCATGACAGAAACTTCCTTATTTTTATTTATTCTTCATTGAAATGAGCACAACTAAAAACTAGTGTTTTGTTATCAGAAGCTAAATTACAGATCATGCGCTCCCCCCTCCAAATACACACTTCACAGGAGGCATTGGACTTATCTTTCCTTGATTTTAACAGGAGAGATATGATAATGAGACAAATGGTACAGATAGATATGCAAATGCTTGACAGGAGCAATTGGGGGTCCAACAACTGCCAAACTGTTTATTCCTCAGCAATTAAATTTATTTCCGTAGGTCTCAAGTGTCCCCTGTCCAAAATAAAGTATCTTATATCCGTTTCTAAATGGCGTAGTGTTGTTTAAATGTGAAATGATGGGAACGAAACTATTAAGATCTGTGGGCTTCACACATGACAGAGTTTGATGTGGTATTTGCATGCACACACCATACATGGAATGAATGGCAAGCGCAGTGTTAGACCACACACACACACACACACACACACACAGTGACAGAGCTCTTCGAGCAGCTGGATTCAGCGCAGCCTCTTTGATCTGACCTTGGCCATGGAGAATAACTGACTCTGTTTTTCAGAAGTTAACCGACTCAATGTGCAGCGCAAATGAACTGCTTAATAAGGACAAATGTGAACAGGGCATCTGTGTGAGGGCCACGAGGCATTTAGGAGTGTAAGTATATGTTTTAGACAACTGAGAAAACATAGACCTCCTGACAGAGGAGAACAATTGTGCTTATTTACTTTTCAACCAAATTAAATCTTGACGAAACAGCAGTTGTTGACCATCAGCAATCGTAGAATAGTTTCCTTAGAATGAAAGGTTCCATGGAGGTTCTTCACTGAATCATATGGCACTAAAAAATCGTTAGTGTAGTTTGTGTATTTTTCCCACTGTCTCACTCTTCATCTAACTGTCATGATAAGCAGAGTGTGAGCAGGTTCTCAGTCAGTTTGATGTGTGTGTGTGTGACCCACTGTTTGTGTCACATGACAGCTGTGTCTCTCATGTGTAGATATGCTCTGACCAGCATCTCCGGCATCACACACAAGCTAAAGCAAAAGAACAACGAGGAGCTTAGAAAAGAGCTTAATTGATTTGGCTGTTGATTCTGAATCTTAAAGTTGAATGATACCACATAGAGGCATTTGTAAATGTGTAATACATTCCTCTTCACATGGAAAGGTGTGGCGGTCTTTTACGGCACCACACCCGCGCCTCATTGACTGATTCTAACAAGAGTTTCCGACTCATTGACACCAAGTCGCTGAGCACCAGGGACGGGACAATGAACGAGTTCACACCTTTGAGCTGTCGCTCGGCCTCCTCCTTTCACCCCCTGAACACACGCTCCTCAAGCCTGGCAGCGTATTGAAGGTGTATTGTGTTTGTTTTAAATAAGTTTCAGTTACAGTTTCTAGTCAGAATCTGAAATGCGATTAGCATGGGCTTGGGACTATTAAAAGAATCGTGGGTTCAAGAGTGTGGACAACATTCGCATGGTCTTCCTGGAGACAACAAGGAAGCTAATTATATGGGCCAAACATCCCAGGTTACTCAAAGCCCCTTCCTGTCTCTCTTGTCCTGCCATGACCCAGAACACAGATCATCCAGAGAAGACAGTCTGTCACACATTAAGCTCCTCTAAAGTGTTCAAAGGTGTTTGGGAAGCTACTTTGAAACTAGTTTGCCACACTACAAGATGCTATTACCATAGTTAAAATCAATCTACCATTTGAAAATGCAGTTAGGTAAAAAAAAACAAGCTAAGAAGCTAACTATGATGCTATATTTATATGTTTGTCATTTAGTGATTCGTCTAGTAATGAAAGTCTTTTTTTAAATGGGGAAAATGAATGGAAAAGTACTTACTGCTGTTAAAAAAGTGGATGGCCATTGTTGCACACTATAACAACATTAAGAACAGACACATTTACACAAAACATAGCTGACACAACTACAATTTAACAGCATGCTAATTTCTTTAACTAAGCCAAAAACAGTGACAAACTGAGAGATGAGGTTTTGTGCAACGACTCAAAGAATCAGTGAATCGTTTTTGAAACTGTTTGAACAAACCAATTCACTTAATGAATCATAATAGAGAGAGAAAAAATAACCCCCAAGGTGCTGTACTACGAGGAAATATTGCAATGTAGCATTTTGTCATGTTACAAAACTACTTGTTGGAAGAAATTTGTTACTTACAGTCTAAAAAATTCTGGGTTGTTTTAGTCCATGTCTGGGTCAACTATGGACAAACCCAACTGGGTTTAAGAATTTAATTAAAAAAATGAAACCAATGTTTGGGTTTTGTCCATATTTGACCCAAACATGGGTCGAAACAACCCAGCATTTTTTAGACTTCAGAAAAGTTACTGCATGCTTCTGGAAAACATAGTAGCGTGACAACTAGGGGAGAGCGGGATACAACCTAACGCTTTTTGACTTTCTCAGTTTGTGTAAACCTACTTTGGGTTCAGAGTATTTATTTTTTCCTGCATTCATTTCAATGTCCCATAGAATGTGGGGTACATTGTAACATGACCATATGACAGATTAAAATGTTGTCTGATCTAATACAAAAAAATACAATACAAACTAAAATATCTTCTCAATAAAATACAATTATTAAGTTTTTCATATAAAATAATGGCATTTTTAATCATTAAAAACAAACTAATTTTTGACAAACACACCGCAAAACACAGCTATTAGTTCAAAACATAATAATACTTAATAATTTACAGACTCTCAGTCTTTATTCACCTTTTTCTCATGGTTTTTCAATAGAATTCATAAAAGTATAGAATAGAATAGCATAGTTCTAATAGGGCCACATTGTAACGCAGTGTTACAACATTCCCCGCCTGCGCAACTGGGATTTAAACCCGATGAGTGTCTTGTGCTGGTTAGATCAGCATTCAAGAACTATATCAACTGTTAAATAGCAGATTGGAGATTAAAATAATATCAGATTTGTCTAATTTTAAATAAACACAAAAAAACAAGAGATGAAAATTTTCTAGAAATTTACTTTTGCTATGGTTAAATAAATGTTCAGTGATATCTTCCAAAGATTTCAGAATTTTGCCGCCTTTTTTACTCTATATAGTGTTGTATATGGCAAATAGTAAATACACTAAGTTTCGTCATGCTAGCATGTGTGGAAGTATTTAAAAGAAGTCTGTTACAACTACCCCCACATTAGTTTGTGGCCCGCTCTCCCCTGCTTCCTTCAAGCACATGAGATCCCTGATATCAGAAGTCATGAGTTCATGGAGTTAGTCTTCCTTAGGGAGTTGGTGCGGTTCAGTGTTTTCTTTCCTATCCTAAGGAGCTCCATTTGTTGGCATTAAATCTGCGGCTGGTGAGTTTCCTCGCCATGCTCATGGTTGAATATCTAGATAAGCATTTGCCCCGCTGCTCTGTGCGTCTCTATTTAACGACCTGTTGAAAACATCGGATGCTAATCAGGCAGACGTAACACCAACACGTTTCAGCTTCCGCATTATAGACGCTTCAAGGCGGCTGGCCTTCTTTCCACATGTTCTTCAGTAGCGCTGATTTACAGACCAGCCAGTACAGGCTATTGTCTGGCCCAATTAAATTAGCTGAAAGATGAGATCCGTATGGAAGCCGCTTGTGTTGTTAGCAGTTAGCGGCTAGCTGTGTTTACTTAACTCTTTCTTATCTCCTGCCCCCAGAGAGCAACGGTGTGACGGATCTCTCAAGAAAGCCTAGTGTCTTTTGTCCTTGCGGTGTATCTGCATGGCTTGGTTTCCTCTCTTGTCGTAGCTTTCCATGAGCAAAAGCAACAGGCCCCATGAAAGTGTAGGAAGTTAGCACTCAGGCTTGAGCTTTGATTTAATCACAGCCTGTTTTAAAATGAGACATATGCATTGAAGTGCGTCCAAAAGTGTGGCGTCTCAATTTTTTCCCTCTTAATGACTCAAGTGAAATGCTTGATGGCCGAACACAGGCTTTAACAGGAAAAGCCATCTTGAGTAGGCCTACAATATGTTATGACTGAACATGTCTGGACTGTGTTTGAGGGCGACTCGACATTTGACCTGAGAAATCCCTCTTTAATTGCTCTTTTGTGATGGCCATTGTTTGGAAGAGGAAAAGTTGCTTCTGATGTAAATAGCTGGCACATATCAGGAGGGATGTTCTCATCTATTGTTGCTAAACTAAATTTGAGGGTAATTCCAGAAAACAGCCCTGCAAAGTACCAGTAGTGATTCACCATTAATCCTGAACACTAACCGTAAATGCTAAAGCAATTTATTATTTCAAACCCATCACAACATGTTTGCTTTTCATGTATTTACACTATAATTCAAAAGTTTGGGGTCAGTAAGAGTTTTGGGAAGATGCATTAGATTTATATTTAAAATAATTGTTCTTTTGAACTTTCTATTCATTAAATAATTTTGTGAAAAAAAAATAAGCAGCACAACTGTTTTCAACATTGATAATAATAGTAAATGTTTCTTGAGCATCAAATCATCATATTAGAATGATTTCTGAAGGATCATGTGACACTGAAGACTGGAGTAATGATAGGCTAGTGAAAATACAGCTTTGATCACAGGAATAAGTTTAAATAGATTACAATAAAAAATAGTTTTAAATTGTAATAATATTTAAAAGCCTTGGTGAGCATAAGAGACTTCTTTCAAAAACATTAAAAAAAATCTTACCTTCAGTTTGGGAATTTAGCACATTTTACTAAATAAAAAGAAATATTAATAGCCTGTGACATTTCACATTTAAAACATGTTTTGTCTCAACTTTAATAAATCTGGAATATGTTACTGATTGATGGTCTAATAATAGCCTGAACTAACAAATTGCACCAATTTTTATCAAAATTTTATTTAACTATAACTATTTTTCCTACATCAGTGTTTAACTGTAAGTTTAAGCTTAATTAAATACTCATAAAGACTGCAAGAGCAAACGTGTAATGGCCAAATATGTTTATGATGTCTTCTGAAACATAAAACAACATAATGTGGATGAACAGACAAATGCTTTTTAGAAAAAATATTATGGACAAAGAAAACATGCTGTTTTGATTTCAATAAAACCAAAAAATTAAATGTATTCATTTAATTTAATTAATTAATGCTAAATTAATCATTTTCTTTTTTTTCAAAGATAACCGTGTAATAGTGATGAATTGTGACTGTCTGACGTTCCAATGAAAAACAAACATTCAAAATTAGAATCTGATTAAGATCATCCTGTTTCTTGTATCAGGACACACTTAGCGCACAAATGCCACTGTTTCCTGAGAATGAGCCCTGAAATAATGCTTGGCACACACAAAAACAGGGGCACGAGTTTCCACAGCAGTGATCTTCATTTAGACACTGCACATCACAATGGCTCCCAAGACACTCAGAGAATAAGTCTGAGCAGTGCGGGTTACGCGGGCAAACACAGAGACTGATGTGTTGTGACAGGAAAGGGCTTGCCAGGATGTGGCCTGCGTTTGAGTTGGCCCTCTGAGACTGGAGGACAGTCTTGTTTTGTAAGCTGCAAGTCTTCAGATTATTGATAAACCTCTTCATGAACCAGTAAATGTGGAAGGAGAAAATGGGTTGAACTGAGCTATAGGGGAAAGAGTTGAATAAAGAAGATTCTACTCACCTTTCACTTCTATAGATTTTGATTTTAGCATGTTGCTAAGCTAACAGTGTGGAAAATGCTTGGCACATTTAAATGATAAAGTAAAATCAGATTAACTATACATTTTTGTTAGAATGTTTTTGTATTGAGCCTGTGATATTTATAATTCAGATTTATGTGGCTTAGTCACAATCCTGGATGGATATTTTGACTCATCTCATTGCAATGCATTATGGGATTGGCTTCTCTGCAAAGGATAAATTAGATTTTGGCCAAAAAAAGATTCCTGAAAGGGATTGTTTACCTTAAAATGAAACTAAAGTCATCATTTACTCACCCTGGTGTTGTTTCAATACCAGATGCCCTTCTTTTTTTATGGACCACAAAAGGATACGTTTTTAAAAAGTGTCCCACTCGCACCCGTCCATATAATGGCAGTGAATAGTGACCAGCATCAAGCTTTTTAAAAAAGATGCGAAAGTATCAAAGAATGATCATGTGCCGTATATTCCAAATGTTCTGGGTGTATACAAATTTAAATGCATTATTTAATAAAAATCCTTAGCTGTAGGTCACAATTAACAAAAACACAACATCAAATTCATCCCATGTAGGCTACCTTCTTCTCTGAGGTGAATATATCCATTGTGTTCTTCATAACAAGAAGTTATCGCGTTCACATCTGTCAGCTGTCATTCTGACAGTCATCAGACAAATAGAGTTCTGGTCCGGAGATATTTAACTCACTATAGAACGTACATGGATACTTATTTGGGATTTCTAGGCGTTGTCTTTCATGTAGTGTTTTTGATAATCTTGATCTCCCCACAACTTGTGTGCTTTTTCTGGACGAGTATCACAACGTGCAGCCGTACACAGAAGATCAATGGCCAAGGTCAAGAATTTCATTAAATAATACATTCGATTTCGGTTTATTTTTTACTAAACCCTATCTTACATCTTGGAATCATTCTGTGATACTTTTGCGTCTTTTTTAAAAAGCTTGATGCTGGTCGCTATTCACTGCCATTTTATCGAGTGTGACATTTTTTAAAAATTATCCTTTTTTGGTCCATAAAAGAAAGAAGGGCATACGACATTAGAACAACACCAGGGTGGGTAAATTATGACTTATTTTTCATTTTAGGGTGAACAATCCCTTTAAAAGTCTGCCTTCTTTTTGGAACACCTGAAATGTCTGAGAAAGCTGCCTTTAAAGGAACAGAGCCAAAGAATATTCCAAGTTCTGTACAACTTCATCTCAGTCGACAGCATTTGTGGCATAAAGTTAATTACCACAAAAAGAAATTTCGATTCGAACCTCGCCTTTATAAAAATAAAAAAAAAACATAGAGTTTACTGCAATGCAAGTGATTGGTGTCAATTTTTGGAACGTTTAAAACCAGAAATGATGATGAGAAATCTTTCAATTTCATACAAGCACATTGATTTTTCCGTTAAAACGTGTATTATTCGAGCTGTAAAGTTCTTGTTCTTGTCATTTTTACATTCATTTTAGGATTTATGGATAAAACTAGAAAAAACTTTATACAGAAAAGATTAGAAAACGTTTTTTTTCAAGTCAAAATAAATGTTTGTGGTAATCAACATTATGCCACAACAGCCGTGGGTTGAGCTTAACTTGTACTGAACCTGGAATATTCCTTTAATCGCCTTAAATTTGCAGATAGATTTAACAGTTTTTCTCTGTTTACACTGATTAGAAATCATCTATGCAGATTCATATGTAATGGATTCGGTCAGCAGCAGTGCTGGGATAATTGATCCTAGAAGTGAATTTACTTCTAACATAGTATAAAAATTCTATGATCAAACCCACTATACTGCAAACAGTGAGTTAATAGCAATAGTTCATGAGCCACATAATTCAACAGTGTGAGAGCAGCATGTACCATTTATGGACTTAGATGTTCATCTCAGCTTAACTGAGCTTTGCTGAAGAAAATGCAAATCATATTATGACATTGTGTCCTTAGTTACACACTTATGCAATATACCATTCAATCATTTCACATAATGAAGGTAGGGTTCACGGCAGCTGGAACACAATAAACCATTGTCCAAAAAAAACAGTTTCTCACTTGCCATATGGTTTTGTAATCAATCTACACCAAAATGTGCTCTTAAGTGGCTACCCATTGTGCACAACATCAGTGTCTACTCATCCATCCTACTCACTGTCAGGACACACACACACACACACACACACATACACACACACACACACGGTCTCTGACACACAGATGTATGACATCATTGCCTCATTAGGACCCATTGTTCACTACTAAACTCTAGAGGCACATGGAGTATGCAAGGTCTTTGCTTTTCAAAGTCTTTTTGATTTTACAACAAGTCCCTAAGAAATTATTTAAGTTTAAGAAAGTTCTGTCATTATTTAGTCACCCTCATGTTGTTTTATGAAACATGAAAGTAAAAATATGAAGGATCTTTTCTGTGATGTGAATGTGAAGAATTTCAATTTAGTTGCAATGAAATTTAAGCAGCGACAGATCTTTCCGTATTGTGACGTACATACAAGTGTAAATAAAAATGTAGGGCAGGGAATTCATCGGTTGTTGATTGGATTTTGAGATGTGGGCATTTCACTCAAAAATGAAGCCGCACTTGCAGTGGATTGTAAGAAAAGGGGCGGGGTTTAAGCAGACTAAATGATTGGAGAATCCTGCATACATCACCAGAGAGAAGTCTGTCGTTTCACCAGATGATCTAGTTATGACATTTTTTGATTAAAAATTATGAGGTCAAAAAATATATAGGCCTAATATGTTTCAGTGCTGACAAATTACATGACATAACGATACTCGGTTACTAACGTAACCTCGGTTCTCTCTAGAGAGGGAACGAGTATTGCGTAAGTTTAGCTTACGCAACGGGAAAGATTCATCTTCTCGAGATATTGAAGCCAAAAAATTATCCTTAATTTTGTATTCATTGTCAACGCAGTGCAGCAGCTAGCAGACCTAGAGCAGGCCATCTCGCATGCTCATTGGCTGCCCTGCGGGCAACTGCTGCAGCCTACCAGTGAGCCCGGCGTGACGTCACGCCCAATGAAGGGCGCCCGTGCCTTCATAGCGTCACAGCCCGCCAGAAAGGGCGTGGCTCAGCGTATAAAAGTAGGGGCTGTAGGCTGACTTCCCTGGTTTTTCGTCAACTGAAGCGAAGTCGCTCGTGGCGCGAGCACGGCCGGTTAAGCAATACTCGTTTCCTCTCTAGAGAGAACTGAGGTTACGTTAGTGACCGAGTATCGTTCTCTTACGAGAGGTTCTCTCGTATTGCGTAAGTTTAGCTTACGCTACGGGAACACTTTGTCAACGCTGTGCGTGCCAAGCATCCACCATGAGAACCCGAACTTTCAGGGGAACCCCATAAGTGGAAAAAATAAGGTGGCCAGCCACGCGGGCCATCACTTGTACATAAGCACACATAGGGAATACAGAGCAGCGCGCCGGTCTGTATAGGCACATGGCACATACCCTACTAGTGCAGCTCAACCAGGAGAGCTGAGTCACGTGAGAGTGATCTGAGTAGGAAGATCTGGGCAGAATACACCTCTCCTTCAAACTGACAAAAGTTTAGCCTGCAAGGCAGGAACTTCTAGGTTATAAAACCTGACAAAGGTAGACGGTCTCTAAGCAGCTGCTATAGCGTCCACTATCCATCTGGACAGGCTCTGTTTCGAGGAGGCGAGACCCTTGGTGCGCCCACCAAACGAAACAAAAAGCTGTTCTGAACGCCTGAAGGAGGCGGAGCGCGTAATGTAAAATCTCAGCGCCCTGACAGGGCAGAGGAGATTCACATCACTTTCGCTGTCAGATGCTGGCAGAGCTGACAGCGAAATAACTTGCGCTCTGAATGGAGTGCCCATCACTTTAGGAACATAGCCATGTCTAGGTCTGAGGATGACTTTGGAGTCATTTTGCCCGAACTCAAGACACGACACCAACAGCTCTTGTAGGAAGGTGAGCAGATGCGCCACCCCGCATGTCCATGGGTCCAGACCTCTGTCGGTGCACCATCCGGAGAACACCGACCATTTAGACGCGTAGAGCCTTCTCGTGGAAGGAGCTCTAGACTGCGTGATCGTGTTCATCACTCCTTCTGGCAGGGCAACGAGTACCCGTTGATCAACCATGCGTGCAGAGACCAGCGCTCTGGATGGGGATGCCAGATCGCGCCGTGAGCCTGAGAGAGGAGATCTGCCCTCACCGGAATCGGCCACGGAGCTGTATGTGACAGTGCTAGTGCTAGTTCCGGGAACCAAATCTGATTCTCCCAACGCGGGGCTATGAGGAGCACCGAGTGGCGCGTTTCCCTGATTCTCTTGATCACCTGTGGTAACAGAGAGACCGGAGGGAAAGCATATAGCGGGAGGCTGGTCCAAACCTGGGCCAGCGTGTCCTCGTCCTTCGAGAAGAACCTCGGGCATTGAGCGTTGTCTTTCGACGCAAATAGGTCGACTTCCGCTCTGCCGAATAGGCGCCACAGCTTCTGGACCGTTTGGGGGTGCAGGGACCATTCCCCTGGGGGAACATTGTCCCTGGATGGGACAATGGCTGTGATGTGTCTGTGATGGCTGTCTGAGCGCGACCTAGGGCGGCCGCCCTGACGTCGCTGCGAAGGCTGAGGCTGTGCTGGACGCTGGGCGCTGGCTCGCACAGGAGGCTGGCTTTGTCTCTCACGAGAGCGGCCTGTAGCGGAGCTCGAGCGTCGCGGCAGGAAGAGGTTCATGGCCTGCGTGGTCTTCTGTACCTCAGAAAAACGGTCAACGATCCCGTTCACCGCTGGGCTGAAGAGACCAGTGGGGCAGAGCGGCGCGTTCAGGAAGGTGGCTCGCTCAGTTTCCCTCATATCCTCGAGCGTCAACCAGAGGTGCCTCTCTGTTACAGTCAACACGGCCATGGCTCGTCCAATGGCTTGACCTGCGGTTTTGGTGGCGCGGAGAGAGAGATCCGTCGCACTTCTCAGGTCTGTAACCGCAGCTGGATCCCGGCCTTTCTCATCCCATTCGCGTAGGAGGTCGGCTTGCAGGTTCTGTAGCACAGCCATGGAGTGGAGAGCAGATGCGGCCTGGCCGGAGGCGGCATATGCGCGGCCGACCAAGGCGGACGTAGCTCTGCAGGCTTTTGACAGGAGGGCTGACCGTGGCAAAGGTGCGCTGCGACCGCCTCTTCCACAGGGGGAATAGCCGTGTAACCTTTCTCGGCGGCGCCGTCCACTTGGGAGAGCGACGCGGAGGCCTGGGACTGAAGTCTCAAGGAGAATGGTGCATTCCATGACTTCGTCAGCTCCGAGTGAAGTTCCGGCAGGAATGGAGCGGGCCTGCTTGCTGAAGCTGCACGGCAGCAACTTTGAAGGAAACAGCCATCGAGCTTGTTCGGCGCGGGTTCCTTCGGCAGCGACCACTCGAGCCCGAGGCGGTCAACAGCCTGCGTCAGCAGGCGCATCAGTTCCAGCGCGGGTACGGGTGGATTCCTGGATCGACGAGGAGGCGGAGTGAAGCGACCATTCCTCGCTGTCTGATGCCAGGATGGAGCAGCAGTCTCCTGGGCGTGTCCCTCGGCCTCATCCTCAGATGCGACGGCAGTGAGGCTCGTGAGCGGCAGCTGCGCGTCGGTGAGGAGGGGCGGGGAAGGCGAAAGCGAGGCTCGAGGGAGGTTCTCCGGCGAGTGCATCGCTGTGGCCACAGGTTCCGGCTGTCTTAGGGAATGGCTCTTCTTCCTGCGCGGTCCCACAGAGGGTGGAGTGACTGCTGCGGTGTTGAAGGCTTCGAGTCGAGCCCGCAGGGTCGACAGCGGAAGCGCTTCACAGAGCTCGCAGCCCCCGGACGCGAGGGCGAACTCTGCATGTTCCAGGCCCAGGCTGAGCGCTGAGCCACGCCCATTCTGGCGGGCTGTGACGCTATGAAGGCGCGGGCGCCCTTCATTGGGCGTGACGTCACGCTGGGCTCACTGGTAGGCTGCAGCAGTTGCCCGCAGGGCAGCCAATGAGCACGCGAGATGGCCTGCTCTAGGTCTGCTAGCTGCTGCACTGCGTTGACAATGAATACAAAATTAAGGATAATTTTTTGGCTTCAATATCTCGAGAAGATGAATCTTTCCCGTAACGTAAGCTAAACTTACGCAATACGAGAGAACCTCTCGTAAGAGAACAATTGAGTTAGTAACGTGATCCATTACATTGCCCATTTAAGGTAATATAATTAAAGTTCTTTTTGAAATCATTCCGATTGATGAATCCTATCATGAACGCTAAATAAAAGGATTGGGTTGATGTGCGCATTTATATGTCACAAGCTTCAAATCGGATTGTGAGTAGATGCAGACATCCAGACAGTCCAGACGAGTTGCTCCCACATCATCTTTTCTCATATCATCTTCAGTGTGTGTATGTATGTGTATTTCTAAGCTTTTACCCACTTATACCCTGCTAAACACCATGTTTTGCCACAATCATCCCCACTAATGAGTGTGTGTATCCTGTATCTGCATCCATGGCTTCCTCACTAAGAAGGGTTTCAGGGACGGGAAGATAGGAGACGGTAGGGACATGAAGCAACAATGGCAGGAAGACTGTGCAGATCAAATAGAGATAAAGACAAAAAACATTCCTCAAATAAACACACTCCTTTAACACGCTCTTGAAATGGCTGGGAAAACCACATGCCCTTTCATTTAGACAGAGACTGAAAGTTCTTTATGCTAAGAATGGTAAATTAGGGGGAAATAAATAGCATGGCTGTTAATTTAACATATTAACCAATTTTGGATGAATAAATTAAAGTAGGGCAGTCAAAAACTTTATTTTTTTCCAATTAAATGAATGTTCTGTATTTTAGTTTGATAATGTTAATTAATATTTTGTATTTTTAGGGGATTTTATGGTACTGAATTATATTTATGCAGTAGTTATACTCCATTTGTTACCTGTTAACCACCTTTTGAGCATAGACCTGCAAATGAAATGTCCAACTTAAACTGCCATAAATCTTGAATGCTTTGAAGCAAACTTCAGTTTGGTATCTTTTTAAAGACACTTGGCATTTTATTGCTGAAGTGAAAAAAAAAAAGGTTTATTTTTATGAAACTGCACTATTTTCAAATTTTATATGAAATACATTTTTCAAAACATGTTTTAAACATGTCTAAACAAGCTGTGTTCTAAATTTGAGGTTGATATCTCAAAAACTGAGCTCTAAGTAAGATTTTGTTTGGGCACAGTACCGAACACTTCCACTAGATGAAATTTATTTCCCATTTGTTTCCAATGTGGTTATTTTTGACCGCGAGCAATACAAGTGAACAAATACAAACATTTAATCTTTTAGAATCATGTCCATGATTTTGTTTTGTGTGTGTGTGTGTGTGTATGTATGTGTGTGTGTGTGTGTGTGTCCGCGTGTGTGCGTATGTGTGTTCACACAGCAATTCAAAACCTTTACCAAATTTCATACCATTTCGATGAAGTAAAAATGTTAAGAAACAAAACGTAAAATTTTCCTGTCAAAAATGACAGACATTTTGATAATAAATTTGTATTAAATCACAAATCAACAGAATTTCTGAAAAAAATTTGGGGGGGGGGGGTAAAATAAAACGTCCTGGTATGCAACCCACCGTTCCTTGAAGGAGGGAATGGAGGATGTAGTCGACGCCGACTAAAATGGGGATCACGCCAGGGAGCTTATCATCTTCGAGTACTATTGAACGAGCCAATGGAATTGGCTTGCGTGATTCGCATCACACACTCCGCCCCCACAGCGCGGGTATAAATATGGAAGTGGATGCACGCACTAGTTGCTTTTTCGCTGAGGAGCCGAGCATAACCCGGAGTCAGCGGACTACGTCGACTACGTCCTCCGTTCCCTCCTTCAGGGAACGGTGGGTTGCATACGCAACCAGGACGTTCCCTTTCAGTCGATAACGTCGGACGTAGTCGACGTCGACTGAATGGGGATAACCTTTGAAAGCGCCACTAAAGCTGCCACCTTCCAGTGCCTAGACAAAAGCCTCCTGATGCCCCCGCAATTAAGGCGGGGAAGGACAGGGCTTAGGCCAGGGAAGTCACTGCTGTTCCTACAGGACCACTAGGAAAGCGTTTCCCGAACATTGGAAGGAAGGGACGCTGCAGAAGCCACATCCTACCTGGAGGGAGGTAACGTGGAGAATACACATGAACTGGGCGGATGACCGGGCAGTATGACATATGGAATGTCACTGGGGTGGCTCCAGCCTGAGACGGGGGGAGACTCACCGGACAGTGACAGCAGAGAGACTCTGCTGAGGGAAGACACGGGTTTGCCGTAGGGAGCCGTATCGTGGAAGAATACACATATGGAATCACCGTAGGGACCGCAACATATGGACCCAGCCTAACTCAGGTTCCACACTGCTTACGAGTGGTAGGGCTAACACCAGACGTTCTGCACGTCCGACGTCGGAGGGGTGAGGAGGAACTCAACAGGTTCAGTTTAAGGGAACTCAATGGGAGTAGAAGGCGCACGTATCCAGTCCATAGGAGGGGAATGGCGCAGCAAGCCGACACTTGAACCGGGCTCACGATGAAACTGGCTTCGAGAGAACAGAGCCCACGGGAAGCCGCGGTTCGATAGGTGTCGCCCAGCCCCCTACTCTAAATCTGTCAGCAAAGCACTCTGTCAATGCCCAGGCAGAGCACAACACTCATTATAGAGGAGCTCAACACCTAAGTGGACATGAGCATCTCGGAATCTTTCACCGAAATAAGGCAACCACATCAGTGGGCCACTTTGCTTGGAAACAGCCTTCCCTCTCTGCTGATTCCTAACAGACAAGAGCTGGTCTGAGATCTAAGGCTGCGTTCTGTACACGTCTAACCGCTATGAAGCGGACGGACAGAGAAGCCAGGGCTGGGTCTGCCTCCTCCAGGCAGCGCTTGCAGGCTCACCACCTGATCCTATTACGGGAGAGGTAGGAACCTTGGGCACAATCCAGGCCGGGGTCTCAGCTCGTGAGAGATAGCCGGCCCGAACTCTAGGCAAAATACGTTGACCGAAAGCAAGCAAGTCCCTACCCTCTAATAGAGACCATGCCAGCAGGAGAACTGATTTAACAGAATTTAACTCACTGCCTGCAGTGGCTCAGGGGCAGTCTCTGCAGTGCAGTTGCACCAGAGATAAGGCCCAAGAGGATAAAGAGGAACTCAAGGATTTATATTACCTGCTCCTTAGGAACCTGACGATTAGGACGTGCTACCCAAGCTTCTTCATCATGATGAGCATCGAAAACACAGAGGCAACATCATTTTGAGGGTGAAGGAAAACAGCCTACTCCAACCCATCTTGCAGGAAAGAGAGCACTGAAATGATCGAAAGCTTTCAGGATCTCCTCACGGAGAGAAGACGCACTCAACGACTAGGTTCCACTTCTAAGCGTAAGCACACTACCTTGTCCAGGGGGTGCTTGCAGAAGTGATGGTAACTGTCACATGATCCTGTGTAGGTGCAAGCGACGGGCGCAAAAGACAGGAGCACTGCTCAACACAACATGTGAAGATCACTGAGCTTCAGGAGCATTTCTGCTCAGCACTTGATTGTGATAAACTCACTGAGCTAAAGGAGCATTTCTGCTCAACACTTGAGTGCGAAGAACTTCACTGAGCTACAGGAGCATTTCTGCTCAACACTGAGTGTGAAAGGATTCACTGAGCTTCAGGAGCACTGCTGCTCAACATGAAGTGTGATGAATTCACTGACTTGAGCAGACGCCAGGCGACCATGAGTCGCAGTCGCTTTTAGGAGGATCACTGGGGAAACGCATTTCTGCGGGCCCCCGGGGCAGCTGAGAGCCAGTGTCTGTCCAAGGGTTGTCCGCTCGGACAGATACTGGCAGGGAGACGAAACCAGAGAGGCAACTGAGCGGCCCCGGAGTGGTCATGAACCAACTGGACCCCAGGGGATGGAGTCTCCAATCATATAACTGTCATGAGGCTCGTCGGCGGCACGATTGAGTAAGCCAGGAAAGAATGGAACGAAGCGTCCTCAGAAGCTTCCGACTCCAAGGAGGAGGTGACGGGTGAGTCATGACATGCGAGGGAAGCTTACGCAATGGTCGCAATGTCTAACAACTCGAGGCATGAATGCCCGTGTAGTCGAGGGTCGCCCAGGCCCCCGTTAAAACACGCCCTTTGTACATGGCCCCTCAGTTGATGAGAGTTTGGCAGCAGACCAGGATGAACTATAGTCACACAGGGTGAGCTGCTCTGCCACGGTTACCTCGGGACTCAATCGTGAAGCTAGCGCTGAAGCGGTCACCATATGGAGGAAGCCAAATGGCTGCATCTACCATATGCCCCAGGAGCCTCTGAAAGTTCTTTCAGTGGGACCCTTTCTCACTTCTAAACACACCAGCTGAACATACTCTCATTAGAGAGATGCGTTGGACCGGGTCCACCTCCAAAACCGAAAAAGAGATACTGAACCCGTGGACGAGATTACTCTCTCCCAGTTGACCTGACGACCCAACAGGCTCTGGAGCACTCGAAGGGAAGGACTCTGTACTGATACTTCAACCCTCACGCGCAACACACAGGATGGCCTGCGGCACAGAAGGTAGAGATCTGAAGCACATGTCATTCAGGTCGGAGTTGCAAACCAATCTTGGGCCAAGATGGTCACGACCCACCACCTAGTAGCATGAAGAACGAGTTTACAACTGGCCTTCATACCGGCTGGAGGAGCGGCTATTTCAAATCCTTCGCCAGTAGGATAAGATAAGCGCGCACAAGTCAGGAGCACTGCTTAACACTAGGTGTGATGAATATCACTGGATTGTCAGGAGCACGTCTGCTCAACACCTAATGTGATGATTATCACTGACTTGAGCGGGATAGCCGAGCCTGAGGTGGGGCAGCAAAGTAGAGAGTGTGGTGTTAGTGTGCTGTGCAACACTTACCTGTCCACTAGCGCCAGGGGGCGCGTGAGAAGGCGGATGACCGGGTCCTCGAACGCATCAAGCTGCCTGCTGGTTACCGCTTGCTCCACCTTCTCTTTTTTTTCTTTTTTTTTTGGGGGAGCCAGTGGCGGAACAGACACACATACAAACAAAGACTCCACCCGGCCCTCACCTGGGGGGAGGGAGTGACCATCTCCAAGAGCATCCTCATTAATCCCTGGGCGGCCCGCTCCGGAATGCTTTCGCTTGCCACCTGGCTTGGCAACGCCTGGAGCAGGCTGGGCGTCCCTACTGCGGCCGGCTCCATGCTGAGGCCTGGGTGGAGGCTGCTGCAGAGGCCCAGCGGGAGCAGCGGCCAGGGAACGCCCTCAGCGACGAGCAGGCGGAGGAACTGCCACCGGCGGCAAAGTGGAGGCAGCAGCTGGCCGCCGGGGCAGGATGTGCTGGATGACCTCCGTCTGCGCTTGGGCGGCAGAGAACTTTTGGATGCAGTTCTCCGCCACGTCGCCGACCAGCCCAACCTGGGAAATTGGGGAGACCAGGAACCGAAGCTTGTCCGCATCCGCCATATCAACCAGGCTGAACCAACAATGGCGGTCCTGGACCACTAAAGTGGACATCGCCAGACCGATCGCGCACGCAACAACACTCGTGCCCCGGAGGGCGAGGTCGGATGCAGTGCGGTGCTCACCTATGAGCGCACGGTCTGAGCTACACTCGTGCATCTCCATGGGTGCCTTGGTCTGACAGACCTGAAGCAACGCCATGGCACGTAAGAGGAGGCGGCTTGCCCACAGGCTTTGTAAGCTTTGCCCGTCGGAACCGACGAAAACTCACAGCTCCTTAGGGGGGAGACGAGGACATGAAGCTATTCAGGCAGTTTCTGGCAGAGAAAGGTGCCGTCCACAACCTGGTAAGCTCTCCATGCATTTTGGGAAAGAAAGGCACTGGGGCAGCGAGCTGAGAACCAGCGCGGCCCGCCCCGAGATACCAAACCTCCAACCGAGACTGAACGGGACACGGTGGATGTACCACTCGATCCCGGCAGCCTTGGCGGCCCGTTTCAGCATAGCTGACATTTCTGGATCTGGCTCGGGCAATGTTACACTCCCAGAGGGAGATAACACAGCCGAGTCGTCATTTCCAGAGGCCAGCTCACCCTCTGATGCTGCTATCGACATCTTATCCTCAGGGGGAACCCCCATTGAAACAGCTGATCGGTCCATTACACAGGGACCAGCATGCTTAACAGGAATTCCATCGGCTGTGGTGTGATGGAGGAGTGAGGAGCCCACAGGGAATGGTTACTGGGCGAGACATCCATCACTATCCTCCGATTACACCCATCCCATACGGCACCCGGGGGTGAGGCATGGTAATGGGGACCCGTGCTTTACGGACAAAGGCGAGTCTCGATCTCAACACCGCGACAGTCATATTCCCGCAAATGAGAACATGAGCCGTCCACAAAAGCTGCCTCAGCGTGCTGAACATATAAATATAGATATACATATTTATATACAAATAAATATATAGCTCATACAAAAAAAAAAGGGAACGACCGCATCCAGAAACGCACAGGTGGAATGGCATCTTGAAAAAGACGCAAACGCACCCGTTTTGCTCTTTCAGGAAATAAGACCCGTCACCAGTGCCGAAGCACACAGGGAAATGACCGCGGCAACACTGAACAGTGAACTGAAACAGTGAAGCACTTACTTTTCTGCCCTCTAACTAGCCGTCAAAACACACAAACATTTAGAATTTGTTGCTGTTAAAACAGCAGTTGAGAGCTCAAAGCTTGCGATCACCGCTGCACTCTTCCTGAGTCTTCCTGAAGAACACCGACACACTCGCTCGTTGTAAACAACAGCACTCTTCAGAGATATTAAGCGATCGGCTCCGAAGCGAAAGGCAACTAGTGCGTTCATCCACTTCCGTATTTATACCCGCGCCGCGGGGGCGGAGTGTGTGATGCGAATCACGCACGCCAATTCCATTGGCTCGTTCAATAGTACTCGAAGATGATAGGCTCCCTGGCGTGATCCCCATTTCAGTCGGCGTCGACTACGTCCAACGTTATCGACTGAAAGGGAACACATTACATTAGGGATGCACCGATATGAAAATTTTGGTTGATACTGATAGCCGATAATGTTTTATATTTGAAAGCCGATAACCAATATATTGGCCGATAAATCTAAATCCAAATTTTTATATAATTTTTGAGAGCCTGATTACAAAAACAAAAGTCTCTTCATTAAAAGCCATGTCCCAAGCACACAATTATAATGTTCTCGTTATAATTTTATGTAGCCTATATGACAGACATGCGCTGCACATGTTGCACTTTACTGTATTTTCCTTTTTTTAAGTGATTTCAATCATATTTCAAGCATTTCAAAATCATCATGGTGAACGATGTGCATCTGTGCATTAAGTGTCTCAGCTGAAGGATATAATTCATTATTTATTAAATTTAAAATATCGGCCAAATTTTCTCATTGGGCCAATAACTATAGCATTAAAAATGAATATATATCGGCCGATACCAATATGGTGGCGGATATATCGTGGATCCATACATTTCATATCGAGCCATAAAAAGTTGTTATGGAATAATTTTTGCTAAACTTTAATTCATTGTTTTTAAATTGTATAAGTTTCATGATTTCAACTAATTAGGCATGTTTTTTTATTATTCAAATTTAATTTAACCATTAAAAGTGAGTCCAGAGAAATTAAAATTTGGAAAAATATATATAAAAAGGATTTCATGGGGCCCTACAGCTGCAACCACATGCAAAACATACTTATCAAAAGCAGACAGCACACTAAATGTCACTAAATTAAATTTACTTCAATTTGTTTACAATGTTCTCTCATGGTTATCCTCTTATTCTGACCCCAACAAATTTAATTAAACAAGCTGTGGCTGCAAGGCCACTCAGCTCAAAATAAGCCAAAAATAGACGGTTTTCTTCACGGACACAGATACAGTTGGGCAGAACCTCCTGCTGAGACTAAACCAATGCATTATTTTGACAAACAAAATTATAATTTGTGCAGGCTCACATCCAAAGACGTGCGTGTAAAGCTGTAAACAATAAACAGTGAGCGTTGAAGTGGACAGCGCAGGACTGTTGATCTCTGAGTCATCCTGTAACAGGAGTAAACAGCCCAATTCCTCTTCCTGCCCTCTGTCCACAGTAAAAGCATCTGTTTGACCTCTGACCCTGACCTGACACAACCAACTTCCTGACCCACACAGACTACTGGATGATTCCATGCCAATGACTATCATCTGAACTAACAAACTCACACCTTAACACATAAACTCAGCTACAGTACGGAAAAATAGAAGCAAAAGAAAAATGCCTGAAATGTTAAATGGATTAAAATGTTGACATATTTATGGTATTATAAGAATCTTAGTACTTTTTCTCCACTGAATATGCATCAGGGTTTATTTTTGAAGCATTTCTGCATAGTTATATACCTTAAAGACTTTATTATACACTACATTTCACCAGTTAGTGCAACAGTTCATCAGTGAACACACACTGACCTTTTGTGACAACATGCCCCAATACGAGTCTACTACTGAAAACTCTGGAGGCTTTTCAGCCAAATTTAAACAGTAAAAATAAACATTATAACAATATACACTACCATTCAAATGTTGTTGTTTTTAATGTTTTTGACTGAAGTCGATTATTCAGGAGCGTTTGATCAGGGATTGTGCTGAACTCTGCGGGACAGTGAACCACGAGAACCCCTGTTTTAGATGAAGTCTAGCATGACACATTGCAGGATGTTGCTGTCACTGCACTGCCATATCATGTCAAACACCCATATGGAGTTTGTCACACAATAACTGGAGTTTAGAGCTATTAATCTTCATACTGTATTTGTGACCCTGGACCACAAAACCAGTCACATGGGTCGATTTTTTTAAATTGAAATTTATACGTCATCTGAAAGCTAAATAAATAAGCTTTCCATTTATGCATGGTTTGTTAGGTTAGGACAATATTTATTAACTATTTGAAAATTTGGAATCTGAAGGTGCAAAAAAATCGAAACATTAAGAAAATCGCCTTTAAAGTTGTCTATTTATGTTCACGATTGTGCTGCATTCACCCACAAAAGTAAGTGTTTTATATATTTACGTTCGAAAATTTACAAAATATCTTAATGGAACATGATCTTTACTTAATATCCTAATGATTTTTGGCATAAAAGAAAAATCGATAATTTTGACCCATACAATGTATTGTTGGCTATCGCCACAAATATCAGACGAATACAATCGGAGTTCAATTAAAAAATGTCCTGTCTCCTCCAAGCTTTATAATGAGAGTGAATGGCGGAATATTTATTTATTTTTTTTTATTTTTTTAAATGAAGCCCAAAAAAGCACATCCATCCATTATAAAAGTAATCCATACGGCTCCAGGGGATAATAACGGCCTTCTGAAGTGAAGCCATGCGTTTGTGTAAGGAAAATATCCATATTTAAAACTTTATAAACTATAATCACCGGCCAGCTTCCAGCAGACGGCCGTACGCATCAATTTACGGTGATAGAGTGACCCCTGACCCGACGCACAACGGGCTAAATACAAAAACATCTCCCAGCATCGTTTCTTTTTGGATATAAACACTAGAAATTGACCATATTCATACAAGAAGATGCTGTACGCATAATAACTGGCAAGGGATATCGGACACGACCATCACAACCTCGAACTTCATTCACCACGTCTAAAATTAAGCGATGGCTTGTTGTTTGTTATAGTTAATTTGACTAACGTTAGTCAAAAAGTTAATAGCTGTCAAAACAGCAATCCTCTTTATACAAAATTATGTTTTCAAATAAGGGTGTCAATAGATTAAAATGATAATTAATGATGGCATATGTTTTGAAACGTGAATTCACACAGACATTTGCCAGAGTTTCTTACAAATCATGCTTTAAAGCCAATGACGAAGAACAACATAGAAAACTGTTAATGATGTTTTGTCGTGTTTTATGTTTCTCTTGAAGCAGGGTCATATGTAATCAGGGGGTTGGGGGGCAAAATGCCAGCAGAATTAATATGCACCCAGAATTCAAGATGTGGTGGAAAAAATGGCCGAAGTATGAGTTATTTTTACATTTATAACATTTGATATTAAAAAATATTTCCTGAATATTGGCGCGATTGCAAATGTGATAATGATTTTATACAACAGTTCCGTAAACAAAGAGTGAATATTGTGATTTGACATTTTAGATGTAATATTGTAAATATTCTCTGTTTTTGCTCTATTTCTCAACGACAATAGTTCCAAACAAAATCCGTTTTTTTTGTGATTAAGTGACCAAGTTGCTTAGTTCCAGAATGAATCTGCCGTTTTGAACGAATCAGTTGAATGAATGCTTCTACTCGAACATTAAGACGGTGATTTGGCGCCACCTATTGGCGGTATTATTTCATAATTAAAAAAATATAATTGATTATTTTTTAGCATCTATTTATTTTCTATATTAAAATGATTATATTTAAATCATTAATCTCATAACATTATTTATGGTGTTGTAATTCCAGTGTAAATGCATGATTAGGAAAAAAAATGGTTAAATGGCTAAAAGGGAAAAGTTAATGTCTGCTGGCGATATTCCATAAAAAATATAAAAGCAAAATTAAACATAAGACATTTACTATAAAACCAATATAATTAATGCATCATACTTGTGAATTTACCTTCAAATGTTTTATCTTCAACATTTTTCGTATAATTGTTATTATAATAATAATAATTCCAAATTTTGATAATCATAAATGCATGCTATAATAAATTATATGAATATTATAATTTATATGTATAAGAAAGGTTCTGAGGGAAAAATAAATAAGGTTAAGGTGAGGTCAATATAAACTCTTTCTGTTTGGTATTGTACTGTAACTTGACTTCGACTTGACTTGACCCTTAGCAGGACTCGACTTGACTTGGTTGTGTGTACTGCGACTTAGACTTGCTTGAGACTTGATGGTAGGGACTTGAGACTTACTTGAGACTTGGACATGTGTGACTTACTCCCACCTCTGGTATCGTCTGAAAGAAAAATGTCATGTATGATGACTTGAGGATGAGTAAATCATGGGCTAATTTTCATTTTTGGGTGAACTAACCCTTTAATCCTTTAGACGCTTATCTTCTATGACATCATCTGCAAATACACACAAAACAGCTTAAAGACACTATGAAAAGGAAGTTGGGATTGTCTTTTCTTCCCTACTGTGGCGTATAACCGAGTGAAACGGCTTCTCAAACAAGAACAAATTTCTTGATTTTGTCCGTCAGGAACTGATTGCACGATTGTGGTTTCCTATTGGACGATCTCATGTGAGTGACAGGTTGCCCTGCCCTGCCAGGAAACATCAGAAAAGAGAAGAGATGAACTTCAAGATTATTAGGACACGTTAATTTAAACTTAGAATATATATACAGTATATATATATATATATATATATATATATATATATATATATATATATATATATATATATATATATCAATATTCCATAAAAAATATGAAAAATAAGAATAAAATTTGGATTTCTTGGTGACTTTAAAATAACTGAGGATATCCATCTGGTCATCCTCCTCTGCACAGTTGTCGTGTTTTTTCACCCTGAACTGTAAAGCCGCCTCATGTCTGGGTGTTGCAGGTTTGAGAGGGCGATGTCTGGGTCACCTGTCTCAGATTTGATGCCTTCCACAGCAGAAAAACATGACAGAATTTTCATTTTTATTGAAGTAATCTTTGGACAAGACTTTTTTTTTTTTTTTGTAAAATGACAGCATGACAGTGTGCCATGTGGCTGAAAAAATGGAAAAGAAAGGAGTACAAAAGGAGGAAGAAATGAGTGGAAGAAACAGTTGTTCCGTACGATCTGGCATCCGCTACACCTCATGCAGGAGAGGGGATTTTTGTCTTAAGCGGTCATAAATAATCACAGCATTTCCTGCAGGTTGGTTTATGAGCTTTCCCTACCGTGCTCAAATCCCCAGATTGATTTACAAAGGAATGTGCCAGTGTACTGTGTATTTCATATCTGTAGTTTATGGAACCCATAGCTCATTTTGCCATCTTACAGTAAAGATACCATGAAATCAAAATTGATCGTTCTTATTTTTTATAGAATATTGCAGTGTTTATTATAAATTATTTATCTGTACACAATCATTATTTTTTATAATTCTTGTTCCTTCACAATCTTGAATCAAAATAACTTCCTCTTGCAGCTCATCCCTTTACTTCTCTGATGATGTGTTGTCTGGCGTGAGGGCGGGACAATAACCTGTCACTCATACAAGATCATCCAATAGGAAACTACAACCATCCAATCAATTCCCCATGGACAAATTAAGTCCTGCCCCACATTTGTTCTTGTTTGAAAAGCTGTTTCACTCAGACATACGTCACAATAGGGAAGAAAAGACTATCGCAACTTCTGTTTCATGCTGACTTTAAGCGATTTTACAAATCACAGTCAGCATATATGCTCAGTCCGAACTGTCAACGGTTTAAGAAAGAAATGAACATCGATGCTTCACTTTACCGGAATTAGAGCGGGAAATTGCCAACCAGTCATAGCAAACCTGCCCAGTTTGACGGAAATAATCTAATCAAAAAAGTTTGTATGCTATTGCTCGCACATAAAAAAGAGCAGGAAAGCGACAGGTGTTTGTTTTGGTGATTAAGTTGATTTTTTTCTGCAAATGAGATATATAAGCTTTAGGCCGTGTGTCCACCAAAGCATTTTTAGCCAGCTGAAAACGCTAGGCGCTCTGCTGAAAACGCCTAGATGTGGGCGCTTGAGAGCGTTTTGGCAGCGCAGCATTTTTTTTCAGTTGAGACAGTTTGCTTGTTATGATACGGAATATCCGCGAAAGTGTTACTAGTATCTCATTTCACACATATTTTGTTTCTGTGTTGATTCTATGTTAAAATGTCTAATGTATTTTCTCTGGCTCTTGTTTTAAATTATTTGTTCCGTTATTATGCTTGTTGTTGTCATCTGTTGACGTTGAACAAGCAGAATGTGGCGGTTGGTCGGTGTGATATTTGTGCCGCCCCTCCTCCACTGTGAGTGGACGGTTGGGTAAAAAGTGACAGTGATGAGCACTGCGTTTTACCCAAAGTTGAACATTTTTCAACTCTCGGCGACCAGTAAAAAACGGCGAACGCTCAACGCTTGAGCGTTAAATACACACTCAGCGCCTCGTTACGGTCATGGCGTTTAAAAAACGCGGCGCTCCCATTGAAAATAATTGGAAAAATACGCCAGCTGTGTGAAAAAACGCTTTGGTGGATACACGGCCTGAAGGCCTGTTCACACCGGGACGAATTTCGCGCGCGATATTCGCCGACGTTTAACGCCTCGTGATTAAACAAAGGGCGCCAATGTGAGTGTACACACCGACGCGAAAAACGCCACGCGTAAAAGCGTCATTTTAAAAAAAAAAACGCCTCGGGTTCGTTTTTTTGGTTTGACGCGCCGCGTCAAAAACTATCCGACCAATGAGATTGCCGCTTTTGCTCACGTGTCTGGAGCTTCTGAAGTTACAGTAAAACACAACTTGGGGGCGCTCAAACACAAAACGGCCTTGCCGAGCACACATACGTAACGGCGAAGAAGATATACGCCAAGTAGCGTCTACACACTGGCGGGAAAAAGACGAGGAAGATGCAAGCCAAGATAAATGTAGAGCTGCTGGTCTTGTTGGTGTCGGAACATAAGGAACTGTATGACAAACGCGACAGTGACTACAAAAATATTGATAAAAGAGAACTGTTATGGAGTGATATTGCAGAGCAAATGGGCCTTGATGGTGAGTTTCATTTCACTTAATTGTCTTTCATGTACATAGGCTTTCATGTCTTTCATGTACATAAGCGCCATCTAATGTCAGGAAATGAATTTGCGTGTCCACTCGGCTCATCGTCAGCGAAAATCGCTTGGGTGTGAACACAAAAAACGCGCTGAAAAACACTGGCGAATAACGCGCGCCGATATTCGTCGCGGTGTGTACGGGCCTTTAGTCACATTTCCTGCGCTGCATATCAGAGTATTTAGTGGCACTAAAACTGAAAACCGTACTTAAAATCGACATAAAATGGAAATTACAACAGTCTTTTCTTCCCTATTGTGACATATATTCGAGTGAAACGGCTTCTGGAACAAGAACAAATATAGGGCGGGACTTGATTTTGTCCATGGGGAATTTATAGAGAGCCTAAGTCCCTCCCCTTCCGGTGGACCACCATGGGACCTTATTTTGGAAAAATATTGTATGGTAGTCAATGGCGAGAGACAACAAATATTTGGATCCCGTTTGAATTATGCCCTGAATTACACATATGATGTTTGTCAATTTAAAAGATACATTTTAAAGTCAAGAAAGTCGCAGTTTGATGTAAAACTGTTGAGGTATAAGACTGTGAAAATACATAATTACAAAGACTACAAACCCAAAAGGTGCGCATGTGACGTCATACCTTTTCTCTCAATGAATGAAGCTAACTTTACTGAAGCTAACGTCTGTCATTTTTTCTATAGTCTAACGTTATAATCGTAACGTTACGCCGTCATGCCTGTGTGTTTTGTACCAGACTGCACACACACGAGCTTGGTGACGTACATAGTGCGAGACGAGAGATGTAGTTCATTGAGCGATTTTCACATAAAACTAAATGTTACTCTTCTGTTTTATGACAAGCTGTGAGTTTCTTGACTTTCATAATTATCTTTTAAATTGACAAACATCATATGTGTAATTCAGGGCACAGTTCAGACGGAATAAAAAGATAAGTTGTCTCTCGCCATTGACTGCCATACATATTTTTTCCAAAATAAGGTCCCATGAGCCGGAAGCGGAGGGGAGGGACTTAGGCTCTCTATTAGATGGTCGGATGCTTGTGGATTGCTATTGGTCAATCTCATGTGAGTGACAGGTTGCCCCGCCCTCACGTCAGTAAACATCAGAGAAGAGAAGAGATGAAGCTGCAAGAGGGAAGGGAAGTTATTTTCATTAAAGATTAAGAGGACACATGAATTAAAAAAAATGACTCGCACGAATAAATCGTTTTTAATAAATACAGCAATATACCATGAAAGAAATATTGTCATTTTTGATTTCATGGTGACTTGTACTACAAATTTGTTCAGTCAAATACAACATTTGCAGTTCATGAACATTTTGAACTACAGGCATAACCTGTGATTGGCCAGAAATGACGAATTAAAGTTTTGTTTTACTGTACTTAAAACATTATGTGTTCATTACATTATGGGTCCAAATTGACCCTGTTTAATTTGTTAGTGCACATTAGTCTTTTAACAATTAACCCGTGCAAGTTAATTTCTTTGCTGCTGATTTTGAATTATGAAATGTAAGCATATAAATAACTGCAAATTACTTTAGGGTACTTTAGTTAGGCCCCTGCACGCCTGTGTTTGAATTTATTTTTATAACGATAATAAATTCAAATAATATAACAAATACCAATTTGCAATATCAACACCGATCTTAAGTTAAAATGTGATGTATAGGTAAGTTAGAATGTAACTTCAGACCAAATGAATCCCCTTTTAATCCCCAGTTACTGACTTTATTTGAGGTTTGACTAATGCATTTGTCAGAACGGGCTTGGATCACTTTGGCTCATCCGCTGACAGGAGGGGGTTCTGGGAAACGCTGAGATGAGGAGAGGGGAGCACGCCAGCACCTTTGACATGCAAATCTCCGAGAGCTCAGACAACAGGTGTCCAGTGCGCACAGCCACAGTACCCTCTTTCACTTCTCCTCATCCCTCATTCCCTCGCACTCTTCCCTCCGGACCCTGCCTGACTCACTAATTACTGACGCAAACAAACATTCACCAACTGACAAGCTGAGAGCATCACATTTATTTCATGAAAAACTGCTCAAACTTGAAATGCATACAGTAGGATGTAAAATTTTGAGTGTGAATAAGAAAGAAACAGGGAAATTAAAATCTAAAATAATAACTCATTTCTTATCAAAGTGACGTGTGGATTCTCCCAAATAGTGCTGGAATTCAGCTGGTTCCTTTCAAGAGCTCGGAAATGTAAATCTTTGAACCACTGCATCAACAAAACCAGTAAATATGGCAAACACTTTACAATCAGGTTTCATTTGTTAACTGTTAACATGAAATGCCTTAGCATTAATATGTTACACTTTATTTTAAGGTGTCATTGTTACAGTGTGATTATACATTAAGTACTAAGTAATATCAATTAACCATGTACTTACTATATAATAGGGTTAGTTGCATGTAACTATGCATAATGTATAGCTATTACTACATGTAATAGACACTGTAAAATAAAGTGTTACCCATTAATCTTAACAAAGATTAATAAATCCTGTAACAAATGTATTGCTCGTTAGTTAATGCACTATTTGAACCTAATTGAAAAGCTACCAACATATGATTAAACAAATGAAGGGTTACAACTTATGTCAGTGTCCATGTTACAGAGTAATTATACATGTAATTACTGAGTAATAATAATTACATACTATAGGGTTATGGTTTGGTTTAGTTGCACGTAATTATGCATATTTTACTGTAATACAGTAACTACATGTAATGTGTAACAAGGACACTGAAAATAAAGCGTTACAAAATTAAGAATATGCTTGCTTCTCTCATTAAAAATATAATATAGCTTTATTACAGCATTGTTTTTGGCACTAAATCTATATGAGAATACCTTCTCAACCTCAATGCATGTGATTTCCCACAAGAATATTGAACCTAATTCTAAAAAGCTTAATAAAATATGACACCTGGATCATCAGCGCATACAATTCAGCAGTCGATAGAGCTAAAGCATGCATACTAAGTGTCAGTTTGTGGTTCCTCATAGTGAAATATTGGGTGAATGATGTCAAATGATATATCATCCGATATGAGCTAGACCACTTCCTCTCAAAGAAAAAGACTTGCAGCAATAATGTCTACACCTTGACCAATAAGCGAATACATAAGATATCTTCCCATAAATGCTCATGAAGCTCATCTTACAAGAAGCCATAGCAAGAAGAGAAATAAAAAGTCTCATAGTGTTACAATTGTCTTGGCTATTCTATTTACATCAGAGAAAATAAATCATTGATATTTAAAAAATAGAATTTTTCTTCACCCTACAAAAGGTCAGAGTATTGTGCCCTACAGCATGCCTTCGTTTTTAGTAAATCAAGATGGCAATGTGCAAAAACAATCTCTTGGACAGTCAAAAGTCATAATTATACACACAGCTAACATTGGACCGCAACAGAAATACTAGATGATTAAAACTGGAACATATGCACAGAATGTACACAGTATCTGTCATGACCGAGTGTGCAAACCTGCTTGCCTTATATAATGATTCTCCCAAAAGTTCATTCACCAGATTGATTACAATTGCAGGGAATTAAAATCAATTTAGCAAAATAGTAAATTCTCTTTTCATTTAGGCACTAAGTTAAATAGTTTTATATAGTTAATGTTTTCAGCAATGTCAGAGAGCATGGATCTGTAAAATTTTGGTCATGTGATGCAATCTCTCCCAATTCTGCTCTAGTGTTGGAGAAGGTGAACTGCAACTGAATTTGGGATTAAAAAAAAAAGAAGCTCAATAGAGTCCCTTAGTGGGCAAGACAATGAATTACAACTGAATTCAGAAAAATATTTTCTGCCAGGCAGATGCAAAATCTTCCACTCATTTTGATGCCAATGACAAGTACTTAAAGAATTAATTACGTTATTATTTACTCACTCTCATTTTCTCTGAAGAATATTTACACAGCTCTGAGCTAAAGGTAAGGAAACGCCATAACAGCGGTCTATATGAGCATATTATGTCATATTAACTTGTAAGACATTTTAATGCCAGATGGGTCACTGTGGAAAAGTGCAGTGTAAAGATTCTTCAAAATTGATGCTTTTTGGTTCCACTGATAAAAATAACAACATGCAGATTTTGAAATAGGATGAGGATGACATTGCTATTGTTTTTGGGAGAACCATTCAGGCCAAACATTATATTTAGGCCTAAATTTAAGATTTAGGTATTTGAATTGCATATGAAATTTCCATCCATTTGAATTACGCAGTTTAAAAAACCTATTAAACTTAATGTGATGAACATTTGTCAGTCATACATAAATAGAGCAGGTAAGAAAAGGGTAATATTATTTTGAAATATTATACTATTTGATTTTATTTAAATATTTTCCAAATATATTCATCCAAATTGCTTATAATGAGCATAAATCGAGAAAATAATTAAATGTATTAGTTAAAAAGTATCAACAAGTAATGTTCAAACAGTTAAAATGAATGTAACAAACTGGATTGACTGATGATAAATATAAGGTTATTGTGCATTTAAAATGTTCAGTTTATTAGTACTATTACAGAAATCTTACCCGTTTCATGCATGTATGACTGACAAATCTGTGTCATATTAAATGTATTATGTATTAGTTCATTTATGTTCAAACTGTGTAAGGATGAAAATTTTATATGCAATTCAAAAACAATTATCTTTAATTTAGGCATAAATATTAAAGAACAAAAACAGACAAATGTAATCTCCTGAGGAAGACGGAGGAAATGTACTTGCATCCCACTACAGCGTGTCTTCTGTACTTGCTAGCAGGAACCATACCTAGTTAAAAACCGCATGAGAACATCTGCATCCAGCGCAGCTCATAAACGCTTCATTTAGAGATCTGAGAGTTGCTTTTGGCTATTTGTCCTTCATTTCATTTCCAAACATGCACATATACATATAATCCTGTAAACACACTTTAAAGCTCATGATGTAAAGTTTCATCCTCTGTAATAACTCTGAAATCCTGAGAGTGCGGAGGCAGGAGCTGACTGATGCCAGATGTTTTAGCACAGTAAACTTTCCCTCCTCCAGCGGTTTACAGGTATGTGTCGTGCTCTGCGCTGCTAAGACTCTGACTGGAGCTCTGCAGGAGCGTGTCTTTCTGCAGGAGCTGCGAGACGTCGCTCTGCAATGCTGGGTCTCTGGGTAATGGGTACGGATTTAGGGGAGGCGAGGTGTTAATTGTGTCTTTATTCTTCTCCGTTTTGCTCTTCTTGACTTTTTTCACTTTGTCCACCTGGCTCTCGGTGGTCTGCGGTGCCTCGACGATGATTGTGGGGTTTTGTTTGAGCTCCTGGCGACTGGGCGGCTCGGCGGCCATGATGGCTTTGGCGCCGTGCATTCTGGGTGGGGATTTAGAGTGCAGCTCTCCGCGGGTCTCCTTCCAGCGCCGGAGCTGAGAGAGGTGCTCCTTCTCTATGTCTCGCTCAGACACGGGCAATTCAATGACCTGACAGGGTGGGCAAAAGAGAGGGAGATGTGTGTCTTAAATGGTCAATAACAATAATAGAAAAGGAAATAATACTGTATTGTCAAAGGGTACGTTTACACGACAACGATATGCTTAAAACTAAGAAGTTTTTCCTTTGAGTTTTCCGTGTACAGGCGACACCATTGTTAAAACGATGCCCATTCACACGGATCCTCGAAAACGATTAAAACGCTGTATTCTGCTGCCAGAATGAATGGCGATGAAACACTATAGATTGAACACGTAATACGCATGTGCAATGCATGACTTCATAGTCTTCAGAGATTCATGTTTGTATTGTTTACACAGAGACCGTTTTCAAAAGTTTGCGTTTTCAGCCACCCAAAACACTGTTGTTGTGTAAACGAACTGCCAAAACGCATAAAAAGCTTAACGTTTTTAGTTGAAAATGGTGTTGTGTAAACAGCCCCAAAGTTGATATTGTGGCTTTATATTTGGTCAGACACACAGACGGCGAATTTCTGATCATTCTGGACACGCGTGTTTTGTCTGTCATCAGAACGGCAGAATCTGAGGCAGTAAGTGCATCGCATTACGTTTTCATCAACTTACAGGTTATAAAGTTTATTGTGGCTATGTGGGCACTCTGTCGTTTGACCAAAATCTCATGTTATGCTATTTTGGCTATGAATCGACGACAAATGCTAGACTAAGACACTCTTTCACTGCTCCTGAAATACATAAAACATTAGACGCAATATCAAGATGCAAGGTTTCCATCCAACAGCGTCAATTAAGTATCCTTTCTGAGGATTATGACAAGGTAAATCAAATGTTACTCAAGGCAGGCATGTGCCAAAAAGACATGTTACAACCAGCAGGGAGACAGGTTATATTTGGCTGTTGCTGTCTACACACTGCACAGTGTATAATGTATACTTGCTTACTATTTCTATTCATAATTATCATTCATTCATTCATAATTATAAGAAAAACTATGCAATATGCAACAATTCCGGTGGTAGAATTCTACATTGTTAATCAGTGAAAAAAAAAAGTGATTTTGCATGCTTAATCCATGTTTAAAATTGGAATTCAAGTGTAACACATAAGGGTATATGTGTGTGATACCTCTTGCACTAGGAAAACATCGTGCATGTATCGTGGCTCAATAGATCTGAGCAGCTCCATGGTCTCGTACTGGCCCTGACATGCCTTCAGTTTCTCTTGAGATCCCAGCATGCACTTCAGCAGCACCAGACCCACGCGGAAGATGATCTTCACTCCTGCATCACACACAGGCATTTGCATTTCCATTAGGTAACAGTGTATATGTAACTTTGGCTATGTTCAGACTGCAGATGTTTTGCAATGCGACCTCAGTCTGAACAGTCAAATCAGAATTCTTCTGACCTTTACGTCACTCTGGATCAACATTCGTCACAATTCTGCACTCATGGGAGTCACTCACTTCAAAGATTTTACATACCCAACGTTAGTGAAGGACAGTGGTGTCAGAGTTTTTTATATTTATATAGAGAATATTATTAATATTAAACAGCTTTACTGTTTTTCTAAAATGTGCCAAGTAATCAGGGTTTTTCCTGGCTCAAAACAAGACGGAGATGGTAAAATCCTGATCATGTACGTATTTGAATAATAAGATAATTAAATTTGTATTTTTCGTAGACCATCAAACTGTTTCCCGGTGGACCTCAGTACCTCTAGGGAAGAATTTTTTTTACATTTTAAAGATAAATTCATTAATCTGGTGCACTTTGAGTCACCCAAATACGCTGTTAAAAATAAATAATCCACCTGCCAAACACCCTAACCTATATGATATTCATTGATTTAGATATCTGCACCTGATCATCACATTACAATTATTCAAATTCTCAGTGTTATGCATCATAATATGGTAGCATATCACACTGAAGTAGGCTGATATAAAATTGACATTTATTTAAAATAAAAGTTCTGGATCTTTCATTTCAAATTCTCAAATTTGATCAATGCATTCAATTAGATTAATAAGACACTATAGGGCTGTTAATAATCAAATTAAATCATTTACATTGAAAAATTACAACTGCATTAAATGAGATTGTTTTAAAATTTTTTGAATATACAAATAAGGAACGTTGAAAAGAATGATACTTTGAAACTAAACCGCAAGTAGGTGGCGGCAGGCGACCGTCTTAATGAATGAGTCATTGAGTCATTCATTCAAACGATTCGTTCAAACAGCTGATTTATTCAGAATGAGGCCGTTTATGAATGGGTAATTGAATCTTTGACTCAACCGATTCGTTCAAAACGCTGAATCATTCAGTAATGAAACACGGTGGAGTGTTGCTGTGAGATGTGCTATGGTTCTGCTGTGGTCTTTGTTTGGAACTATTTTCGCTGCTGAAACAGAACAAAAACAGTCATGCGTCTAAAATGTAAGTGGCTTCATTTGAACTATTTGTTTATTGAACCGTTATGAAATCAGTAGCTACGTTTACATGGACACCTTTTGGTTCAATCGGAATGAAATCAATCTGATTGATGAATCCGAACACGGTGTTTACATGAACGATAAATAAAGTAATCGGAATTGATTTTTTGACATGCGCACACTGCACGAATACTGTCGCTGTTCGCGCAGAACTATTCTCCTCTATTGGTTCTTTATATGTTTTAAACAGCAGACTTAATATTTATCCGTCTCTGGTCATGATTTAGAGACAATGAGCATATGAACCGTTTTGCCGTGCTGCTTATATTTATCATGCAGTAAAACACAGTCTTTATTAAACAACACATTATGATTCATCGGTCATCCACCCTCGATTAAATGGAATGTTATTTTTTTATTACTTGGCCCGCCCGACCCGCGGATTATCCGTGATCCGCGCAGTACTATCGCCTAACTATACGGTTTGAGAATGGACACATGCCACTGTGGAAAAAGGGTATCTGAGCATGTGACAGTGACTGCTTGTCCGAGTTTTGTCGAGAGCCGGAGGCGGCACGAAATTTGACTGAGGTGGCCGCCTCATAATTCTCTATGCAGGAAAAACCCTGCAAGTAATAAGAAGTAGGTTTGACTGGCAGTATATGCGTTTTGGAACCTCGTGTAAGCAAGCTTTGGGTTAATCAACCAAGAGTTCAGGGTATATGTGACGGTAAGTTAACCTTGCTTTCTGTAAATCCCTTTGAAGTGAGGATGTTAAACATTTACACATCTGCTTTGGCATAAAGTTATTGCACTCTGCAAGTAAATGTCACAAGTAGCAAGGTGCAAATCCCCTCTGTGGAGGGGTGAGCTGTCAACAATGGACAAAGTGCACACAGTGTTAAAGTCTCACCCTCACAGAAGAACATGTCCCACACGCGCAGCACAGAGGCCCAGGGCAGCGTTCTAGAGAAGGCACACATGAACCACTCTGTCATGTAGAGGATAGGGTCAATCTTGTGTTTCTTCAGATGCCGGTGCGCCACCGGGCACACGCGCTTGAGCAGAGCGAACAGGATCTCGCCGTCTAACTGGATGGCCTCCTGTGCAGACAAGGATGGGGAAGAAACAAAGAAAGATGAAGTCTGGGATGTATTGCAGTGGATCCATTTCCCTATAACCACTTTTCATGTTTAACAGATTCCCAGCATGCAAATGATCTGTGGTAAATGAACAGTTTCGCTGATAAGTTTCTATAATCTGACACTGCGAACACAAGAACATGGATGTGTTAAACAAATTTTGACAGCAACAATTCACACGCTAACAACAGAAACGGTAAGAGGAAACCCCGTAGGCAGAAGCGAGTGAGAAAGAACGATAGAGAGAGAGGAAGATCCTGATGTTGGTTTAATCTAGTTCACTCCTTATCTGACAGACAGGGCCCTGCCGCCCACTCTGGAGCATTTGCCTGTTGACTCCTGAAGGTCAGACAGCAAAGACCTCTCATAATGCTGGATTGCACTGGATTCCTGGTAATGGAACAGCCCCCCCCCCCCCCAGAAAAAAAAAACATTACGCAAAAAATATATTTATATTTATTCCTTAAAACTACAAGTAAGCCCAATTAACTAAAACCCTAATACACGTCCAAGAGCGACAGGTATCCCAACCACAATGAAATCCTATTGGTCCATAAACCTAAAATCAAACATCAAATATGTCATGCTTGGCTGTGACTGTTGCATTTTCTCTTTTAGTTCTATTTTAATCCTGACATCTAAACTCATGACGGTTGCCATATCGATAACTACAGCAACAGTTTAACCAATTTTGTGTCAGGAATTGTTAACCAGAACAGGACTGTTTGTAAACCACCAAATTATTTTTAGACAGTGCACACTCAGAGCGGGACGTACCCAACAATTCAAGACCAGGTAGAACTTGTTAGATGTGTTTGTTAGATGGAGGTTTGTAGTTTACAGTTGGTTAAGTAACATCCCAGCTTTCCAAATTTAGTCCAAACTTCTGATTTGTAATATTAGTTCAACTGTTCTAACTTAAGCAGCCAGATTTATCATTCGTTATTAATAATCTTATATTTTGGTTTGTGTCCATGTTCTAAATTCAAAAAGACACTAATTAAATGAAATTCAATTGTAAATGTACGAAAAAAGGCATTACCACAAACTTTTTTTTATTGAATTTCCAGAAATCAAAACTACATTTGGGCATACAATTCTGGTCAATACTGATAAATGGCTGATATAAAAATTTCATAATATTTTGTCTAAAAAAAAAAAAAAAACAGAAATCAAACATTTTACATTTATTTTACGTTTAACTTTTTTAAATGCTACAAGTGAATTTAGGCATCACACTATAGTGTACTTACTATATGAAAAAAAGGATGTTCATTTTGAGATTTTCTATATATGTTATATTAGTGTTTTTAATGATGAACTTTAAGTGCGCGTTAGATGATGGCAAAGTCACGTTTGACTGTGAGATTTTGCCATTTTGTTGACAGTCGGGACTCTGGTTGTTTGTGAATTAGGCCTAATCTGTTAGTGCTTCTCCTAACTCCACATACTATAGGAACAAAACTTGTGGTCGCTCACATTTTGAAAATCTGAAAAGATTTTATAAATTTTAAGTGCGGGCCAGCCTTTATTTTTGGGGAGTAAACTCAAACAGCACTGAAATCTCTGTTAACAACCAGAAGCCATAAAATCTCAAGTGAAGTAGCTATTGTACTACATAAGTCTTGTTGAGACAGTGCGCTAAAGGTGCAGTTTAACTAGGAGAGCCTGGTTAATTAGTTCTGCTGGGTTAGACAGGCTGTGAAGCATACAAGAGAAGCAACCTTTGAACTCTGATCACACTGAACAACAGCTCTCTAAATCAGCATATTTCCCTTGGCAGAACAGTGCAAACACAACCTGAGAGCATCAGCATCTTGTCAGCGATCGATCGAGTGTTTTGTCAGGATGATTGATTGCTCTCGTGTGGATCTGAGGGTTGACAGCATGCAGATAAGTTCTGAATGGAGGAAGACTGTGTGTTGTCTGCTCTTACCAGGCCTGCGCTGTAGTATCCGGGCAGATACTTCTCACAGATCTGGACCAGACCCCAGAATGCATCCTACCAGAGCATGGCCATAAAAGAATAAGAGACCAGAACAGGGTATAAGCTTAACTTGCTTCTGTACTCAAAGCATTTAAACCATTCAAGCAAACATATGTATGTGTGTGTGTGTGTGTGTGTGTGTGTGCGCAGGTGTGTGTGTGTGTGTGGGGGGTGGTGATGGCGCAGTGGATAAGACACATGCCTTTGGTGTGAGAGACCCGGGTTCGAAACCACTGTGAGACATCAAAGTGTCCCTGAGCAAGACACTTAACCCTTAGTTGCTCCAGAGGCGTGTGACCTCTGACATATCTAGCAATTGTAAGTCGCTTTGGATAAAAGCGTCAGCTAAATGAATAAATGTAAATGTAAAATGTAAATGTGTGTAAGGGATGTGAGAGACCAGTCGATTAAAAAATACTACTGCTGCTAGTCAACTTGGAAATATTAGTCTTTTTCATATATAAATATATATAAATAAATGTGTTTGTGTGTTTATATATACACATATGTATTTATGTATGCATTTATGTGTGTATATATATATGTGTGTCTGTATTTATATATAAACAATGATAGTGATTCGATAACACTTGCAGCCTTTATATATAATGCATTACAAAAGTATTTTAATGCATTAATTGTAATTATGCCTGTAAAGCACCTTATAATGCATTGTATGATCTCATTAATAATTACAACAACAGTTATGATGCATTAGAATACTTATAATATAATATATTCCTTGTTACACCTTGAGAGCATATAATGCATTAAAACACATGACAAACAACCAATTGATGTAACAAGGAATCTGCAAATATTATAATGCATTTTAACTTAGGTTAGAATTATTTATGAAAATAAATAATGTATTACAACGTACATTATGAATACCTTTATAATGTATTATACATAAAGGCTTCAGATAAAGGGTTACTGATAATTGTAGTGTTTTGTTATAACACATAAAACAGTACAATAGATAACTGTATAAATCAATAAATAATTGATGAGAGGCATCCAGGGCACAAACACGAACCTCAGCGGGCATGTGCATGAGCAGCACTGCGGCTATAGGGGCCTGAGCCTGACAGTAACCCTCCTCCGGTCTGTGCAGTGTGTACGCCTTCAACACCCGGAACAGATCCTGCTGCCTGCACACACACAGATCAATGCGTTATGCAACATAAGGGACGAGGTTCAGAGGCTGAGGCTTGTAGGTGAAGTGACGTACCCGTGGCCTCCTCGAGCTACAAACATCTCGTGGAATGGAAACTGTCTGTGGAGGTCTTTTTCGATCACGTCCAGCCATTTAGGATCTCCTGGCTGACTGTCCAACTCCTGCCAAGTCAAGTCACATTTGTTTATATGGCACTTTATACTGTACAGATTGTTTCAAAGCAGCTTCACTTTGATAAAACAGGAAAATAAGTGTTAATTTAGTGTAAAGTAGCTCTAGAGAGAATAATACTGAAATTTTTCAGCTCAATTTTGTTTCGGTTCATTTCAATAGCTGTCAATGTTGCAACGTTTATCAGTTACGAAAGTGGTTCAAATTATTCAGCTAAAAGTCAGTTCAATATTGATCCAATAACAGCGTAGATGTTGCCAAGAAAGTGTTCATCCACTTTTGTTTTCAGTGCCAGTGCAGATAAATCGATAATATTACTTAATATGAATTGCCTTTTAAACCCCAAAACACAATGATAACTCATTAATGACAGCACAAGACTTAAACTCTGACTTAAACTGACATAAACAGATTTGAGATAGCTTTAAAATGCATAATGTGCACAGATATTATATACAAAATATGTGAAATATTATTACAATTTAAAATAACAGTTTTCTATTTGAATATATTTTAAATAGGGCTGTGAAAAGATTAATCGTGATTAATCGCATCCAAAATAAAAGTTTGTGTTTACATAATATATGTGTGTGCACTGTGTATAATTATTTTGTATATATATATATAAATACACACACATGCATGTATACATTTAAGAAAAATTTGTTATTTATATATAAAATATTTATATATAATATAAATTATATATAAATATATACAGTATATACATAAATATTTCTTAAATATATACATGCATGTGTGTGTATTTATATATATACAAAATAATTATACACAGTGCAGACACATATATTATGTAAACACAAACTTTTATTTTGGATGCGATTAATCACGATTAATCTTTTTACAGCCCTAATTTTAAAATGTAATTTATTCCTGTGATCAAAGCTGAATTTTCAGCATCATTACTCCAGTCTTCAGTGTCACATGATCCTTCAGAAATCAATCTAAAATGCTAATTTGATGATCAAGAAACATTTCTGATTATTATCAGTGTTGTGCTGCTTAATTTGTTTTGTGAAAACCATGATAACATTGTTTTTTCAGGATTTTTCGATGAACAGAAAGTTAAAAAGAACAGCATTTATTTAAAATAGAAATGTCTTTACTGTCACTTTTGATCGATTTGGATCCTTGCTTGATAAAAGTATTAAATTATTTGGCTGAAAATATTGAAATTTGTCTGAAATGAGGTGTCTCAGAAGGTGGCATAATCAAGTTGTTTTGGAACAGTGGCGTGGTGCTACCAAAGGCTGGAGTGGACAAACCTTGGAGATACTCTCAGTCTCACCTGAAATTTGCCCAGATTCTGTTCCTTCTTCACTTTGCCTCCAGAAAGATAAAGCCACGCACGACCTCTGAGTGATGGAGGGATGCCCTTCTGACAACGCAACTTCACCTTCAGTCAGATGGAGAAAGACAGTGGGATTGTACACTTGTTTTTTTAGGATGACCTACAACCCTAAATGGCCAATGACATTTGCCATGAGCCATTACACAAATATTAAATGAAACTGAGCACTTGCACTCATAAGCCTCATTTATACTTTAGTGTGAGTGTTCATTTAGCGTTCTTGCATAACTCACTACCGCACCAGCAATAGACATATAAAAAAAGAGCATTTCATTTCTATATTTGCTTAAAATGACATTATTTTGATGGCAAAATGTAACTGGAATAATTATGGTTATCGCAAATATTGGCGACAGGCCTTGTCGAGCTGAATTACGGTAATTATGCATGAGCTGCAGATGTGGCGTCTAGCTAACTTGTGAAATGATTCAGTGTTTTGTCTGGAAGGTTAGTCACTGGAGAGAGATTCAGCACCAAGAGAATCATCAATGAGAATTATAAAAGCAAATGGTAAAAAAAAGCCATTTAACATTTAGAGACTAGTGGTCGTAACAGAGATTTTGTGCGGGCCTGGTCATAACTTTATCTGATTCTATTAAACAGTTTGTGAAGCACACGGTGTGAGATGTGTAGTCAAATTCCTAAGATAACATCATGTGGACATGATTGCTGTTGTTGAACGTTTTATGAATGTTACGGCATTCTCTAAAGCATTTGAGCTATTCAGGAAGAAAAATAAAACCTGTGGACAAACACAGGCCTGTTTGTCAGTGTCCAACCTTCTTGTGTTTTTTGGCCATCCACTTGTCCCAACTGTTCAGCATATCCAGCCATTTGGCTTCTCTCTGCCGGAGCACGTCTGGAGGAACATCATCACTGTATCGAGAGAGAACAAAGAGAGATTAGATCATTTATCTGATATAATATGCATGCAAGCACACCCACACATACAAAATCACACATGTTAGCAAATACGGGGTTAGGAACAGAGAACCGGTTCTTGTTCAGAACAGACGGTCATGACAATCTGTTCTATTAATGGTAATGGTGTATATGATCCGTGCTTATAAAAAATACCCTGACAGTGTTTTCTGCAGAGCATCACTGCTACTGAATCTACAATGGCAGTTTTAATCAGCCTAACAACTCAGAGTGCTTCATGACTAATCATAACCACGCTTTCTTCATGTCCAGCTCAACAGGAAACCAGAAACCTGTTACTGTGTTATGAGTAGTTAAATATACATTTCTTAAAGTTATACAAAAAAATCTGAAAAGCAGATTTAAAGAATTTTTAAAAAAAAATTGCTTCTAATCCCTATATAGTACATTTAGAAGCTCATCCTTTCATATTTATAAACTCATCCCTACATATTTACAAACTAACCCCTATTTATTTACAAATTCATATATATATATATATTTTTTTTTTTTTAATTCATCACTATATATTTGCAAACTCACTTTCATTTATTTACAAACCCATCTTTATATCTATATGTTTAAACATTCATCCCTATATGTTTAGAAATCTATCCCTATATATTTACAAACTTGTCCCTATATTTTTAGAAATTCATCCCTATATATTTACAAACTTGTCCCTATAGGTTTAGAAATTCATCCCTATATATTTACAAATGCCTCCCTATATATCCATGTGTTTAGAAATTCATCTTAAACACAGGGATGTTTTTACAATACATTGTCTATATACAGTATCAACATTTGAAGTGGATCAAAACCTTTCATCAAAGTTATACATGAATTTTGAACAATACTTAGGACAACTTTGATGAACTTTTTTGATCCACTTCAAATGCTGACTATTTACAAACGCATTGTCAAGTGCATCCCTATGTTTAGAAACGCATTACATTTTTGCTATTCATTTACAAACCCATCCCTATATATGTTTAGAAGCTTGTTATCTCTTGACCTGATATGTTCACTCCAACTATTTGAAAAGTATAATGTGGGTGTCACATTAGCTCAATTGTATCAGAGTACTGTAGGCGTCATCATATGTTCACAGGAAGTTCCTCTGACGGAAACTCAAAACACAAGCTGCTTTCCACTGCTGAAGAAAAATCACCAATTTTTAACTACTGCCGTCGTGTTTAACAACTCACAAGTCTTCAAAAAATGACTTGGTTGCACAACCTCTATGTGATTTTATTGTGGGATGACTGTTTATAAGAATGTTCTGGGCAGATGGAGATCACAGGGGAAAGCCCTGTTTCAGGGAATCTTTCATGTGTTCATGTGACCCCAGCACCTCGGCCTAAAAGCCTTTTTATTACATCCAGCTGACAGACACACCCTTACATATGAGATTGAGTGGCTTTATATCAGATAAAACAGGAAAATATTACAATACAGAGATTTACAGTCATTTTTCTTCAAAAAATGTGAGCGCATGTCTGTACAAAAACTGTCACTACAATTAGGGTTAGGGGTAAAAGCATTAGAAACAACACTTATAATGGCTCTGGTCCTGCTTCTGTGTGTCATAACTGCAGTGATCGAAGCTCTGATCGGTGGGAGGACTGACTCAGGTCAGAGGAGATCTGACATATTAAGCACTGAAAATATATTTTGACAGTGCTTTTACTTATCAAATGGGAAAAGATTAGCATACAATGAATGAAAAAAGATTACACGATTATTACTCAAAGCCCCCGCTGAATAAGAAACAATGACATGATGCTGATTAACCATATGAAAACAATACAAAAAAAAAGCACATTTCCAAGAATGTGGGACATATTTTTTAATTCTTTTTCTTTTCTTTATTTTGGATAATCTTATTTTTTCCCTGATGGATGAAAAGTATGTTGGGGAAGTCCAACGCATCCAATAATCCTTTGGCAAAAGGTTAGAGACAGGACAGGGTGCGTAAACCCTGAAGGCACACACACGGTCTTGAAATGGAAAGCAAATATACTCGCACACCCACTGTGTGTGCACAGATTACGCAGTCCAGATTGGATTATCGTCAGCGATCAGATTACAGATGACTGCGGTTGTTTAGATCTATGGAACAGAAACCGGGCCCGCTGTTCGCCTGTTTACTTTTCCCGTGTACGCAGATCGAGCTAATTGTGTTCTGCTTAAAAAAAAACACAAAGACGGAGATGAATGTAGGCTGGAGGATGGACTGAAGTACAAGAGAAGCGGTCTCATGGAAAGGGTAGGGCATGTTCACTTTCACCCAACAAGTATCGTACAAGTACTCTAAAAGTGTTTCCTTTCACCCAATAGACACATTCTTCGGGTCAAAGCAGAAAAACTGCAGTTAGTAGAGGAAAACAGGAAGCACATGACTGCAGCGGGAAAAATCCCTTCGTTCCCTTCCTCTGATATATAGGTACTCACTATATATGGCCAAAACAACAGGCAGACAGACAAACTGACTGACTAAAGAACTGAAAGTGTCAATGTTAATATATGTAGGGCTGCCACTGATTTCTAGTTGACTAGTAATCGTTTCTTTAAGCCATTAGTCGGCTAGTCGCAAGTTTAGATGTTAAATTAATTACTTAAATGTGTGTGTGTAAAATGGTTTTAGTTTCAAAACTGAGAAAGAATATTATTATGTAATATTGCTAACAATAGCCATTTTCCATCAACCTATTTTTAAGCAAATTTTGGGATTTGGCAAAAAAAAGAAGAAAAAAAAAAAACAACCTTGATGAAAACACCAAGATGCGCATACAGAGGATGTGATTGGATAACCAGTGGACCAATTTCATTACACAGCATCTCAGATATTGTTTTCATGGTGGCCGAGAGAGCTCAACGCGCTGCAACTGAAGAAAACACATGCAAATAGAAAAACACCCGCAAATTAAGAAAACATCTTCATCAGTTTCACAACACATGTGTGCTCCAAATACTCACAACACAACCAAATACAGAAACGCACTTAAAATATGCGTTATATATCTGTGTGTGTGTGTCTCAACTTTAAAACTTGCCATTTCATCTTTGGACCATGCATTACCTAAACATTTCTTATGAAACTTCTTTAAACATAACATGACAACATTTGTATAATGTAACTGATGTATAGATTAACATCTTTCCCTCATGTTCTTTTTCTCTATCTTTTTTATTTATTTATTTTAGTTTTCAGCTCATTGTTCTTTACTCTTTAGTATTCTGATGACATTTAACATATTAATACATTTTGTATGTTGTATACAAAGTTGTATGCCATAAACATGTCATCTCTGTATGTTTTGCAAACATTTAAAATAAAAAAATAAAATCAAGTATACTTTTGAGCTGTAAGCACGTCCCAGCCGGGTTCGTCACTTATTGGAGTTTCCTGGAAACATTTCCGTTGTGGTGTGTAACTTTTCCAGTGCGTTTCTGTATTTGGTTGTGTTGTGAGTATTTGGAGCACACGTGTTGTGAAACTGATGAAGATGTTTTCTTAATTTGTGGGTGTTTTTTTCTATTTGGATGCGTTTTCTTCAGTTGCAGCGCGTTGAGCTCTCTCGGCCACCGTATGTTTTAGTTATTCTGAAATGCCTGAGCCAAAGTCGATCATTAAAATAATGTTTTGGTGTAATGAACTCCCAGAAGCATTTCACACGATTGCGTTCCCAAACACCAGGCATCCGAACACAAGATAACATGACAGTGATTGTTGCGTTTCGTTCTGTGCGCTCTGAGGCACAAGTCCTTTATGATGAAGGATAAAATAGTCACAGTGTCTTCCCCGACAATTTTGCGCCAATTCCCTAGGAAGTGACGAGTTTGTTCTCTTGAACAAATGGAATGGAAACGTTGCTTTATTTCCAAATGTTTTATGCGATAATACAATTTTGCACATAAGTTAAATTCGCACCTTTGGATGGAAACATAGCTATTGTTCTACATTGCAGAAAAATAAACCATAATAATGAGCCTTAAGCACACACATAAAACTTGCTGCAGTGCACTGGCTAACGTAATGATTATGAATGCGTCAGAAAAAAAAGGAAATTTTTAATAATTTAATAATAAATAGTTGTTTCTGAGTCAATGTCTGCTGCAAAGATAGTATAGTGTATAGTGTATGACACAGAGTGTATGAGCCTACAGTATAGATGGAAATGCACATTAACTTAAACATAACACGCAGCAAGTGCTAGTTTAGCTTCCACACCGTGAAAACTTGGAAATGCGCCTAATAACAGGGGCAAGTGTAACCTAAAAGCCGCAGGTTCAAGTCACAGTACCGGCAGGAAATATAGATGGGGGAGTGAATGGACATGCGTTCTCTTTCACTTTCATTACCCACAACTGAGGTACCTAACAAGGCACCTAATCCCCAATCGCTCCACAGGCGCCGCAGCAAAAATGGCTGCCCACTGCTCCGGGTGTGTGTCCAATACTCACTGCTGTGTGTGCACACTTAGATGGGTGAAATGCAGAGCACAAATTCTGAGTATGGGAAATCATACTTGGCTACACTTCACTTCACTAATAATAACGCATATGTATCTAGGTTAATGTTAGTGCAAGCAGTCATGTAAAGTGGCTAATGTTAGGATACTTCTTACATGTTTCATATGATAAGCCATGTTTGAGGTTGATGAATGATAGGCGAACATTTGAATTTCCTGCCCGACATAATAACCATATGGGCCAGCCGTGTTAACTGGCTGTGTGACTTTGCCACTTCCTGTGCAGGCTTTTTTTTTTTTTGCTACCAAAATTTGTGTGTGTACACAATACAAAACAAAAGCACATGAAGGCAGCATTAGCCTCTTCTAAACAACTATTGTTTGGTCGACTATTAGAGGGCAACCCTAATCATAGATAGTTCAGACTAAATTCAGATTGGATGAGCCATGTTCAAAGTGAGAAACCATCCAAAAAATATATTTTTGGCCATAAGTTCCAGTCAGTTTGAATGAAAAAGCTCCTATTTGTAAAACATCCCAAAATCAGAGAACATCATAAGACACAAATACTGAATGATGAAGCTCTGTTGTGTGCTTGCCGAACGTGAACAAGTTCACTAAAACGCTCCCCAGAGGCTTGCCGCTCGGTTTCATCTCCATGGCAGTAGTAAACAAACGGAGGGAAACAAAAGCCAAGAGGTGAAATATCATAAATGAGTCCTCTCCATAGAGAAGAGCAATTGTCATTGTCAATTGTGCAGACAAACTGTCCTCGTAGCATAAGCACAGTCGTCTCTCTTTAACAGACTTTAATTTCATTAAGCATGAATGATTTTTCTGTCATGATGGTCCACAGCAAACACAGAATCCTCAAAGACCTCTTTTATATGATATTCGAGGGGAAAGAAAGAGCGATGTGTGTGAGATAGAAGGAAAATTGGAGAAAAATGCTATTTTCCATAAAAATGCACATAAAGGGCTAAAGCAGATTTTTCCTACAGTCGAAGTCAAAACCAATGTAATGCATTTCTTATAAGATAGAGAATCAGCATATTTCCGAGGAATGGATTTTGATAAGGTAAAAAAAAAAATGGAGCTAAGAGTATTTACACAAATGAAAAAATCTATACTATCTTTCAAAAGTTTGGGTTGTAAGGTCTCTTTGATGATTTGAAAGAAGTCTCTTTTACTCACCAAGGCTGCATTTATTTGATCAAAAACAGTAAAAACAGCAATATTGTGAAATATTATTACAATTTAAAAGAATTGTTTTCTATTTGAATATATTTTTTAAACTGTAATTTATTCCTGTGCTCAAAGCTGACACATGATCCTTCTGAAATCATTCTAATATGATGATTTGATGCTCAAGAAACATTTCTGATTATTATCAATGTTGAAAACAGTTGTGCTATTCATATTGTGTGTGTGTGTGTGTGTGTGTGTGTGTATATATATACCTGATCACCTGTGTGAACCTGCTATAGTCCTGCTGCAGGAGGCTTGAGGACTGCAGATGTGAACAGAGAAATAAACTGTAATGTCCGTAAGATGCCTGAGAGTGAAAAGAGTGGCAAATCTTACAGACCACAAAGTTTTTAACTAGTGTAGAAAAACCAGAAGTCACACATTGGCTAGTTAGTGTCATCCTCCTAACCTCATCTGGTTCTACAGCCATAACTATACCAATATGATGGGGAAAAAACATGATTGAGGGCCTTTCAGATTAAATGCATTTTCTGCCTAGATGTAAATCGCAAGCATTTCATTATGTTACACAAGATGTGTTATCTGCCAAAGTATTACATAAGTGAACATGCGGGGATCAGTGAATGTAAAGAATTTACAGAGCTTTTGGAGATTTTGTGTGGATCTGCTAGCACTCATCAGACTTTAAAACAGACCCAATGTCTTGAGCTATTTTATCAGCAAGTAAAACTATTTAGACTCTATTGCCTGTACAATGAACTGAATGAGTCACTGAGCAGTTTTATTTCACAACTGAAAACACTTGCAGGGAGGTTCTGCCAAAACAAATCAATGAGCCATTCTGAGTGCTAAAGGGAGTTCACAGCGAGAAGGGAAACGTCCTGCATGAGAGACTGGAAAGAAACATTCTGTTACAAAGGGAATAAGGGAGATTCTTCATGCGAACTGTAGAGGACTGATACGCCATTCTGTGATTTATTCAAAAGCAGATTCATTTGATCAGTGGCCAAACAGAACCACATTGTCCCGAGCCATTAGAGACACTCATGTAAGTCAATGCACAACAGACAAGTGTTTGTAATAGAAGCATAAGAAGAGGATGCAGGCAATTTACTAGATCATCTATAGAAAAAAAAATATTTGTTGTGAACATTAGTTTGTACACTATATCTAGTCTTGAGACTAATACACTATAGTTGTATGGGGTGAGTAAGGCTTTTTATTTTGAAAGATATTAGTTTTATTGACAATAAAGACATTGATGATGTTACAAAAAATATATATTTCAAATAAATGCTGTTCTTTTGAACTTTCTATTTTTCAAAGAATCCTGAAAAACAGTTTCCACAAAAATATTAACCTGGACAAATGTTTTCAACATTGTTAATAATAAATGTTTCTTGAGCATCAAATCAGCATTTTAGATTGATTTCTGAAGGATCATGTGACACTGAAGACTGGAGTAATGATGCTGAAAATTCAACTTTGATCACAGGAATAAATTACCGTTTACAATATATTCAAATAAAAAAAACAGTTCTTTAAAATTGTAATAATATTTCACAATATTGTTGTTTTTACAGTATTTTTTATTTGTTTTTCAAATAAATGCCGTCTTGGTGAAAATAAGAAACTCCTTTAAAAAAAAATTAACAAATCTTACCAACCTCAAACTTTTGAATGGTAATCATTAATGTGTAAATTATACCAAATATTTACACTTTTCTGCTTCTTTGGGCCTTCAAATAAGTAGTAAATTCACAAACAAATTTAAGAAAATGGAAAGCAAATAATAATATACAGACACAGCTTATGATATTACATAACAATAACCGTCCGGTATTACATGGCTGGAGGAACGTGAGCTGACCAAGCACTTCTCAAAGCTAGTCGGCTTAGAAGAACTCAGCAAGAACAACCACTGGGGACTTTAGTGGTGTTAAAGACCGGTCAACTCATCTGCGCTCACATATGAGCGATATCCCACGAGGAAAAGGACTTTCAGCAAAGACTATTCTCACAGAGTCCACTTAATGCAGGTGTGAAAATGTGACACAAACTCACAAACCAAAACAAAAACATCAGTATGTTTCGCATAAACTTTCATCAGTATGTCATTAACAAACATCTCATAATCAATAAGGGCATTTGGATGTATATGCAAAAATGTGATAGATAGATAGATAGATTTATTTAACGCCATGTCAGCATCTTAAGGCTGTTTTCATGGCAAAAATTCAATTATCCAATAAACACATGATAAAAAAAAAATCCAAAACCTTTCCAGCCATAATCTTACTAAATAAATCCTTAAGTTTAATAACTTCATAAAAGAGAATTCTACTTGTATTATACCTAGGACAGTCCAATAAAATATGTTTTGTTACCAATGTAAGTTAGTATAAAGTGTTACTGATTCTATGGCATAAACTGACATGTATTAATGGTTAATGTCTTTCTTTTACCTCCATAAATGTGACTGCCACTTACTTTTCTCCTGCGCTCTGTTGAGCTCCTCCTATGAACCCATATCTGTCGGTCTGGATCTCCGTGTTGGCGAACCCGTTGAGCTCGGAGTCTGAGCCCAGAGAAGAGCTCTCGTGCTCGCCCAGATTCTCCGGCGTGCCCCGCGGACTCCTGCTGTCCCTCCACTGCACTCCGTTCCCCGACTGAAGCTTAGCCATGATGAATATGCGCTCCAAACGTGACAAATGAACTTGCTTTTGGCCCAAGCAAGAATAAAATGTCTTTTGACACACAGATAGTTGATTTCCTCCTGACAACCGTCTCAAACTATCAACACTGAGATTTGAGCCTCACAGCCTCCAGTGACACTAACGATACGCCATATCTGATGGTAAAGACATTAAAGCGAAGCAAAACTGAGGTTTATCTGACCCTGACAGGCCATTGCGGATATTTACCAACAGCTAACTTATATCTATAAACGACAGTTTCACAGAAGACACGTACATAAATACATAATATTAATGAATGTATTAAATTAGCTTAGCAAAGTAACGTTAATAATATCTCTTCGTCTGAGGAAATCTCTAGCGCTAGTTTATTATGGCTGAAACAAACTCGACTGAATGTAAGTTAATGTTTGTCTTCTGTCAGATTCTGTCAAACAAACCACAATTGTAAGTTAAGTTATAAGCTAACAAAGCTAACCTGACGTAAAAAAAAACAACACAGCTTGACAACTCTCCGTATAGACGAATGAAACTCAGACTCACTGTGTTGTAAAGTCAGCGTTTGTATAATGTTTCTGACGCGATCGTTTTAATCTTATTTCATATAATCTGTGTTTATGAGCGTTTGTATGTGACTAACTCAATGGCTTGAGCTAAAGTCCCAGTCGCGAGCTTTAAGGAGGCGTGGCTGATTGTGCGCAGTACAGCGCGCGCGTGCTTAATGCAGTATTATCACCTTATAATTGCAAGTGCAAACATTAACATAATAAGCATAATAATTAACTCTATTGATTTGACTAATATACACAGATTTAGACATAATGATAATAAGCATAATAATTAACTATTGATTTGACTAATTTACACAGATTTTGACAGATATTTTTACATCGTTTTTGGTAGGCTACATAACAAACAGCAATTTCTTGTAATTTATGTTTATTTATATATATTTTATGGTGTAGGCTAGCTATTAATAAAATAAAATAATTAGATTATTAAATAACAGTAATAGTAATTGTCGTATTAAAATAATGTAATAGTGTTTATTTATTATTTATTTAACTGCTTATTTTGGAGAACCGGGGATCATACTCAAAGGCTTGCCAGTTACTTCGATCTCAATGATTAACCATGTCATCTGCACTGATTATTGCCGCTCATTATGGCAAAGCTATTATACGTGTATTCTTCACATGCTGCTCTCATGATTGACATAAAAGTGCCGTAAGGAAGTCGTGATGAACGTGCTTACACATTCAGTTCACATGAGCACGCACACACACACACACACACAGACACACACACTTGGATGTAGGCCAACTGTGTGTTTTGAAGAAGAAAAAAAGAGTTCGAATGTATCTTATAAACAGATATTTTCAGATTTCAGTGCTGGAAGGTCATTATTCAGTCTAAACGAAGCTAATGGCTGCCCTCCTGTGGGTGACTCTCAAATATCACCATGTGGCAGAGGCACGTGAAGCTTGTAGACCATTTTGCGGGATTTACGTGCAGTACGAATGAAATGATGGGATAGCACAATCAAAATCTGTGGTAAAATCTGAATCATAATCAAGTCGAGTGCAAACAGAATTCAATTCTGCTGTAAAGAAGCTCTAAAAAGACAATAGTGTCATTATTCAGTTCAGTGTTGATTCGGTTGAGTTCAATAAAGTTAATCAATTATGGAATGAGTTCAATTCAGCTTTTAAGCAGCTCTGGAGAAAACAATGACCTCATCATCCATCTCAGTTCAGTTCTCATCAGATAGTGTCAGTGCAGTCTATAATATTGCAGAATATTTAAGGGTTAGTTCACCCAAAAATGGTATTCTGACATAATGTAGGCCTAGGCCTACTCACCCTCATGTTGTTCCAAACCTGAATGATCTTCTTTGTTCTGTTGAACACAAAAGAATATTGGTAATGCTGGGTACCAACATTCTTCAAAATATCTTCTTCTTTTGTGCAGAAGAAAGAAACTCATACAGGTTCGAAACAAGTTGAGGATGAGTAAATGATTTCAGAATTTTCATTTAGTATTTATGTAGTATTTCCTTTACATTTTTGCTATTTACAAACACATATTGCGTTCCTGCGAGCTCTGTTTAAATGTCCTGTGACAATGTCCTGCCAGCCTGCAGACGACTGAGGTTTTCCTCACAGATACTTCTACATATAGGGCGGACAACAGGGACCACATTTGCCTCTGCGGCTGATTCTTCAAGGTTTCTGAAAACTTGACAAATAAAACTTGTGCAAATTATATTTTATGTGACTAGTAATGTTGAGACATTTATCATGTCTTGTAATAAAAATCTGATCATAGCCTTGGTCCAGTTTTCGGTCATTGAAATAAAGCTAAGCTAAGATAAAATAAAATATAAGTATTAGATGAAAAACTTTAATGTAAAATTAGAAATGTTGCTTTGGCAACTAACTGAAGTATAATTTGAAGTGCAAAAATGACTAAAACTGAAAAAAAAAAATGAAGCTAAATTGAAAAAAGCACACAGCAAAATAAAAGTACAATTAACATGAAAACGGAAAATATAAAAATAAAAGCTCATTTAAAATATGAATAAATACTAGAATTGTAGGCTATATAAACATTTCTAAAATAACAGTAAAATAGTAATAAATAAACAGTTATACAAAATAAATGAACAGTCTTGGTAGTAGACTGTACTCACTGTAAAAAAGTATATGACCAATAAGTTAAGCAATTTTCAAACTTTTTTATAAGTTATACAAGATGAATCTAATTTTTTTAAGTTAATCTTGTCATGATTCTGCCATCATGTCTCTGTTTTCTCTGGTCTTGTGGCAGGATCATGGCAGACCCATGTTTTATGTACAAGCGCATGGTCTGTTATTTGGACCATGTGCTTGTGTTGTCTTGTCTCGTAACCCCGCCCCCTTGTTATCCTCGTCTTGTGATTAGTGTCTAGTCAGTTTCACCTGTCCTCGTCATTAGTGTTCCCTATTTAATCCCTGTGTATTTGCTGTCCTGGGCGATTCATTATCATACGTTGTGTGATTCTAGCTGTGAGTATCTTGTTGAGAGTCTTGTCTAAAGAAGTGTTTTGTTCCTGTCATAGTTGTTATTTACCGTCTGAGTACTTATCTTTGTCAAGTTGATCCTGTCTTGTTTTGCCCCATCGTGGGTTTTGTTTTCTGTTTTTGTCTTTAATAAACCCCTGTTTAAGTTATTTGCTGTCTGCAATTGGGTTCATCTGCTATCCACATAACAGAATGAATCGCCCAATACAGAACCCAGCGGACAGTATGTATTCGCCTGTCAGTTGCCAGTCGGACCCTAAGGATTGGTGGTACCAGGCTATCGCTGACGCAAAGAGGGGCAAACTCCCGATTCCCGCCCAGGGACAGCGATCGGTAAGGGAGTATGCTCGGGTCGCGAATGAAAGGAGGTTTTTCTTACCAGAACTCCTCCTTAACCGCTACCTCGTCGCAGGTCTCAACTCCCCTCCACCCCTGGCCGAACGGGAGGAGCTGGTGACCCGTCCGTTCACGGAGATGGTGGATCGTTTATCGCGGAGAGAGTCACAGACACCCTCGAGGTCTTTACCTTCTGCCTATCTTCCTGTCATCCCGGAGGGTCGTATGATAGGCGTTGCGACGCTTGGGGACCAGGCTGGTTCCCCCACGACTCCAGAGGCATCTTCCACACCCACTGACCTCCGTGGTAAACGAGGGAGACGGGTTTCTTGGGATTCCCCCTCGGAGTCATCGTCATCTGAGCTCACTCTACCAGAAGTGGTCTTCCCAGTTCCTGTTTTGTCTTCCACTGAGCCCGTCCAGCCGATCACGAGTCCTGCTGTGACCATTGCTTCGCGACCTAGGAGAAAGAGGAGGAAGAGGGGAGCCTCCAATCCTTCGTCAAGCACTGTTCCAGAGCCCGCTACTGCAAGCGCCGTTCCAGAGCCCGCTACTGCAAGCGCCGTTCCAGAGCCCGCTACTGCAAGCGCCGTTCCAGAGCCCGCTACTGCAAGCGCCGTTCCAGAGCCCGCTACTGCAAGCGCCGTTCCAGAGCCCGCTACTGCAAGCGCCGTCCGTGAGCCCGCTCCTGCAAGCGCCGTCCGTGAGCCCGCTCCTGCAAGCGCCGTCCGTGAGCCCGCTCCTGCAAGCGCCGTCCGTGAGCCCGCTCCTGCAAGCGCCGTCCGTGAGCCCGCTCCTGCAAGCGCCGTCCGTGAGCCCGCTCCTGCAAGCGCCGTCCGTGAGCCCGCTCCTGCAAGCGCCGTCCGTGAGCCCGCTCCTGCAAGCGCCGTCCGTGAGCCCGCTCCTGCAAGCGCCGTCCGTGAGCCCGCTCCTGCAAGCGCCGTCCGTGAGCCCGCTCCTGCAAGCGCCGTCCGTGAGCCCGCTCCTGCAAGCGCCGTCCGTGAGCCCGCTCCTGCAAGCGCCGTCCGTGAGCCCGCTCCTGCAAGCGCCGTCCGTGAGCCCGCTCCTGCAAGCGCCGTCCGTGAGCCCGCTCCTGCAAGCGCCGTCCGTGAGCCCGCTCCTGCAAGCGCCGTCCGTGAGCCCGCTCCTGCAAGCGCCGTCCGTGAGCCCGCTCCTGCAAGCGCCGTCCGTGAGCCCGCTCCTGCAAGCGCCGTCCGTGAGCCCGCTCCTGCAAGCGCCGTCCGTGAGCCCGCTCCTGCAAGCGCCGTCCGTGAGCCCGCTCCTGCAAGCGCCGTCCGTGAGCCCGCTCCTGCAAGCGCCGTCCGTGAGCCCGCTCCTGCAAGCGCCGTCCGTGAGCCCGCTCCTGCAAGCGCCGTCCGTGAGCCCGCTCCTGCAAGCGCCGTCCGTGAGCCCGCTCCTGCAAGCGCCGTCCGTGAGCCCGCTCCTGCAAGCGCCGTCCGTGAGCCCGCTCCTGCAAGCGCCGTCCGTGAGCCCGCTCCTGCAAGCGCCGTCCGTGAGCCCGCTCCTGCAAGCGCCGTCCGTGAGCCCGCTCCTGCAAGCGCCGTCCGTGAGCCCGCTCCTGCAAGCGCCGTCCGTGAGCCCGCTCCTGCAAGCGCCGTCCGTGAGCCCGCTCCGGCAAGCGCCGTCCGTGAGCCCGCTCCGGCAAGCGCCGTCCGTGAGCCCGCTCCGGCAAGCGCCGTCCGTGAGCCCGCTCCGGCAAGCGCCGTCCGTGAGCCCGCTCCGGCAAGCACCGCCCTAGAGGCCGCTCCAGCAGGCGCCGTCCCGGAGTCTACGGGGAGACTCGCGGCCGATCTGGCCGCAAAAGAGGTCTTGAAATCGGTTTCTGCTCGTCAGGAGATGCCCATCTTCCTTGCTGCAAAGACCCTGTCTGATTATTTGTCTAGTCTAGCTAGAATCCTTGAAGTCCCAGTCTGTCCTGTCTTATCCCCAGCCCCCGAGTCTGTCGCCGAGAGCGCGGCACCCGAGTCTGTCACCGAGAGCGCGGCACCCGAGTCTGTCGCCGAGAGCGCGGCACCCGAGTCTGTCGCCGAGAGCGCGGCACCCGTGTCTGTCACCGTGAGCGTTGCACCCAAGCCCGCCACGGAGAGCGCTGCACCCAGTCCTGCCCCTTCGCCTGCCATGTCCCCCGTCAGGGGTCCCGTTTCCTCATCCTCTGTGTCCTCCATGTCTGAATCTGTTGCTGCTACCACTGAAGCAGTATCCCAGTCTGTTTCCCCGTTCGTCTCTGTCTCCACCAGCCCCCGGACTGTTTCCCCGTTCGTCCCTGTCTCCACCAGATCCCGGACTGTTTCACCATTTGTTCCTGTCGCCACTTGTCCCTGTACTGTTTCCCCTGTCGCCACTAGTCCCCGGACTGTTCCCCCTGTCACCACTAAACCCCGGTCTGTTTCGCCCAAGCCCCGTCCTTGTGTGTCTTCCTCCAAGTCCCCCCGGATTCCCCGTCCTCAGTCCTCGTCCCGAAGACCCAAGACCCCTGTCCCGCCCATCCATCCTGGACTGTCTCCCAAAGACTTTGTGTTTCCTCTACCCTGTTTGTTGTTTTTGATGTTTCACCCTAACCCTGTTATTGTTTTTTCATGTTTGCCTTTATTAGTGTTTTCCATGTTTTGTTGGTTCGTGTCTTTGTCACAGTCTGTCATGTCCCGTGTTTAGTTTCCCTTTGAGGAGCGTCTGGAAGCCGCTCCTTAAGGTGGGGGTTCTGTCATGATTCTGCCATCATGTCTCTGTTTTCTCTGGTCTTGTGGCAGGATCATGGCAGACCCATGTTTTATGTACAAGCGCATGGTCTGTTATTTGGACCATGTGCTTGTGTTGTCTTGTCTCGTAACCCCGCCCCCTTGTTATCCTCGTCTTGTGATTAGTGTCTAGTCAGTTTCACCTGTCCTCGTCATTAGTGTTCCCTATTTAATCCCTGTGTATTTGCTGTCCTGGGCGATTCATTATCATACGTTGTGTGATTCTAGCTGTGAGTATCTTGTTGAGAGTCTTGTCTAAAGAAGTGTTTTGTTCCTGTCATAGTTGTTATTTACCGTCTGAGTACTTATCTTTGTCAAGTTGATCCTGTCTTGTTTTGCCCCATCGTGGGTTTTGTTTTCTGTTTTTGTCTTTAATAAACCCCTGTTTAAGTTATTTGCTGTCTGCAATTGGGTTCATCTGCTATCCACATAACAGAATGAATCGCCCAGGACAGCAAATACACAGGGATTAAATAGGGAACACTAATGACGAGGACAGGTGAAACTGACTAGACACTAATCACAAGACGAGGATAACAAGGGGGCGGGGTTACGAGACAAGACAACACAAGCACATGGTCCAAATAACAGACCATGCGCTTGTACATAAAACATGGGTCTGCCATGATCCTGCCACAAGACCAGAGAAAACAGAGACATGATGGCAGAATCATGACAGATCTAATGCAATTTAAGTTGAAATGACTTAAACATCCAAGTTGATTGTACTTAAAAAATTAGGCCAGCAACTTTTTTACAGTGACTGTTAGGTTAGAAGTTATACGGTGCGGGTTAGTATTTCAGTTATACTAATATCCCTGCATGGAAAGCCTTTAAGCAGTGATGGGCTTTCCCCAATAATTCTTCAAGCTGAGCCACATTGTCATGAATCACTTTGCTGCACTGTTATTATGTTTCCTTTGGTTGACACCTTCTTACCACAAGCCAAATGAGAAGACAGTATCACCGCATATGTGTGATTCATTCATTTTAATAGTTCATAATGACATAAGGGTGAGTAGTTTCGTTTTTATGTCAACTATCCATTTAAATGCAAAACATCTAGAAACAAAAAATCATTAATATTAATGTGAAAGTTCAAAGAATACTCATTGCACAAAAACCGTGACAATAATAATCCAGAGTCATATTTTAGTATAAATACTATATTTTTATTTAAATATTTTACAACTTGGAAAACATATTTACAGGAACTTATCTTGCATTGTTACACTGTACACACAGAAAGTGTAGTTCTCATTTGCACATTGTCTGCTTCAGAGACTGAGAGACTCATCTTGACTGCAGAAGCACCATAGAGACGATCAAATAAGAGAAGGATAGATGATACAACCATAGTGACGACACTGCTGTAAGCGACACCCAGACGAGACACACAAGCTTTGCCACACAAAGGCCTCTGGATGGGACAGTATGAGATTTTAAGGCGTCTATGGTATGTTAATTTGTATAATGGAGCCACTGCCATCCGGATTCACTCATAGTGAAACAGACACAGATTTGATTAGCATTATTCATTATCAGCCCAAGTCAGGGAGGCAAGTTTCCTTAAATTAGGTGGTAAGAACATTGCTCTATATTAAAAGTGCATCTGATTTGATTGGGATGGGCCATAACAAAAGCCTTGTGTGTGTGACAAAGTGGCAAAACCCTGACACTAAAATATTTCAGTCACAACATCATCTCATGCAATGACACTCACTAAAGGCAAAACGTGTACTTTATGCACCACCAGTGACGCCAAACAGAACTGCATGTTTTCAAACCAGTTTAATTGGCTTTGTTCACACTGCACACAATTCTGATTTATTTTTCATATTCTATCCCTAGGACTGATTTTTGCATCGTCATTTGGCAGAAAATGAAGTGAAGAAATCAAATCAGATTGTTCAAACTAGTCCATAAATCGGTTGAGTAAAGTAATCAAAGAGGTACCAAATACTTTCTGATACAACAAATGAGAGTAGCTGTCTGTGTGGATGGAGAGGACGGAAAACTCTTAGTATATTTGGACACAGATCCAGCCAATATTGCGCATTTTGTCATTTGTATGATATATGTGGTGCGTTCACACAGAGACATATGCTAAAAATCCAAAAATGTAATCGTATTTTAAACCATAGATGTTTAGACCAGATTTTTATTGTTCTATTCATAATTTAATTTAACTTAATTATTTATTTCCCCTTTCCTCACACACAAAATTAATTCTTATTGCCTGTATGAACAAAGCCAAACACTGACATCACAGTTAGTCAGGCATTAGACTCATGGTTGGTAGAGCTGGTCAAACAGACAGGCTGCAATTCTGTTCGCTGCCTCTAGAGGCACTGCAATTACACACATCACCTTTGACTAAAATAAAATGACTTGATCACTCATTTTATAATTGTCAAGTACACAATTGATCTTAACGATTGCACATTACTGGCTGTTTAGTTGATTTCCATTTCATTTATCTAGAAAGAAAAGCAGACATGGGACACAATGGTGATTCCGGCAGATACTCTCAACATTTAACGGTTAGTTTGCAGTCTTCAAAGGTGACAATGATAGGGTGAGACCTTGGTCATGCTGTTCTTATGGCTTTCCTGCTTTGATTTTCTTTACAGATTACACAATGTGGATTTGAGACATTGACTTCAACGTGACCACGACCTACACTTCTGATCTAATTTTATTGCAGGCACAACTGAGGACTTGATTATAGATCTGTAGGTGAAGAACTAGAGCCATGCCTTTGTGGAACATATGAGGATGGCAAACCTCACAAAAACATTGAGTTCCATGTTTAGTTGTACAGGATTTTGAATATGAAAGCTCAAAGCATATTTATTCACTGGCTATAGTTTGTCATCCTGGGCATGCCTTCATGGGCAACTGGAGAAACTAAAACTAAAAAGACACATTTTAAACAACTGTATTGCTTTATGGTTTCCCAATTGCCATTGTGTATAGTTTTTGCTTTTCATACAGCAGGATCGGTGTTCCATTTTATTGAAAGACTGCAAGGCAATCACTCTCAACACTCAATCAACTTGAATTGTCGCTTTTTTGTGAAATAAAATTATCATCGACTCACCCATTTTATATTGTATAGGTAAAAACATTCATATAAATAAATGTAGTCACTCACACATTTATAACTTACAAAAAATTAAAGCAGCACATGAATGTGAAAATGGTCTCTAGAACCAATCTAGAGTGACAAAAAATGCGTTAGATACCCTTCAATTGTTTAAAAAAATAACCCAAGCCTCACTAGGGAGTACAGAAAACGCCAACAGGCCTTACAGTCGATCCATAAAGACCAAAGTTCCCTAGCTTATGCATTCTGTTGAATCTTGTTCACTAAAAGCTAAATATTTATAAAAATAAACATTTATTTATATACCTGACCTTTCGATTCATGAAAAGCATTGCCAGATGCTAGCCATTTGTGCGTGTAGACTTCTAAACTCAAGAGGTGAAGTCATGTAAATATACATCCAACACGCATTTACAGTCAACGTCAACATCCACCGTTCCCGTGAGCGAGTGTATCTGTATAATTGCGGATTGTGACATTCTCTGGATTGACGTCTGTGCAGTTTAGTTTCTATCTCTTATAAATCAAACACAAGATGTCCATTATAACCCAACTCCTTCCCGCCTTTGAACTTGCAATCCATTATCGGAGACCTCACAAAGTGACAGTGAAGGTGAAAGCTGTATAACTCAAGGGGCAGACATGAACTAGTCAGCACATACTTAAGCACTTGCATTTCCCAACAGGTTTAAATCTAGCCAGGCCTCCTTCTAAATATTAACCAACCTTTCCTTTACAGCTTAACCAAAGTCGACCAACAACCAAACGGGACACTTATTACACACGTACACGCACATAGAAGCACTTCAGCTCATATAAACCTCAGAGACGCTCAAATTTTTCTCTCAAGGCATAGACAATCAACCATTAAACAACAAAAACTACTTTTCATTTGAAGTATGACAGCTCCTTCCATTAGTAACCCCCTTTTTTTGTAATGCATGGTCCGCCTTGCCCCTATTAGAAATGACACAGATTTACAACACAAGTTAAAGATTCTCAAAATCCTTTTGGAAGTGAGGTCATCAATTTTGGACTGTTTGTAGGCGATGTAGTACCACTTGCATCACCACCCAACCACAGGTTCATGCTATGCTCTCTGCGTTGACTGGAGATCGACTCGAGAAATGGAAGAATGGAACGGGGTGCTGGGAGATGTGAGATGGGGAGCAGTGCAATAGGATGAGGTGGAAGACACAGGTGTACTATAGGAGCAAGCTCCACTGGGCGCGCTCAGTCTGTGTATTCTGCCACAATGGACAGCAGCACTGTGATGTCATCAGGCTTCCCCCCTGAAATGAAAACAAAACAATGACAAGGTCAGTCTCTCCGATTATGGACATTCAAAGAAGTTTTGGGATCACAACGGTAATGGAAATCAAAGACCTCTGTGTAGACTCACCTCTTACATTCAGCCCGTTGTCACAGGCAAACTGGGCAAAAGGGGACATGTAGTTGGGGTCATAGGCCAACTGATGAGCCTGTTCAGCGATGCTGCGGGCAGTCTGCTGGATACTATCATAGTTGGTGTTCTGAGGCAAATTAAATATAAAAAATGATTGATTAAAAAAAAGAAAGAAGGCCAGGGGGATTAATCGACAGTTATACAGCCATTTTGAGATTATTGTAACGGGCCGATAACCTGAAAAAAAAAAAAAAAGAAAATGTAGAAAGTGCAAAAGTTCCCAAAAGTATTGTGTTAGACCAATATATCGGGATTTATCGTCAATTATACAGCCATTTTAAGATTATCAGAATGGGCCGATAACCTGGAAAGTTTAAACAGAAAGTGCAAGACTACCCAAAAGTATATTGTTAGACCGATATATCGGCCAGGGGGATTAATTATCAATTATACAGCCGTTTTGAGATTATCGGAATGGGCCGATAACCTGAAGAAAAATATAATGAAAAAGGTGGAAAGTGTACAATTAACCAACTATACTGTTAGAACGACATATCTACCTGGGGGATTAATCAGCCGTTATCTGCCTACATTAAGATTATTGGAACGGGCTGATAACCTGACGAAAAATGAAAAAGGTGGAAAGTTTACGTATAACAAATTATGGTGTTAGACCAATATATGTCAGCCAGCCAGTTTTATTTTGAGATTATTGATATCTGCCAAAAATCGTGGACACGGGTCTGCTTGGGTCCAGTTTTGTCTTATTTGCCATCATAACACTGTGTTATTTACATATATAAATGCAATATTAGTCACTCCATTCTCTATAATATTGGTATTGGCCAAAATACAAATCAGTTGACTGTCACCCAAGTAGGGTTCACATTTATTGCAACTATTGTCTGTACCTTCAGTTTCTTGAGTTCTTGCAGGATCATGTAGTCCGGCATGTTGTCAAAGAGGCCATCAGAAGCGGTCAAAATAATGTCCCCTAACTGGACATCAAAGGAGGAGCTATCTGCCGCCTCAGGACTGAAAGAGACAGAGACCGAAAACATGCAGTTAGACTTCTGCACAGTTAAACCCAATATAAGACGTACATGGCACATGCCAATCTTCTACAATACCAGTGTATTTTAATAACTATGCCACCCACATACAAACAAATCGATGCCAAGTCTTAAATATTGCTATGAAAATTTTAATGTCACCTTCTGAATGGCACCGATAAACAAAAAACAATCCAATATGTCAAGTTTAAAGGATCACAGTTCTAATTTTTAATGCGCAACGATCCAGTCATTTTGTAGAAAAGTTAATGGGGAAACAATGATCTAACCCACCAAATTAGAATGAGACACTTGATATGGGTTGAAACTCAAGTAGTAGGGCAAGAGAGTAACAGGGCACAGATCAGTCTGACCTAAACGGCGGGTAATGGACACTTGGGATTAAGAGAACTCGTTCAGACCCAACATGACCTCTGGACCAAATTCAAGTAGTCAGGTTGTTTTCTTGGAAACTAGACTGGCCTCTTCAAGCTCCAAATCCCTTGAGACCGAATTTTAGTTTAATCCATCTTAGTGCATTGGGTAAGTATTGGAGCTCCGATTATAGGTCACATTTAAGGAAAAAAAGAGGACACAAAATATCAAGACTTCAGAAAGAGATATTTTACTAAAAGTCTTGGTCACATTTACCTTTGTATGGCAAAATTTTACATACGAATTGCAGTCATCTCAATAGGAATCAGCGCGAATGGGAACTGGGAAAGCAAAAAAAAAAAAATGTTCCCCACACAGATTTTGCATCGGATTCAAGTGGACCAACTTTTCCGTCCAAATTTCACCAAAGTTTTGCCAATGTGACCGCTCTTTATGCAGTGCATTGAAATTGATTTTGATTTAAATACTTGCTCTGACATATTGCAACCTTCAAGATGACACCTCTCCCATTAACTGAAACCTCAACCACAAAGACACTCTAATAACTCTGTGGTACTAAAACCATTGTTGACTCTTGATATGATAAATTGCTTGTGGTGCTCCTTATATGTAAATTGCTTTGGATAAATATGTCTGCAGATATTGTAAGATAAAAATGCACTGATCATTTAGTCATTTAGCAGAGCATAAACTGTGTTAATGGCAAAACATCTTTTGCAAAAGATTAGAATATTGATTGGCCATTTTGCAATAAAAAAAATATTAACATGGAACTCAAAGAGTAAATGCATGTAAATGAGCGAGTCACACTCAGAACCCAACACTCAGGTCAAGCTCAGGTCAGATTCCCTGCTGCACATGAGAAAGTTAAATGAGTGTTTTCTGTGGAGGTCTGCCATAACAGAGTCCGGACGACACAAAAATCTTAAGGTCCCACGTAAATTTAGCAGGACACAAGGAGCTTAAAATAATCACACCCTCTACTGGGACTTGGGGGAAAAAAATTTACACAAGTTTTCAGCACATCCCTGATTGACTGATTTGCTTCCCCACCCTCTGTATTTGATTGGAGGTTTTGGGTGTTTGCGTGTGTTTGTTTGGATGTGTGCCCTGGCAAGACTGCGGCAGTAAGGAACTAGAATCACATGGCCTTGACATTGAGGATTTGAGCCAACACACACACACACACACACACACACACACACACACACACACACACACACACACACACACACACACACACACACACACACACACACACACACACACAGTGCTTTTGGCAGAACGAATTGGCTGTTTTCACTACTACAGGGTTCAGGAGAATCCCAGCAAAACTTCAGAAACTTTAAACAAGTTTCAGAAAAGTTTACACTTACTGACCATGATCAAGTATTAAGTTAACATATTTCCATACACCTTAAAGATTTTACACATCTTAATTATTAAAAAAATATATATTATTTTTATATTTTAAATAATATATTTAAAAAAAAAATTTCAAGATTTTTTTATTATCCCCCTCAGGATAAAATGCATTTGTTTTACAAATATCACAAATTTAATGCATAAAATTGTGCATTGTAAAATCTCCACTCAAGTTAAAATGATTTATTGACCTTGACACACAGTCATGAGGGTCTGCATTGCTCCAATCTATGATATAATTTCCTGTTTTATTGATGTGTTTCTCTTTCAGCATGTTTATGCACATTGGTTGCATTAAATGATTTTGATTTGGCAAATGTTATACAATTTTTCATGATGTTTTAACAAAACTACTTACACAGTAATAAAATATTATGCTAAACTACACAAGGTAATACTTGGCCCCTCCCCTGAAAATATAAAAATCGTATAATTCAGAAATGAAAAACATGCTTGCTATAGAGGTGTATTCAAGTCATTACATGTATGAATTGCATTTTTTAAATGTATTTTTGAATAATAAATCCAGTAGAGAAAGACAAGACAGGATATGACAGTGGTAAGAGGAGGGAATGTGATGAATCAAACTCACGTGGCCAGCATAAGCACTAAATGAATGTGTTGGCTCCTACACTAGGTGCATTTTACACTATTAATTGATGTAAAAGCCACACGGCCCCCACAGACAGACATCTGTGACATTGATCTGTAACAGGCCACCATCTGTGATACTGCAGTGAGTGTATCGGCTATCACCTGTCACTCAACACCACTCCTTCTGCCCCCGGCGGAGCTATGGACAGCTGGAAGGGTGTGTTGAAGTAGTGTTGCTGCTCATCTGACCGATGGACCACCTCTCCACCCCGAACCACCAAGAAGCCCGAGTCTCCCAGGTTACAGGTGTGTATCCTGTGACTCTGACGATCCAGAACGACTATACAAGCTGTGCTACTCCCTAGAAGAGAAACAATGAGAATGAGATTGAGAAAATGAGAGATTACTGAATAAATATCACTATTAGCATCAGAGTTGCATAGGTTATGTAAAATATAGATAACTTTTGTTGAAGTAACGAATAAAAGGAAAACATTTTTTTTTTCAATTTGCTTGCACGTAAAACAAATACATTAAAAGCAATTGTTTACATACAAAAACAATTGAAAACCTTTGTCCCCATAACATAGTCATGTAACCTACGTACTTTGCATGACACCATGTCCTCACTGCAAACGGGTGACATAATGCATTGTGGCTCCTATTATATAAGAAGCTGTACACTGCAAGCAGCGTGACGCCTATGCAGGGTCAAATTGTTGCAAGTATGTCAGGGGGACAAACATGTCCATGGCAAAAAAAAAAAAAAATACCACCACATGTTGAACAAAAACAAGCAAAGAATCACGTAACAAAATAACAAAAGTAATGCCAAAGTAAAAGTAATTTATCTAACATGTACTTTTATAAAACACAATCAGTAATGCTTTACAACAAGGTTCAGTTTGTTAGCAAACAATAAACAACTTTTTACAGCACTTTTATCTAGGTTACTATTGAAATTAATTATATATACTATTGTTAATTTTCAATAATGTTGGTTCATTATATTTTAATTAATGAATAACATTTAAAATATTTTAAAAAATACCATTCAAAAGGGTCAGTAAGATTTTTTTAGATTTAAGATTTTAAGATTATGTATATGCATAAATAAATGTATTCATGAAAAAATACATTATAAAAGAAATTATGTGACAGTAAAGACATTTAAAACGCTAAAAAAGATTTCTGTTTCAAATAAATGCTGTTCCTTTGAACTTTCTATTCATCAAAGAATCCTGAAAAAAATGATCAATTTGTTTTACATCAAAAATATGAGGCAGCACAACTGTTCAGCATATAAGAATTATTTTTGAAGAATCATGTGACACTGAAGACTGGAATAATGATGCTGAAAATTCAGCAGGAATAAATTTTAATATTTGAACTATATTTTTGATCAAATAAATGCAGCCTTGGTGAACACTTAGCAAAAGACTTCTTAAAAACATGAAAAAAATCTAACCGTCCCCAAACCTCGCTTGTGCATGTAAAAATTATTGATTCATAAATGCTGCAAAAGTATTGCTCATCATTGGTAGTTCATGACACCTAACATGTCAATTGACGTTAACAATTTTTTAACCATTTTGTAAAGTGTTACCCTACTCTTTTAAAATAGCATTGATCAGCTTTTAGGTTAAACACTAAAAATACAGGCATTTCTAAAGAGGTGAGGGTCTCTCAGTTTATCACTAAACACAACCTTTCCTTCTCTCGATCCCTGGCCAAAGCCTTGTAGCCCAAGCGACCTTGTCCTAGAACGGTCACCTACAGACCTTTATCGCTCCACATGCCTTCCCAAAATAAAAGCAGGTCACATTAAAAGAGGCAAACAACTCAGCAAGACGAAGAACATAGAGTGACATTTCTGAAAGCCCTTGACGTCAGGTTTCAGCAAAAAGACGAGCGGTTGCGTGCTTGGTAATCCAACGCTCTCCTTGAGAATCTAACTTAGGCTTTGCTCTTAGTGTCACAACAGAAACATCCCGAACATTTGTTAACTTAAACCTTAATAAACATTAACATTTCTGCTCTGTGAAAACTGTTCCATGACAACACTAAATAATATTTTCATTACAAGAACAAGATAGTTTAAAATAACCTGATCAACAATAAACACACTATTGCAGTATTTTAAGATATTTGAAATTGATATGTCAAAAATGTTAAATTTTTCCTGATGAGACCTTTGTAAAAGCATCCATTAAGGAACTTTCGGAATAAAATGTTTGTCTACTGATATTAGAAGCAGGACAGTTCAGTAAAATATGCTTAATGGAGTCTTACAGAAATCCTTTCCAAGATGGAAGACAAATCAAGAGAAATGGATTATAAATACACTTCATTCAATGCAGAAATCAATTGATAAATATTAATTAAAACTATTTTTTATCCAACATATGGGCGTTTTTTTATGCAAATTAGAAACAATTGGGAGTTTAGCGCGAGGAGTTGTTGCCTATGTAGAGCGTTCAAATTGAATCACTTGTGTGTCCTCATTGTTAACTAAAAATAAAACGAAAATAATTTTCATTAATTGAAATAAAGCTGAAATAAAATACAAATATTAGATGAAAAACTTAAACTTATTATGCTTAAAATGAAAATTTGATTTGTTGCCATGGAAATGGCATGTCAATTTACAATTGTAAAATCATTGTAAATAACAAATAGACTTGTATCATATATCATTGAAAATGTCTCAACTAGCAGAAAACAACAAGTATATTTGTTTCAGTTAGAGACCAAACTATACCAAGGACTTCCGGGATCCGATCGCGTCGCGATCCTGACGCAGTGTTTGCCAACGTCATTGGAAACTGGATCTCAGGTGTGGTGAGTGGGTATAGTGGGGACGATGTGTAGAGGCCAATCGGAAACTGTTTTACAGCTGGAGCGCGCTCGGATTGGATTGATCGCTCAGATTGACAGGTCTTGATTTACTGTGTGCCATAGAATAGGATCTAAAGCTGAAACAGCTCTGGAAGATCATCACTCATCCACCAGGATCTTATTACTTGTTCTTTATTCTATGTACTTTTATTGTGGCATTTACACAAGGAAGTAGTTCTAATTTACCTCGTGTGTCTGCTTTCCACGTGTTTTGCACATGAGCACCTCAAAACTACGCACTCTAATGATGACCTTGCTTAATCAACCATCATTCAAGTTTTATCGATTCCATTATAATCAACAATTAATCAATCATCGATTAATCGTTAGCATCCCTACTCGGAAACTAACTGAAATTAAATAAGTTTAAGTACTAAAAATTTTAAAATTAAAACAAAAATAAAAGCTAAATAAAAAATAAAAAAATTAATAAAAATGACAAAGACCAAACTTAAAAATGTAATTAAAACTCAAAAGTAAAAAACAAAAGCTTATTCAAAAATATTAATATATTCTATTAAATTATGCTAAAATAAAACTCTATAAGACACCTGACAGCAAAATCCGACAAAATCAGTTTTCAGCTCTACAACTGTGCAAAAAAAAAAAAAAGTAACATTATGGTGGTAAAAAAAACATAGACAAGAATCAATACCCTACATCACGACGCAAGGCCAGTGAGTCATCCTGCAGTGGTTTAATTCATTTAGCCTATAACAGTGGCAGTGAGTGTGTGGTTGTGTGTGGATATGATCTTACCCAGCAGTGGTACTTTGTTCTGCAGGAGTTCATAGTAGCCGGAGGTCAGGATGCCCACGGGGCTGCTAGGAGTGAATCGGCCCTCCTTCACGAGCCGTTCGCACGTCCTCATCAGTGTGGCGGAGAACTGAGATGGGTCAACGCCGTAATCCCTCCAGCCGCCGACGCCATCTGCAACACCTGAGACAGAAAGAGCGGGGAAAGATATTGTTATTAAGTGTAAAAAACAGTCAGACCAGTTTTAATGCTAACCTGAAGGCTTCAACACCTAAAGATGAAAAGAAAGGAAGAGATGGCAGTTTTCAATGCTGGAGAGACAGATGGCAGCAGCCACAAACCTCCTTCCTGGCCTACCGTCTGACTGCGCATTGTGATGGTAATGCAAAACGGCTGTCTGCTACAGCGTGACTGACGCCTTCATTCAACAAAGAGGTTGTTAGACGCTAGGGGTGTAACTATATATGATGTCACAATATATTGCAATACAAAAATGCAACAATCTGTATTGTGGATCGTTCAACGAAAATGAAAATTACTGTGTGAGAAAAATGTGTCATTACTACATTAAACTACAATATATAATGTTGAATATAGAGTAAAATAATGCAATGGGGGAATATTTGTGGGTCCTGATAATGGCAAATGTCAGTAAAAAGTGGCCTACGCTATTTGAAATATATCTAGTCAGTGACAGAGTACAACCATATTCGTCTAAAGTAATTCTGTATTTTCAGCTTCAGAATCATAAATATATATTTATTCTGGTGTCACCATTGTCCCGTACATTGGGTTACCAGCACCAAATCCAACCTTATTAATTTACATTCACAATGTAACACCAAATTTAGTATTTTAATCAACAGTACATTTTTTAAACCTTTTATCATATGTCTTGGAGTATCAAAATAATATCGTATCATGAGTTCAGTATCGAGATAAGTATCGAATCGTGACATAAGAGTATTGTTACACTCCTATAAGACGCATATCTTGTGAAGCCTTTGAACTTTGGTGTAGGATTTACTTTAAAAAAATGCTCACTTAGATTTCACGAATAATGACAAAGATACGGCAAGCAAAACGTTTAATTAATTGTAAAATTGAGCAGAACATTTTTATATTTTTTTTTTGTAAAATGTACTCCAGTAATCTTTGTTTTATTTACAACTTCAAAAACTTCTAGTAATTGCTTTACAAAATCTAAACTCAAGCACTGCTAGTTTCTCATTTCGAAAAAAAGAAGAAAGAAGCTATAAATGAAATTCAACCACTTAGGATTTGTCACAAAGATAATTGTATAAATTGTATAATTTAAAAATCACCACCGTTTGTTTTAGCTACACAACAGACAAACTAACAGCTATTTACGTTGAAAATATTTAACGAGACATTTTTAAATAACTATCTGATGAAATATTATGAAGTATGAACCACCTTAAGGCTGTGTGTGTCCAATATAGCATAGCATAAAACACTGTGTTGCTGTGTTATGATGCGCTACACTGCTTTCCTTGTTACTGGAAAGATACTGTCACACTTCTGGAAAATGTTGTCTACCCAACTCTGATACTGTGACATCTTACTCTCACTTCATATTTTAACCACACACACAGAGAATTAAGAGATTGCATAGGCACAAAAGGAGATCCAGGCTCAAAAGGAATGAAAGGCAACTTATCAGAGTAAAACATGATTTAGAGCAGCAAGTCAAGCCAACATTAACATCTCAATGGAGCTTTGCAAACAAGACCAACTGTTCATCACAAGGATGCAAACATACTGAAGATAGAGTAGGAAAAAATCTTCAAAGTGCAGAAAGAATGTGACATTATAACTTGCCGTATACTGTTTTGTAAGCCTTTGCTGGAAGAAATGTTTATTATTACTGTCATATGATGTAACATTAAATGTCTAACAGCCAAGCCAAATAGTGAAGTCAGATGAGTGATTCAATGACTCAAATCTTTATTCAACAAATATTCGTATTTAGTTTCAGAAACATTAACCTGAGACGGCCATATTTACTATAGCAAATGGCTAAAGGGAACGGCTCTCAGAGGAAACATCCATCTGTTTACACCAGCATACACTAGAACATATTGAAAAAAAAACTTTGTTTTACTTCATCGTTGCACAACATGACATTTTTAAAGTCATTAATCAAAGTTAAAAAGTTTTCTTGAAAATAGTACAAATAAATCCTATGAAATTAAAATGAATTCATATTGTTTTAATTAATGCCAACACCAACACTGAAAAGTGTTTCATCCAACTGCTAATGTGATTTCAAAGGTTCACACCCTCCTGAAACTTCAACGTGAACCACTGAGAAAAAAGATCACTGCAACAAAAAGGGCTCCAAATAAACCCTCTAGCTGTTTCTTAAGGGCAGCTCACTAAACTAACTGGAAAGTGAAGATCACTTACTACTGACCTTTAAAGACTTGTGATAGTAAATGTAGGAGTTAACCAGACGAAGTGGGCAGAGACACAGACACACATTTAAATGTAATTAAATATATATATATATATATATGGGCAGATGATATTTTGGCATTTCTGGCAAAGGTGATCAGGACTATTATATACATGACTGGACCAGAAAACATTGTGCAACAGTGGCCATCCGCTCTTTCAGTAGCCTTGGTTACGAAAGCAATTTGTCTATTCGTTTTTCTCATACAGGTTTTTTTTTTTAAGTCTTTGTTAAACCATTATAAACCATTATAAGCCATGAACCAAACCAACAAGGTGAATCAAAATATCACAAACTTAGATTTGCAGCAAAGTTATTTGAAAATCAGACCCAAAAAAAGTACAAAACTGTATTAAGAGTGAATGAACTACAATCCCAGTAAGCATTGTCAATCAAATGAAAAAAGTGGATAAATATAAAACTATTGATTTAAATGTTTATTGTGCATATAGAAACCGTATATTTTATGTTCATTTCAAAATATTATTATTCAAGTAGTTTGTTAGCATAGGGATACTGACAGCGCTTCATTTTGCCGCAATTCTTTGATTGGTGTAGATTTTTAGCAGAATCATGGGTAATTTAATAGGGATTCTGCTGTTTGCATATAGAAAAGCATATAGGCTACTATTAATTAACAACCTGGTAGCTCTGCCTGTTAACGTTTTAGAATTTATCGTTAAAATCAATTCCCCTATGGAAAAAACCTGTGATTTTTACTTCCGAACATTGTGCTCTAAAGCCGTGGTGACACTAGACTTCGAGCACACGAATGCCGCGTCCCAATTCTGAGGCTACATCCTTCAAAGGCTGATTGAGTCACAGCAGTGCGACGAATGCGGCCTCCAAATGCATCCTTCATTTCCTGTGAAATTAAGGATTCAACAGATGGATCCTTCATGACATTTCCAACCCCAAAATTCAGTGTGCGTCAGTGAAGACAGGACTTTTTTGAGAGAATTTGCCAAATTATACTTTTAAATTTAAGTATTGGGTTTCAACTTACTCAAATATCTAATGACACGGCGTGTTTTTTGTTTTTTTTTTTGTTTTACAAACATGAATTCAACATGACTCAACTTTACTGCAAAGATATGCATTCTTTTAATTCAGTCAAGAGGTCATGGAGTGAGGTATCGATCTTCTATTGGTCACACGTCTTCACATGATGCGAATTAGCAGGTCATAGGTCACCAATCTTAAACTCAGGACAAATTTCTTTGAAAGAGCTTGCAATTCCGGTCTGATAAATTTGCATGCATTTGTATGAATGGAATGAAAAGTGTAGTATGACCACCCCTTAACAACGACCTGGAATGCTGACGGTTTTGTACCAGCACGTTTTTGCACTTACATTTAGTAGCCAATAAATGCAGTAACTTGTATTCTGACCTAAGTTACGTACAACCACGTGATTTTAGGGCTGAACAGCTGGCCTGCTGCTCACTGCTTATTAGTCTGTAACAAAAGCTGGAGAACCTTCATTGTAGCACATGGATGTATTAGGGAACTTTTCCCCATTAAACCCCTCCGGTATTATTTTCTTTTTTAGGATTACTATATTATGTTGTAGAAACAGAGAGAGGATATGTCTTTGGGTCAAAGTAAGGACAATGAAGCCGCCAGTGTGTGTCGCTGTCACGTGGAAGCAAATAAGCAACATGGCGGCCTCCATGCTCAACCATTCTGACCTTTACAAAGAGCTCCTGCACAATGTACAAGTAAGCCCTCAAGCCTCCTGCATGTTATAATACCGTGCAATTATAACTCATATCGTTCTTTCAAGTGATCAAACTACTTAAATCATTAATATTCATAGTGTACAGTCATCGAATCAATAGAGGCAAAGAAAGTACACTCGATCTGAGAAATCTATTCATGTTCAGCACACCTGACCTCACAACATATCATATCCATGTTTCCGTGATGGAAAGGTTTTACATGGAAATGATTCTAGTTTCTGCCGCTAGTCGCGCTTAAGGGGTTCAGCAGCCTTTCTGGGTGAAAGGTCAACCCGGATTACCCAAGCATATTTTGCATTAAATTTAGATTTTATTGAATATATAATATGTATAATCGGTTGCCCGGCTGCTCCTTATTTAAAGAAAGTATGTTAAATCTACCAACGCGATCAGGAAAATCGCAAAGATTGAAAAAGAGGGAGGTTATTTAAGGTGAGGGCTGGACTGATCGTCCCTCACACCCTCTCCATCATGAAATGAGTGCTGACATTAACCCGTGAAGGTCATTTTCGTAGTTAAAAGACCCTAACAAGTGTATATGTATGTTATCACATATGGTATTTGTATACGTTATATGAGTAGCACTGAATTCTGATGTCAGGTTCATGATCACTCACCCAAGACGTCCGCGGACTTGTGCCGGGCAATGAAGCAGGCATCATCGCCGTAGCACATGCCTTTCTTCAGGATCCCCTTCCGAAAGTCCTTCCCGAAGCCGCAGCTTGCCGTGATCAGGCTGTAGTCTCTGCCGTCCGTTTGCGAGAGTCCGCCCAGGACAGCCCTGGCAACGATCCTGCCATAGGAAAGTACCGATAACATTCCCCTCCTCCGGTAAACCGTAAACGAGTAGATGCCGAGCCCGTGTCCCGTGTGTCTAGGATCCGCGCGCGCGTGCACTACCTGCGCCTCTGTGCTCCAGCATTCGCAGATCAACCACAAAAGACAAACCGAGCCCGTTTAAAAGAGATACAGGGTCGTCTTTACTGAAAGCCGGACACGCTAAATATATGGCTGTTTTATGTCTTAGCGGATTTAACTGACAAAGTTCCTCCAGTACACTCCATCCTATCGCACATCCTCCCGTGTACTCGCTCGCATTCTCGGTAACCAGCAGCAGCGCCCGTGTTCCGGAGACGAGCACATACGGGACCCGGGGGGCGTCACGTGACCCGCTGCGGTGACGTCAGAGCGTAGTGGAAACCCAAGGACGTAGTGGAAAAACATGTGCTGCTGAGTATAATTGATTACTCTTGCGACTTCTGTGAAGGTTTATTTTTCCAGTGCATATACTACTAATATACTAATCTATTTTATATTGTTGTGGATCATTTCAATAGAGAGAGAGAGAGAGACACACAGTTTTTGTGTGATAAAACATTATATCAGTAAACCATATTATAAAATGTAATAATAAAAAAATATATATATGTGTGTGTGTACTAAAACAAATAAAAAACGTATTATATCAATAAACCATATTATATAATGTAATAATAAAATATATATAATCTATAATATATCAGTGTATCTCAGTTCTGTTGATCTCGTATATGGCATTAATAATAATAAAAAAGTTAAATCTGTAGTGGTTGCGAAAATAAAAATAAATCACTGGAGATAGAAACTGATTTATTTTTCTTGTAGCCAAATATTACATCCCTAAACAAAACTATTCCTAGATTTTACAATATCTTGGATCACGTTTTGCATAATTAATAATCAAAAGAGTTTGGCATTTCTGAATTGTTATAACCAGGTAGACAGTTTGACCAATTAATTTATTAAATTATATTTTACTGTTATATAGATGAGCCACAGAAATTGCTGCAGCTTTTCAATCCCACAATGCATTTCACTTCCTAGATACCAGTGAGACAACGCGCTGTAACCAAGCATGGCGGCGTTGTGCTGTCTTGTTATTCTGACATATTTAGAAACCGCGTTCTGTATTGAAGACACGAACACTGCAGGAAACATTAATGTTGCACTCAGAGACACAAACGACACGTCTTCCAATCGAGATGAATCGCTTAATTTCACGGAGCTGGGAGTCAGTTCTACTCCGTCTGATGTCCCTCCAACAACAGCCTGGACGCCCGAATCCGTGACCGCATTACCGGACCAGACCGAGAGCTCGGAGAGCGTCATCCCCGACGCGACGCCCGAGTCCCCGCGAGCCGCCGCGTCAGCACCGCCTCTGCTCCTCTCCGGAGTCCTCCCTGCCCCGCTCACTGACGGTAGGGGCGTGATGCCTGGCTAATCTGACTGAAACAGTGCTTGTTTCCTCGTTTCAGCCTAACTCAGTGTGTGTTCCTCCAGTCGCGCAGCTGTGCCCGTGTAACCTGCAGCGCGAGCAGTGCGACATCAGCTGCTGCTGTGACCCGGACTGCGCAGAGCAGCTGTCTCTCTTCACTCACTGTTCACCGCACACTGTCAGGTGAACACACTGGAACAGTACATGACATTATCCCTTTTCATATACATATCCGCTCACTGTTTAGATTAGGGTCCAATTCTCACTAACTAACTATTAACTACGACTTTTGCCTCAATAAACCCCTAATTACTGCTTATTAATAGTTAGTAAGGTAGTTGTTAAGTTTAGGTATTGGGTAGGATTAAGAGATGTAGAATGTGGTAATGCAGAATAATAAAGCATTAATATGTGCTTTATAAGTACTAATAAACAGACAATATCCTAGTAATATGCATGCTAATAAGCAACTAGTTTATAGTGAGAATTGGACCATAAACTAAAGTGTTACCATCAATTAGGTGAAATAAGTAAAAAATGTAAATGACATCTATCTATCTATGACTGTCATCTATCTATGTCTATCATCTATCTATCTGTCTATCATCTATCTATCTATCTATCTATCTATCTATCTATCTATCTATCAATTATCTATCTCTATCTAAATACCAAGTAAGTTACCACATTTAAAAATCACTTTTTATGTAAACATATTCTGAGTATTAATTTATAATCTAACTCGTAATTTAAATTCAATGTTCATTGCATTATATGACGATTTGGGATTAATTAGGACTAAAATATTTGTGATATTGTAATCAAATATTTATGATGGGGCGTTTATTACCCTTTCTGACTTGATTCTGTGTATGTTTTTGTATTTTGTTCTTGACAGTAATTAAATCATTATTTTATGAAAAAATAAATCCTGATCATGAGTGACTACCTTCTATGGTCCTTACAGTAATGAGCCCAGACTGTGCAACCGGGAGTCAGCGGTCTATTCCCTGAGCTCTACACCAGACGGTTTATCTCAAGTTCAGTCCACTGTCCAGCGACAGCTCAACCCTGATGTCTTCTGCATTCAGACTGCTAACTGTACGGCAATCTGGGAAATCTTTACAATTAATTCCTCATTTAATTCTTAAACTCTAATACACCTATAGTCTATTAAGCAATAATGGATTTAAAATATTTTAAAGTGGATTTACATTATATATTGTCATTCAAGACTTCTAAGCTGTGAATGGTTTTAACAAGCAAATGTTTTCAATCAGTTTAAATTTCTCCCTCGGCTCCTTTTAAGATGAAGGCGGCTTGACGTTTGCGACACCAGAAATTCCCACTGAGGAGAATTTTGACTCTCTTTTTGGCCGATATTTGAGATTCTTCTTTGGCCGCCTGAGCGTGACCAGTGTACTTCAAAGTCCTTATGTGGGAAATTCATCAGGATACCAGGTAAACTTTTTGAATATTTGTTAATGAGATATTTGTCATTAGTCCTGTATGGCTTTCTTTCTTCTGTGACAGTGTGTTATGTCCAGTTGTGATCTGGATGACACTTACATTAGCATCAGGTTACATGTAGGAAACAGCGCTGGATGAGATTAATGTGATTATAACCGATCAGTGTCTGCACTGATATACAGTTTCACCCTCTCTGCTAATGTTTTGACTTTTATTAAAAAAACATATTGATTTTTAATATGTCAGGAATGGTTGTTTTTCTGCAGAAGTGGAATGCGTAACTTTAAAAGAATCGGATTACTGTATCCGTTACCCATTTAACATGACAGATTGTATTAATGTTCTCTTAAAACTGATCGCTAGTGTTACCAGTGTTTAAGCAGTCCTTGTGTCTCTGTTCTGCCCTCAGTATGGTGATGTCATTCACACAGTGAATGCGGAGGGGGAGCAGAAGTTTTTCACCTTTCCTGCCGCCGCGGGCACAGCTCACTGCTCAGACGCAAACCCTGCAGGTAGACAGAACAAATATTTTAGAATATGTTAGTGCTGCATGTCCATAAAGTTAAGCTAAGGGATTTTTTCATCCATTTTAATAGCAACAGCAAGCTGCATGGTTTGAGGTAATATTAGCTATGTTTCCATCCAAAGTTGCAAATTTAACTTATACATGAAATTGGAATATTGCATAAAACATTTGCGAATAAAGCAGCATTTCCATCCCATGTGTTCAACTGAACTGGGGCAAAATATCTGTAATAAAAATGGAAGTTGCTCCAATCGGGGAAGCCACTGTGGCTCTTTTATCCTACATCATAAATGACTTGCGTCTCAGAGACGAAACGCAATAAACGCCGTCGTGTTATCTTGCGTTTGGATGCCTGGTGTTTGGGAACGCAATCGTGCGAGACGCTTCTGTGAGGTCATTACACCATATCATTTTAATGATAGACTTTGGATCGGGAATTTCACAACGATAAAACCAACATTTGAGATGCTGTCTAGTCCTGTTATTCTATCTCACATGATCTTTTATGGCAAAGTCACATGACTTTTTTTGCTGTGCATCGATGGATTTATTTGGTAAATGTGTTTCCATTGTAGTTTATTGCGCATGTATTCTTATTGGATAAAAAAATTATGTGCCCCTCAATTGAGTGCGTACGTTTTTTAATGCACATTTTCAGAATTTATGCACATCTTGGCGTTTCCATCCAATGTGTTTATGCAATATCCCAAAATTTCCATAAAACAGGTTGATGGAAACATAGCTATTCATATCTGTAGCAGCAACAGTGTGGTACAATTCACATGTCAAAGTGTAATATATAGGGTTAGAGGTTTGTACATATATTTGTTCATATGTTGGGGTTGAACCATTGCACCACACTAGATCTTATCTTTTGCTGAACATAGATTTCCCTGTTATTTTACAGGTTTTCTGAAGGATCAGACAAGCAGATGTATGAGGACCTTTGATTTGGCGCGTGATTGTGCAACACTTGAAGCTCTGGGCTTGAGGACCTATATTAATTTCAACGTCCGTTCTGTGAGTTCCTTGGTCTTTAAGGGGGCTTTATTAACCATTTTGATGTTACTATGTCATATAACAACCTCTGTTTGTTTTCTCTAGGGAAGAAAACAGGAAGCTCAAGTAAGTGTTTGGAATTTCACATGATGTATTTTTTGCATTTAAAGACATCTTCATGTATCTTTACATACATTTTGTTTGTTACCTGAGGTCATTGGTGTGGAAGTGGCAGCCATTACCCTGCAGTCTTTGGAGGGCACGCGGACGCCAGTGGACCCAGCTGACAGTGCCGTCTATTTTCCTTTGCTCCTGGAGTCTGGTGACATCTGCAACAATGTTGTTCAGCAGGTATGCACATAATGCACCTATTACTAGTATATCAGAAATCTGAAATGTGTCAGGATTCGTAAAATGTTTAATAAGGTCATGACTTTTCTGTCAGGTGAAATACACTTTCAGGTACAGTGAAGCTGGGGAAATCCTGAATGTGTTGGCATCGTTTTTGCTGGGAGCCATTAAAAGTGTCACAGTGCCCATTCAACAAGAGTTTCATATTACATTCATGCGGGTACTTAATTATACCCTTTCAATATTTTCTTGAAACTTCTTGGATCTTGTCTTATCAAGAAGGAAGTAATAGTTTTGTGTACATCCTTTGATAGGAGATTTCTAGCACAGCAGGATTACGTTTCAGTGGCAATCCTGGCTATGTGGTGGGACGGCCCCTTGTGGCCGGAACAAGAACAGCGGAATATCCTTTATTAGAACCTGTTTGGGCAGATGTATTACATAATTTATTGAACACCACTAATTTAGTCCCTAAAATGTACACACACAAAAATTCAACTGTTTAAACATGTTTCTCAAAACTACGTTTTAGACAACTAAAACAATTAACACAAACATCATAGCACATTTAAATTTTGCAATACAGCACCACAAAATGTCCACCACAATGTTTTGGATATTTTAAAAACTAAACATTATATTATAACAAAAATGAATATTAATTTTTAATATATTCAGTAAATTAGAGCATAGAGTAAATTAAAGTGTTCTTTCGCAATAGTCCACAATTTAATTTATTATTTACATTAGTATATTGGTGGAATTTCAAACAATCATTATTAATATTGTGTAATAATGTTTCTGAAAATATGTTGTCTATGACATCCTGTTAATTCAGTGAAAATGAAATTTGAAATTATTATTATTTATTTAGAATTATTTCAAAAGTGTGCTAGTGTTTATTTTCCACAATAGATTTTAATAAATAAATGCAAAGCCTGTCATGTATCCAAACATCCATCGTTGTGGCACAGTCCTTGACCCCTGTTTTACTGGGATAGTTCAGTCCACTGACCCAAAAGGATCACTCACTATTCTCCAAAACTCTGGAAATCAGGATTGCTTGTTTGGCTTGTCTCAGCGCTCCCCTGTCATGTTTGGGATTGACATGGTATCAGGCTGCACTTTGAAGTAAGAGGCTATTGTAATAATAATAATGTTTATTGAATAATGATTTGTGTTTTGATGAATTAGACAAGCATTGTCCAACAACCAATTATGTAATATTAATCACCATTACTATTAAATGTGCATTCATGTCCTCCCTTCCGTAGACTGTCTGATGGAGTTAATTGTTCTCTGGTATCTGAAGTCATTTTATGGGCGCTAAAAGGACAGAGCTTCCCCGATCATGTGGCCTCGTTTGGGAATTCCTTGCCTCAGAGCCCCTTGGACTGGGTGCCAATACAAAACCAAACAATAACATCGGTAAACGGCATACTTTTCATTTTCTCTGTGTGTGGAGTGGAGAACTCATGCTGAAGTTTGGAATTTATTTAAAGAGAAGTGTCTAAGTTAGGGGAAATGTTGACATGTAAACTTGGCTGGCAGTCACCATGATGATGCAAAGCTGATTTGTAAGCACTGTTTATTCTTTTAACAAATGTCTTGCATCACTTTATGGTTTACTAAGGGCACACAAGCTTGCAGCATACCACTGTCTTACCATCTTGAAGTAAAATGGACCAAGTACGGAACCTTGGTGAACCCCCAGGCTCAGATTGTGAGCGTCATGGAAACAATCATTACTAACACCAGCAGTTTGGTAAGTTAACATCCCAGAACATTTTTCATGACTTTTAGCCATTATGTAAAACTTTTATTTATTAAAACACAAGCTAATTTTTTAGGTCTTTATTAAAACCATTAGAAATTATACGTTAAAATCAGGGGTCAGTTGCATGAACATAGCCACTATGTTAGGAATGTGTCTTGAGAACTAGTCTGACCAACTAGCAGGTAACCAAGGGGTAATCAGTCATATCTTTTGGATTCAAATTACCTAATCTTTTTATGTAAATAACTTGAAAAGGGGGGAGTGGGAGACTAAATTGTAAGACTAGTCTAAGCAGTTTATGCAACTGGCCACAGATATAAAGTTAACATTGTAACTTTTTTGTTTAGGCCCTCCTTACCAGTGCCAGTGGTCTTCTGTCTGTCACAAGCTCAGTGCGTTTTATTGATGTGTCTGCATCTGCCAGTCCAGGATTCAAAGTCCCTCCTACAATTGACGCTAAACTGCCCTTTGACTTTTTCTTTCCATTTGTATAATGGAATATTTCTGAATCTCTTTTGGCAACAGCAAGGAAGACCACTTATTTCTCTGTCCATTCTCAGGTCTTTTTTTTTTTTTCAGAAAAATGTTGTATATGGTGTATATTGTCAAGTCATGTTGTACAGTATACAATGTGCCGATTCATATTTAAAAAAAAATAAAGAATACTTTCATACCAGAGTACTGATCTGAGACATATATATATATATATATATATATATATATATATATAAAAATACATAGGTATCAGTACAAAAACACATATTTATTATATATATATATATATATATAATTTGTGTCTAAAGAATTCAATTCAAAGATATGCGCACAGTCAAATGAACATTAATTTTTACAATATTTACGAGAAAATGTGCACTATTCATTGTAAAATCTGTTGTTTAATGTTTGAACTGTTACATTAGTGAAATACGACTACTGTTAATAACCCATTTCATCAAAGGTAGATATGTTGGTCAATCAATATTTATTTTATTTTTTTTTTTTTTACAAAACAGTATTTATTGCATCGCTTTCAGTTGCTCAAACACATTGACATTTAGAGAAACACGTTAAGAAAAAAGTGCAGTTCACAGATAAAACAGCATTATTGGTTATGATATTTTGGAAAATAGTCATTCAGAGAAAAAAAACAATCAAATCTATTGAGTTTAAATTTCCAGTATATACCTTGTGCAGTTTATAGATTTCCTTTGTCTGTTTTTTATTTTTTTATTTGACCTACATGGGTCACTGGCTTTAATAACTATCTGCCCTTATTTGTGCTGCTAAAGATCTGCCAGGGGACGGAGATCAAGTGACAATAAACATCACTGTAACATGACCTTCTTCACATTTCATGTGGAATGAATAGACATGATTAGTCTTAAGCTCATTCTCATGTTGGGATGCTTCAAAACTCAATGCTGTGCTGTTTTAAGAGCACACGAAGCCTGGCGTTTTCTTCGTCCTGTAGAAAGATTAAATTAATTAATTTAATTACTAATACAATTAATCATTGCTAATGTTAAAAAAGAGCTACTCACCATTTTTGTGTTCCGCTCTTGAAGTTCATTGACTTGATGAACAAGGTTTCCATTGATCTCCTTTAGTTTCTGAACTTTGTGATGGGCACGATTTTTCACAGACAGCAAGATACCTATAAGAGAGTAAACAAGTAAGAAAATACACCAAAAAAAAAAGTTAGATACTAGAGTGCAACAGTGGATTCCAGAAGTATAACAACCTATACATACATTTTGTCTGTAGAGATTTTTTTTAGTGATAATGTACGTAAACATAATCAATTACTTAAGTAAAATGGCCCAAGTACGAAACCTTGGTGAACCCCAAGGCTCATAATGTGAGCATCATGGAAACAATAATCACAGATACCAGTAGTTTGGTAAGTTAATCATACCGAAATATTTTTTATGACTTTCAAATGTTTTCAAAAGTTTTATGTATATATTTTTTTTATTAATTAATTAAATGCCAATCATTTTATATTTTACTGATGTTTTTGACTTGATTACACATTTGCAACAATTATTAGGATGAAAAATGTATTTCCTCATTAAAGAATTTAAGTACACAGTCTTAATCCCTAAAAAGAAAATGAATGGGGAAAACACATCCAGATCCAGGGTACCTGAAAAGTGAGTGATTATTGTTGCACTCTATTGCTGGGTAAAAATCATTCCCGTACCATTAATGATCCTGGCCACTCTCCACAACCTGAGCAAGATCAGAAGCCCCATGGCATCAAATGCATCTTCCTTCGTGATATATACAATATCCAGGATAAAGGATACCACCACCACAATCCCATCAAACACCTCAAACTTATGGTGGAGGAATTCTAGGCGATAGGCAAAGATTTTTCCACACAGCTCCACCATGAAGAATGTGAGAAGGGCGAGGCTAAGATAGTGGAATACCTGGAATGATGATACCAACGAATTGGATAGTGGATAATCACAGAATCTCATATTTCTGTTGACACATTACCATCCACATTTTGTGCTGACTGGGCTTCTGAAGTGCACTCACCTGCGGGGCGATTCTGTGATGATCCGCTTGAATGATAGACAAGTCAATAAGCAACTCGCATAGAACGAAAATGGCATCCAAGACGACCAAGCACACAACTACAATCTAATCAACAAAATAACAGCCCAAAGTTACGTTAATTGATGTAAACAAAATGTTATATATTCATATATCAAGAGTGTGATCATTTACCTGAAACCTCTCTGTTCTGTATAGGCGGCGTAGGGAGTCCCTGAAGCTGACCTGCTCCAAGTGTTGCCCTGTGGCGAGCTCGATGTCTTCACTGGCATCGTGTGGTTCCTCGTCATGCCACTGTCCGGCGGTGCTTTGCTCATCGCCCACCGCTGTGAAATGCTTCAAATAACGGGACATTTTCCTCAGGGGTCACATGAGTTGAATGCTAAACAAATGGAACAGCACCTTGGACATCAGAATGAATGAATCGGATTTATATATTCAGTATGCAGGTTTGCGACTGGTTTAAATTGTAAAGAAATTTCATCGTGAAGATGGTTTGAACCAAATGTAGGTTGAGACCAAGGCGAGTTGTCACACTTTTACTCAAGTAATTATTATTTTAACGTCAGCTGTAGGCACAATCTTGTTAAAAAAAAAAAACATAAATAAATACACTGTAAAAGGTGATCAGTTGACTTACTATAAAAAAGTGAGGAAACGTTGCCTTAAAATTAGTAAGTAAATGCACTTCATGCGTAGGCCTAATTGAAAAAATTGGTTATGTGGAATTGTCAAGTTCACATAACTTACTTTTTTCAATTACGCATGAAATGTTTTAGGCCTACTTAATCATAAAAGCAACTGGTTTCCTCGCTTTTTATAAGTTAAGTCACCTGATCACTTGTAAACGTAACAACTCTAACACTATACAAAAAACATACACTGTCCAAAAAAAAAAAAAAAAACACTGATTATAGCAGGGCTAATTGTTGTCATATCCATTCCGCTCGCTATTTTAAGCAACATTAAAAAAGTATTAAATATAAAGCAATGAATGAAATAGCTAATTGTAACCGGTAACATGCAGAAAAAGCTAATAGGCCTAGGCGATAATCAATCATATTGGTTTTATTGTACGTTGCCCTCTAACAATTAGGCCTACATACAATTTTGATGATACTGAAATAAGTTTGGATGACTGAATTCAAAAACATTAAGAGGCAAACACACGTAGGTTTATCAGATCTAAAATAGCCTATATTCTGTGCATAAATAACAGCAGTTCAATATGTTATCGCCACTGTACATGGCGTTTCAGTATTCAAATCTTAGGTTTGAAGAAAAGTTTTGCATGCCACATCTACAGAAATCTTCAACAGATGTCTTATTTTATGAGACCATGTAAAACAACAAAAGTGTAGCATTTCTGACTAAATAAAACGGCAGTAGGCTATTTTCTGTCTATTAAGCGGTAGAGCCAACATTCATCACAAAACACTCACTTTTCATCCGTGTTGAGCTTAACTCGTGATTTCCTGGGACATTTGAATATTTAAAGTCAAAGAATTTTACACGTGCACTGTTTACGAGTGACGACAATTAAATGTTTCAAGACAATGGACTTAAATCTGGTCATTTAAATTTTTGATTTCACTTGAATGCGACTGTCATTAAAAGTTTTCAGATTATTCAGTCAGTCAGGCTATTTAATTAGGGCACAGTTCAAAAAGAGAGAAAATTTACAGTGCACAAAAATATAATAATAATAATATTATTATTATTTACCAGTTTTGTTGCTGGAACGATGTTGCAAACGGCTAACGCAGCATTTTGTCAGGGGCAACAATCCGAATTCTGTGAAAAACTTTGACCCTAAACTCCGCCTCTGCAACATGAACGTGATCCTCTGCACAGGATGCAGTCTAAAGGAAGGGACATCTCCCAAATCCTTGAACATATTATGCACGGGACCCAAGAACTAGAGGCATTGGCTTTATGAAGTACTAAAACGATTACATTTATAATTTAACACGACTTTGGATGTTTTAAAGGTTAAAAAGTTGAACAGTCAGATAGCCAAGACAGACAGATAGAGATAGATAGATAGATAGATAGATAGATAGATAGATGGATAGATGGATAGATGGATAGATGGATAGATGGATAGATAGATAGATAGATAGATAGATAGATAGATAGATAGATAGATGGATAGATGGATAGATGGATAGATGGATAGATGGATAGATAGATAGATAGATAGATAGATAGATAGATAGATAGATAGATAGATAGATAGATAGATAGATAATTTTTTTCACCATTGAAAACAAAGAAAATGTTTTTAAAAAGTCTCAGTGTTTTTTGTCCATACAATAACAGTCAACGGGGTCCAAATTTGTACGTTTCATTCAGACTAAACTGCCCTGTGCTTCTCTGTGTTTAAGTATACTTGTTACCAAGTTACTAACTGAATGAATGAAGCAAACAGTGTCCCCCTTTGAAAATGCTACAGCTCCCATATCTCACATTTTGTAGCAAACACAAGGCTGGAGATCAAGTAACACACATTAGCCAATTCTGTGGTTGACCTTTGAAACCCTTTACAACCTGTCAATATTTTATTCAGCTTCAGTCGGAGTTCCCTTTCTCAAGAATGTGAAATGCTTTGTGCCGTTGATTTGTACACCCTTTTGAGCATTTATACAATATATATGTTTTTTGTTGGTATACAGGGTGCGTGACAAAAATGTCAATCAAGTAATGTTTAAACTGAAAGGGCAGAAGCTCCCATCAGTATCTCAGTACATCTTATGAAAGATTATGGATGGCATGTAAAAGTTTATGGATGAGTGTGTTTAAGGATGATGGCAAATTTTGGGGGACTTTTGCCTCACACTGAGCAAAATTTTTGTTGTGTTATGTTGTTCCATTCAATATTGAATATAAATATTTTTTTTGATCTTCAAGCACTTTGTGGACATAAAAAGGTAGCATTTTGTTCCAAAGTGTCAATTACTCTAAAGCAGGGGTGTCCAAACTCGGTCCTGGAGGGCCACTGTCCTGCAGAGTTTAGTTCCAACTTGCCTCAACACACCTGCTTGTAAGTTTTTAGCATGCCTAATGACCTTCAACAGCTAATCAAGACCTTGATTAGCTGTTTCAGGTGTGTTTAATTGGGGTTGGAGCTAAACTCTGCAGGACAGTGGCCCTCCAGGACCGAGTTTGGACACCCCTGCTCTAAAGTGTCCTGCTGTGTCACTTTTGTTGGCCAGTAGGAGGCGCTGTTTAGCTAGAGAAAAGTGAATGAAAAACTTTTGCTGTTCTACACATTGTTTCCAGTTTAATCAGTGTAGCATTTACAAAAACAAAGGCTATACAAACGTTACTGCCAACTATTTGCTTTAGAAAATATAGACTACAGTTTAGTCCAATAAACCACTACCATCGGACTTAATCCAAACAGGGAACACCCCTAAAATAGACCTCAACAGTATGGGATGAATAGCTTCAACTGTTCGTTACCCAGGATGAATGGGGTGCATACAGACCGGTCCAGAGACCCGAACTCAGTGAATTTGTAACTGTGCATAATTCTGTTTTAGTAAGTTATAAAACAAGGACGCTTGAATAATTTAATAAATAATTACGGAATCGTTTTGGGGGCCTCCTATTCATTATTGCTGAACTCTCTTAAAGGGATATAGGCCTACTCCACCTAAAAATGGAAAATTCTCTCACATTTACTCAGCCTCATGCCTGGCCAGATACATGACTTTCTTTCTCCTGTGGAACACTTGGAGACTTTTAGAAAAAATATTCCATCTCTGCGAGTTCATAGGATAGCTAATGCAAGTGGATGGGTCCCTGAAAGTTGACAATTTAAAAACCACACTAAGTGAAAATAAGGGTAATCCATTCGATTAAGTAGATTAATCAATAGTGTCTTCTGAAAGATCTGTGAGAGAAAAATACTAATATTTTAAATGTCACTTTCGGTCAACTGTCAGCATGCTGTGAAGTTTGAAGCTGATGTTGTCAGGGTGAGTAAATGATGAGAGAATTTTCCATTATTTTGTGGCGGAGCATCCCTTTAAGATATGGTCACATTAGCGAAATGTCAGTAAAATTTGCAGGCAAAAAAAAAAAAAAAAAAACTGCAATGTCTTTGTCAGTATGTAGCCTAGCCTAATGAAGCACGCAGAGCTCACAGAGAAGTCACTTTCAAACCCATTCACGTGAATTTGCGTGACCAACCTGACCCGTTTTCGGGAATCTGTTCACCCTCACACAAAATTCGCAATCGGATGGATTCCAATTAAAAGGACTCGATTTCCACCATATTAATTCGCTGAACAGCGGCATATGCGACTGCATCTTTAGCAAAGTGTGTGAGTAAATCCGCTCCACTTATATACGCTTCTCCAGCGGCTTTCTTGCTTGGAGAGTGCAGGAGACATGCAAAGATTTACATGAATGAAAAGCTCAAAATCGTCAAAGAAATATCAACTAACTAGTGTGTACTTTTTATAGAACTGTTCTATAAAAACATCAAATATAGTTTAATATCTGCAAGGCTGTGATTACCTCCGTCTGATATTCAGTAGCCTACAACAGCGCTCTCGCGCGTGTGATTTGGCTTAAATCGCGCGTGGGCTATTACAAACAGGTAGCCTACATTAAAAGAGTTCAGGGCAGAAATTAATAGGCTACACTGATGGAGCTTAAGAGAAGAAACTGTCGCTCGACGGAATAAATGCTGCAGATAAATAAGTTTCTCCTCCCAGAGACTGAGAGAAGCGTGCGGGGCGTCAGGAGTGTGTCGGATTCGGCTGCAGGTAACAACGCACTCTTTATGCGCGCGCTGGAGGCGGGAGCAGCTCTGGGCTGCTGGGGTGGGGTGTGACTGGACCGGAGGATCCGGTTTCGCCGGCAGAGAGAGAGAGAGAGAGAGACACACCCACACACACACTCACACACACACTGGTTCGCCGCCTCTCCGCTCACTCTCCACCGCATGCTGTTCCAGCACACAGCGCGCTGTTCTGGAGGACTCTGGCCAATGAGACACGCTGTGAGTGACTGCTCATCTTCTCTGGTGTGTTGGTAAGCCATATTCCTCACACTCAGCAACAACTGCAGACTAGTAGCATTGCTGGTGGTCCTTTTTATAATAATTTCCGTCATTCTTAACTACTGTTTGGAACTGTTATTGAACGGTATATGAAAACGCTAGGGCTAGTTATCACATGATTCATCAAGATCTGTATAAGAGAGTCGAGTCTAAAGTCCAATTAAACAAATGATTGGTTTTGTATGTTGGTTTCAAACACCTAGTTGGTTTAAACCATCCTAAATTAAGTCTGTCCTCCAAAAATAAAATTACAGTATCTTCACATTTTTGTAATAGCTTTAAGCAAGTCAACACAATAAAAACAACATTCAAACAAGAGGCATTTATATACACTGAAGAAAGGTTGAACTCCTATATATTTTTTTAATTTTTACAGTTTATTAATTGCAAGATTTGTTTTTCATTTGATATTTTACATGTTTGCTGTTTTATACATGTCTTACTGTTTAAATTTTGCAGTAAAGCCTTTTGTAGGCTGTTTAATGGCAGGTTCCATTGACACATCTTACCCTATATAGTGCATCAACATGTTCCACTATGGGATCAAAAGTGTGTTAAATGAACTGTATCTTTCTTGTGGGGAAATACCAGTGTAAATGTTCAAAAGCTTGCTGTAGCCAAGTATATGTACAGAAACTGACTTCCAAAAATGTGCACTTGTATAGAGGACGAGGAGTCAGTTTGGTCTGGTGAGTTATCTGAATCAATCCTGTAAGAAGGAAGATTTGAACAGTCACTTCAGAAACTTATCTAAGTGAATTATGCACTACGGTTCAAATGTTTGGGGTTGGTAAGATTTTTTAATGTTTTTGAAAGAAGTCTCTTAAATGCTCACTAAGGCTGCATTAATGTGATATAAGCACATTCGAATTTCAGTAACATTGTGAAATATTATTACAATTTAAAATATTTTAAAACATAATTTATTCCTGTGATGGTAAAGCTGAATTTTCAGCATCATTACTCCAGTCTTCAGTGTCACATGATCCTTCTGAAATCATTTTAATATGCTGATTTGATGCAAAAAAAACAGTTGTGCTTCATGCTTAACATTTTTGTGGAAACAGTGAAACAGTTTTTTAAGGGTCTTTGGTGAATAGAAAGTTCAAGAACAGCATTCGTTTGATAAATAAATGTTTTAATGTCTTTCACTTTTATCAATTTAACGGATTCTTGCTGAATAAAATTATTAATTTCATTAAAAAACAATCTCACTGACCTCAAACTTTCGAAGTGTAATGTATGTACAAGGAAAGTGATGTTACTAAGTGCCTTTTATGCCACACATTGATAAAATAATACTTATTTTAATACACTAATAAGAAGTACACATGGTTTCATCATTCTAGCAGGTTAAATCAGGATCTGAAAAAGGAAATGCAACCTAAAACATCTACAAAACTTACCATGAATTCCTTCAGATAAACACCATTTTCCTTTTTAACTGTTGGGCCGTCTGCCAAACTGAATCTGCTTCCTCTGCACAGAATGATGGGTATTGCTCAAAGCATAGGATGTAGCATTAGTTAAAATAGTCATTTCATTTCATTCTTAACAGAGAGCTGCTGCACGTCTAGACATCAAACTCCTTTGAACATTCAATGGCAGCTTTAAATCAAAACTCCATTTTAATTTCAGTCCCCACTCATTTTCTCATACTGATGAGTTTTTTAATAGTAATGTCTTATTCAATGTTGGCTCTGTGATTATTTCATTTTTTTTTTCTAACACTAATGCCCGCTTTCTCTTTTAAACACACACACACACACACACACACACACACACACACACACACACACACACACACACACACACACACACACACACTCTCAAGCTTATTAATATTAATTTCCTGTGCCATCCTGGGTTTGGAATGTTTGGAGCAGTCTGTAGGTGTTTATTATACATTATGCGGCACTGAAACAAATCACTGCTAATTCCCTGACAATACCGGCATGCAAATTCAAAGGCTTATCTAAATCTTCTAATCTAAATGGAGTGTGTGATTTCTGCACCGCTGGCACCACCAATACATTATCAAAAACAATTGAGAACAGGTAAAGTTTTGCTGTCCTATTTGGTGTTTAAGGGACAGTTCACCCAACTTTTTGTTCATACAGTAGCAATGGGATCCATTCAATGATGTTTTGGACCTCAATCATTTAATGGACAAAAACATTCTTCTGCATATCTTCCTTGTTGTTCCTCCAGAAAAAAAGTCCAGGTTTGGAACGACATGAGGTGAGCGAATGATGACAGAATTTTAATTTTAGGGTTAATTGTCCCTTTAAGTTAAATGATTTCATGGAATGCTCCATCATATTTATCTGCAATTACTGGGAATCTTTTTGCTCTTTATAATCAATTCTTTGAGCCCCAAAGCCAGTATGTTGTAGGTTTCGCTCTTGCTTCCAGAAGACGAATCTGGTGTCCGTCTCATGCTTAAAAAGCTGTCACTATAGCCCTGCCAACCTGTTGAGGAGATTGCTATGGTGAGGTGTCCTCAACTATGTGATCTCTATAGCAATGAGCGGTCCTGCTGTTTTGGGCTGAAAGAAGCATTTGGCCAATTGAGGCATGCCACAAAGCCTTATTAACGAGAAGGGAAATTAAAAATCAAGCTGACGCTTTGCACTGCATTGCTACTAAATATAAGTTTTAGCTTGCATTCATAGTCTATTAATTTGAAAGCATGTGTGCAGTTTTTGATTCAGCATTTATATATTCAATATCATGTGATTAATTAGGCTGTGTCTGAAATTGCACAGTACATTATACTTTCAACAATATGCAATAGTTCAGATGGTAGTTTGTAACATTTAAAGTGATAGTTCCCAAAAATGTAATTTTAAAACTGTATGACTTTCTTCTGTGGAACATAAAGATATTTTGAAGAATGGTTGGAACTATACAACATTGGACCCCATTGACCATTGTATCAACAAAAAATACAGAGAAATTTTTTTTTTGAGCGAAATACCCCTTTAATTCTGCAAGTGTAGATCAACATAGTGTAGAAATGTCTTTGCATACTGAAAGGTTAATTTGCATATTAATCCAAGTTGATCTTAACTTTTCACAATCCTATCAAATAGTGACTGAAGAACTGTAAAAAATAAAACCGTAATTTTTACGGTAAAAAACTAGCAGCTGTGGTTGCCAGAACTTTACCGTCAAAAATACGGTAGCAACGTTATTGGTTTTACAGACTTAACTTAAAATTTACAGTTATAAACCGTATTTTATTATCTGATATAATGTTAATTTATGGACCTATTGAAGTATTAATTTCTGTTTTGTAACATTGTAATACACTGACAACCAACAATCATCACAGCAGTGATGAGAGTCACATGATAAATCAAAGCTCATTCGCACAAACATTAAACACCATCATGGTAACACACATGAAATTTTAAAAATGCAATAAACATTAATTTAACAACATTAAATGTAACATAAAACCCTAATGTACATAACTGATTAGAAAAAAAAACTAAGAAAACTATGAAGAAACAGTGATTTTAATAAAAAATACTTCGAAAGTGAAGTGTCACGTAGGGAATTGTGGGAATGTCAATTTACGTTTTTTCACTGTAAATTATACAATGAGTTTTCTTTTTCACTTTCAAAAACTGTAAATTTAACGGTGTTTTACAGTAAAATTACATTAAATGTACCATTAGATCTATCACAGTTATTTACCATATATAGTAAGGAAACTTTCTGTTAACCAATTAACGGTTTTGCACTGTAGCATTTTTACAGTCTTTTACCGTTAAAATCACGATAATTTTTTACAGTTAGTTGCATTCATTCACCATGCTGGCAATGGAAGATCAAGTCAAGAGCAGTGCATTATGGGATACAGTATTTTTCACAGTGATCTCTGTCATATACAGCACATTTTGGCCATACAAGTATTCAATACATTGAACATTTGCACATTCATACAAGATAGTATGTATCTGAGCACAGCCAGTGTTTATATTGTAAATTCCAGATCAGATTCTTATAGTGCTAGGCTGAATTGATGCATTGCTGGATCTCTCCTCTGGCTGAATCAAGAGCCACTTGTTGGACAAATAGGCAGGATTTTCTGTTCCCACTGCTTTGTTCAAGAGCATATTTGTGTTTTATAAAGATTTCAGGGTTGAGAACATTTTAATGAACAAGTGTCCTTCAATTGTGGCTGAAATGTGGGAAACATGTGGCTATGGCTTCATGGTAAACCATGATCTGTCAGCACTCATTCTAGACATTAAAATATGTTTTTTTCTTTTTTATGATTCATTCTTCCATACACCCAATCAAATCAGCTGTTCGAACAAATTGGTTTTGTATATCGCAATCTATGTTGTATTAAAACGCTTGTGGCTTGTTTGGAAGGGAGGTCTGAATGACAGAGCCATAAATGTTGTCCTTCTAAGACTGCATGGAATGAAGACAAGTGTTCTCTAATTTTCCTTTTCTGTGAGTTTTGAAGGCGTATTGTTCTCTTTTTTGTGTGGCTTAAGTGGCTTGAATTAAGAGGCTGCTGGATGTTGGAAACCTCAAGTTGAAGGAGGTGCAGATATTTTGTCGTAATGAGAGACTGGTGTGTTTTTAAAGTGCTGACATAATTTGAGATGTGTTTTGTTGTATGTTGGTTTCAGAAGGTGTATGAATGGTGGTTGTGTATGAAGGGGCGTGTTTGTGTTTAAGCTAACATTAAATCAAAATTCAGTCTATTTGCATTTAATGTTCAAGTATTATTGTGAATGATTAAATAGTGCATGTTATTCCAAAGAAAAAAATGTTTGTCTTCATAATCTTAAAATATAACTTTCTTCTCCTTTAAAATGACTTTTCCCCTGACGTCACCAACCGCTTGCCTCCTATTAATGGTGCATAATCATGTCTGAAAGATTATTTTCGAGCTAAATGAACAAGAACACCACCATAAAGTGATAATTATGAGTGGGAAACTGGATTTTTTTTTAACCTCGAGTTGGGATTGAGAGCATGTAAGAGAAAAAAATGATGACAGATGCTATGGATTTAGTGTCAAAATCCAACAGTATTGTACAATTACAGTAGTATTTTAAATTACATAAAGCAAAAACACACCTGGTGAGCATTCTTTATTTACCATTTTGTAGGAGTAGAACCAAAAAATATTACTGTATTTTTTGTTGAGAAGGTACATTGCCATCTTGCTCCGACAAAAGTGACTTGAACACACGTGTCATCATAGTTAAAAATTCCTAACTCATAAACTTCCTAGTATCACACAGGGCAGACTTGACTCACAGTTAATTTCAATAGAGTTTGGCATTATCATGTTGCTTAGCTAGCAATACTCTAATAAGTATAAAAAAACAGTATAAATTAGATCCTTGATAAAAACTACTTTAATCTTTTAACTTATATATTTTTGGTTTTAAATTACTAATAAGTGTTGCACTGGAATTTCGGCAGCCTGAAATATTTTGCTGAAACAGCAAACAAATATTAGTTAATTTTCAGTTTTAGCTGAAATAGTTTTAGAGGGCCAAAATCAATGAAACAGTGACATTTATTTAGCACTTTTCTGATGATACATTTTGATTGTTTTGGCATCTATTTCATGCAGACAATGTGGAAAAGCTACAACAGGTAAACATGTCAGCAATGTGGACACATTCTAATAACTATAAAAATCATAACACAAAAATATGGGTAAAAGTCTGTTTTAATTAGATCTATTTCTTTTTTATTATAAGTGAAAATGTGGTATCATAGAAGGAAATATAAATATGCTGAGACTTGACTGAAATTGATTTAGGTAGTTTGGAATTAGCATGTTGCCAAGCTAACAAATATAACTTTAAATACTACATGAAGTGTTAGCTATTTCACTGTTTAAATATTGGCACAAGCCAATCTAAATGCGATCGAATCAATTCCTGATAAAAATCAAGTCCCACCCTACCTTTGTTCCTCAGCGAACATCCTGTTTTACTGTGAAATGTGTCACAAACAGACATAAAATGGCTTGTGAACACTGTTTTATGTTGATTTTAACGGCAGGCCATGTGATAAGTATGATCTGGGTCGCACACGAAGAGATCCAACTTAATTAAGGGGAATGAAAATCACCTGAGGCCCAGAAGGACATCAAAGAGGACTTTCTCTTCTGCTCTGTTTCTCTAAAGCTCACACATTCCCTGGTTTTCCGCGATTAACTTCTTTCCGTCCCCTCAACCCCTGCTTAAAATCCAGTACAAACCATCACATATTCATGTTGGTCCACGCTAGATCTGGTCCACCAGCAACCAGCATCCCATGCTGGTCCCAGCATGCAAAACATACCTTGCGCTGGTGACCAGCAGTGCTGTGTTTTTCAGCAGGGGCCTCTCTTCCCCCTTGTTTTCCATGAAAGGAACATGAGCAAAACCTGGAATTGCTTTCTCTGGTGTCCTCCCTCTAATGCAGCAGTGAAACACCAGGACTTGACTTGGCTTGTGCGTCCGTGGACTCTCTTTTTCTCACTCTGGATATCCCACCGTGTTAAATTAGACAGTTCCTCTTCAAAGACATCTCTGCAACCCTCAAGGGAATGCTGATGTCTTCTTTCAGTGTTGCTGATGTGCTTCTTTCAAAAACAACAGGCGCTGGGTGTAGAATAGACTTCCAATAAAATATTTTATACCAGTCGTTGTGATTCTGCAGCATTGCTCGGTTACACAATCCGAAGCATCTTTTATTTATATAAGCATTGACAGTTTAAAGGAAAGTCGTGGATCAGGATTTTAGATCATTCATTTATGAAGAAAAATGCGAAGCTCTTTTATGTTCCTCCTTGCCTTTTTTGTGTGTGCGTCAGGCTCGTCTTTGATGATGGGAGCTGTACTTACACAGGGATATGGACATGCAGCTGGTGCTGTCTAATTTAATGAGGGACAAACAGGAAGCCCGTGTCAGGCACCCGTGCCCTGTGGACACAGGAAGTAGTTTAATTAAGAGCAAAGTCGCTGCATACAAAGTGATGTTGAGGGGTTCTCTTTATTTCCTTCTCCGTCTATCTCTTTACATCTTTTTGTCTGGCCGTAAAATCCATTTTTAGGCTGTAATGCCAGATGGTGTAGTTGATGCTCAGAAAAAATCTTTTAAAACGACATGTCACACATGTCAAGTTCTTAGAAATGTACTATTTCTATTTATGTTGGTTTCATATGGTATTGGAAAACTGTTTTTATACCATTTTCAAGAAAGTTTCAATTTAGTGACTGAAAATGTCATCTGGCACAACCATCAAGTAAAAAAAAAAATGTATTTGTCTTAACACATTTTCCTTACAAAGCCTATGTGAGTGTATACATCTAAGTCATTAAAAAGAGTCAAAAGAGCTTTGAAATATGTTTTTCAAGGTAAAAAAGTATGTTTACAGATATTATTCATTAATATATATAATGGTCAAAACACATGACACGTTTACCTTTTGAACTAAATTTTCCTTGTCATAAAAAGGACAAATCTAATATTTTAAAAGACTTTGATCCTGAGACAGGCTGCGTCCAAAATCGCTTACACACTTGAGTTGGTACCTATTTTGAATAAGTGCGTACTTCACGACCACTAAAATGTACGTTCTATATAGTATGAATGTGTGTAGTATGAATGTAATCCAGACATAATACATTCGCCATGTTGTCATCATCATGTGACCTACCAGCGTCAGTTGTGTCGCTTCACTGCCATTCATAAAATCCTCTCCCGTGGCCTTATGGGATAGTAAAGTGTCCATCTTATGCACACTTCAGAATCTCGCTAGAAGAAGCAGTTCATCCGGGTACTTTTTGCCTACTCTTTTATGAGTACTGTGAATTTGGACATAACACTTTTGTCACATACAGTTTTTCGCCTACTATATAGGGAAGTATGCGATTTCAGATGCACCCACAATCATGAGGTTCTCTCTCTATGATGTAATTTCCTGCATGTTTTTACATATTGGTTGCACCACATGACTTTGCTAAGTGGTTTGTTAAAATATCAGGAAATGAATTGATTTAACCAGGCTTTTTTTTCCCTAAATTGTGATATTTGCACAGTTTAGGTATCCCAAAAATATTGAAATGAATTTTAATTCAGGAACATCATATAAGTGGTGTATTCAAATAATTGTATGCTTTAATACACAGGCATGCAAAATGTCTCTGTGTTTAAGTCCCGATATTCTGCGTAAGGCTCTTACTGCAGTCAGGCGCAAGGGTCAGCAGAAGCCTGTGAAAGTGAAAATTGCTAAATGAGGAAAAAAACACACCATTTCCTGACTGCGCACCACAGCCAGATAGTATAACTGCAGCTGACTCTGCAGTTGAAGGCTTGTGAAAGTAATTGAACTAATGTAAATGCGCTTGGTTCTCAAACCAGACGATACTTGTAGACATGCTAGAGCTTTTATACTGATTAAGATCTTTGAGGAAGTTGTAAGAAAATAGTGACCTGAAACAGAAGGCGTTAACAGCATTGTCGCAAAATGTTGTGCATGTAGTGGTGTTTGTAAAACTTAAAGTGGCACCTGTAGTCAGACATTTTATCCCTTAAAACTAATCTTTAATCACTGAAATTACATACTTAAACGTTACATTGATTTTTTTCATGCCTTAAAATAGCTTGAATGTAACTCTACACCCTTGCCTCATTTAGTATACACGGTTCTATGAAAAAAGCAAATTAGCCCCGCCTTCACTCACTCCCACCAGCTCAGAGATCCACTCGTTGACGATCATATGTTGACATGATTGGTTACTAGGTAGTTTGTGTTGTCAGAAACACCTGCAATTTCAAACCGTGTTTTTGAGACGGTCTTTGATTCACTGTAGTTTTAAGGAGAAAATACTCTGCAATGGTGTTGACTTATGAATTTACACATGGTTTGTCTTAAAGCATATTAAAAACAACCAAACAAACAACATTTTGGTCATACTAGCTCAAGGAATTCAGGCTGGTTTATTAGAACATGTTGGCTGGGCAACCAGTAAATGACCAGCTTATACCAGTTAGCATGTTCCAAAACACAGCTGGATTTTCCAACAGGGATGATAAAGTTTGACCACAGAGTAGGCCAACATTTAAAGAACAAGCTGTTGTTAGCAGGATTGCAAATCACATCTATTAAAACAACAACACTCTGTTTCAGAAGGGAAAATTGAAGTGTCCCTTTCTCATTTGTTTGAGGTTGTCAAGCCCCTCCTAACTTTCGTCAGAGCTGTTCAGTCGTGTGTTTGGTCCGTGGTCTTGGCTCTGGTGTTGTATGGCATAGGCGCAGCGGGGAGAATGAATTGCTGGCAGACTCGTGCTGTGCTCGTCCTGGCTGCTGTACGAGTGAGCTGGAACAGCACAACATGGTGTGAGGCGTCTTTTGCACCACTCACGTGTGAGCTCCTAAATGAGACGAAGAGAAAGAAAAGATTTGTCATCTTATATCACCACCTTGAGAGAGATTCAGTTATATTCAATTATACAGCAACTGACTTCTCTTTGCTGTTGTATACAATATCTAATAGGTTCCAAAAGAGGAAATCCTGATGTAAGAGTGATGATGAGTAAATTAATAAGTGAATGATTGATTAATTAAATAAGTAATTGAGAGTGAATAATTAAGTGTGTAAATTAGTAAAGAATTTAAAGAGAGAGTGGGTGAATGAGTAAATAAGTCTGTCAATTATACGAGTGAGTGAGTGAGTGAGTGAGTGAGTGAGTGAATAAATGAAAGGGTTTATGAATGACACCCTACACCAGATACGAGTGGCTGGACGTGACAAAGGCCAATACAACCCATTATAATCATATATAAAACTGACAGTGGTCGTGCACAGGTTAAACATTGTTAGCGTGTGAACCAATAAGTGAATGAATCAGTCAGTGAGTGTAAGAATGAACAAGTACGTCATTAAATGAATCAGTCAGTGAGTGTAAGACTGAAGGAATTAAGTGATTGAATGAATCAGTCAGCCTTGTAACTATTGCATCTTGTGCACTTACAGTTTTTCTGAATTGCTAAAACACATTTCTTGAATCCATCACTCACTTTCTCAAAACCTTTAACACAAAACCAAATTTTCAAACCACATTCAACCTCTGATTCCAGCAAAATCAAACAATGCTTTCAGATCATACACACAGCGAGCCAAAATTACAAACACTACAGATCATTTGTTACTACATAAAAAAATTTACATAAAACACTGAATCCAAAGCATGCAGTTACAGGAAAAATGTTATATTGTAACAAAGTAAACTAATTTTCCAATTACGTAAAAAAGTATAGTAATGACAACATACAATAGTAAGGTATTGTTTACTGTATGCACTGCAAGTGTAGTATTGTAATAGATATTGTAGAGTAGGCCCATCGAATGTCTATATATTCAGCACTTGCATACTGTGAAAATACAGTGACCCAACTGCAAAAGCCAAAAAGGTTATAGTAAAAAAAACTCTAAATGAAAATCATGTTATAGTCACTCAGAAGAGTTGTGCAACTGCAGAATCGAGGTCGTAAGAGATTGATTCTGCTTCAGCATCATGTCTTCATGTTGGGTCCGGCCGGAGGAGTTTCTCCACATCTCAGACAATATCATCTCTGCAGGCAAAGGGAAAAACCCTAAAGCAGATCCAGTCTTGACAACATTCTCCACACCTGTTCTTCCTCATCCTCTTCCTCCTTGTTCATCACCTCTTACACACATACTGTTCTCTCTCTCTTATATTGTTACCATCCATTATTGGTATCAACATTCAGTGCAACATTTTGAGTCAATTTTGGGACTCTGAACTGACTTGTATTATGTACAGTTGGTTTGATCACATCATTAGAAATAAGTGTGAACAATTTTGAGTCGTTGTGTGTAAACAATGACAACTGTGTTGTTGTATTTTGCAACATAAGTCACAGTGCGAAATGTGTTTTAGTGAGTGAAAATGTATTCAAAGTTTTGATTTACTCGACAAATTGGTTTAGACTATTGAGAATTTGGTTCAGAGAATGGGATTTAGTGTTTTAGCAATTCAGAAAAACTGTAATAGCCACAGAGAGTGTGTGTGTGCTCGCGTGTGTGTGTGTGTGTGTGTGTGTGTGTGTGTGTGTGTGTGTGCGTGAATGAATGAATGAGTGTGTGTGACTGCGAGTGAGTGAGTAAGAGAGTGTGTGTGTGTGTGTGTGTGTGTGTGTGTGTGTGTGTGTGTGTGTTGGTGTGTGTGTTGGTGTGTGAGACTGAATGTGAGTGATTAAGAGTGTGTGTGTGAGACTGAGTTTGTATAATTAACTAGACCATGAGTAAAAGAATGAGTGAATTGGGTGAATCAGTAAGTGAATGAAGATGTAAGTGAATGAATGGATGATTTATTGTATAAATAGGTGAGTGAGTGAATTGATGGGTGGATGGAGTGTTTTAATAATTGAGTGGGTTCATATTTGAGTGCCAGTCTCAGATAAATATGCATCCCCCTCCTCAGTGCTGGTCTGTGTCCAACTCCCCTTGATACAGTCCAGTATTCACCACTAACATAACTAATCCTTTCATTAAATTAAGCCTCCCACTAACCTATAAAGAGCTAATTGTGTGGTGAGTCAGCACACACAAACACACAAGCACTCACACATATTCAGAGATTCCTACATCTCTTTGCGCTCTTTTTTTCACGTTGTATCTTTTACCACCACAGCTTTCCAACTTGCTAACACAGTGTTCCTGTGTGTTCCCGTGATCACAGATACACATGTGTTTGTGACTGTGTGCATATGCACGTGTGTAAGTCTATGAATGCTCTGCCTTTCGTGTATGTTTGCTCAACTTACAGTGCGGCTGTTCTTCCCCCGTGTGAGTTGTCAGGTGTGTTCCCATAAGACTGCTTTTAACACACATCTCTTATTTTCACACATCAGTGACAGCACTGTTCTCCAGAACTGGAGCCGTCCCAGAATGCTTTGTTGACTGTGTAGGTCCTGAATTTAGACCTTTAGGTCACTTTAAAATAAACATGCCGTGTTTGCATTGCAAGTAAGATAGACTAACTTGAACCCTGTCTCCCTCATCTCTATTTTGTCTGTTTAATGGTATGATAATGCCAAGCTATCAGTATTGATGTACTTTGAAGCCCAGCTGATTAACATACAGGAGACTTTCATCCACCTACGTATCTGTTTCTACAGAACATAATGAATTTAATCTTCTTTTCTCTACCTTTTTCTAGATAAATCTGTTAAGATCAGAAGCTACACATGACGAAACATGCAGAAGACTCTGAAGAGATTAAGGAAGTCATACAGACTGCCTGAAAACTCTTTGGGAAACAACGTCTTTGTCTTTCAACTACATTGTACTGTTATACGCAGTTTAAAGAAACGGATGGCATATGAGCAGCCAACTAATTTTTAATGGACCAAAGCCATTGACGTTTAATGGCTAAACCTGCAATGAATGGTTTTCTCTTTTGGGTCATTGGCAGTGCTGTAGAATGGAGGATCCATTCCAGACATTTTCTCAAGGGTCTGTCACGCTACCTCCAAGAAGAATGAGCAATTTTCACCAGATGGAGATATGCTCATGTCGCTACTGAACTGGTCCAATGGTTTATTTGTCTGGACAGAGAACTAAGAGTACCCTGAAGAGGAGGAAGTGGCCGTAACTTGACCCATGACAAAGTATGTGGCTGAAGAGCCAGGCCGAAGTTTAAAGAGCGGGTGAAATGGGAATCGACAGTAAAAATTTGAACAAAACTTGCTTTGTTGTCTGCACTTGGGAAATTTGAGACTTTAGTCAACAGACAAAACACAAACAGTTCTTCTTCTTTTTAATCAAAGACGTATACGCTGGTGACTTCAACAAGCAGTTCTGGCGCGGGCAGCCTTTGGCTGATCTTTACGTCTTGTTTTTGATGGTACACACAGATGCCCCAACTTTATTGAACTACGTCTTCTTACCTGCTTTGTTGCTGAGGTTGTCAGTTGTGATGCTGCGCAGGGGTCTGCTGTTCTGGCTCTCACGTGTGGGTGTTCTGTTAGTGGTGGTGTGCTGTTGCCTTTCCCTCCTTTATGTCATCTCTTGCAGCCCCCACGCTGATGAGCCCATGGCTGGGCAACCCCTTCCCAGGGGTGGAGGGATGGCAATTGCTGGGGGTCCAAGTAGGCCAGGTGGTGTTGGAGGTGCCCCTATTGGCCCTGCTGGACGGGAAGGGTTTCAGGCCCTGCTTCAAGAGCGGGAAGAGCAGCACCGGCAGCATATTGCCAGCTTGAAAAAACAAATTGCTCAACTTAAAGAGGCTCTCCAGGAACGGAGCGAACAACTTAAGGGCATGCAGAACTCTTTGGAGAAGACAGCTGGGAGGGGCACGGGGGGTGACGTGGCTGACGAGCGCAGTCACAGCGACCTGCAGGAGTTCCTACGCAGTCAGCTGAGCCGGGCTGAGGTACACAGTGGCTTGCGACTGCCAAGCGAGTATGTTGTGGTGCCCTTTGAGAGCTTCACCTTACAACGCGTCTACCAGCTGGAAATGGGGTTGACCCGTCACCCCGAGGAGAAGCCGGTGAGGAAGGACCGCAGGGACGAGCTGGGGGAGGTGGTGGAGAGTGCGCTGCAGTCCCTCAATGCACTGAATCAAGGTGGAGACAGAATGAAAGCCAGTAAAGTCTACACACCATCAGACTTTATAGAAGGTAAGAAGCTGCTTATAGGAGTATTCCAGGCTCAGTTCATGTTAAGCTCAATCGACAGCCAATCTGTAAATGTTAAAATACTGTCTGTTTCAATAGTATAGCCACAAGATGTAAACAAAATGCATGTTTACATGATTTTTGGGTAAGTTAAGATTGGTTTGGAAGGGATGGTAGGAGTTTTTTTGGAAGCCTGTTTGGAAACATTATTTATGCTATTCCGTTTAGTGCTGCTGGTGTAGAGATGACAAACTTCACCTTAAATAATGTACCATAGGAAATCTCTGCATGTCTTTGGGCCATTGATTTAGGTCTTTAGAGCTTGTTGGACTCATTTGGACTCAAATCTCTCAAAATGATATCTGAAGCATGTTGCAGAAGTTGCTGTGTTTCTTGCATCCTCAGAACCAAATCAGTAAAACAATAGTGCATCCCTTAAGACCATGGTAACATACTAGTCAGGATATCCTGTGGTAACTCTGGGAAATGAACACAGCTGTTTTATATTCCGAGCTGTGTCATCTCTGCCATTTCCTCTAGAGAGAAAGTGACGCATCTCAGTGTTTATAGACTGTACAGGAAATATATTATTCATGTTGCTAAACTTGCTATGCACCTTGTTTAATCACAAATAACTGTTCCCAGCACTTGAAACTGCAATGCTAGAATTGAGTTTTGGTTAAATTTCGAAAAGATCAGCATAGAATTTTCATGCTATTTTATGCTGGTTTGTTGCTGGTCTAGCTGGTGTTTAAAAAAAATGTGTGCATCTTTATAAAGAAGACTAGGCTATTTCTTGTAAATTCGAGCCTCTTCTGAGTCCTTTTGACTGTATAATTGAATAGACCTACTCTACTTCATGTCAACAATGGAGAGCTTGTGAAGAATTCAAAGAGAGCCAAGGCCAAGTCTTACCCAGAGGCCCTGTCTGTTATAACTTACAATGCAGTGTCCAGACACAATGTCAATATACCCAGACGTCTTCCTAACACTGAACGAGACTGAATAATATTGTTGGACATTCTAAAAATATTTGGCCCTGAAAAAACAAAGTAAGCTTGACCATTACCCCTGAAACGGTGCTTCAGCAAACAGGAATGTTTGCAGAAAACTTTTTTTTTTCTACCCACAAAATAACTCTCCCACCCCGTCCCTCAAGGGATACATGTTTCTCTCTCATTATCCTGTGCCCGTTATCTCTGTTGGCTAACTGTATATAGTGCTCCTTTACTCAGACCCTTTTTGTGGTGACAAGATCCAATTTAGAGAGGGAAAGAAATCCATGAAATCCCAGGTCATGCTAAAAGTGCAATTTTTCCCTGAGATAATGTTACCAATGTTCGGTAACTCACATGATTATGTTGAGCGAAGAAATGTTTTATTGTCTTTAATGTCTTATTTACTGTCGCTAGTTTTTCAGTGAGGTGGAGTTGAGCCTGTGGGTTATGCTTTGATGTTTTTGCTCTTAGTAGCTTGTATTGATTCAGATGGCTGCCCTAATGGCCCTGCTTTTCCCATAAAAGCATTTTATGTGTGGAATGGAAAGGGGCTGGACATTATCATTATTCCAATTTGCTAGTTTGCTAAGGCAGACAACATCACTGTTGCTGGCTGCTTTGGGTTAGGGATTTGGACAAACTTGTGTGGCTTGTTGAATTGTGCTTTAATTTATCTCAATTATCAAACTTACGCATTTCACCAGGCAGACAATAAAACAGGTGAAAAAAATCCCACAGACTTAAATTGATAGAAGATCTTGAGACATATCAATGGACCAGAATATTATGAAAGTGGAGTCTGTTGACTTTGTCCAGTAGGCAACCACACACTGTAGAAACCATCCAGAACACTCAAGCAATTGCATAGAAATATCCTAAACACCGTACAGAACACCATAGCAACTTTCATACAAATTTATCACGAATTAGATACACATACTTCCCAGTGTAGATCATAATACCATTACCACACTGTACTACCAAAGCTAATGAAGTATGAAGCTGTGAAGTATACATACCTCATACAACTCTTAACCAAATGGGACTGTTTTGTGCAAACCTTGCATGAGCATGATTTTTCTCTAAAATAAGAGGCAATATGTCTTTTATATCACTATCAGCACCACTGATATGGAACCTGAACAATACACATTTGATGCTGTACAGTGCAGATCTCTCTAAAGAGTTTATTTGGATAATTTTCAGAAGTTACCCAAGCCTCAGATGACCTGGTACTCTCTCAACATCTGCCCAGACGTTTCTTCTGAAATTCCTCAGCATAGCTGAGATAATTTGATCTTTAAAGAATTTGACGAGAAATGTTAGAGTTCATATTCTAATGTGTGACTTTTGAGAGAAATCTCATTCTCCATTCAGTCTCATTGCGGTCTCATTTTTATCCTATAAGTCTAGTTAGTTCTATGTCACACTTAATGTCAATATTTGATTTTGTATGTTGTATATCAATTATTATTCTGATAGGAAATAAAATGTTAAGATACATTTTTAAATATTTCATCTTAATTATATTTCATCACATACAGTGAAACAGAAAAAAAGCTGCATTATAGCTTGAGCTGCGAGGTTCCTCTAAAAGCTACATTAGCTCAGGATACTCCAAATTCATTAACATTAGAACAAGGTTAAGGTTAAGGCCAAGAAAGAAACATCTAGAGACAAAGTTGCAAATACAATGTTTCTTTCCTCTGGGTTTTTCAGTCAAGAGATTTGTGACAATCTTTTGAATGTCTGCATTTTTATCTTGATTTGTGAGTCTTTCTCCATGTTTGTGTGTTTATCTTTGTAGTATTTGTCCTTGAGCTTTAGTTTTCATTGAATTTTGCTTTGCTTGTGTGTGCGTGTGGGTGTTTGGGAAAATCGTTCCTTTTCTTCTCTGTTCTCAATGTCTTCTCATCTCTGCAGGCATAGCGCGCACTGAAAAGGACAAGGGCACGCTGTACGAGCTGACCTTCCGCGGCGAGCAGAAACTGGAGTTCCGCAGGCTGGTTCTCTTCCGCCCCTTCGGCCCCCTCGTGAAGGTGAAAAGTGAGCTTGTGGAGACCGCCAACATGCCCATTAACATTGTGCTGCCTTTGTCCCAGAGAGCCGACAAATTCAAACAGTTTATGCACAACTTCAGGTGACACCTCGCATTCTTTTCGTTCTCTGTTATTATCTGTTATTTATCATCCTCTGCATCTTTCTTTCTTTCTTTCTTTCTTTCTTTCTCACATTCATACATGTCTTCCTGGCACTTTCCATAAATAAGGTATGCTTTGGTGTCTAGTATTTTGAAAGCATTATTTGTTGAATTTATATTCAGTTAGTTTTAGCATGCAAACCTAATATCGCACGATTTACTCAATCACACAAAACATAAAACACCTTTAATAATATTTTCTCAAATTTTACACAAACAATGGAGATAAAAATGACCAAATAAATGTCAGTGTACTTTATAATTTTCATTAACATCTGGTCCTAGACTAACCTGCCCATAACTGAGTTTGTAGTATGGTAATATATATTTTGTAGTATATATTTTGTCTATTTAATTTTGATGTGTATGTAATGTTTTTTAAACTCTTAGAAGAACAGGTTCTATATAGAACTTTAAAGGGTTCTGTCAGGCGCTTCATATATAGAAGCTTTAAGGGGTTCCCATCATGGGATCATGTTATGGATTTAATTTTAAATAATTTTGTTTTAATACATTTTTTATTTTGATTAAATTGTATGAATTAAACCGCTTTATCTAAAAAAAAAAAAAATTGAAAAAAACTTTAAACATGAAAGTATTAAAATATTTCTCCTTATATAGAATCTTTTTGGCATAAAGTCTTCTTTAAGGGCATCATGAACTGCATTTTTTGTTTTTAATTTATAATGTTCTCTCAGGTCCACTTAAAATGTTGTCAAGATTTTTACACCAAAAATCGTAATTTTGAAGAAATAAGCTATTTTCTATCCTGTTTTTGACCCTCTCTTTCGAACACTCTCTTTCGAACACTCTCTATTTGCCCACTGCTATGAATGGGTAATAGTTTTGCATATTACAATAATTTTCCAGTCCTTCCAGAAAAATGCAGAGTTTTTTTGTGATTGTTGCGGGCAAAAATCCTTGATTATGTGGCACGTTTTCTTAAAAAATGCGATGGAATATGCGGGATATTTATGTAATTTTATGCGATGAAATTGTGGGAACTTGCAAAAACGGCGGGAACTTGCAAAAACTGTTTGATGAAAAAAAAAAAGTGATTCCCCAACACCCTGTTCTCACTAGGCTACTACCTTAATGTAAGGGTCATTTCTTATTACTTCCTATGATATTCAAGCATACTACATCACAGAAAGTGCTGGGAATATTTAAGTTCTCATCTTTTTTTATTTCAGACCTTAATAAACACATGGTGTTAAACACAAACTTACAAAACATTGAGTCAAACAAGTTTTGTAGCTTTACAAAATGAATATGCTACAACTTCTGTAAAAATGAATAAATAAAACATAAAAAAATAAAATATAAAAAAATAAAATGTGTGCTTCCTGTTTTACAGAGGTAGCTATACAAAACAGACATCTTCTGTTAAAATAAGTGCTTCCCATGCACAAAGTGCAATCTCTTACTGTAACGTAAATTTACATACTACTAATATACTTACAACTGTAAGGTTTTTGCAGCTTTTCGATGATGTTCACGTCGCGTAATTACGTCACTTCATAACGTTCCCATGGCAACAGGGGGAAATGGCTGCTCTTGTGTGAAGTAAACGCAACATCTTTCAACTTTCTGCTAAGATATGTGTCTTTTTTGCAACGAAAATGCGGGGATTATGAAATCATGCAAGCCCCGCATATTTTGCGCGGAAATCGGCAATTTATACGGCGAAAGTGCGGTGTATTTGAAAAAATGCGGCCCCCGCATGAATATGCGGACTTTGGCTGATTATGCAGTAAATCATGCGATGGCATAATCGCGTTTTTCTGGAGGGACTGATTTTCAATGTCCCCGCCATTACATGTGTGGAATTGTTTTGGTAAACTTCCGATGTTGAAAAATATCTCGTTACGTAGTTACACTTGCCAACAATATGAAACACTTATGCGTATTAAATATGCTTTATAAGTCTTGGTTGTGTCAAATAAAGTTTAAGTACTTGGAGTTACTACAGTTATGATTGACAAATGATAACTTACGGTGTTTCGTGTAAACAAATTATGAATTAATGTACCATTGTTTGTCACACTGTCGTTCTTATAGGCTATTCATACTTCATTATTTTCAATAAAGTGAAAAACGTATACATTGTCATTTGCAGTGTTGTGTTTTAAATAAAACTGCGGTAGTTGGCACTGCATGCATCATCTTTTATGTAAGATGATGATGCTTCTCTCCATACTCTTTTCAATAAAATAAGACGCCCTAAAAATGGTTAAATTCAAGTCTCTGAAAAACCTGCGTTGAACTGTCTAGTTTAAAAACGAATTCGCAGTAAAATGAAGCAATCAAATGAACTGTCTCTTACTGACATTATCTGACTGGAACTTTGTTAAAAATAAAGTTTATCCACGCTTTCTTAGGATGGTTTTTCCAGAAATTGGCACTTCAAACATCTTGTAATCCTCAGACGCATCTCTATCATTTTGTTGCTGGAGTATTCCTGTGATTGCGACTCTCTCGTATTTTCTTACTACATGACATGCGCTAAATGGTGGGCGGGGCTAAAGAGGCAATGATGTAGAAGTAGGTGTTGATCTTCTTCTGCAGAGGCGGTCTTTCATCGCACTATGACGAAATAACGTCTGGTTCAGTGTTTGCATTAGTCTAGTCCTGCAGTTCCTCTGAAACCCTCCACCTCCCCCAGCTCCACCTGCCTAAATCTAAATCTGCTATGTGGTTTATGCATGCCTATTTATGCAGCATCATATCTTACATGCTCACAGCAGCGTGTCTGTGTATCTAATGGCTGTGGTAAGTTCATACAGTCGCAGAAGCAGCGTAGCAGATCTAGTCTGCCAAGTCTAAATATATTAACATTGCCATATTCAGTAACATGCCAAAACTACTTTGAGAGTTGTCCTACATCTGTTAGACTTTCTGAATAATTTTTCTCCAACCTCTACAGCCTGTTTTACATCTAATTTCAGTTATTTTCTAATTTCTAATTTTTTAATTAGTGCCTCTGAGCAGTGTTTTAAGAGTCTTATATTAGGCGTTGAGCAAACACTTTGACCTCATTCTCGTTTCAGAGGCAAGAGAGGACAAACAAGGGGATTGTGGTTTACGATCAGAATGAGCTCAATGCCAGCAGACCATCACACTAATTTGTTGTGGCATGTACATGGTAGCACAGCATATAGATAGTGCTTGTATACTCAACACAAAAACAGCTTCTAGTTTTTCCGTGTGCATGCGCTTTTGTTGCTCAGTCATGACAGAAGTTATTATCGTTTTCGTGTTTATGTGCCAAGTTGTGGAATATGATATGAAGATATGAATACTGGATGTGCCATTTCAAAAAGGCATTAAGAAAACCCCATAACTACTGTTCAGAAGTTTCTTATGCTCACTACAGCTGCATTTATTGGATCAAAAATACAATAAAATCAGGATTATAGTGAAATTTTATTACAATTTAATGTAACTTTTTGATATTATATATTTGGTTTCAATATATTATATATTATTGAGTGTTTTCAAAGCTGAATTTTCAGCATCATTACTCCAGTGTTCAGAGTCACATGATCCTTCAGAAATCATTCTAATATGCTGATTTGATGTTCAAGAAACATTTATTATTATTGTCCATATTGAAAACAGTTGTGCTGCTCAATATTTTTGTGGAAAATGTAATACATATTTTTTAGGATTCTTTGATTAATACAAAGAATTGAAATAGAACATTTTTGTAACATTATGAATTATTTTACTGTCATATTTAATGCACCCTTGCAATAAATCTTACTGACCCAGTAAGACCCAGTTCACTTTTGAATGGTAGTGTATTTATATGCTAATTTATGCATTTTTTTCTCAGAATTATACAGAGGTATGGCACATTATATCGGAGAACTATGAGCTCCAGAGATGTTGATAAATGTTTAATAAATAAGGAAAATTAGGTTTGAATGTGGCATGGGCAATATGCCAATACCAGTTTCCATGCTTCTCTCCATACTTTTGACAGTTTTCATGCTTCTCTCCATACTCTTTTCAATAAAATGGTAAGACGCGCTAAAAATGGTTAAAACAAAAAAAATGTCTCTTTCCAATTCAGGTTTTTCCCCCTTAGGGATTAAATCAAACCTGAATCGCTAAACTACCGCTAACCATCACATTTCATCATGTCATGCTTTAGAACTGAAGCATCTCTGAAGTCTAACCATGCCTTTATTGTGCGTTGGGCATAAAAAGATCATGTTTAGGATCTTCACAAAACACTCGCCACACTTCTATCAGAATGTGGCTGCTTCAGATCAGGAATTTCCCAGTAGCACTGCACTCCTTGTGTGTTTTGCGATTGCAGTTGCCCTGTAGGGTGAGCTTGTCTTGTCAAAATCTGCAACAGTATCTTCATACATGCTTCTCTCAAGGCCAACTCAATAGCTCTTTCATCTTGCATAATTTCTTCCCACTGAGCTCATTGCAGTGCATTCTGGGATTTATAATGTATATAATTATGCTGCCTATTTTTATGATGCTTACTCTACCCACAATGCTTTGTATAGTTTTTTTTGCAGTAATGCAAAATATTTTGATTTGGCATCACAGTAACAGTATATCAGTTATGAATAATACATTGGTTTTAAAGTGTTTAGCACTTATTATATTTGTCTTCCTCTGTTTTCTCTTTCTCAGTTTTCAGCCAATGTTCCTTTTGAGCTGGTGCAGCTGTAGATTGTCCCGCTGAGTGCTGCTGACCTCAGTGTGTGTTTGTTTCTGTGCATGTCCACAGAGAGGTGTGTGTGAAGCAGGATGGGCGGGTGCACCTCACCGTGGTTTACTTTGGAAGGGACCAGATGAACGAGGTCAAAGGAACCTTGGAAAACACATCGAGGTATGGCATGTTAATATATGTGTGTGTATCCACACAGTGGAGCAGATAAGGCTGAGGTTAAGGCTGAGAAATACAGAGGGAACCAGGGGGGCTTCATAAGTTCCTTCCAGTAATCCCGAATGCATTATGGGTATCGCCCGAACTGTAGGTCTTTAAACTGATCAAATGAACACACTCAGCTTCTGCTATCAGAAAGTCTACATAGACAGTGCTAATCAACATAAATAATTCCTTTAAATTTATAGATCAAGCAAGACTTAAAATACCCATCTTCATGAATATATTAAAATGCTGAACGAGTTGTATTAATAAAAGATGATGATGATATACTGAGTAATAATCAAATGCACAGTCAGCTTGAATTTAATTTCAATACAAGATCTTGACCAAAAATGTATATACCTCCTAATAGAAAAGACTTAACTCTGTAAAGTCTCCTCCAGCACATCCCAAAGACTTTCAATGAATTTGAAATTTGAGGTGCCAATTCATGTGTGAAAATGATTCTTCATGCTCCTCACAACCGTTCTTTCACAGTTTAATCCTGATGAATCTTGAAATTGTCATCCTGGAATATAGCCATGATGCGTCTTCCTACATGGTTGTTAAAGAAATGAAAATCTACACACTCCATCAATTAGGGTTAGAAGAACAGTTGCCAAACATAAAACATGTTAGAAACATTGCAATAATGATCCAATCATAAACTCCTAAGCATTTGCCTGTTTAAATCCAAACAGTGACTTTTTTCCCCCGGGCAGTTATACTGTGTATACAGCATGTTATATGCATATAGAGACATATATGTGTGGGACAGTAGGAGAGGAACACGTCGCATCGCATCCAAGTATGCTGCCCATTAGAAATTAATGCATGTGACCTCGTTGGCCAATAAAATTGGCGTGTTTGTCACATGCTTCAGATGGCGTACCCCTATAGCGTCAATCCAAAAAGCAGTGTTGAAGTTCCTTTTCTCAGGGAGCCATTGGTTAACGTCATAAACCGAAATGCTTTCTAATATTCTTTGACTTTTTGTCATCATCAATCGCACTGGCACACACACCTCAAATCTGTAATCATGAGAGCACAGCTGGGGTTAGCGGCACTGTCGTGATTACAGATCGGAGGTCAGTGAATCTGCACTGTTAGAATGCAGTGAGTCTGACCTCCATCCAGTGTGAAAATAACAGGTCACTTCAGATGCTGCTCGGAGGCAGATGAAATCAACAGAGCAGTTGATTGCCTGGAATCCAGCCAGGGTCATGCTGGAAACCTCCCTGCATTGCAGCGGATAAGATATCTCTCAATTCACAGGAAGAAAATGGCTTTTCTCTTTATGGAGAAGCATTGCAATGCGACTGGGCACATTGGTTTTCAGATCTATCTTCCTTGACCAGGTTGTTCCCACATACAAGGACACTTTTGGAGTGGATTTGTTAGAGAAATGGGAAAGCAATCATGGCCTTGTACCTTTCAAGATAGGGAAGGGCCAATAATCAGCACAGCTCTTGTTCGTTCTGTGGGAATTCATTGGCTTCTCTCTGATCCAGAAATCAAGGGATCTTAATTCTTTCTGTACTTTAGACTAACTGGATTCTCCACAATTTCCTTATTATTCATTCCAGCTCTCTTCCAGACATCTAGAGATAATTTGTTGTAACTTCCCATGCAGCCCTGAATGCTTATATCTTCATTTCTTAAAGTCATTTTCCTTAAATACAAGTTATAGGATTGACCCAAAAATGACATTTCTGTCATCATTTACTCACCCTCGTGTCGTTTCAAACCCGTAAGACTTTCGTTCATCTTCGAAACACAAAGGAAGATCTTTTTGATGAATCTGAGGGATTTGTCCCTCCATTGACATTCTAAAAAAACTACCACTTTCAAGCCCCAGAAAGGTAGTAAAGACGTCATTAAAGTAAACAAAGCACTTCCGTAGCTTAATAAAATTGAGGTTAAATCATTGGAGTCACGTGGATTACTTTAATGATGTCTTTTTATAGCTTTCTGAGGCTTGAAAGTGGTAGTTGCGTAGAATGTCAATGGAGGGACAGAAAGCTCTCAGATTTAATTATTATCAGTATTCCATAATAACCACAGAAAATCATTTTAATCAATCAATATATCATATTATCATATTTACAAGAATGTTTTATAGTGTAGCCCTCCATTTGTAAGTACAGTTTTGAAACCACAGTTATTGCCTTTCTGTGGTAGTGAACATATTCCACAAATTCTGTGTCATCCGGTTCACCTTGTGTGTCCTGAATTTGCCCATTCTGAGTATTTCTACTGCTACTTGCCTTAAGGATTTTGGTGAGCTGCAGAACTAGCCATAGCCCTTGAACATCTGGCCACAACTTCAATGTGCTGGTTAAAAAATTAAATGTTTTTTTTATTTTGCCTAATACTCTAGCTCAGGGATGGGCAACTTCGGTCCTGGAGGGCCACTGTCCTGCAGAGTTTAGCTCCAACCGTAATTAAACACACCTGAACAAGCTAATCAATGTTTTCAGGATTACTAGAAAAGAGTTTTTGTCAGGGTTGGAGCTAAACTCTGCAGGACAGTGGGCCTCCAGGACCGAAGTTGCCTATCCCTGCTCTAGCTGATAAAATTAGCATTCTAAGGGAGAAAGCATTTGTAAATGTATTGTTGCAGTAGATAATGCATCATATCATAAACAAGATGAATGACTATAAATCCATGAATCAAACCCAATTGGAATGGCCACAAGTTTTGACACAATTTTCCACACATCATTTTTTGTGATTTATGTCCTTATATGTGGGTAGAGAAAAATCATTTGAGAAGAGGAAAATTGCTCACAGTTGCTATTACCTTCATTTTGCACACACTTCATACAGTATCTGACAGTTTCTGCATTGGCTGACTGATCATTTGCATAAAGTTGTGCTTGAATCCTACATCACCAAGAGTCACTTTCGCTTTTGTCGCCTTAAATGGCCAACAACTTCTTACTTTAACTAAATGTCTTCTATTAGCCTGAGAGGTTGACTGAGAGAGCCTTGATATAGCAGAAAGCAGGAGACGAAAAGATGATGATAAAAAATTAGCAGGGTAATTTTTTATCATCTTAATTTCCTTTTTCAATGCTCAGACTTCATCCTGTACTTTGTCTGACCGGCAGAAATCCAGCAAGTGTTATTATACCACACACTGTAAAACTGGCAGGGCAGCTGTGGTTGCCAGACATTTACCGTAAAAATACAGTAGAAGCATTTTAGGTTTTACAGATTTAACTTAAATTTACAGTAAAAAAAACATATTTCCACCAAAAATGAGAAAGTCACAGCTTAAAGAAGCTTTTCCTCAAGCTGACAAGGTCAATACTAATATAAGGTGCAAAGTGTCATTCACACAAACACTGAACACCATCATGGGAACACACATGACATGAAAAAATGCAATAAACATTAATTTAACAACATTAGATGTAACATAACTGATTAGAAAAAATCTAAGAAAAATGGTTATTTCAATTGAAATACATCAAATGTGAAGTGTCACGTAGGGAATTCTGGGAATGTCCATTTATGTTTTTTTTTACGGTAAATTATACAATGATTTGTTCTTTTTCATTTCCAAAAACTGTAAATTTAACAGTATTTTACGGATAAGGTTAGACAAGTTATTCACCATAGTAAGAAAACTTACTGTTAAACAGTTAATAGGTTTTTACTGTCACATTTGATGTCACACTTTCATAATGTCACAGTCTTTTACCGTTAAAATCACGATAATTTTTTACAGTGCACAAAAAGAAATGGAAAATTACAATGGAAGCTTGTTTCCTCCACGGAATAAAAAATAAAAAAGGTAATTGTGACTTTTGACAATTGTGACAATTGGTAATTGTGTCGCAATTACCTTTTTAATTATTATTCTGTGGGGGAAACAAGCTTCCATAAATTGCAGCTTTACAACATCGTCCTTTGACGTTAAAACCCTCGAGATGGAGACATTCTTTTATATCTCTAACCTTTGAAGATAAAGATCTCTTGAAACCACACAATCTTAAGATTAAACGACAATAGCAAGCATTGCACAAGCAAGAAAATAAGTAGCATTATAAAAAAATTATATTTCTTTTTATTATATATATAAATTAATAAAAAACTGAAAAAATAAATAACGGAAATGTTCGCTCTTTTTGAAGCCACACAAACACACACACACACACACACACGCACACACACAAACACACACACACACACACACACATATTGCTGTTAAGAATCTGTAGACGCTTCACTGCTATAAGACCATCAGTGTCAGTCCTCACAGAAGAAGGTAGATGTGATATCCGGATCTGCCGGGCAAAGTCAATCCATACACATGAATAATTTGTGTTCATTTGAGAAAGGGAAGGGAGGAGAGTGTAAGTAACACTGCATTATACAAACCTAGTTCATGTTAATATTGATGATGACATTTATAATCCAAGTGCTCATTATGAAATAATCACAATTAAGCATCACCCTGAAGTGATCAGACATGCAACTGTGTGTGGATTCATATAGATATATAGTTTAGGGACAAATTTGTCTCCAGAATTGAGCTAAATCTAATAACAACCAGGCTAAGTATACTGTATATACACTATATATAGTATATAGGGTTTAGTCTATTGTGATTTATAATTAGCCCTATATAAAATAGTAGAGGTCCCAAAGCAGAAGTGAAATGGAAAAAATGCAATGAATGACGGAATGAAAAAATATCCTAGACAGCCTTTGAAAACAAGTCAGTATCATACAAAGAAATATTTGGAGTGTTTTTTTTTTGTTGTTGTTTTTTGTTTTGTTTTTGTGGCTGATGGTGAATTGAATATCACATGCATGCTGAAACGCCCCGGGCTCTTTTCCAAATCTGTTCCGCTAATGTGACTTAGCTCAAATCTTGTTTGTTACAAACGGCTATTTGTAACTGCTCTAAATCTTCACGACTAGTGGCTCTTGACCACTTTTTTGCCGGGTATATGTTAACAACGACTGTTTTTTTTTATTCAGTGTAACTCCCATGGGTTGCAGCAATGTTTTCGTGGGTTATAAATCTCGGTCAGGGAAAGTAGGTGCTTTTTTTTTTTCAGGCAGACATTCTGGCCTATTTTTTGTATTGGGCCAATGAGAGCAGTGGGCAGCCACATGTGACAGGTGCTTTACATGCATTTTTCTAGTGTCTGAATGCTTGTGGCTCCAGGGTTTTATTGCTTGTTTATGAATACCATCTTTTCTGTCTTTTTGTGTCCTGTTCATGTTTGCATAATAGACACATACTGCCACCAAACCAAAGTTTAGAGTTGGTAAGATTTTTTGTTTTTGAAAGAAAAAAGTACAGTAAGACAATAATATTGTGAAATGTTATTACAAATTAAAATAACAGTTTCTATTTAAAATTTATATATTTATATTAATTAATTAATTAATAATAATAATTATTATATATTAGTATTGATGTATTTAAAACTGTAATTTATTCCAGTGATGGTAAAGCTCCAGTCTTCAGTGTCACATGATCCTTCAGAAATCATTGGTAACACTTTACTTAAAGCCTTTATGTATAATTCATTATTATTGCATTCATAATGTACATCATAATAATGCATCAAATCTTTTCATAAATATTTGTAACCAAAGTTAAATGCAATATAATGTTTGCAGATCTGAAATTGGTTGTTTGTCATGTGTTTTAATGCATTATACTTTCAAAAGGTGTAACAATTAATAGATATTATATCTAGTATTATAATGCATTATAACTGTGGTTACATTTAGTCATGAGACCAAGCAATGCATTACAATACATAATTAATGTATTAAAATACTTTTATAAAGCATTATGTATGAAGGCTTTGAGTAAAGTGTTACCAAATCATTCTAATATGCTGATTTGACTCTCAAGAAACATTATTATTATCAATGTTGAAAACAGTTGTGCTGCTTAATTTTTTTGGGGAAACCAATACATTTTTTTCAGGATTCTTTGATGTAAAAGAAGTTCAAAAGAACAGCATTTATTTGAAAAATAAATATTTTGTAAGATTATAAATGTCTTTACTCTCGAGTAATTTAATGGGTACTTCCTGATTAAAAGTTTTTTTTTTTAAGTCTTTGCCTAAACTCAAAACCGCTGCAAAAGACAACAACAACAAAATGTATGTTTATTAAAAAAAAGTCTTTCTCAGGCCAAAGGCTGATCATATCTCCATTAGAGTGGAGTGGTGATGCACTGTTAGTGATTCAGTAATATAAAGGAAGTCTCTCTTCCTGTTTCTGCTAAAACAGCTGTATGGCTTTAATAGCAGGTATTATCTGCACTGTGTGTGTGGTGGCATTGAGCTTTTATACAGCTTGGCTCAAGCCCAGCACATTACACTTTAATCATCTTGTGTGTGTCTGTGTCTATGTGGCTGATTGTATTCGTAGTCACACAGACTGGCTGAGGATGCCTGTTATTCCCTCTATCCATGAGAAGTGATGCAGGTCACGCTGTACAATCTGCACCCGCCATCAATCACAGCACATCTTTCACTACCGTCACAATCGACTTCATTTTCCCCCCAACAGACAGTGAAACATATATCTAGTGCGCTTAGTTTTAGTGGTAATGTACTCTTTGTATTCGTGTTGGATTCACATGGTTTTGAAAAACTTTGGTAACATTTTCATTAAAAATATTTTAAATCTTTTGACAGTCATTAAATTCTTTAAGATAAAAAGTTTTAGAGGCCATATTGTGCCCTTTTTCAAAGTCTTGATTTAGTTTTTGGGCTCTACTAGAACAGGTTTTCATGCTTGAATGTTCAGAAAACACATTATTTTTCCCATATTTTACATTGTTGCAACTCCTCAGTCTGTCAGAAGTGCTCTGTTTAGTTCCTGTCTCTATGAAGCCCCTCCTTCTGAAAAGCACACTGTGCTCTGATTGGTCGGCTGGATCAGTGTGTTGTGATTGGTCAGCTACTTCCAGCATATTTGGGAAATGTCCCCTTACCATAACTGCGAGTTACTTTAACTTTGAAAGTAACTTTGAACTTTAATTCGACCACCATTGTTAAAACTCTGTCATGGTGCGTGCAGTTAGGGTTGTTTGCTATTCGAATCAACAATGGAGTTTAAAAAATATGACAGACGACGAGGTTCAGGCTTTATTAAGCTTATATGCGGAGGACGAAATCTTGCGGGAACTGGTCGCGCGCAGTCCTACGTCACCGGACTATTTGCCAAATATTCATGGTACTTTAGACCACGATGGAAACGCAAACAGCAACTGATCTGGGGGGAAAAAGTTCCTGGGACAAATTGTTCCGGGTAATTTCAGTGGAAACGCGGCTATACACACGAAATGATGTCAAAATAAGTATTATCTCGGTTATGTCATAAGTGAACAGTTGAGAAAGAAACCGGATGTGTGTCAGTATATTCGGTCCGTGCATTCGGTCTTAAAGTGACAGCAGCCTAATATTCCTGCTGTCTTTAATGTTAATAAAAATTTAAAAAATACAGCTTTAACAAAGATGAAAATGTGTTTACTTTTAACATTTTACATTTCAGCAGCTTATATGATAAGTGTGCCACATAAAGTGTAAGTACCAAGCATCATTTCCAGGTGCTCCCTTGAGAACCAGACAAAACAAATGATGTGCTCCCCTGATAATTGGTCCTCTTTTAAATTAAAAAACAAAAAAGGTCAAATGATCTGATATTTTAATTGATCTTGACACATAGTCATGAAGGTCTGCTTATGATTTGTTTCCTGATTTGTCTCCTGTTGAAATGGCATTGTTTCCAGGAAAAACAGATGTTGTTAAAGAACAACATAAGATAATGCTCATCAACGAGAGAACATTCCAGTGACCGTTATGAAACACTCTGTGATTTTTCTTATGTTTGTGATTTTCTTGCAGGGAGCTGAACTTCCGTAACTTCACTCTGATCCAGCTGAATGAGGAGTTTTCTCGGGGTCGAGGGCTGGATGTGGGCGCTCGTGCCTGGAAGGGAGGAAATGTCCTGCTCTTCTTCTGTGACGTGGACATCTTCTTCACAGCAGACTTCCTGAACACATGCCGTCTTAATGCCCAGCCCGGTGAGAGAAAAGAGGAAACACCATATAGTAAAAATGGCCAACACTGGTGCTTTATTGTCGTGTTGGTGTCATAGCCAGCTGTGTGATGGCATTGTCTTACTCTGTCTTAGGAAAGAAAGTGTTTTACCCAGTTCTCTTCAGCCAGTACAATCCAGCTGTAATCTACGGCAGCCACGATCACATCCCCCCCGTGGAACAGCAGCTGGTAATGCAACTCATTTCATTAGGAGATTAAAATGCTTCATCAAGTTTGATGTGATTAATTGCCGCATTGTGATGGAACACACGATCATCACGATCGCGTGGCATTGATATTCTGGACGTGTAGATAATAAAGAGCTTGATTAAATCTGCTGATAATGCGGAAAGCTGACATGAGGCTACGGGGCCAAATTACATTTTGCTACAACCGCAAATGCTGATTAAATTGAGAAAATCTATTGGCCTATATATTGGACTATAACGATAATGGACTATATATTTAGCAATATTTATATTTAAAAAAATTGTTTTGCTCTTATTAGAGTGATGTAATTTAGCTATTACCATGCATATTAGGGACAAACGGGGGGGAAAGCATATAGAAGTTAGTCTCTGTCTCTCTTGACTGCATTTTATCAAAAAAGACCCTTCATGATTTTGTTCCATATATATTCGCTATGATGGGTTAATGCAAGAAAAATCACACATTTGTGTTGTCACATATCTGGAGGAAAAAAATCCTAAATAAGCCTCTGATGGGAAATGTTCCACTCTGGAAAAAGCTGTTTTCTTTAGTAGTCTGTTTGTATGTAAAGTTATTTATTTTATTTTACATTTTTAATTTTGATGTCTAATTTCTGTTTTAGTTTGTTTTTTCTAGTTTCAGTTTATTTGCTTCATATTTTATTTGCTTCATATTTTATTTTAAGGATGTTAGGGCTACCAAAGTTAATGCTCTGTTATCATTTTTAAAAAATCAGCACAGGTTTGTGTTATCTAGTGGCTTTTAATGTATTTTAGTGATTTTATAGTTACATTTTTATTTTTATTTCCATGAAAATACAATTATTTTTTGTTTTATTTTTCGTTAAAAGTGCTGTATGTACATTTTTTTGACTGTAGTAAAGCATAAAAGTGCCATAATACTTTTGTAGAGCTTTAAGAAACATGCAAAATTCAAATACTTGTTTCTTTGAAAAACAATGCAACAGCCAGTTATTCTACTTTTAATGTGCGTTTCAGGTCGAAATGTGTTTTGTTTTGGTTTGTGTGATCTTGCCCACTGACAGTTTACCCAGTAGTATTTCAACACCCGGGTTGCCAGTTGGTGGAACACAGCCATGGAAGTATTGCAGCCATGGAAGCCAGCAAACGTACCGACTGAAAACTTAAGGCCGTGTGTCCACCAAAGCGTTTTTTCACGCAGCTGGCGTAAAATTCCAATTGTTTTCAATGGGAGCGCCGCGTTTTTTAAACACCATGAGCGTAACGAGGCGCTGAGCGTGTATTTAACGCTCAAGCGCTGAGCGCCCGGCGTTTTTTACTGGTCGCCGAGAGTTGAAAAATGTTCAACTTTGGGTAAAACGCCGCACTCATCACTGTCACTTTTTACACAGCCGTCCAATCACAGTGGAGGAGGGGCGGGACAAATATCACACCGACCAACTGTCACAACATTCTTTCTTTACAAAGACATCAACCAGCAGAGCTAACCGAACAAAATGGATGAAAAATACATTTTTAATATGAAACAAATTATCTACGAAATCATTTACAAGTAATCTGTGCTGCGGATATTCTGTATCATAGAAAAGAATCGTGTCAACTGAAAAAACGCAGCGCTGCCAAAACGCTCTCAAGCGCCCACAGCTGGGCGTTTTCAGCAGAGCGCCTAGCGTTTTCAGCCGGCTAAAAACGCTTTGGTGGACACACGGCCTAAGACTACAATGGAGGCGTTTCAGGGTGTTCAGAAACCATGCTTACTGAAATAAAGAATAACTCTCTTTGGAGTGACATTGTGCTTTGTAACTTTGCAAACCTTTTACATGGTCAAACAGCAACTTCCCGCCCACTGCCAGTTTACTTAGAAGTGTTTCAACACCCTGGGTTGTCAATTGGTGGAAAACATAGCGTACTGCAGCCGTGAAAGCCAGCAAACTGGGTCAGAGATCGCAGATTCTACCTGACCTAAAAAGCCTCTGCATTCATCTAAAAAGCTCCATGACCAGAGGCATAAATATTGGAGATGCGTTTGAGAGATGGCTCTCTGGCAACTCGCACGAGCGTCCAGTCTAGGGTGACCAGACGTCCCGAAGCTGTTGTCCCAAATCCCGAATCCGGCCCTAATTGTCCCGAAAATTATACTAAAGCAAAATCTTGAGTAGTTATTAGATATGATAAAACATTAAAACTGTCCGTGGAGGTTGAGTCGTCCTGCAGCCAGCCCTCGCCGACTGCTCATTGGCTGCAGCATCTTTTTTGTTTCTTTTTTTGAAGTTCTACAAAGATACAGTAGGCGCGAATTTAGATATGCATTGATAAGCTCATTTTCATTCATTGTTTCGTTTCGTTGACATGGCTGGTGTATCGGAACCCCAACACGCCGCTAAAAAGCAAAAACATCTCTGCGGGTACCGGGAGGAGTGGGTGGGGAAGTATCCATAGTAGCCAAACCCCCATCTGGTCACCCTAGTCCAGTCTGAGGAGGTCGGGGGAAACGACTCTCTCCAATATTTTGAATTTGGACTGCAGTAGCCTTTTCAACCACTAGCTGTCAATATTACATACTGCACCTTTAACGATAATAACACTTGTTGAAATTCTTGTCAAATCACCATCATTCTTTGAGTTATATAGTTACTGGCAACTGGCAGTTTTATTTACTCGCCAAATAAATTTTTACACACATTTGCGACTTGGCAAGTGATAAAATTGGACCGAGAATGAGACACGAGACAGCAGTAGACAACTATAAAGAAGTATATTAGTGTTCATACTCATCAGTATTCATTCTTTTACAGATCATTAAAAAGGACACTGGCTTTTGGAGGGACTTTGGGTTTGGAATGACCTGCCAATACAGATCCGACTTCATCAATATAGGTAAATGTCCTTTTTAAGGTCATTTTGAATGTTGTTTTGAATTTAAAAAACACATATGTAAAGACAGTATGTAGAAGTAAAATACACAAACCGTCAAATAATAATGCAATCTCAGTGAACACAACAGGCCCGACCTGTGAGAATCAAGCCGTTCTCATGACTTTAACCGATTACCTGTGTGGACATGAATAACATTACCTGACACAACAAGGGCGGATCCTGATGCTTCAGCAGTATTTAGTAGAGTCACATGACATGGACATCTCAGCAGACAGGTGGCAAAAATCCTATGCTCCATTAAGGGAAGTCAATACTTAGTTTCATAAGCACAATTAAGCAAATACATAAGCTACATCATATTACACTTCTCTTCAAATGGAGATTCGGACTGAACAAATACACATTTACACGCTTTCCTACACAATAACACAGGAACAGACAACAGAGCTGTTTGTCCTGAGGGAAGTTCAAACTTCCTTTTAACAACAACAGATGATGTATGTAAACAACGTGTTCATTCAACATTTAGTTTTTTGCGGATGCATTATTATTGCAGCTGACCGCATTAACAATACAGGGGTCAAATTTAAATGTGCTGTTGTTGCCTTAAATAAATAGGAATAATAAGCTATTTCTGTCTGATTGACAAAACATTCTTTAGAATAAAATTCTTCTTAACTGCCATTTTCTTCTCTTAAAGGGATAGTTTACACAAAAATGACAATTATTTAATCATTTACCTAAATGACATTCTTTATTCTGTGGAACTAAAAAGAATTTAGTAAAAAGGATCTTTGTGTTTTTTTGTCCATACAATGATGTTTTGGACTAATGATGTTTGTTGTAAATTGTTTCAACGTTGAAAAAATTTTAAACAATGTTTAATGCTAAATGGTTGTAAAAAGGTAAACTAAATATGTATAAATCAACAAAAGTACAGATCTGTACAGAAAGACGTTTAATATAGCGTTGCAAAATTTTACTGAGTAATCCTTTATCCATGATGTTGATTCACCCATGAATAAATGTTGAATTGTCGGATGGGTATGGACAGAGACAGCTGAAACATTTTTCAGAATATCATCTTTGTGTTACACAGAAGAAAGTAAGTCGTAAAGGTTTGTAAGGACAGGAGGAGAGTGAGTAATTTTTTTGATGAACTGTCCCTTTAAGAAGTCCTTGAGATTTTTAGGTTATCTGACAGAACAACTGAACATGTTGAGACTGTAGCCACTTTTCCACCATCAGGGTGAACCGTTCTCTTTACTGAACTGTTCCATTCCTTGCTGATCCGGCCCAACCGGTATGGATATGGTTTAATTTTTACACTGTAGATGGCTGATAACGGAGCTCTTTGGAATATGTTACAAATGTGTCAGTTGTTGCCGGTGTTGGGGGTAACGCATTATAAGTAAACAGAGTAATCAGATTACTTTTTCAAATAAGTAGTGCAAGTTACTTTGTTTGTATTTACTGACAGCTCTCATCTCCCTATGTTGAGAGAAATCGGGTGCAGAGGCGTTGTGTGCGCTGTAAAAGTTTGTAATCGTGCTATGCCGAACCAATCTCAAGTGGAAATATAACTGGAACTGTTTGGCCAGAAGAATTTGCTAGAATTTGGATTTTAGTTCTTGGATCTTGATAAGACTGGCATTAAATGTTGAGCTCCACTGGGTTCCATCTTTTGCTATTCAAGAAATGTGATAATGTTCATGGCCCTATTGACTGTCTCCTACTCTTCCAGGGGGGTTCGATGTGGACATTAAAGGCTGGGGCGGCGAGGACGTGCACCTGTACAGGAAGTACCTCCACAGTAATCTACTAGTAGTGCGCGCCCCGTCCCGTGGCCTCTTCCACCTGTGGCATGAGAAGCGCTGCGCGGACGAGTTGCCCCCGGACCAGTACAAGATGTGCATGCAGTCCAAGGCCATGAACGAAGCCTCGCACGGCCAGCTGGGAATGCTGCTCTTCCGACACGAGATCGAGGCTCACCTCCGCAGACAGAAACAGAGAAGCGGAGCCAAAAAAGCTTGATGGATGTTACCTCTTCTTTACATGCTCTCAAAGGGATAGTTCACATAGTTCACATGAGGACATTCTGTCCTCGTTTACTCGCGCTTGAGACATTTGCTGGTCTTTGTTCTGTGGAAGCAAAATGTTCTGGTTGTTCTTTTCACTGCACAATAAAGTCATCATAAAAGGGGTCCACATGAAGCCCAACATTATGTTCAAAGAAGCAGCGATGTCGTTTTCTGGAAAAAAAATCATTCTTGTGAGTTAAATCTTTTTTATCGAATCGGTTCACAAAAACAGTTTGTATAATTTATTCACAAATCTGTGATTTCAAATCTGAAAATCGTGTTCTGTTTCTACCGTCTTGGAAATCTTTGAATATAGCACAAACATTAGGGCTGAATGGGTATTGACAGAAATTTCATGATTCGATTCGGGTTTGCTGGCTGATTCAATTCCGATCTCGATTCACAAGCTTTTCATTTCAGTTTGATCACGATTCAATTTGATTCAGTGTGTATACAAACATTTTAATTGAACATTAGGCAGTTTTTATATTAATAAAATTATCATAATAACTTTTAATGATATAATTACTGCAGTTTTTTTAAATATAAACATTTAATGTCCCTGCTGAAAAAAACAACAAGAAACCATCAGAGAAGTTTTAATGTTTTGCACTAAAAATACCATTACAAACATTACAAACCATCATCTGTTAACTATTAAAACCATTACCAAATGGTTTCCAGTAGCATATTTGGCAAGTTTTCTGGGACAAATGGGCTACTTGTAAACCTGCCGCAGGTTGATTTTTTCCCCTGCGGTTTAAGGGTTTGACATATTGCATAAATTGTAATTGAATTAAATGAGTGTATTAAATCAGCACTTTGAGGGAGGGGCTTTCTGCTCCTTTATGAAAACAGACTTTGTGATTTTTAAGTTGAAATTGTGAATAACACATAACATATGTGTTGTGTTATGGGTGTGGCATATAGTTGAGATACTTGGATAGGGTCATTTGGGCTTGTTTTAGGCTATTTTTGATTGGCCTTTGGGATGCTTTGGTTACACAGACCTGGCAACCCTGTTTTGAGACATATTCCAATAGAATTTAGTGATTTTAACATACCACCGATAGAAGGCAACAAATTACCAGTAGAGACCCACAGGGACCATTACAGTTTACGCCTATTGAAGAACAAGTTAAGGAATAGTATAAAATAGTACATAGCCTATATTTAGCAAATGTTCCTCTCTGGAATTCATTTTTCTTGCTGATTATCGAGTTTATGAATTATATTTTTGACAAGCTGTTTTATTGACGTCTGTCCGCAGTTGAAACACTGATTGATCGACTTAATGACACGTGTTCACGATCAGTGTTCACGTGAGCTGCTACAACGATCTGTCACCCACAGGAAAGAGTGCCAACACGCCAATTTATTGTTTGAATATTGCAATTGACAGAATTGCAATGCTGAGACTTTGTTTCATATCAAAAGTAGCAATGCACAAAGCTTATTGCGATTTATTGAATGGGAGGCGCGCTACAAATAGGCTATTGAAGTTGTGTTCATGCATCCACTTAGGATTTAATACTCACGATTGGTTCATCAAAATGAGAATCGGTTAACATTGACAAATTGACATGTTCAACCCAGTCCTATTTAAAATAAGTAGCCTACTTTTGCTGCATTTTTTTAAGTTTTAAAGCGCATTGTATTAATCGCATGGAAAAGAGCAACCTGTACATTCTTCAGAATTTCTCCTTTTGTGTTCCACAGTGATTCGGTTGGAACAACACGCGCGAGTAAATGGCGACAGAATTAATTGATGTTATGCATGAGAGGAAAAGTGGAGGAATTATACAGTACTGCCTTCAGTGAAGAGCCGGCTTTAGTGAGACAGACGCACACACCCAGACAATGAGATAACCGAGAGACGCCACAGGAACAGAGACAGACGTTCCCTAAAGACAAGATAGTGAAGCGTGGGTGTTCAGCAGAGGACCTTCAGTCTCCTTTGATCGCAACAAAATGATCGAGATGCAGCTCATGTTGTGTCTGTGATGCACTTCACGTGCTCAGTGAGTTACGCTGATAAACTGCTGTCTTTCGGAAAGAATTCTGTACTATAACTAGTAGCCTAAAAATGACATTTAGATGGTTAAAAAAAAATTAATGTAATAAAATGCCTTATTGCTGTTAATGTATAATTGTGAATCGTTGAGTAAGACTATTAAGGGTCTTAATGCATGTCTCTAGACAACTGTCCTGACAGTTTACATGACGAGCGGTTCAAAGAACTGCAATTTATTTTATGTTAGCCTTGATTTATTAATGTCGTGGCGCCGCCTAGTGGTGCCAAATGGTTAAAATCTTGATAACGTAACACAAATTTATAATTGTTTTTGAAACTGGAAATCAAATTCTAATATTGATTTTTAGAGAGACCTAGAATCATACTTGATCATTTGTATTGAAGGATTCGATGAGTAGGCTATTATGAGTACTGAATATTAACAGTATTGGTTAGAGATTATTTAATGATTCTTCCAAATGCTTGTATTAGTTCACAATTTTCAATCTTCAGATTTACCAGAATTTTTTTGAAGTTATAAAAAGACATCAGGGTGCAAAGCACTTCAAGAGCGGTGTACAATGTCTTAAAATAATTATTTATTGGGGGACCTTTTTCACCCCAAATCTCAAAGCTTGTATGTCTATTTGTATTCTTTAAATATGTTGTTTTGGGGACAAACTCTCTCTCTCATTTGTTGTAAATGAAAAATAATTTAGATTTTGTGAGGACAAAGCAGAAAATAAAGCAAAAGAATGTGACTAATTTACATACGTCTTCATGTATTTACTAATATCATCGACAAGAATGAGAATGCGTTGTGTGGCCTTCACCGCTAGATGACAGCATTGCATCATTTCAGACGGCACATTCTGTAGGCCTACTGTTTTCTGATTATGCATAATATATTATTATTTTTGAACATTTGTAACAATACACTATTTATTTAAAGTAATCTTTTCTTATTTTTGTTGTATTCTGTCATTAAATTATTACTAGCCTACATTATTTATTTTTACATAGGCCTACTTTAAACATTGTAAACATTAGATACTGCTCACTATATTTCTCAGAACCTTCTTCTTTTTGTAATTATTATAGATATTTGCTACGATTATTGTCCAATATTTCAAAATGAGGCTTTTCACTATTTATTTATGAATTCCCTTTTAGCCTAATTAAATTAGCCTATGTCTCACAGAAAGTTTTAAAATGACTGATTTGCGCTGATAATCTGTTTGAGTTCTGTCTTGAGGCTTGAGTTTATGTTTGGGCCCTATACTTACGCTACAAACATCATTATGGAGTAGCACAAATTACACTAAAATTAAAATATGCTTTGAGGTTCCTAGAACAATTAATATGCAACATGCCTATAGTCAAAGTTTAGTGGTAGGCTAATATTAAATAGTCATTATAATACAATATAATGCAGGATGTGCTCTCTCGGTTGAGAGAAGATCAAAATTATTATAATAAAGCCAAGAGAAAACCGTATTTTTAAATTCATTGTCATAGCTATCTGTCCTCTTAGTCAGATTCTTAAATTTTGTCAACAAATGCAAAGACAAGACAAGGTGTATGGCTATTATGACCAAATGAAAGGAAGTCGATATCAATAAAATCCATTTTTGGATTGACAGGCTGTTTAGGTATGGATTTACACAGCCAATTATAATTGCATAAATTATGTTAAGAGATTAATGTTTTAAATGTAAAATTTTAATGTAGAAATATGAAGTAGGTGGCGGCAAGTCTCAATCTTAATGAAGAAGTTGAATCATTTATTCAACCGATTCGTTCAAAAATCCAATTCGTTTAACCTAGCAAACGACTGTAGGCTATTTATGAATGGGTAGCCTAATTGAATAATTTACTCGTCTGATTCTGTCAAAACTGCAGATATTAATTGTGAGGAACAAAACACATGTTGCTTGGAGGCGCAGCGGTTCTGCTGTTTGTTCTGTTTTCTTTGACGGAGCAAAAACAGAATGTAGGCCTATCTATAAAAGTTAGGCTACTCAGTAACTTTATTGAACTGTTGTATAAATGTCACATTCGCGATTGTGCAGATGTTCGGAAAAACAGCACTCTTGCTGGTGTGATAACTCACATATCATAGGCTTGTGTTATAAATATATAAATGTTTTTTTATATAACGGGCCTAAATGTTTTTTGTTTGTTTTTATCATTTTGATGACATGTAGGCCTATCAGAGGTGTCAAAAGTATTCACATTCGTTACTCAAGTAGAAGTATAGATACTAGGGTTTAAAAAGACTTCTGTAGAAGTTGAAGTATCAACTCAAGCTTTTTACTCAAGTAAATGTGTAAAAGTAACTGGTTTCAAAACTACTTAAAGTATAAAAGTAAAAGTAATGCAAAGAAAAAAAAATCCATTAAGGACAAAAGCTTAGGCCGCTCCACAGGGTCACTACCACCTCCTCAAAACAACATGTTTCTAAAGGCCATGACTATAGCGTTATATTAAAATGTTAATGTTGAAAAATTTGGGATGCACCACATGTTTCAGCCGCATATATGCCCATAGAAAATGAATTTCAGTCCAATTTCCATTTCAGTAAAATGCAAATACATTAAAGAACCATATGTGTACTACTGAGCATTAACATGTGTTTCATGGAGAGGAAGATATGATGACTAGTTGACTATAAGTATTGTAATGGTGTAAATTAAAAAGTCAAACTTCAGAGGCATGTTATCATTGAAATGGTATATGTTTATAATTCTCTTTAAAGGCGTAGGTTTGATTTTGAGATTGGTGGGGACTGGGGACATCCACAGAAGTGGAGGAATCAGGAAATTAATGGGATAATGTATTAAGGTTTTTAGTCTATATTGACCTTAACAAATACGTTAATTAATTAATTCTGTAATGTTACAGGTAACTAATAAAGACAAGGAGCCAGTTTAACAGAGACTTAACGTTACTCCGTTCATAGTGCAATGCAATAGTCCAATTCTGTCTTGTTCCTTGGTTTTTAAAGAAGCCAAACACGTCGGCATCTTTCATTAAAAGGATATAGTTCACCCAAAAACGAAAATTATTTAGGCTACTCACTCTCAAGTTGTTTCAAACCAGTTTCTTTCTTCTGCTGAACACAAAAGAAGATATTTTGAAGAATGTCGATAACCAAACAGTTGATTGTAGCCATTGACTTCCATTGTAGGAAAAAAAAAAATACTAATCAAGTCAATGGCTACCATCAACTGTTTGGTTATCGACATTCTTCAAAATATCTTCTTTTGTGTTCAGCAGAAGAAATAATCTGGTTTGAAACAACTTGAGAGTGAGTAAATGATGACAGAATTTTCATTTTTAAATAAGTGAACTTATCCCTTTAACAGAAATTAACTGTTGGCATATATGTTTTGCATCAATACTGTCAATTTTGTCCTGTTGGACACGACACAGCGCTCTGAGACATGTTTTCAGAGTCCTAAGTGCACTGAAACTTCTTTAAGTCCAGCTGATGAGACTGGGATGACAAGGGTTCAACTTGATCAAACAGGCCTCTCATTTCAACAGACCAAGCAATGTTATTTTTTCATGTTTTATAGGGACTTTCCTTTGAAATAATGATTTTTATACTGTACAAACTGTGTATTCTACCCCCCTACACTAACCCTGTCACAGATAACTTTCTGCATTTTCAAAAAACATCACTTAGTCTGATTTATAAGCCGTTTTCAAAAAAAAAAAGTATTTGTACTTCGTTACTTGACACCTCTGAGGCCTATAGGCTATAGCCTAGCTATTTCTATATTGTGATGGCAGTGGAGAGAGCGCTCAAAACTAGAGCACATCATTTAGTGAAAAAAATTATATAAATGATCATTTCTGTAAAGCAATGAGACGTGAACATATGAGAATTTATCAAGAATTTTCTAAATGTGCGCTATTTTGGAGTAAAAGCCTGACTGAAGCTGTTTAAAGTAGCCGATCGCAATGGAGCAATGCAGATCAACACGCGTGTTATTCTTTGTGAAATAAAGATAAATATCAGGTTGCGCCGTTTGATTATTATGACCTCGAAGCTCTCAGTCGGAGGATATTAAGGCCCGGGTATTTTATTCCGTGCTCCCCTCCGTCTTTCAAACTAGCCTTTCAAACTACTCCGTGAGCGCGGAAAGACGCGTTCGGTACGTGCGTGCGCACTATCTGTATTGGATTTTGTCTTGAAGCGCTCAAGCACTAGCCTACTTTGGGCTGATTATAGCCCTCGCTCGCACATGGCCAGACAGTGGAAATACGGCTGGATATCTGGCATACAAGTTAACAGAACAAAACAAACGAACGAACGAAAACGGGTAAGGGAGGGGTCCCCTACTGGGCGGGGCACATGGGCTGCAGCCCAGTCAAGCCCAATGGTAAGTCCCGCGATTATGGTATCTACTTTGGTATCGAGTATCGTGTAGGCTACTTTTGGTGGTATCGGTACCGACTAGCTATACTCGATTTTTGGTATCTGTAGCTACTAATTACTGTAGGAGACCAGGGATGGTTGTAACTTGGGGAGAGTTGTAACACCATTAATTCCCCCAATTAGGGATAATATATGAGTCATATGATCACAGTATTTTCCTACTTCCTCCCCGATCCAGCATGGTGATTGTCAAGGCTGGAAACATAAATGTAAATGTATTAGGCCTATATTATATAAATGTAAACAATATAAAACATAACATAATGTAACAATATAACATTTTGTTCAATCATAGTATTTCAAAATACTATATTTTGTTTAGTATCTGTACTATTGCAGATAAAATTGTATGACTTATATTAGATAAAATAGTAGTTTCTTAGGCAATATGTGATGCATCTCCCCCCTGCTAATTTCAAACCACTATGCTAATATAGTTAAACATTGGCTGATAGGGGTGGGGTGTGTTGTAACACTTAGCCTATTTAAAAAGTGTTACAACCATCCCCTTACTAAGAATTCTAAGAGGCGTCTCTGCCAATATTTTAAATAAAGTGGTTTGCATTGAGAAATTTAACAACTGAAAGCCAAAAGAAGCTTTGGGTGAAATGCACCCTATGCAGTTTCTGGGCCCATCAAGCCTGCACTCCAGCATCATTCATATGTCAGCACTGTGACTCTGATTAAGAATATACACACACTCACACGCACATTGACATGTTATTTTTTTGTTAGACTTAAAGATGTGCAAAGAAGTTCTTTAATCTGGTACATTGTATTAGCCTATGTTATTATTAAGTGTACTGTTAAGTTTGTTCTAGTAGACAAATTTAAACACACACACACACACACACACACACACACATACATGCATGCATGAGTCAAACAGACATAGTCTGTTATTGAGAAAGAGAGACATTGTTCTTTTATTTCAATAAATCTGTTTTTGAACAATATCATATGGAATGGCATCCATTTTTACTTCTTTTGTCTATTGTTACAACTTACCCCAGCATGTGTTACTACCCCGGTAGTGGGGTAGGTTGTAACAAAGGAACACAGTGTATTTGACATCAACTCACGAGGTCTGAGATATTCTTGTAGAGGGTTGAATTGGTTCAATTTGTAGTCAACAAATGTGGGTACTTTGTATAAAAGTTTGAGAACTCAAGCTAAAAAAATTCAGCGAGTTATAGGTGCTGAAGCTAAAAGTGTTACAACCATCTCCGGTCTCCCCTACATCTTCAACAGTAATTAAATTACTGTTGAAATTCTCTCTAAAAAGTAAACTTATTACTAATTACTTTCTAAATCCTATTAACCTCGACCAGTTGAACAATACATGGATAGACATGAAACTGCACTTTTAATTCTTTCAAATAAATAAAATAAAAATTATTATTGAACCGACCAAAGTATTTAAATTAAGGTTACATTAAAAACTTAAATTTTATCATTAGACGTTACATTTTGATGTTAAATCCACAATTGTTTTATAAGGCTAAGGCTAGATTGTTCTAGTCTACCCTATTTAATACAATTGCATCAGAAAAAAATAAGAGTAATCTCTTACTTTACTTTTTCAAAGGAAAAGTAATTAAATTACAGTAATTAATTACTAGTTCATTACAACCATAACTGCAAAGTAGGTTGATGTATATGTTTTCTTACATCGACTCTACGGTCGTTTTTGACGACTCAAGATATAGCCTAGATTTAATTATATACGCGGATGGGCGTGGTCACAGGGGCGTGGCTAATGCTGAGAGACACACGATTGGCTGTACTAATCCTCAGCTGTTGTCTGTCATGACAGCTAGCAGAAGCTCTCGGCACTGACAGTGAGTTCGAAGACACCCGAGACATCAATATACCGGCTCGCCATCGCTTATTCTTAACCTCATGCGGTGAAATGGTCATCTTATCTAAGGAACTACAACCAAGTAGCTCGCTCTACCTCCTCTCCGGCTGATTACTTGTCGTCATTACGCAGTCAATGTTAAGAGTGTGTGAGCTCGCGTTTGTCTCTTTCAGTGGAGCTCTAGAGGTGGTCTCTCCGTTAGTCTGTTTACTGTGGGAACACTGAGGAGAACGCATTAAATAAAGCCTTTATCTTCATAACTGACACACAGAAGGACACTGACACGATGTTCGAAACCAGAGGAATCCCCTTTATGTTGCTTGACATCGCGTGCCTAATACTCGGTAAGCAATATTGTGTTAAGTACCCTTCTTTTTATTTAATTAATTTGAATATTGTTTTGACTGCAGTATGTCTTATAGCGGAGTGACAATTATAACCTGTTTATGCGTTCAGAAGTGCTGTACAGAAAGATTTTAAAGGCATAAATATACTAAAGGCGTATATGGACGTGTCTGTTGTTTTAGATGTTGCCATGCACGTTATTTAATTGAATGAGATTCAACATTGCAACAGTATTAGCCTACTTACACAACAACATCGTACGACACTCATAATGTGCGTCATAATGTATACTGGAGCCCTCGTCATACACTCATCTTGCGTTATCAACTTTTCCCTAATAACAGGGCGTTACCTTTATGCAGAGATTCTCTGCAAAACAATGACACGTGAAACTCAATTGAAAATCCTTTAAAATCTATTGAGGAACCCTACAGCTTTTTTAAACAGCAACCCATATACTCTACTGTAATAATCTATAGGCTATTATTGCATGGTAGTGTAATATATACTACCCCGCATTCTCTCAGATAATTTTCCATTTTCCTGAGAATAGTTCAATTTGGCAACCAGCCCCGGTCTCCCTTATATCACATAATAATGTGATTAATTCCTATAAAATTATTTTTAAATCCTTATTCAAATAATAACAACTGACTGAACACTTCATGGGAATTCATTGGTCAAAATATGTGGGAACGTGTAATATAATTCTTTATTATAATGACAAATAAGGGTTGTCAAGATGAGAAATTCGAAAATCTTGTAAAAACTTGTTTTAAAAGCATGCATCAGGTATGTTAAAATGTACATAGTGTATTTATGCTGATTTTATGTAATTAAAAACGACATTTGCACCATTTTTTTTTTACAAAAGTTAAGACTGAATGTACTTGAATGTGTCAAATGGTCTAACTGCCAAATAATGAGAAATATTAAATATTTTATCCACCTAGATGGCATGTAAGTGTACTCATAGAAATAAATACTTATTTTTAATATCACACGAAATTAGATTTTATTAGAGTTATCTCTAAATGTAATTTTTAATGTGTTTTTGCAATATTTGGCAGGACATATGCTGAAAACACCTCTGTTTTCTAAATAATCTTTGACAAATTATGTAAAATTTGTTTTAAATCATGTTATTACACTAAACTAGATTATTACATTTTATTCCACTTTAATTTTCCTTTATATAATTATATTTTTATGAAAAATACTGGTTACGCCAATTGACACAAACCAGTTAACACCCCCTGACCATGTTGCTTCTAGAGTCAAAGGCCATTGTTGAAGAAATTTTGTCTGAAAATCAAGCATGACAGTAAACAAGTTCAGCATAAGAGGTTTTATTTTTGTCAATGCTGAAAAACTAATGAGGTTAATTCTCGTGTTATGCAGCACGTTTGAGCTTCTGCAAAAACCATTGAGGTTCATTCTTGTGTTACGCAGCATGTTTGAGCTTCTGCAGAAACCAATGAGGTCCATTCTCATGTTACGCAGCATGTTTGAGCTTCAGCAAGAACCAATGAGGTCCATTCTCGTGTTACGCAAAACGTTTGAGCTTCAGCAAGAGTCAATGAGGTCCATTCTCGTGTTATTAAGCAAGTTTGAGCTTCAGCAAGAACCAATGAGGTCCATTCTCGTGTTACGCAAAACGTTTGAGCTTCAGCAAGAGTCAATGAGGTCCATTCTCGTGTTATTCAGCAAGTTAGAGCTTCAGCAAGAACCAATGAGGACCATTCTTGTGTTACGCAGCACGTTTCAGCTTCAGCAAGAACCAATGAGGTTCATTCTTGAGTTACGCAAAACGTTTGAGCTTCAGCAAGAACCAATGAGGTTCATTCTTGAGTTATGCAAAACGTTTGAGCTTCAGCAAGAACCAATGAGGTTCATTTTCATGTTACACAGCACGTTTGAGCTTCAGAAAGAACTAATGAGGTTCATTCTCGTGTTACGCAGCACGTTTGAACTTTAGCAAGAACCAATGAGGTTACATTGGTTACATTGAACACTTGGAAAGACTTCCAAATAGTAGGTTAGTTTATATTACGTTTTTAATCAGCATCATAAACTAGTGATATTTGACTAAATTGGCCCCTAACAAAGGCTTGTAATAGGAGTAAATGGGTGTAACCGGTTACAACATTTGACATTTCAGTTTAAAATCAATTTTGACAGGCATTATCATGGACACCTATGTAAGCATGTGGCCTTAGTGGTAATATTTAAAATGTTATTTTAAAAGTTAATACTCCTTTTTATAATAATGATGAATTATCAATGTATTCCACGGGTCATACCATTTGACATATACTTAAGAATACCTGACCATACCCTAAAAATGTCAAATTATCTCACATTTTAAAGAGAGTTACTAACATTTGCATGCAGCAGTTAGTGTCACCAGGGGTCCTTATCTGTGATATAATTTCCTGTCTTATGGTCTACACAATAGCTCATTGAATGTTGGTTACACCACCTTGAAACTTCAGGAATTTGACTTGACTCACATGATTCCCCAAATTATTTATAATATTCAGAACAATGGTGTTCCATTTACTTTTATTTACTGTTAAATAGTTATAATGTAAGATTATGCCAAACTAGCTGATATAATTGAGAATTTCACCTTTTTTAAACAAGTTCAATTATTTGGTACAAAGTTTTTACGGTTACACCACATTGACATTTTTTGCAATCATCCCCCAAATAATCTCTCAAAATAAATAAAAACTAGAAATTTTAGACTTGGTCCTCAAAACAGAGAATGTATGCAAGCAATTTGCCATTTTATTTAGAAATTTTAACCCTATTAAATTTGATTAAACCATATGGACACAAAAAAAATGAGTGTCACATCATTTACAACTAGAATAAGCATATATGCTTGATCTAGTTGGTCCCCAACAGGTTACTGAGTCTTACAGAATTTATGATGGAAGTTTTGATCTGTATGTTTTTCCCCATGCACTTGGAGATTTGAAAAAAATATATGTTTTTACACAAAGAACAAACAAATTGGACTTTCCACAAAGTAGGCATCTGAGTCACTTTCATATGAGGGCTGTTCGTTCTTGTCCTTTGCTAGATGTACCAAGATGTAGGAATGATTTTAGTCAGCATTTTATAAGCAGTATTATTAAGTATGATAAAGTATAATATCCCAACACATATGCTGGTTATTTTTCTCATTTAAAAGTAGCTCACGGTCATGGCTGTCGAGCAGACACTCGTGTGTCACGTGTTTTTCTTCTTTACAGGGAAGCCTGCATTTGCAAATGGATATTTACATATCACCGGTATCACCTAAACTCAAACTATGAGACTACACACTGAAGAGCAGATCAGAACTGATGAGTTTAAACACTGAAGACTTTCCCACTTGTGTTAGTTTCGCCCTTTTGGCATTTACAATGGGGCTTCAGTGGATCTCAGAACAATTAAGTTTTACCTCAATTCAGCTCTTCCTTCTTTCAGGCTTGAGCAGCCAGCTTTATCTATATGTGTGCGTATGTCACATGCACTCACATCAGTAACAGTCCCATAGTCTTTTACTGGGAGAGGAGCCTCAGGCTCTATGAATGAGGGTTTGTGTTGTTTTCCCATGATGCTTTGCAACAATAGGCTGAGCCTATAGAGGACTCAAAGTTTACATAGGAGCTCTCATGTTGGACTTTAAACCGTCAGGTTGCATTAGTGAAATACGGGATAGATAAAGACATTAGCGTCAGCTAAAATTTAAGAGGCTGTAAGTGACAATAGCAATGTGTCTGGAATGAGCACTAAGAAAGGATGACAGAAAGCATTAACATTGAAAAATAACTGTTTGAAGTGTGGTTATGATCAATTTAGGCCTTGGATTTGGAAGATGGATTATGAAATTAGCACCATTCAAAAATATATTTAAAATATAATTCATAAATACAATACAAGTCATTAACTCCTTGTAAAACTGTCATCAGTCACTGTTGGCTTTGCATATTTCACTTCAAAATAACAGATATTCAAAGTCCAAGAGTAGGTTTACACGACAATGATGTACTAAAAACGGAAAAGTTTTTCTTTTGCATTGTCAAAATGATCCCGTTCACACGGATCTGTGAAAACGACTAAAAATGCTGTATTATTCATGCCAGGCCAGTAGATGGTGATGCCACTTTGTAAAGAAACACTACACACCTATAGACTGAACACGTAATACGCATGATGTCCCCGTTTTCACAAATTCATGTTTTTGTAGTTTACACGGAGATAATAATGGTATCCAGGGACGTCGTTAGGCCTATTTTAGGGGGGCTGAAGCTACCCCAAAATGTTCCTAAGCCCCCCTAAATGATAATAAAAACAACAATAACAATTCGATTTATCAATAACCTCATTGGAATGAGTATCCTCATTCATATTTAGAATTAGACGCAACAAATTATATATATCCAGCTACAAAAAATAGCCGAAAAGTCAGAAGTTGGACAGAAGTACAAAGAGTCGTTGTGCTATCAAGATGATGCACCGCACCGTCTCATTGCATTGGTGTGAACTGTGGCAGCTTTCAGAGCGTTGCAGACCGGAGCGCTGCAAGTAACTGGAGGATTCATCTCGTCTCGTCGTTACTCTAGTTTGGTCTGAAGTTGAACTCGCTATGCACCCTCCCGCCCACACACACCGATACACACGCTAATGGTGAAAGGAAGATTGGTAAGTGTCGTGATACAGAGTGAAATTGTAAGTTGTTTTTAATTACCTGCTCACCTTTAGCTACGTTTTCTTGAGGTAAAGGAAAGGGGATACGGGATATTTTGGTTTGCTATGGAAAACTGTAGTCTAGCTAGAGTGAACAAGCAAAATACAAGAAATGGTTAAGTTAGCAAGCTAATCACAACTCTTTATTCTTTGCCAACAATATAACCTATCTCTATAATAGGCATATTCTAAAACAATATCAATCCCCATAGAATGTTGAAAACTAAATGTCATAGGGTCCACACTTAAAAGGTTTTCCGTTTTAGTTGAAAACGGTGTCGTGTAAACAGCCCCTAAGTTTAGTACACCACCTGTCTTTTCTGAACAAGCTTTCTCATTATAAACCCACATCCATTATGTAATGTTTATCTCTTTAGGTGGCAGCAGCCAATCATCAACACTGGAAATCAGCCCTTGCGTTTGATTGGTTGGTAGACCCTTTATGGAGTTGTTAACCCATTGTTAACCCTTCTTTACCTACAGCCGGCCTCCCGCTCGCAGCGTTTAACCTGGGTAAAATCAAACCATATCAGCGGGGCTTTTTCTGTAACGACGAGAGCATCAGCTATCCCTTCCACACCAGCACCGTCACCTCCACTGTGCTCTACACAGTGGGCTTCACACTTCCCATATGTAGTGTAAGTAATCCCAGAGACAGTAGCATATACACACTACATGCCCAGCGTCCTCCCTCAAAAGTCTGTAGTGCACTCAAGCTTGTTTCAAGGGATTCATCTTGAGTTTAATTGACTATTGCAGTCACAGGAAGTGGCCCTTCATTGTAAATGAACAAACAGTCAAATAGACACAGAAGAGCAGCTGTTTCAACATGACTCATGACCACTGAACAGGTGCAAACTGCAATTTCAGTAGAGCTTTGTTAGGTGGATTGAAAGCAGCTGTTCAAGTCACTTTATCTGTGATCGCATTAGGCCCTCTAACATTGTGTCTACACTGGAAGAGAGAGACCACTGTCCACTGAGGTTGTCTACACTGGAAGTATCAATGGAGGAGTCAGCTGTGAGCTCAAGCCTACACTGAAAATTCAAGTTCCTTAACTTTGCATGGGTTATTTTTATAATAGCAATATAATATTACCCTTAATGATACATGAGGAGAACAAATTTCTGTGTGAATTAATTTTAGGGACGCACAGGATATCAGTGTAGTATTATTGGGCAATTTTAATTTTTTTATTATTTTACACATTGTTTGATATTGGACATTTATTTAGGGCATGCACATTTCTACTATTTTTTATTTACAAAGTTAATAGTTCATCTTTTTTTTTAAATCTTTAATTTAAATGTTAATCATTTTAATGTTCCAATTTTTATACTGCACATTATAATATTGTGATGCCTAGATTCACATGTACTGTAGCATTTACGACAATTGTTTTTAGTTATTTTTTTATTTTATTTAGACAAAATATTTTAGAATTTTAATATCAGGCCATTTATTGATTATTGGCCATAATATAAAAATAATTATCAGCCCTAATTTACATCGAAAGCTACAATTAAAGAATGATTTTTATGTATTTACAAAGAAATACTTTCTACTAAAAATGAGGACCAAAGTTTACCAATCATAACACTAGGCCTTATATATTAAACCTGAGCAAAACTAATTTCTTTGTAAATGTGGAAAAAAACATTATGATATGCTTGCATACAGTTAAAAACAAAAGCTGATGGTACATTCAGAAGTTATTTACATACATAACAAATAATATTAATCTTTTGTCAATAAAATCATTCCACTTCAGACAACTAGGGAAAATAAACTAGTGGTGTACGTCAAAGATAGAAACCATAAACTAAAGGTGTGGCATAAAGACACTTCCAGTGTAGACTGTATTGTGATGGACTACTTGTGTCCCGTGTAGACATCGTGTTGGGATTGAAGAAATTTCGGCAGCTCGGCTAGGGATACTCTGGGCATGTTGCTTGTCATCAACTTCTTAGCCAAGGATGTCCACCAAGTACAAGAAATTGCCTATAGTTGTTTCAGATTAGCTCAGGTTTGAGGTATTTTTGGGTTTGAATTTAAACGCACCCTCCTTCAATCCACTGCTGTTTTTTTTCCCCCAAATTAGGCAGAGGTTTCTTGGGTTTACCCACCAAACCACAGAAACTTCCTGAATATGTTTAGGAAGGGTCACCGTTTAGTCACAAGTCAAGTACTCATGTTCTTACTTTTATGTCAAGTTTATTGTGTAAATATTTGCATCAAAACAGTTTTAACATAAAATTCTGCAAAAAATAAAAAAACAGATTGAAGGTGTATTTGGGATATTGTGATACGTCTGGAATGTGATAACAGTGGATAGTTAGTATCTTCTGGAGCAAAGATGCCATAGTTTTGCCTCTAAAACATTTCTCCAAAAGTTTCAGCAATACTTTCCTTGATTAACCCCATATGACATCACCCTCAAGATTGAGAAAACCTCAAACTTCCCATAGTGCAAGATTTGGGTTTGACCTAATATGTAAGCAGCCCTCAGCTTCTACTCGCCTGCCAGGTCAGTTTAGGCTGCATAAAAATGATGATGATCTAAACGAGCGATCCGTCCAAGGTGAATGTTACACCGATGCTCCCAATGACTCTGAAATCCTATACGTTCAGACAGCGCATCACAGACCATGACAATGCAGCTTTCACCAAAGATAGCAAGAAGATACCGTGTAATTTTAGGAGACTTCAGGTAACCTGCTCTGATCCACATGGCAGATTGAGCGGTTCATGGATGTTCACACGCACGCAAATGTCTCAGCATATCATATTCACTGCATGTTGGGTAAATGTCTTAATCTCTACCACATGCTTTGCTGCCACGCTTGAGTAACCTTCATGTCCCCAACAGGCTTGTAAAGTTTCTGCCGGTCTCACCACGGTCACCCTTTCTGCACTTTTCTGATGTTTATGTTGCCACTTTAATGTTTTTTAACTGTGGTGGAGCAGCATTTAAAAGCTCTTTTATAACATGATGGTGTGAAAAACCAAGAGAAAGGCATTTTTAGGGACTATAAAGCCTTGTTCACACTTGGAAAATTATAAAGCGACCCAATGTTATTCATCGTCAGTAGCGAATGTGGCGACTACCAATGGTAGACAGTAGAGCTCACATTTTCTGTCTCCTGTGATATACTGTAGTCATGACTTGGTAAGACTGAGAACTTAATGATACTATAAGTGTTTATGATGTTCAATATGATTGACTCTGCCCACATACAGTGATATAATAAAATGATGCATGGAAAACCATGTCAGCAACCTCAAGCAATAAAATCGCTGTCAGTTGTGAACAAGGCTTGAGAGAGAGAAAGATTTCACACCATCTGTTTATCAGAATGTTCTGACATACAAATACTCAACGTTTTGACAAGATCTACCCATCACCATAGCGTGCCGTTGAATAATTTGAGCTATTTTTTGGCACATTCCACTTCCCCTGTTGACCTCAAAACCAATGGAGAATGAAAACAAAGCAATAAAACGCATTTTAACAAGAATATCCTGCATTACGCAAAGACAAAGTGCAACTTTTTGCTAAATTCAGCCCGGGCTGCCACACCATGCCATTTTCTAACCCTTTGTTCATTATGTGTTCAAGTAGAAAATCTAATGTCTGTCTAACCCACAGCTTTCCTTTCTGTACGAGCACCTCCCTGAGGAGAACGCCATTTGGTTGAATTGGGGAGAATAGGGTACAAAGCACTCTTTTAACCTTTGTTTTTTTTTCTCTCACTGTTTCTTTTTTTGCTAGTTGGACTCCCATTCGCAATACTCACAATACAACACAAAACATTCAAACGAGGATTTTTCTGTAACGATGACTCTATCAAGTACCCATATAAAGAAGACACCATTTCCTATCAGTTAGTAGGAGGAGTAATGATTCCTATCACTGTGATTTCTGTAAGTGCCCGTCTGTTTGTTACTTGCAGCTCACCCCTCTCTCCTCTCATTGTGCCTCTAATGTTTGTGTGCTTCTCTGGTCAGTACGACTGTTCTCATGCCAGCTTAAGAAACAGAACTTTAAGATCTAACCACAGTACAAAGGACATACAGTCCTGTAGATAGAGACTTAAAGGGATCGTTCAATCACATATGAACATTCTGTCATCGTTTAGTTACCCTGTTCCAAACCTGTATAATGTACTTTTTTCTGTTGAACACAAAATGAGATGCTTTGAAGCGATTTCATCTGTCCAATCAAAGCATACAGTGACCAGAAGCTGTCAAGGTCCAAAAAAGACAAAAAAGTGTCAAAAGTGCTACATCTGGCTCATGTTGTATTCCAAGTCATCTAAAGTCATACAGTAGCTTTGTGTTAGGAACAGAACCGAAATTGAATTCTTTATTCACTCCCTGGATGTGTTTGTTACGAGGCGTAGTGACTTCAAACTTGCAACAAATGTGTGACATTAATAACTGCGCACATTGATATCTTGGAATATCTGTGTACACCTGATATTAGGATGCGTTTTGGTCGATCTGATTATTAGTAGACAAGGGAGACACATAGCTGTTTATATCCGTCTCTTTTGTCCACTTTCAACCACATCTGTCCTGTTTTCTTCGAGGGGAGGGTTATGGGTGGGTAAATGTATATGCTTTTTTTCCAGATCTTTCAATCTAATGGTCAAAATAAGTTTGCGAAATTTACATATGAACGCGTCCTGAGATGACGGAAAGACAAACAGAGAGCAGCAGCTTTCCTTTCTGCTCCGACAGTCGAAAGACCGCACTAAACGCTTTGAGTGTGTGTTAGAAATCAGGAATGGCGAGACAACATTGTGCTTGGTACGTTTTTTTGTCTTAAAACCAAACTTTTAAACAAAGACAAAGTTTTAATCCAGTCTGGCTAGCGCGCTTCTCATAATGTTTGTCCATTACGTCAGTAGGCGGAGAGAAGACGGTCTTTTGTGGCTGTTCGTACACATTCGACCTCATGAGCGTTTATACTATGAAAGCAATCCGGTCTGATGTGTTTTCGACTACCTCTGGGTGTGGTCAAAAGTGGACAAGCTCAAAACGTTTTAGACCAAGATTACACTTGTATTTAGAGTCGTCTACTTGTGTTCAGATTGACCAAAACGCATCTTAATACCAAGTGTCTTAATAACAGGGCATTGGAGTCACATGGACTGCTTTTATGGTTCTTTTTGAGTCCTGACAGTTTCTGTGTTCTTTCAGTGTTTGGAAAAGATGAGCATTCTTGTCAATTTCTCAAATTGTCCCTTGGAAGAAAGGAACTCAAATGTGTTGAAACGACATTAAATTTGTAAATTAAAATGTAAATTATTTTTTGGGTGAACTAACATTTGCAATTTATCCCATATTTGACCTTAAAGTACTTAAGTGGAAACAATGTTTTCTGGTCTTCCACCCACATATATTCTCTCATATACCACAGAAAGTCTTGTGGTGAGACGTTTAGACTAGAGCTGGAGACACTCTCTGTGGTTACATCTCATAACTGTTTCTTTAATGCAGGCTTTTTATCTTGTGTGATACCATCTACAATTTCAACATGGTCCTTTTAAGGGTATTAGAAAACTATGTTTAAACTGAGCTTACCCATTATGGTTAACATTATATACATACATGTACACACACACATTCACATCTGTATAACCTCACAGTCACCCATGTGAGCTCAAAGCACATGTTCCTCTGCCTTAATGTTTTAAAAACGTTTGATTTAGGTTACAAATGTATATTTTGAAGATGCAGAGTTCTATGTATTTTAACCTGCATATTTTAGTAAAGCAAAGGTAAAAAGAAAGCACAACGAATTGTATCATCTTAATATACATTACCCAGGCGTTACAATTGATCATACCCCATCTAAACTACAGAAACAAATGCTGGTTTTTATAGCTGTTTAGAGAAGCTAAAACTGTATTACCGTCACTAGACCGTAGTCAGTGTAGACACCATATAACGAGAGAGACGGAAGTACAGTCCATTTAGTAAGTTGTACTGGTGTGAATTTCATTCTTGATTGTTCAGTTGATTAGATTTGAGCTATGGTTGTCTGGTTGTACTGTTGTCCCATCCCTCACAGCTTTGTTAATGTCAAATTAAATATGGTGTCTACTCTGATCGAGGCCAACAGGGATAACCTCTAAAGGAGGCAATGCAAACATGGGTAACTGTGATGTTAGGGACATTTTAGGGAAATTCCTGTGATAGCTGCATTGTCAAGTGCTTCTACTGTTTGATCTTGTCTTCTATTCTTGTACGTGTGGACATCCTTGTGAGAAACAATCCTCAAATATCCTCATATTACAAATACATAACTGGTTGTAACAAAATTGTTGACTTTTTCACCAGAACAAAGAAAAGTTATATTTCATTGCTTCCTCTCCCATCGCAGATGATCATAGGGGAGTGCCTTTCAGTCTATCTAAACCGCATCAAATCAAAGTCTTTCTGCAACAGTTATGTGGCCTGTATCTATAAGGCCATTGGCACCTTTGTGTTTGGTGCCGCCATGAGCCAATCACTCACTGACATTGCCAAGTATTCAATCGGCCGACTGCGGCCACACTTCCTGGATGTGTGCAAACCGGACTGGATGCTGATCAACTGCACAGGAGGGGCTTACATCGAGGACTTCATCTGTACTGGGGACCCAACCAAGGTCAATGAGGGAAGGTAGGTAACACTTTTCTTTACCTTAACACAGGGGTGGCCAATCTTGGTCCTGGAGGGCCACTTTCCTGCAGAGTTTAGCTCTGACCTGCTCTAGCAAGTTGATCGGAGAGACCATTGGTGGTAATTGTTCTGCGATCAACTTAAGCTTACGATGCTTTTGGGAAATGCAGCCCTGGAAGTTTCCAATGAACCTAGACCTTGATCAAAGACCTTGATTATTTGGTCAATGATTAGTTGGGTCAGGTAGATTTGGGGTTGGAGATAAACTTTGCAGGGAGAAGACACTCCAGAAGTGTGATTGGACATCCCTCCCTTAATTAATGAAATAATTTGTTACATTTATATAGCACTTTTCTCTGCACTCAAAGTGCTTCACATATGGAAGGGGGAATCTCCTCAACCACCAGGAGATCCACCTTAATAATGCAGCATCCACCTTAGTAATGCCACAGCAGCCATATTGCACCAGAACGCCCACCACACAACAGCTTATCAGTGGAGTGATGAAGCCAATCAGTATACAGTATATGGGGATGATTAGGAGACTATGATAATGGACAGAAGCCAATGGCCTGGATGCCAGGGTTACACCCCTACTTTTTTCCGAAGGACATCCTGGGATCTTTAATGACCACAAAGAGTCAGGAACTCGGTTTAATGTCTCATCAGAAGGACTAGACACACTACTGCAGGGTTGTCCAATATTTCTCCTGGAGGGCCAACTTCTAGCAGAGTTTAGCAATATCCCTAATTAACCACATCTGAACCAGCTAAACCAAGTTCTTGAGGATCACTAGAAATATCTAGGCTGGTGTGACAGCGCTAAACTCTGCAGGCCCTTCAGGAGCATAATTGGACACCCCCGGACTATTGCGTATCCTGCTCTGGATGTAAGAGTTGTTGTAAGAAAGGGAAGTTTGTCTTTGAGGTGGAAGTAGGAATCCTTCAAATTAGTTCTTTAATGTGGTTCCATCCTGGAAACTTCCTAACCAGTGTAGCCTGCATCTGCATTCATTATTAGACAAGCTTGTCCCTTAGAATGACTTGGCGTCAGAACATTTTCAGACAGATGGATCCTACATGGAATTAGACATAGTTGTAAAGATTTACAGGAAGGTGTCTTATTAGCAGAACCAGTTCAGTTGTGACCTCAAGTGTGCCATGAGTTCTTTGTATCTGGCACTGAGAAGAAACTCCCTCATTAACATTGAAATGAAGGGCTTCTTCTGAAATGTTTATTGTGAACCCTTTTGGGTCAGTTGGCCACCCAGGCTCTTGGTGGAAATCTGTGGTTCACACACTGTAGTGGTCTCTAATCCTGTGGTAAACCATTTCAGAGCACGCAGGGTTTCTGTTTGGGTTCTTGGGACAGACTCAAGGCCAGCAGAATCCCAGGACCTCTCAGAATGCTCTTATGTAACATAGGTGTGGTTCCCATCTCTCTCACCTCTTTAGTGGTTGTCTAGTGTTTGCCTAGGAGACGATGCCATTTATAGAACAAATAACGAGCAGTGTGGGTCTGAGCCCAGAATAACCCGGATCACCTTTCACACGGGAGTGTTCTCCTCTGGAAAAAGGGATCTTCTCACTAGGCAAGCAAGTATATTTGCTTGTAAAAGGAGTGAGAGAGTCCTCCAGGTTAAGTCAAAACAGTTAAAAAATCTGAAGCATGTCTTCATTTCTATGAATCTGTTGCCCCTTAGTGCAGTTTTGTCCTCATCCAGATCAGTCACATTCAGTCTGCGATGCTTTATTTTAGCTTCTCCGCCTCACAGATAATTCACTTTAGCTCTACTTTGTCTCATGACTGGCAGGGTCTGTAATTCAATCAGCAGGAATATTGAAGATCTGGCCTTATCATGTTGGCAGTGGTTGACTATGACAGTTAGTTCTGTGCTGCTTGTATTTTTCCAGATTTATTTGCCGTCATTCACTAGGCGGATACTCCTAGTCAACAAGTGGTCTAACCTTAAGTAAACAGGAACACACAAAAGCCTGCCGGATAGCCAGACCACCCTCCCTCTCTTGCGCTTTCCATGCTTCCCCTGCCCCGACCCCACCGGTCAACACACGTCTCCCCCAAGCATGCCTTTATCACCCGGAAAAGGGTGTGTGTGCGCGTGCATTTTGTAAAGGGACTGTTTTATGGGACAATGTAAATCTTCACCCTGCTTGGGGTTCAGTGTTAAGATTCCATCCTGCCAATTTGTCAAAGTAATTGTTATTTTGTTTTTACAGAGTTGCAAAACAAATGTCAGCTTCGACTTAAAGGCTTCATGCTGTTGCACAAGCACGTCTACATGTATTAAGTAGTTAACAGCCCTTCTGCGTTTCCCACATTGATTCTTTGTTGTTTTGCAGACTCTCGTTCTACTCGGGTCACTCCTCTTTCTCCATGTACTGCATGTTGTTCCTGGCAGTAAGTGTATTTTCATTATTCTTTGCATGTTCTTTATCAGGGGTGCAGTTCACCCAAACGTTAATATTCTGTCATTTACTTACCCTCATGTCGTTCCAAACCTGTATGAATGACTTTTCATAGAACATATAAGAAATATTTCTCTAAATGTTTTCCATTCTATAGAGGATTCTTGTACTGTATACAGTATTGATGTCCTTGATTAATCAGTTAACATTTAAACCACAATGTTACTTAACCGAATAACAAACCAGAACCAAACTGGTCCAGTGAATAGCGAATAGAGTGACCAGGAAATGGGATAAATGTATGTAGATTTGTTTTACCACAGATTTTTCCATGGGAAAATCCCTATTATGTCACAGTACAGTGTATTGATTCAGTAAAGCAATCTCGAGGATTCTTATGTCATTCTGCTTAACTTCTCCATTACAGCCTAGTTAGCAAACGCAACCTACCATAATCTTACCACGAGAGTACAAAGTTCATAGCACATTTGACCCGGAGTCAATATTCAGCAACACTCAGAAAGATAACATTGTACTATTTTTTTGCTCTAAAATGAACCCTCAATACGGAAATGAACTGCTTAACCACGTTTAAATTTAGATTACAAACATTAACCACATAAATCTAAACTAGAAACGATTCTTCACTTTTTAAAGGGGGTATTTTTAGAGACCTCCAAAGATTTCTGGGAATCTTTGCCCAGCGTGGGGGATTTCATCCCATCGACTTGTCAAAGTAATCCTTCATTTGTGTTAAGAGTTGCTAAACAAATGTCAGCTTTGATTTTAGGTTTTCAAAACAGTTGCACAAGCACGTCTACATGTAGTGGTAGTTAAACAGACTCTGTTTTGCCCACATTGACTCCTTGTTGCAAACTATCGTTCTACTCGGATCACTCCATCAAACCTCTAAATGAGTAATGAATTTGACAACAAGACCTGTAATGTGATCGCATGATGATTAATATTTAAAGATAATCTACATTTCTTGGAAGCTCAGCATAGTCAACTAAAATAACTTGACTTGGTTCCTGTTAAAGGAAGTCTTTATTTTGTTGGTGGAGCGGACAAATGTGGCAGCTTTGATGTGTCATGCCAGAATTTTAGGTTCACTTCCCTTGGGCATGAGATAAGAAAAATAAGCCACTTCATAAACAGGAAAAATTGGTTGCATGGGATCTGTAATAGCATGAAAACCATACACTCTCACAACACTTGCTGAAATAAACCTGACAATGTTAATGAGGTCATCAAGTCACATGTGCTGTGAGTTTGGCAGGCAGCATATTTGAAACTGCTCTCATATTCAATGAGATTGAACAGCCCTTCTCTTTCTCAAAGCTTTATCTTCAAGCAAGAATGCAAGCTGAATGGGCACGGCTCCTTCGACCCACGCTCCAGTTCTTCCTGATCGCCGCCTCCGTCTATACAGGACTGTCCCGTGTGTCCGACTACAAACACCACTGGAGTGATGTACTCACAGGCCTCATACAAGGAGCCATCGTGGCTTTACTAGTGGTGAGTGATTAACCACAAATTGTTCAGTTCAAATTGTAAAGTTCACCCAAAAAATTACATCACTTGTCCTCACATTTTCCCAACCTATATGACTGTAATCTGTGTAACATTTATAAAAAAAATAAATAAATACTGATTCTAATGTTATACCAAAGTACTTAATATTTTGCATTAGCTTTCATTTTTATTGTAGTTTTTTTCATGCACATACAACGTTGTCAAAACGATTCCCATTCACACGATTCCACGAAAACGATTAAAAACACTATTATTCATGCCAGGCCAATAGGTGGAGATGTAACTTTGTAAAGAAACACTACGCACCTATAGACTGAACACATAATACGCATATGCATGACGTCACCGTTTTCACAAATTCAAGTTGTACACAGAGAGAATAACAGTATCTTTTCATAAACTTGCACTTTGAAATGCGTTTTCAAAAGTTTGCATTTTTAGGCCCCCATAACGCTGTTGTGCAAATGAACGGCCAAAACACTTTAGTTGAAAACAGTATCATGTGAATGGCCCACTTATTTAACAAAAACATCTTTTGAATGTTTAAATACATTATTTGCTGAATATTTTCAGTCTACAATTCTTCAGTTAAACCCTCTAAATGTACTCAAAACCAGCGGTGGACAGTAGCAAAGTACTTTTTACTTTGTTACTGTACTTAAGTACATTTTTCAGGTATCTGTATTTGAGTATTTTTAATTTGGAAAGACTTGAATTCACTACATTCCAAAGCATTATATCGTACTTTTTGCTCCACTACATTTATAAAAACATGTTCCTCGTTAGTTTGAACTGAAGAAATCGTCACCCGCTCCAAGACGTGAACGAGCTGATTCTTTTCAAGAGTTCGCATCGGTTTGAGTCAACTCACTGAATCAAATGATCTGGTTGGAGCAGAGATCCTTGGAGCTTGAGTGCACGCGACTAACAGAAAAAAAAGTTACCAATGCCGAATTTTAGGATTTTTGTTAATAAAATCATATTTAGGTTACGACTGTTAGTTGTTTCTGAACTAAATCTACTGTAAAGAGCTGAGCTTGTTTAAGCATGAAAGCATGTTTTGGGTTCTAAAAACTATGCAAATTAATGCCCATTTATCTCCCCTGCTGTTATTTTTCAAATGATATAAAACTAGTATGTTTGCATATAGTTCCTCTTGAAACATCAACCCATTTTGACCTGTAACCTATTTAAGCTCCACCTGCGTTTAGTAAATTTTACCCCCTATTTGCAAAATGAAATAAAAATCCCCAGTAAGTACTTTTACTTTTAATACTTTAAAGTACAGATGCCCTAATAAAATATTACTCTTGTAAATTTTACATTGAACATTCAAAATCAAGAACTTTTACTTAAAGGGACATTGTGTAGGAATTTCCCATCTAGCGGTGAAATTGTATTTTGCATTCAAACAAATTGTGCTCTCCAGCGCCTCGCTTTTTCAAATGCGTGTTGCATCTACGGTAGCTGTTATGTACCAAAAAGCTATGACAGGATGTCTTCTAATAGCACTTCGTCGAGTTTTCCTTCGGGTGAACAGGATTGTGATTTCAAACAAGCTGCAACTTGACAACCAACAAACAAATGTTACAGTATGAATTACTGACTGACTTGCCAGGGCAGTGACAAGCGCCTCTCACTGCTCTGCTCCTCCGTTTCTGATGCTTTCAGTTACGTGACGCTGGCTCTGAACGGAAACGCGGTGTGGAAACGCGTTGGCCTAGCACTTTTTGACCCTCTCTGCTATTATAGTTTTTCAAGATGGCGGAACGACATGGAAGCCTCTGTGGACCTACCCGTCACATATATAAAGATAATAAATTCTTCATTTACGAGATAAGTCAGATAATTGGCAGAGGTATTTGTACACCATTGAGGACATATTCATGAATAAAAATATTAATTTTAGATAATAAAATACCTAAAAAAACTACACATTGTCCCTTTAAGTACTTGATTAGTGTACTTCGTCCTCCACTGCTCAAAACAAGGTCAAAATCTGTCAGTTTTGTAGTCCAGTAGCCCAAGTCCTCATTAATGCAACTTTGTTTGTGTTCCACAGGAAATAGATAAATATGGGTTTGAGTGACATCAATGTTCTGTATTTTAGCAAGAAAATAAGTTATTTCAGGCTCTGCCACTGTGATTAAATTCACCTCCTCTCACACCCTACAGGTTTTCTGTGTGTCGGATTTCTTCAAAAAGAAAGTCGAACCTCAGAAAGAGACCGAGATCCCACACACCACCTTACAAGAGACGCCGACGAATGGAAATCATTACGAGAACCCAAGCTAAGTTCTGACGAATGGAAGGGGTTTCAGCGTGCACCCACTATGAGGGCAGACCACTAGTGTGGAAACCTGTGAATGTAACCTTGCTTTTCAATGTTCTCCAGATACCCTTTTTCTGGGGGTCCGTTTATGGACGCTGTCCCACGTTGCCTTGGCTGGACTGCTTCTGCTGCTACCACAGCTTCCTGTGTATCTCCAAAAACTAATATAAGTGTACCTCTATTATGCCACAAAAGAAAAAACTTTTTTATCTGTATGAAAAAAAAGTATCACTATACAGACTTTTTTTTATTAAAATTGTTAAAACTATGTACAATATATTGCGCTTTTATGATGAAAACAAGAAACCATTATGCTTGTTGATGAACACAAATAAAACAATTATGTTCCATGTACATTCTGTCCTTCGGTGTTTTGATGCAAAATGAACAATGACAAAAAAAAAAGGAAAGAAAAACTAGCAAAAGAGCACGCTCAAAAAACACCACAGGATTCACAGGTAAAGACTGGCAGCAAACACGATATCCCTCTTAATCTTCGTTATGCCTGTAAAAAACAAGAAACAAATGTCTCGTTTTAAAACCCACAGCCACCCTCAAAACAATGATATAGGTGGAAACTGTAAAGGCAGTGTCAAAGTGTGGTCTAGAAGAAAGCCTCGTTCCAAAATCTAGTGTGCTGCCTTATCTAGACAGCATTTTGAGGAGTCATAGACGTGCTACACGACACTTCAGGCTGCTCCAGTAGTTAAACCTCATTTTGGCCTACGTTCCCCTACTATTCCCTACACAAGGAACTTTAAGCAACAGCAGCTGATGGGATGGCAAAGGCGTTCTGTTGCGCACACGCGACTTTAACGGTTCCTTCCTGATGTTCTACTGTACCCGTCTACTATGGGAGGATAGCTGTTATGTTGCATTTTAACTATGTCTTTTATGTACATCATCTGTACATCATTAATGCCAAAAGCAACTCTTCTCTTGCTTTTCTTAAAATCAAATTTTTTTGTACTGTCACATGATAAGTTACGCCATCCTGTTTATTGCTGCTTATGTGCTCAAGTCGTCCTGGGAAGTTCATATTCACGAGGTGGGAAGTCGTCTTAACGACATGCGTGTTCAAGTCATTTTCGTCGGAGTAAGATGGTATCAAGGTTTTTAACTATACTTCTAGAAAATAAATAAAGAATGTGCATCAGGTGTTTTGCTTTTAATTAATTTATGAAGCCAATGTAAACTTTAGCCTTACATATTATATTGTTATATTACAATGTTATCATATTTTGTGCAGGCAATTAGCTTACTAGAATAGCCTGAAAATATCACTGCTAAATAACTTTAAGTATTGTGTTATTCCGGCATATTTCTCACTGACACTCACAGTCCTCTAGTGTCTACCGCGTGCCCGCACCCACACGTAAATATTATTCCACCCGTTACATCAAATATTAGCGTCAGTTAGCCCGCTATAAATATTAGCCCGCGTGCAGGACTCAACATAAGGGTATAGGGGGCGATCTTTTATAGAGCGTCCCACAATTCATTGCAGCAAACTGGTGGACTACAAATATACTTTTCATTCTATGTTTAATCCAATTAATAATGGTCAGCTGTTTACTTAACATTTGTCTGTGCTGTATATTCAGACTTGTTAAAATTATTGGCAAGTAGCTTTATAACATACTAACATCCAATTAGATTGGAATTGATTTTGATATGTGCTAGCTTATCAAATACTGTGTAATTAGATTAGCAACATACTTAAAACAGTGTATTGGAATCAATTTTGAGCGACATTATGCTTAACACGTTATTAGCTTAGCAATATGCTAACAAGTCTCCCACTTCTATCTACATGTGAAGATCATTTGCGCAGGGCGTGTACTGTGTAATATGAACGCTGATGCTCATGGCTACACAAGCTGAGTTTAGCATGTCCTTGCATTAGGAAAAGTGTCAGATGGCAATTCATAATGACAAACTTAAGCTCTCTTCTACGGTTTTCCCTTTCATGCTAACTATGATCAATTTAATTGAAGTGGACATGTTCATAGCTAGTTACCCAAGTAACACTTCTGGTTTAATGGAACAGAAGGGAAGGGAACTCTAGTGCCACCTTGAGTATGGAGGTCTGCTACAGCCATATGAATGCAAAAAGCATGTGTTCGGTATGTTCAAGTTACTTAGAATTGCGTAAATTACTTCTTTCAGCTCAATAGGTTTCAAGGGGGAAAAAGTCTTTGTTGTAAACAGTCAAAACACTGAGCAGCCATATTAACTTGGATTGTGGCTTTATAGTTAACGTTATCTTATATCTCAAGCCCACAGGTTCTCAGAATGTGATCAATAATTCAATCTTTCCAAGATGCTTTACCAGTCAAGTGTTTAAAGCTGCCCACAATAAACTGGATACTCTTTGCACATGGCTCTATTTAACTGAATGAGTCACACCACGAGTCTACGGCATGTCCTACCCGTTGCAAACTTGTTCTCCAGCTCCGTGTTTCCAATGGCCTTGGCCGCCTGGCACATCTGCCTCATAAGCTCCTCCAATCTGCGCATACAGCGGATAATACTGCCTGAGAGAGAAAGAGAGAGCGAGAGAGAGAAGAGAGTAAGTCCTCTCTGTGCTCACTACATACCAATCACATATGGTCATTTTCAGTGCTTGTAACCCATAGTTCCAATGTCCAGTTGCATTAGAAATGTTTATCTCTAAGAAACCTTTCTTGGCAAAAGGGGCTTTACTGGCATGATATTCCAAGATCTCCAAAAAGACCAATCAAGTACGAGGTGAAAGGGGGTTGGAGAGAGGGGGTTTAACTTCTTAATTTTTCATATAACATCTCTCCCTGACTACAATTTATCACTACAAGTGCTTTGCTGTTTGCTAATGCACATGAACACAGCCAAAATCTCACTCAGGAGCTGGAACACGGATACACAGGGAATTTTTTTTGACAGCAAGACATGAGATCCGCGTTTCAAGGCTCGCGTCATGCTGCGGACCGGGCCAAATCTCAGAGCAGAGGCCTCTGGGAGAAGACATGCTGAAAAGACGTCTTAAACCCTTTCATTTCCCAACATGTCTCATGCTGTACTTAAGTCTGACTCTGGACCAACTACAACATCACTGATTCACACTTTTCTTACAATCGAATTACTTTTGTTCATTTCTGGGAAACCGATGATATGAAAATAGTCTTTTAATAGAAGAACTCAAAACAAGCCATTGTCGGGAACTAGAGCTGGGCAATATGGGTAAAAACAAAATATATATTTTTCCACCAAATAATCAATAGTTGTGTTCGCTAGTGTATTAAAAGTGTAATTTCTCCCCCAAATATAGAGAGCCATAATATGGAGCAAACAGCCACTAGAATACTGATTAAAAAACAACAACAAAAAACACAAATATAACAAAAAAATAAATGCATACCAAATGAAATGTCATTCTATGTACCAATTTATACTACAGGGCTGTTGAATGCTTGATTCTGATTGGCTGAGAACGTTCTAAGATGTGCAATTATTTTCAGGGAAACGCACGGCTAAAGTAGTTTCAGGCAGGTTTGACCGCATTACAGTTCCATATCACTGCGCGTAGTTAACTGTAATAACGGAAAATAGGATCCAATTCATAACACGAAAAAACTTGCAGCCCCATGCACTTGATCTGCAATTTTCGATGTCTAACTTCACAATCAAAGGACACATGCAGTTTAATTTTAATAAATAAAGTATATAGAAAATTAAACTGAATATATAAAATAAATTGATAGTCCTGCTGCACGGGTTTTCGTAATTATTCCAGATAATATAACAAATAAATAATTATTGATAGGCCTACTTATTAAAGGGCTTTGTGTGTTTAATTTATTAGGTTATCTACAGTCAATTATAGAAACAAGAACGAATTAATTAAAACGAATTTAATTATTTAATTAATAAATAGCCTATAATAATATTGACGCGCATTCTCGCTCTCTCTCTCATAACTGCATTAATAACTGCATAAAGCCGGGACACACTTACTAAGGCCAGTTATGAATGTAATTTGATACTTATGTTATGACTGATCATGCCCAAACGCGTGTTCAGCGCGTTCAGTCTGTGTTCACAGTCGGTGTTTAAGACCTGCTACAGTCGATGGAAACAGTCAGTCTTCGAATGTTTCAGCGAGTCGTAAGTGTGTCCCCAGCATTAGTCTGATATCAGTGGCTCAAACCTCCGTTACTAACTCTAAAATGACGTTTTGGAATTAGAAACGGAGCCATGGGATTAGATGCGTAAGAAATTGGTCCTACATACAAGAGCGTTTTAATGGCAAAAGCTTGACACACGTCTTGAAATGCATCATCTGAACAATGTTTCGAGGTGTGGTAACTAGTATAAGCGGAATAATTGACTTCAGGCCGTTGAATTACTAGAAAAATAATGCACACCCGAGGTGTAACGGCCACTCCGCTTCGGGTCGTGACCGCATTACCACCTCGGATGTGCATTATTTTTCTAATAATTCAATGGCCTGTCGTCAATTATTCCTTACATAACTAATATTTATTAAATAAAATTCCACTGTGTATATTTTAAATATATTAACATTTTCAATAAATTTTACACAACACATTGTTTATAAAACGATTCACTGAAACTGATAGCCTAAGAAACAAAACTAGCCAAAGGATAAGAGCCTTACAATCATAGCAATATTTAACTGATATGCTTTAATGAAATCGCAAATATATCGTAAATATGTGAAAGCTTGACAAGCAGAAATCCAGTATTTTTGGGACAGCGGACTGTTTTTCTGAGGGGACTAGTACCTTCAAACACATCTGTCATTTTGCATATCTGAGCGAATGAGGAGCCGTTGGCCCAGGTGTAGACCACATCCATCAGGTGCGGGCGGAACTGGTTCAGGTAAGTGTCCTCGTTCACGTCCAGCTTGGCCTCTGCAGACACCTTAGCAATTCGCTTGGCACATTCCTACAACCACAGCAGCAGAACACACTCATTCACGACAATTCACACCGCAGCCAATTTGGCTTCAAAAGCTTGGAATATGGAATATTATATAAAAATTGAGGATTTCGATTTATCGGCCAATACATTGGTAAACGGCTTTTAAATATAATTAAATATCGGTTATCGGCCGAAATGTTCATATCAGTGCATCCCTATTTTTAAGAGTGCCATCTCTTAATTTTATACTAATTTAGAAGCAGTTTATACTAACTGTGAAGAGTTTATCAACACAGCAAATGTAGTAGTGAAATGAGGCCATCAAACTGACCTACATGTACCACACAGAAACTCTTCACACACTGTCAAACTGTTCAAAACAGTGTGTTTGGAAGATCAGACTGACCTATCTGGATAATCCATGAATGCAAACAGAGAAGAGAGTTTAAGCGTTATTTGGTAAATAGTGTGTGTGTTATAGTGAGCTTGTAATGTGAAGAATTTCAGGGTGGTTGAACAAGTCCTCCCCCTCAAACACACTACCTGCATCTGTCGCAGGGGTCCCGCCAGCTGCTCCGTCAGTTTGGGCATCTCATTAGCCTGTGGACGGAAAGAGCCAACAAAGGAACATAGTCAGAACAAATATACCACACATTTTGACAGTGCACTTTAACTTTCTAAATGATGCATAATAGGAATGTGATATCTGCCAGGCTTCATGGGAGATCCTTTCATTTTAGTTATAAACAATAAGGCAACATGGATGACAACAAATACATTTAAAATTGGTTACGCACATAATTTATGACGGATTATATCAGCCTGAATCAGGCCACTTCGTTACAAAACTTTCGTGGACTTCGACATATCCGTCTATTCAGATAAGAACTTTTGCACTGCTTTTGTAAATAGTGTTGTTGATGTGTGACTTTTTCCTTCCATGTTGAAATGCTTCAACTCTGGTTTTTATGTGTGTGATTTCCTATCATGTATTGCTGGTTGTATGTATTCTTTACCTCATTCTTTTGCAAATTACACTCACTTTTGCATCCATTTCTTGTCTTACTGAGTATTTAGACTAGCATAGACCATAGCCGGTGGTTCCCTCCCTAATATAAATCTCGTGGCAATTAGTAGGGGGTTCGGTCTGGACTTGATCCGTTGTGAAGCAAATATGCCCAAACCAAAGCTGTTCGGACCAATCAAATTGTCAGGGTTGGCTTTATACGATGATGGACAGATGATCAACAGTAACGTAATCATCCACGTTGAACTCGTTTACAACAAAGAATGGCTGGCGCTGGAGAATTTAGATGTGTAAATTCAGCCATCTCTTCTGTTATAGAAGATGTAGACAACATTCATTTTAAAAGAGAAACGCAAACCGCGATCAAGGCATTTGTCGATGGGAAAGATGTTTTTGCCGTCCTTCCTACGTGATTCGGCAAAAGTTGAATTTATCAGCTGGCCCCGATGGTCGCTCTGATTGGTTGTAGGTCTATCCAATTGAGCGCAGAGGCATTTTCTTTCCTGGTTCGGTTGACACACGCCCCATAATCACAGCCCTAATGGAGCAGTATCAGACTCACATTCTGACTAGAATCTGAGTATGACAACGTCAGGCTACCAAAAGACTTAATTTGGCAGGAAAATACTTAAATATTACTAAGCAGTAATGTAATATTTTTCCTAAGAAACAATAATAGATTATGCTATATTATATATCTACTACTATTTCCTCCTTTTTATGAAGGATTTCTTTTCTCATTAGGATTTCAGGACAGCTCTTATACAATTTGGACTTGAATTCAATTTTGTTTTTAAACATGTTTTTGTTTTTAAGTCACTATGTATGAATTGCATCAACGAGAGTAATTTTATTTAACGATATATGTAGTTATTTTTTGCTTTAAATAAGGTTTTAGGATATCAACATTTTTCATACCATTTAAATTTCATAACTCGTCACCAGAATTCATGGCCCTGGGTGACACTTTCACAGTTTCATGGTAAAATAAAACATGTTTCATGGTAAAATATAAAGTTTAAACTTCTCTCTCTGCTGCCTGCTGTAGGATACTTTTCCTTTCTATTCCAGTCTTTCCCACCAGCGTGACAAGGCTCAAATTGACAGATGACTAACAAGAATAAGCAGCTTTCCCATGACCAACATGCTACACGAACCAACATGCACGACAAACAAACAGCACATCAGGATCAGACATAACGCTGGGTGAACAAATGGCGTGTTTGGGGTGGGAATATCTGTTTGTGTGTGATTTTCTGCTTTTGCTACTGCACCTTTAAAGCCCAAAACAAACACAGCCAAACAGTCTTTCAGTAGTTTGTTGTTTAATCTCTCCCGTAAAAAAATTTTTACACTGTGAAACAACGTGCTGCAGTGCACACGGCATAATTATCGGCATCAGCGTGTATCCTGTTTTTTTTATTCTGGCTGCATGTATGGAATTTGAAAACTTACAAATTAACAAAACTTTTCTTACAAATTGACTTACAATATCTATGGTATCAAATATATGATCATTTTTATGAGCTAATTTCCATATAGTGCAATCATTCAAGTCTCAAATAGAACCTGGGCCTTTGAATAACCTCATTTCCTGCATTCATGACCATTTCAATACAAACACAACAGGTTATTTGGGCGCATAACTGTCATAACCCATTGACTTCTCTCATAGTACATCCTCCAGGGTTGCTGCACACTTTTTAAAGTCAAATTTAAGGCTTTTTAAGACCTTTTTAAGATCTGAAGAAATCAAAATGAATGCCTTACATTAGGGGTGCGCAATATTGACAAAAATATATCACGATATTCTCAAAGTTTTGTTGATAATAATTAGATGATATTTTACTCATTGTGTTTTTGTGCTGGTACCATGGCTGGTTTAGGCCTGTTGTTGACAGCAGACTCACGAAGATATTCATATTTTTCATATTCTATGCAGTAGTCAGTTCACAGCAGTGACAGAAATTAACATTTTTATTAAGGGGCAATATTTGCCACCTTACATTGATTTCCAGGGGCATTTTCACCTATATATGGACTTTTTTTCTAAACTTATTTAGAGGTATGCATCACCTTTATGTCAAATTCTAACAATCAAATTAAAATCTATTATAATATTAACACAATACCACCGTTATCAGTCAAATAAAATCATTAAATCAAAATCCATCTTTGCTGTGCAGAGGTGACAGAAGCGGCATCAGAACTGGCATTAATATATTTTCACTCCATTTACTATTGCATAAATAAAGCTATGATATTATGTTTTATTCAATATTTAAATATGAAATTATTTCTAATTTTAACGTTTTAATTAAAGGGTACTTTAAATATGAAACTAAAACCGACAGTAGGTGGCGGCAAGTCAATGTCTTAATAGGTGAGTTGAGGGAGTCATTCATTCAACCGATTTGTTCAAACGGCTGATTCATTCGGGAAAGAAACAAGTGAATGTTCATTGAATCATTAAAATGACACGTTCAAAACACGGGTTTCAGTAAAAAAAACATCGCTGTCTGTTGCATTGAGACTCTGCTACGGTTTCATTTTGAAATTCTCGTTGATGAAATAAAGGGAAAACAAACAATATTGACAATATTGTCTAAAAAGTAACTCACAATGTTAATAATTTAACTGTTGTATAAAATAAATATCACATTTCCAATTGTGCACGGGAAAACGACACTCTTACTTATGTGATATTCTAATATAACATAATATGATATAAATATATAAGAAACTCATTTGGGGACGTACGTTACCTAATGGCACTGACACATCATGCAGTGAAAGCACGAGAGACAAACGCGATGTCAGCGCAGTGCCTCGCAATGATTACAATATCATCATAGACGATACATATCGCACACTCCTAAGCACATAAAGAATGAACTTACAATTGAACTGACATTTACCAACAACTTCTCCCTCTCTCCTCTCACGTGTATGAGACAGACGTAGCCTAATATGCTGCCGCGAATGATGCGAATTGTCACGTCAACAAGCAAATCCACAAAGATAGAATAATAAAAAAAATAATACGTACACTAATTAGATAGTTTTAATTTGGAAAGCATTTAGATACGTCTAAGTCAAAGCGTCATCAAAAATGTAAGACCTTTCATAAGTAAAAAATAAGACTAAGACTTATGGCCTTAAAGGGTCATGAAACCCTAAACCAAATTTTCTGAGATTGTAACAGAGGTATGTGTGTTGAACACCATTTAAGACAATGTTAGTATCTGATAGATTTAATAGTAGGGTGAAAATGGTTACATTTTAGTTTCTTTCCGCCATTTTCGTCTTCCGGGTTTAAAATCTTCAGCACAGGCTGTGACGTGGCAGAGCACTGTATAGTGCGTTGATGACTCATCGGTCTCTCATAATTATTAATTAGACTAAGTTTTCATTATCCTATGAGAAGACACGGTCTCTTAATTATTCATGACACCACGTGGATCTTTCCAATGACAGACATGTCAAACGGTGATATCGCGTAGTAGAGGAGCGAGACAATCATGGGACGCAACTCACGCAAGTGTATATTTTCGTGGTGCAAAAGTCAAAGTGGGTTGAATAGGTTTCCCCGCGATGCTGCAGGGCTAGACTCTGGCTCCGGGCGGTTGGTTGGCCATCAACCACGGACATATCTAACCTGTACGTGTGCCGCAAACATTTTACCCGAGAGAGCTTCGAGAACTGGAGAATGGTGGACTTCGGCCTTATCCCTTCAGAGGTATGTGCGTGTCTAAAATGTAGCCCTGATCGTTTTACTTGCCTTTTGTTAATAAGCACTCGTTATTAAAACTTGAAATATTACGTTTTTTTTTCTATGTTTTAAATAGAATTACGATTACTGTAGGCTATGTAGCAGGGCATTCAGATACTTTTGAAAGGACAATAATAAAGTGTCAGTGTATTTCATTAGACGTTAACTTTGCCAGCTATAAAGAAAAATCTAGCATTTCCTTATGTTTTACCACTGATTTTTAGTGACAGTCGATATGCATGGGCCACTGGCTGATGACAGTTCCCTCTCTCCCCTGCCGTGACACACCCACACCCTCCCTTCTTCTCACAGCCATCCACGCCCATTTAAGTTGCATTTTTCAAAAATATTTGAGCTAGACTTGAGTTGAAAGAGGGGGATTTCATGACCCTTTAAAGGAGCATCGAGTAGCTTTTTACTTAAAAAAAGATAAAGTTTTCATTTGTACATTTATGAGCCAACCATAATGTAATAGAAAGAATGACACCTTAATGTCCACCACGGTTGCCTCTATCAGCCTGTAGGCTCAATTGTGTGTGGAGGAGTCGGGTCCGAATTGGCGCAAAAAATTCACAAAATGTGACGTCATGCGCGTTTTCGTCTACTTGGGCTTACATCCGGCAATCGCTAGCAGTAAGTAACGTTAGTGTTTCAAATGGACTCTGCGGACGGAAAGAAGCGACCAGCCTCCAGCACAATCCAGACACGCACGGAAACTCCTAAGTAAAAAAAGAAAAGAAAAAAAAAAGCCTTATCTAGTGCGGCCAAAATAGAGAGTGACCGGCATCGGGCAAAGACAAGAGTCAACATCGGAGTGGCATTTGATTCTTGGAGGGAGCACCGGTCAGCGCTGGGTATAAAAACAGACAACGAGCTGGCTTTCTTTTTACTGCAAAGGTAAGACATAGTTACAACTCTCTGGTTGCTGTGGTCGTGCTCATACGAGCGTGCGCACCGAGAACGAGCATGAGACTGGCTGCAGTTTCTCAAACGGCCACTGGTGTCAGTAACAGTTAGAAATTAATTTCAGAACCTACGCAATGCTCCTTTAAATTTAAAAAATCTAATTTAAGACTTAAGGATCCGCGGGAAGCCTGTCCTCACCACACCTCAGCATGTACATGACAACATTTTGACCTTACGTTTTCCTGGAAGACGAAACAGCTGAGGAGTGCGGTGGCCTGCTCCGCCGTCAGGTCGTTGAACAGCCCGTTAAACACCATCTCTGTCAGCAGCAGCTCATCTGCACTGTAAACACGGGCAATCCACAAGACACTTTACAAACAAGCCTGAGTATTAAAAATAAGGGCTGTTAGGGTGCAAAATTGGACTTTTGTTTGCTTTTAGTGTATGTCTGTTAGCTATAACTGTTTATAACAAGGACTATAATTATGAAAAAATATAAGGAAATCATTTTTTGGCAATTTTACCTGCTGATCTCACAGGCCACACGGCCTTTCACCTCGATGACATCAGAGGAAGTGGCGAATCCAAGGCGCCGCAACACGCGCTTTCTGCACTTCAGCTCGTCCATCTGCAGCACAGTACGAGCTTTCTTCAGCTCACGCTTCGCCGCTTTAATGTCCCCTGCAATCTGATACACACACACACACATTACTGCTTTAAATGTGTAGTTTAACGCATCAGTTTCCACATCAACAACTACATGTTACTGAAACATAAACGTACATTTGAAAGACGCATGTTCCAGGAAGAAACAACAAAATAGTAGAGCTACCCATAACACACCTGTCACACGCTCTTGCGTACAAAATACACCATTAGAGCTTTCCACAAACAAATGGCATCTGTAAACACGCACTTGAATTTTTTTCCGCACTCAGTTAAAACGTTCTCATGTAACGCATCAAACTTGACGGCAAAGGTGCCACATAGAAAACAAGGCGGTATCTGAAGTGTAATGATTTAACGCATAGACTTCACACTGTCACAACACACTCAATATACAAAACTAGTGGAGACAGCGCCACCATCTGTCTAAGTGCATAAAACATGGCCAACAAACTTTACTTTTTGCTGTAAGACAAACACCCAAACTGAACTGCTGGTCATGGAAAAAAGGAGGGCAAACAGGAAGTGGGTCACGTTTATTTTTATATTTTCAGTTCTCATTTACATCATTAATTTTATTTAAAGTTTAAGTAATTTTGTTATGTGCTTTTATCATTTTTATTAGTTAGGCTTCTTTAATATTTCTATTTAGCTTTATTTTTATCATTGGATAATAGCTTTGTTTTGATTTCAGTTTTAGTACTTAAACATTATTTCAATTAGTTGCCAAGGCAACATTTCTAATGTTTTGCATCTAGTATTTATTTATATTTTATATTACATATTCAGATTTGATTACTGAAAACGATCTTTAATAGTTTATTTTTACTTAAGACATTGATAATGCCCAGCAAATATCAAAACACTTGATTGCAGCATTATCTAAGGATCAAAAGTTATAAATGATGGTTCATGTACTCCTAGTCTTTGAACTTAAAATCATATCAACATCAGAGTGCTATACATTTCAGCACTGACCTGTAGTGACAGGACTATTAAACAATTAGCTACCATTCACTAAAAGAAGAAACCCAAATCAGTCCAGATAGCTAATATCAGTAGAGACAGAAAGGTTAAATGGTGTTGGCCTGCTAAGACACATTTGATTCACCCCTTACAAGACTCTGCCCTAATGCCATTACCCACTTTACAGCTTATCTGAGATCTTTCTAAAGTGATTCAGACTCAGACTGAAAACAGGACACTGAGAAGAGCCAAACTGTTTTCAAGCAAAAAGGGCAAGAATTTCTCACTCCCCCAGAAACCACATCCAACAATCAACAACACATTCTTCAGCATTTAATGTCCAAACTCGCTGTATGGTGTATTGCTGATGCTAATGTGTGGTATGAATGGCATGAGCTACATTCATGCCTACAACTAGGACGTGAGCTCAATGAACAATTGCACCTCAAGATAAACCAGAAAATATGTCAATAACCTAAAAGAGTAAAGGTCACTCAAATCACCCAAAAATAAGTTACATTGAATATTTAATAATAGACTTAAAAAGCAAATATATGACAAAGTCTGGCCAGCAATGTTTTAAGGAAGTCTTGGAAGGTCATGAGCAGTATACTTTAATTCAAAGAAATAAAATACTTAATATATTAACATGTAATATAAAAAATAAACAACTAAACTGTAATATATATATATATATATATATATATATATATATATATATATATATATATAAATAAATGATAAAATTAAACAAAATATAACTTAAATTATAGAAACTAAGTTTTTAAATAATGATGTGCTAAGGCATATTTCAGGATAATCCATTGAATATATTTTAAGAATAAATCCAATAATTAATACAATTCTAAGAGAAATAACGATATATTAATTATAATATATACATTATATATTAAGTAAATATATAAATAAAAGTTAATATTTTTATAATATTTTAGGTATATAAATATTAATATACTAAGACAAAAAATATCAATAAGAGATAAGTAATTAGTACAGCATTTTAAAGCTGCAGTCCGTAGTTTTTCCTCTTTGTTCCTCAAAAATATACAATTGCAGTTATTCGCGGTATTATAAACTTTACATGGGTTGTGCCTCTGCACAGCATGGCACTGCTAGGATGAATCCAATGTTTTGAGGAGAATCTGCGGCTGTCAGTCACCGCGCCGGTGTGGATACTGTCATTCACAATCACAGATCCTACTTTTTGGAAATATGACCAACATAAGAATTTTCACCAGAAAATGTCATCTGAACAAGTAACATTCACTTTTGTTCTGACCAACTAAGGGAAAAAAAGCATTGCAGTAAATTGTGCTGATTAAATCTAACGATTGCTTATATCACGTCAAGCCGTGCAAATTATACTTTATTCTCAAATTGTTAATGTTAACAACATCAACATTGCGTGACTACATTTAATGCCCTTCCGATATTTATCCTTGTTTTCGCATGGGCCCGGTTGCAGTCTATGTTTTTCTGTAGCCACTCCGAAATCTTTTGCATTTTACAATGACACTAAAACATGCTCGAATTTCCTGCGGAAATCCACCAGTACCACTGGAATTAAAAACATATTACAAGCTTACCGTTTTGAATCGAGCTAAGGCAAGCAGATAGTTTTGAACACTGGCTGGTTATGTTCTTGCTCAAAATTATTTTGGATAATTTTTAACCTAAAAAAGTTACGGACTGCAGCTTTAAGTATTACAAAACAATTAAAACAGTTGCACACTTGATAGTAGACTTTACAAGCGATTAACATAATAGAATCTGGCATTAAAGGTAGGGTAGGCAATTTTCGGAGAGTCTAACAATAGCGAGCTAAGTTTGCCGTTAATAGGGTTCCCATTGAGTGGTTTGTGACTCGAATTTATGCATTTCAGAGTATTACGTCACGGGTCTTCATCTCTTACAAATTACAGTAGTTACGGCGTGAATGCAGCATAAGCTGGTTGTTTTGGTTCAAGAGGAACTGTAAAAGGCGGCTGCTGTTACGTTTGCGGTGCTCAGTGACTGACATCTGTCTAACTCTGCAGTGCTGATGATGTGACGTCTGCGTGAGCAGGTGCACAGAGGTATGGAAATACATGCATTGACTGGCAGTTAGGACATTGTATCCTCGGAACAAGGCATTGATTGGATGAACATTTTATGGTCGTACATCTTCTACAGACTAATATATAAATACATTTAGACCACATAACTTACTGATTACTATCAGGATGTGAAGAGACTTTTAATCAGCATAACAAAAAGTCTAATCTGGTTTGGAGGGATTTTCCAAGTCTCCATGATGCATCTGACCATTTGATCCCATAACGCGTACTTCCAACAACAAATATAACCCATGTGCAAAGCCTACAGAGACCGTATAAAAACAAAAACACTTATCCTCTTAATACCGTTGCACAATGTGAGCAACTATGTGGCCGCATGATTGTTGTGATCCGATTTGAGCACCTATTCACCCTGCACTAAAGCCAGTTTCCCGCTTTTGTTTGGTTCTGGTGGACCTTCAAGATTTCAGCCGCAGGAAATGACATCCACCCCTTCTAGCACGCTAAACAATGGAGCCATATTTCAAATGACATTTGTGACTCCTGCACTGACCAGAAAAAGGCTGCGTCTATGAAAAGAAATGACATTTATATCATTCCAGCTTTGACTTCTGTACATTCACACACATCCTAGTGGACTCACCAGCGCTTTCTTCTCACACAGTGTGTAAACTGCCTCCAGGTTGGGGTCACTGTGCAGGGGGTGCGTGTACATCCTGTGCTCGAATGCCTCCACCTTCTGAATGACCTTCTTCAGTGCTGGATCCTTGATACCCATATCGTCTATGGGATCCAGCAGCGGAACACCATCTGGGAAACGTTTCTGCACCTCCTGGGAACGAGAAGCAGTCATGTGCTTTAATCTTTCAAATCTCTCATATTATTATGATCATCACTCAACAACTTCCATTAGGAGAACGGTTGAGATGGTCCAACAGGAAAAAAAAGTCGCATGGCCTCTCTTACAGATTAGCGTCTGCAACTAATTGAGATCAATTCGGTGAAGTGTAAAGGAACTGTGTTGTTGTGTAGGGAAGGGTTCAGAATTAACAAGATTAAGCAATCTTGCTACGCTTGGCACAGAATAATAACAGAGATGTGCCCTAACCTTTTGTAGTGTTGTTCATGTGCGGTAGTATGCAAAAGTTGTAAAAAGCTTCAGTATTGTCACATGACATTACTACTATGTTTAAATACTATTATGCTTTCATACATTTTCCACTTTCTTTAGTGCGTAATGTTGCAGTTTGAGCATGAAAAAGGTCTGCAAAGTTACCAAGTACAGTCTATCAGTCTACATCAGTGCGGACTGTTTCAGAAATCCATGTCACAGTATCCCTCATTTGAATAATTCCCACCCAAGGCATATGCAAAAAAAGAGGCAAGTCCTGGTTGAGTTGTGTTGTTAATGTGTTGAAACTAGCAGTTATGGTTAAGGGGCTGGAAGCGTTTGACCAATCACAACACACTAGTCCAGCCGACCAATCAGAGCACAGTGTGCATTTCAGAAGGAGGGGCTTCAGAGACAGGAACTAAACAGTTTCTGACAGACTGAGAAAACCTGCAATAATGTAAAATATGGGAAAAATAAGGTGTTTTCTGAACATCCAAGCATGAAAACCTGTTCTAGTAGAGCCCAAAAACTAAATCAAGACTTTGTATAAGGGCATAATAGGTTTCCTTTAATACAGTGATATGTGTTAAGTTAATACCTAAATACAGATAATTTTGAATTGAATTGTGTAAAAACATCTTAATTTTTAAGTGAGAATTAAAGGAACACTCCACTTTTTTTGGAAATAGGCTCATTTTCTAACTCCCATGAGTTAAACAGTTGAGTTTTACCGTTAACGAATCCATTCAGCCGTTCTCCGGGTCTTACGGTAGCACTTCTAGCATAGCTTAGCATAGATCATTGAATCTGATTAGACCGTTAGCATCTGTCTCAAAAAATGATCAAAGAGTTTCAATATTTTTCCTATTTAAACCTTCACTCTTCTGTAGTTACATCGTGGAAAAGTTGCGATTTTCTAGGCCGATATGGCTAGGAACTATACTCTCATTCCTGCGTAATAATCAAGGAACTTTGCTGCCGTACCATGGGTGCAGAAGGCACAATGATATTACGCAGCGCCTGAAAATAGTCCCCAGCTAGGTAACTTCCAACGTGACCAGCACTAAGTTTGTGTAGTTGCAGTTAATATTATTGCGCCTGCTGCACCCATGGTACGGCAGCAAAGTTCCTTGATTATTACGCAGGAATGAGAGTATAGTTCCTAGCCATATTGGCCTAGAAAATCGCAACTTTTCATTTTCAGTCGGTCTAAGTACACGATGTAACTACAGAAGAGTCAAGGTTTAAATAGGAAAAATATCAAAACTCTTTGGTCATTTTTTTGAGAGAGAGATGCTAACGGTCTAATCAGATTCAATGATCTATGCTAAGCTATGCTAAAAGTGCTACCGCCAGACCCGGAGATCGGCTAAATGGATTTGAAAACAGTAAAACTCAACTATTTAACTCTGGGGAGTTGGAAAATGAGCCTATTTCCAAAAAAAGTGGAGTGTTCCCTTAATAGTACACGTGTGTGTGTATATATACAGGTCCTTCTCAAAAAATTAGCATATTGTGATAAAGTTAATTATTTTCCATAATATAATTATAAAAATTAAACTTTCAGATATTTTAGATTCATTGCACACCAACTGAAATATTTCAGGTCTTTTATTGTTTTAATACTGATGATTTTGGCATACAGCTCATGAAAACCCAAAATTCCTATCTCAAAAAATGAGCATATCATGAAAAGGTTCTCTAAATGAGCTATTAACCTAATCATCTGAATCAACTAATTAACTCTAAACACCTGCAAAAGATTCCTGAGGCTTTTAAAAACTCCCAGCCTGTTTCATTACTCAAAACCTTAATCATGGGTAAGACTGCCGACCTGACTGCTGTCCAGAAGGCCATCATTGACACCCTCAAGCAAGAGGGTAAGACACAGAAAGAAATTTCTGAACAAATAGGCTGTTCCCAGAGTGCTGTATCAAGGCATTTCCTTCTCCCCAGTCTTCCTCCAGACTCTGGCACCTTGATTTCCGAAAGACATGCAAAATTTGCTTTCATCCGAAAAAAGTACTTTGGACCACTGAGCAACAGTCCAGTGCTGCTTCTCTGTAGCCCAGGTCAGGCGCTTCTGCCGCTGTTTCTGGTTCAAAAGTGCCTTGACCTGGGGAATGCGGCACCTGTAGCCCATTTCCTGCACACGGTGGCTCTGGATGTTTCTACTCCAGACTCAGTCCACTGCTTCCGCAGGTCCCCCAAGGTCTTGAATCGGTCCTTCTCCACAATCTTTCTCAGGGTCCGGTCACCTCTTCTCGTTGTGCAGCGTTTTTTGCCACAGTTTTTCCTTCCCACAGACTTCCCACTGAGGTGCCTTGATACAGCACTCTGGGAACAGCCTATTTGTTCAGAAATTTCTTTGTCTTACCCTCTTGCTTGAGGGTGTCAATGATGGCCTTCTGGACACCAGTCAGGTCGGCAGTCTTACCCATGATTGCGGTTGAGTAATGAAACAGGCTGGGAGTTTTTAAAAGCCTCAGGAATCTTTTGCAGGTGTTTAGAGTTAATTAGTTGATTCAGATGATTAGGTTAATAGCTTGTTTAGAGAACCTTTTCATGATATGCTAATTTTTTGAGATAGGAATTTGGGGTTTTCATGAGCTGTATGCCAAAATCATCAGTATTAAAACAATAAAAGACCTGAAATATTTCAGTTGGTGTGCAATGAATCTAAAATATATGAAAGTTTAATTTTTATCATTAGATTATGGAAAATAATGAACTTTATCACAATATGCTAATTTTTTTAGAAGGATCTGTATATATATATATATATATATATATATATATATATATATATATATATATATATATATATACACATTTATTAAAAAAAAGTAGTGCGAGTAGTATGCCATTAAAAATATACCCACTGTGTGTGTGTGTGTGCTGACCTGTATGGATTTAAGCATGCTCTGTCGGTTGTCATAGGGCCGCAGATCTTTGGGGATGTAGAGCCGAACAGAGCTAATGGAGGTGATGAGATGAAGAATCACAGGAACAACCTGAACGATAAACAGACAGTTCTGATTAGACGAACCTCCTCTGGCTGCTTCTGCATGAAGAACTTCACATCGTGGCCATATATGACCAAAACCACAGTTAGAAGCAAGAGGGTCAATCTAAACACATTTAGCAGGACCGACGCAGACATAAAGCAGAGTTTACGAGCCCACGGAGATGGGGAAGAAAAACAAGAGCCATCAGCTAAAGCCATTGAGCCTCAAACCTCTGGAGCGCCGGCTAAATTCCTTAACGTTTGGGGGAAGAGGTCAAGAGAGGAAAACAATGACAAAAATCACTGCCATCACAGCTGTATCGTAGCACTTTGTGATTTTTATGCTGTGACATGGACGACAATTTGTTTCGCTTTTTTGAGTAGATTATACTTCAAGAACATAAGTGCTAGTATTTTGAACTCCAGACAAATGAAACCTGTACCAAAATCCAGCTGGTGGATCCCGAGGTCCCACGTTCCACAAGAACAGGGTCTTATGAATTAGGATTAAATTAGACTCAATTAAAAACTCAATAACACTGATCACCAATATTTATGGACTGTTTACTAAAACAATTAAAAACTATTTCAGGAATTTAAATAAACCTGAAATAAAAAAATGTAAAAATACAGTTTTTTTTTAATCTAATATTTATAAGTTGCCTTGGGAACTAATTGAAATAAGTTTCAGGTGAAGTACTGAAATTACTAAAAATGAAAAAACAATAGCTCTATAGAAATAAAAAAAATCCCTAATGAGCACAAAACAAAATTACTTAAATTTAACCAAATTAAAACAAATTATAAAAATAAAAGCTAATTCAAATTATTAATAACAAAAAAAAAAAAAAAAAAAACTCAACACGCACATCTCTGGCAGGGTTTAAAAAAAACAAAAAACAATGGGATGGCGTTTTTTAAAAGCCCTGGCCTCTGATTTCAGGGTACTTTGGTGGTTTCCTCTGCACGGCTGAGGTATGGATGCGTTTCTATTAGTGCTGTCCATCGATTAAAAAGAAAATGAATTAAATCATGCAATTTTCTGTAATTAATCGTGATTAATTGTACCTAACATTCATTTGGAAATTAACTGTGAAATTACTACAATATAAAAGTTAATTTTAATCTACAAATTTAACATTACTTTTTTTAATGTTATACAATATAAAGACAGTTATATTTTAAATATTTGATCTTACAGGTAGGAAATGTACAGAAATTTAATAAAGTTAATCAAACACTTCACAGTCTCCACTGCATAAATTATACATTTAATATAGATTCATCTATGTTTAAGCTACAAAAGGTATTCAAGTCAAGAGCAGCGAGTAATTTTCTCTGTCTTGTTTTTTGGTTAACATTAATGACAGCTGTCACTTTAAGATCTGAAAGTACATGTCATGGATCTGACACACCCGATGTCCTCACAACTTTTTAAGGTAATTTAAGACTAACTAATTTAAGACTGTGTTTATGAGGATACTTGCCAAAGCGGTATTTTGGCATACGTATGTGTATTTTGCCGTTTAAATGCAAAAGAGAACTTGATGCGAAACTGCTTTCTGTGCGCAAGAGTCGTGCGTGTCACACAGACAAGAAATTCACAGAACACGTCAGTACAGATTTAAGCTTTTTTTTTTTTACGTTTTTGCATCTTATCGTGCTTTAATGGTTTAATAGCACTTGAATGAATGATAGCGTGATCATAATCTAAAGAAATATGAATATAATATTAATATAAAAAACAAACGCTCCGGTAATTGTTTTAACCTGTTAAGCTGCAAGCCTACTTTTGAAAAATCCCCAGAAATTACATACCCAAACTGAAACAGATACAGTTCATGAACCCTTTGCACTAAAAGCACAAGTATGATCTCATTTGAAAGCTGACACCCGGTAGTTTTTTTAAATAGCTTCAAAGTTTTGTAAAGTTATTAGAAACTTATTTTTATGAAACATCTTCATGAAAATAAAATGAAGTTGGCCCTGGAGCAATCTAGAAATGCACTGCAGCTAAAGCTATATGTGTGACCATTTTATATTTAAAATCTGAAAATGATAAGTCTAAAACTCTGACATGATCTTGAAAAACATTTAACTAAATACAAATTACTTTATTTTGATTAGACTCTAAAATGCAAACTGATGTTTAGTCATCTTCTGAGTCATCTATTCAGTCTATTGTCTCTATTGTTTTGTGGTGCAAACGAGCCCCATTCAGTGTCAGTCTCCCCTGCACACATTTACACCTCTCCAGACTGGTTATGGCTCTAAATATGCATTTCTTTTGTCTGCATTATAGCTACTAACGACTGGCTATTCACAGGCTATTCATAGGGTTTCAAACCCTAATTTATTTTATCAAAGTTCTCACTAAATATTTGAAACTGGTATCAAATGCACTGAAACATTTCAGTTAGCATTCCTATTTAGAAAAAAATCATAAAACAATAACTGCTGGTGGCAGGTGCACCTGGGCTAGCTAGCATGTTAGCTTAGCACACCATCAATACACGACCATTTATGAGATTAAAACCATGTTTGTGCTCCAAACTTACTTTATAACGCAAGTCGAGTGTTTTAAATAATCTTCTGTGATCTAATTTGGCTTCAGATAAAAAAAAATCTGACAGAAAATTTATTATTTATAGTGTTCTGCACGATGATGAAATCTATATCGATTAGCATTACATTATAAATATAATCTATTATTATGAAATACCTGGCATGGCTTGAAGAACACAGGTAACTCAAGTATCATTGCAATCATGTCTTCAAAACATCTTTATCTGCATGTTATAGCGATCTCTGTCAGTTACTTTCTGTATCGAGGTGACGTCCTGGAATGTCACATTACTATGGGTCTTCTTCATGATCCATATATGGAATATTATTGTGCATATAGCGCCCTCAGGCTATTGGTATGAATTGAAAACACAGCACATCTCAGTAAGAAGCGATCATAATGATTACATCGACGCATTTGGGTATAAATTCAATAAATATTATTCCTTTCTATTAGCCTGGCTAACGCCAGACCCAATTCTCGTTGAGACTTGGGTCTGGGAACCACATGTACATTTTCTCGTATTTGAGGCGTGGTTTACGAATGCCCGGCGCCGTTTATTGGGTGCTAAGAATGTCTATCAAATGCGCCTGTACGTAGCTCATAGCCAATCGTTTCAATTATACCAGATGACGAATGTAGAGCGACAGAAATTTGACGAGGAAGACGACGAAATAAACTTGCGTTCTAAATTACTTAGAACATTCTCTAAGGCTGCATCGAAAGGCTGCATAGCTTCGCGTCTGCTACCATGTTGAATCCATAGAAATAAACAAACTGCTTCGGTGTGTCGCATAGATGTCGTCATCGTCTTGCTGCTCCCTCCCCGTTCTGTGATTGGTTCCCTAAATGAGGCGAAAATCTGGACCATGGTATCCATACTGCCTTTCAGCGTGAATAAAATCGCGCTGCGGGAAGGCAGCATGGGGAAACCCAGACTACCTTTCTATAGAAATATGATGTGAATCTATGAGAATATATCAATATTTCTCCAAGTCTGCACATTTTTGAGCTAAAGCCCTGGGGGACGTTGTTTTGTGAATCGCTGTCATGAGGACAGCACGGAGTGTTTTTTATGAATGGACCAGCTGACGCTCATAATTCATATTAAAGGTATCGACTCATTTTTTAATTTCATAACTCCTGACACAAATTAAGACATAACTGTCACTATAAGTTTCTCAGAATACAATAGTGGTCAAATACTGAATCTTGAGTCTTATATCTTTTTAATGATGTATAGTTTGTCAAGGTATAACATTAAATCTGATAGTAAATTTGAACTAACTAAAAAAAAAAACGCGTCAGTGCGCCGACGCACTGGCGAAGGTTAAGAGGTTAAATATTAATATTTTAATTAATTTTTAAACGCGCTAAACTGAAGAAAAAAATAAACTCATGCGTTAACGTGTTAATTTCAGCAGCCCTAGTTTCTATATAAAATCTAAGCTGATGTGTCGATTCTGGGGTATGTTAACCATCAAATACTCACCTGCATCTCGCCCTTTTCCCCTGGGCCTGCTGGTTTGGCTGCCTCTGTGGCCGCGTTCTTTACGCTGTCTTTGCTGCAGTGGACCAGAACCTCCACCACAAACAACGGGTCAACATCACCACCTCCGGCCTACAAAGAACATACACAATTTTTTTCTGCACCAAAAAAAGGACAATTTGTTTTTCATGACCATTTTACACCGACTCCATGACCTTTAAGGGGACCTATTATGCCCTTTAACAAAGTCTTGACTTTGTTTTTGGGGTGTACTAGAATATGTTTTTAGGGTGTACTAGAATGTTTTCATGCTTGATTGTTCAAAAAATGCATTGTTTTTCACATATTTTACATTACAGCACCTCTCCCCAGTCTGGCTCAAACGCTTCATTTTTGATGAAGCCCCTCCTTCCGAAATGTCCTGTGATTGGTTAGTTGGCCCAGTGTGTTGTTAGTCCCGCCCCTTTCATAACCACGAGTTCTGCTTTAGTGTAAATATTGAGGATGGCATCAATTTCAAACCAATTCGAGCCCGATTCAGACCCTGATAATGTTAACGAACAAGAGGATCATGCAGAACGGTGTCTCATTGCTAGGAGAAACAAAAACTATTCTAAAATTATTCTAAAATATCAAACATGTTTAATATCATCTGAATGGATAATGTTTTGTGATCTCGGTCAACTTCGACTGCCCAAAATCTGCAAGTTGGCTATGACTTTCAACAACTAGCAATTATATATTTCATCAAGACCAGATGAAAACACTAACTTATCTAAATTGACAGAGTGTCTTAAAGATATAAAATGCTGGATGACGTGTAATTTCCTGCTATTAAATTCAGATAAAACGGAGGTATTACTTATTGGTCCAAAAAACTACCCACAAAACCTCGTACAATACAACTGTAATTTAGAAGGATGTCCAGTTACTTTATCCACTACAGTAAAAGACCTGGGTGTTATACTAGACCGCAACTTGTCTTTCGAAAATCATATTTCATATGTTACAAGAACAGCCTTCTTCCACCTTAGAAATATTGCTAAGCTACGTAACATGCTATCTGTTTCTGATGCAGAAAAGTTAGTTCATGCATTCATGACCTCAAGACTAGATTACTGTAACGCTTTATTAGCTGGTTGTCCTACATCCTCAATAAACAAGCTACAGTTAGTGCAAAATGCAGCTGCTAGAGTTCTTACTAGGTCAAGAAAATATGATCATATAACACCAATTTTATCATCTCTGCACTGGTTACCTATTAAGTTCCGTATCAATTACAAAGTACTATTACTGACCTATAAAGCCCTAAATGGTCTAGCTCCTGTATATTTAATGGACCTTCTATCGCCCTACAATCCATCGCGTTCTTTAAGATCCCTAAATTCGAGGCTTCTGGTCATTCCTAGGATATCCAGATCCACTAAAGGAGGGAGGGCGTTCTCGCATTTCGCTCCTAAACTCTGGAATAGCCTTCCTGATACTGTTCGTTGCTCAGACTCGCTCTCCCAGTTCAAAACTAGATTAAAGACGCATCTCTTCAGCCAAGCATTCACATAATGCTTGCCTCTTATACTACTGTTGAACCAGATCGAATGCATTAATATTATGAACAGCAGCTACGCTAATTATTTCCCATCTGCTTTTCTGCTGTTATCTCGGGATGCTAATCCCGAGGTAAATAGCGTTCTTCAGCTACAGTCTGTATCCAGCCTCTCGCGGAGACTTCAGAGTCCCCAACACCTGCGATGAGACGACTCGACGCCTGTGAAGAGACGACTCAACGCCGGCGATATGTTATGCCATAAATTAATACATGATGATTAACTAACTGTATTTTTTACGTACATTTCTGAAATGCACTTTCTGTAAAGCTGCTTTGAAACAATATGTATTGTGAAAAGCGCTATACAAATAAATTTGAATTGAAATTTGAATTGAACTAGCACTGACTTGACTTTTGCACAGATTTTCCTCGATTTGTCGTCTAGACATGTAGTGTACTACAGCCGTTAGTTTACTTTTTCCACTTGAAAGGACATTTTGAGTTTTGAAAGTACAAGTCTCAAAAGATCAAGGAACATTTTATTCCTCACGATACATGACCTCTTATAGTGGGGCACTTTAACCACAAAAAGAAGAAGAAAAAAAAAAGAGATAATACCTTGACATTTGCCTTCTTTTGGAAATTGACGATTACACCCCAACCAAAATCCAGATCTTCCTTTTTTACCTGGAAATGAAAAACCCAAAAAGTGTTTAGCATTTTCAGTTTCTCTAAACCAACAAAACCAAGCAGGTCTGAGGGGCTATATTTTCCAACAAAACAGTTGCTAGATTTAGATGAAACATTAACTGTATTTGCACAGAAAAAGCCTCTGGCCATTTACCCTGACCAGTCTGCCCGGCTGCAGGAAGGGCAGGCAATATCTAGGTTTGTGAACAAACTCCTCGATTTCCTTGCCCAGTTTGGCCAGCTGCTGACGGATCTTGTAGTAGGTCACCACGCTCTCTTCATTGGGGATTCGTATTGCATTATATTCCTCCTCCAGCTTTTTCATCTCTGTGAGAATCACATAAAATAAAGACACAAGTGAGAAAAATAACAAAGTAGTTCTGTAACAACTATATGACAACCCAATTACTGATTCCATGTAAATTCTAATGAACAAGAAAATCTAGTTAACCAATTTTTAACTGTTGTGTTGTGCTAAACCCATATGACTAACAGGCTTTTCTGTGAAACACAAACAAAGACATTTTGAAAAATGTTCCTGCTGTTCTGTTTCACAGAGAAAAACATGCATAAATGATTACAGAATTTATCGATGGAAAATATTCCTTTAAATCATAATCGTTCTTACTGTCCACAACGCCAGGCACGGCTCTATAGTGCTGGAACTGGTAGAAGGATTTCTCCAGCATGTACTCTGGGTTGATCTCCTCCACACGCAGTAGATTGAGCACCATGTTGTAGGTCAGGTGGAATGCACTGTTCAGAGGATCTGCCGTACCCTTACGAGAATAAAAGGTGTTACTCAAATCATGAATCCAACACAATCCATTGACACCCATATGGTGGAAGAATGAGGGAGTTCACTACATTCATTCGCTGTGAACTGAGACGTGGAATATGCCGACAGTGCTTTGCTTTGAAATATGCAGTGCAAACCTATACATAAGTATAAACATAAGTGAAAATCAGGGTAGTCGTGGCCTAATGGTTAGAGAGTCAGACTGTTAACCCGAAGGTTGCGGGTTCGATTCTCAATACTGGAAGGAAATGATTGAGGTGCCCTTGAGCAAGGCACCTAACCCCCAATCGCTCCCCGGATGCCACAGCAAAAATGGCTACTCACTGATCCAGGTTCACTTCTTCTAATGTGTGGGTGCACTAACTTGGATGGGTTAAATGCAGAGGACAAATTTGAGTATGGATTACCATATTTGGTCTTCACATGTCAAAAAGAAAAAAAGACAAAGAAAATTTGGACAGTTGGTGGTGGCACTAGAGGGACTGCGTTAGGGACTTCAAATATGCTATGGTTCATGTTGGGACTGTCCTGTATCTGTGACCAATTTCATTTTTACCATAGTTTTATGAGCTGCCATAAACTCCAGAGCAGAAGAAAAAACTAATGGATAAAAAAAAGCTTGTGCTAACAAGGCAAACATCTCTTAAATTCCTCAATGCAAATAAAGTAAAACGTTTAACCAATGAAGCTTTTATACATAAGTAAACATCAACGGACCACACTAAGAGTAAGAAAACCAAAGAGCTCAGTCTATATATCACCAGGTTTTGCAACACAGAGTCTGATTCTACGCAGGCCCAGAGAAGAAAATTGAGAACGCACTACTGATGTGTGCCAGACAATTAATTTTAGTGACATGGCTTTCTCAGTATTTTATTTAAAACTTACAAAAGAACCATAATAAAGTACAATTTGAATTCAGTCGAAAGAGCATTGAGCAAGACTTTTTAAAGGACCCCAAGCAGAGATGGGATGTGGCAATCCAAGCTTTAGAGGGGGGAATCGTGAGTCTGCAGGGACGAATCCTGGCAGGCAGGCATGTGAGACCAAGAGAGCTTATGGACTTCATGTTAAAGAGTGTATTAATGAATGGGGCGGCCCCTTACAGAGGGTGCCAAGGCTTAGAGGATAAGGAGTTTAGGATCAGAAAGTTTGTGCGTCAGAGTGTGTTGGCCATCACCTGAACAAAACGTGAGGAGAACTGCTTAAAAGAACAGTTCACCCAAATGAATGAGTGTTGGCATTTTAGTGCATTACCTTCAGTAACTGTTTGCCAATCGCAGGGCTCATCTTCTCATCCACCATGAAAATGACTATTCCCCTCTCATCCATTCCTCTTCTGCCGGCACGTCCTGACATCTGGATATACTCTCCAGAGGTGATCTAATGTGGGGGGTGGAAAAATATGAATATATTACTATTGCAGAAGTTGGTTAAATTAACCATATACAGTAAGTGTAATCACACTGTTGGCTAAATATGGTTTTCTGAATTATCTTTTCTTTTTTTTGGTTTTCTTAATCTACAACAATTTTTTTTAAATAAAATTATATTAAACACTGAACTTGTACTTAACATTAAATTTTAAATTTTTACAAGAAAAAGTCTTATTTACAGCAAACCAACTGTAAAAGAAACGTGTGGTGCATTTGATTAAATTAGATTTTATTTAAATATTAATCTATGTATATGCTGTTTTGTTCCATTTTGTTTAGTTCATTTTTATAGAAATGTAGTAGTTAATAAATGGCTCAAAATAAATGGCTATGAAACTCTAGTTACCATGGACCAAAATAGATGAAGTGTTGAAGACCAGGAATGTGCATTTAAAAAAGTAAACGGGGTCCATTTTGATTTCATGCGGATGTTAAGTGTATTTCTAATCGCATACACTATCATTCAAACAATTCAGTTTGGAACGATTTTTCTTTTAAAAAAAGTCTCTTATGATCATTATTTGATCAAAAATACAGTGAAACAGTAATATTGTGAACTATATTTACAATTATTAACTGTTTTCCAGTCTTCAGTGTCACATAATCCTTCAGAAATCATTCTAATATGATTTGTTGCTCAAGAAAGATTTCTTATCAAAGTTGAAAACAGTTGTGCAGGTAAATATTTTCGTGGATACCATGATACATATATTTTTTTAGGATTTTTAGATGAACAAAAAAAAAAAACCTCAAAAGAACAAAAATATTTTTAGAACAAACTTTTGAACAGTGGTTTATACTTTATATTTTGCATTGCTCTTCATTAATTTGAATAGTTCAGGAAAAAGGGCATTCTGTTAATATGCATAATGATGGTAAAATCACCACAAGATGTGGTTAATAGATCTTGCTGTAGGGAAACATCTGCAGTTGCCCAAACGATAAGGTTTCCATCTGAAAGTTCCTTACTGGTACGGCTCTGATAAATCACAATCTGGCACCAAACTCAAACAATGTAACATATCAGCCCATTCGTTTTGCAAATATTGTTTCTGCCTGATAACCCCTTCTAACGTTCCTCTGCTATATTACAGGAACCCATAGCTGACCCCAGATCAGTCTTATTTTCTATTAACCACTAAAAGTTCCAGAGAGGGGCTCAGTGCCTGCGAACGGTTAGTCAAAACTTTGAATGTACGTTTTTCTGGCAGACTCATGGATACCAGATGTTCCTCACAAAACGTTTTAGATGGCAGCTTCCATCGCTCATTCGCTCTATGCTGGAGTATAAAGCCAAGAGCTTCTTATTCACAACAGCTTGAGTCATTGCCTCACACTCACGCAAACAATACGTGGCAGTTTGGACAGCACTGTTGCTCAACCCTGATTCCTCTCTGTGCAACGGTGGACGAAGAGGCAAAGAAATGCATTGGGAAATATGATTAGTGATTTTGGTGAGAAGCAGGATAGTTTGTGATTTACCCAGCGGAAGTCTTTGCCGTCAAATTTGCGTGCACTGGTGAAGAGCACGGTTCGCGCAGGCATGTTGATTCCCATGGCAAATGTTTCTGTAGCAAACAAGGCCTAGAGAGAAAGAGAGAGAGAGAGAGAGAAAGAGAAGCTATTATGAAAATTTTGGCTGAGAAACTAGTGAGGTGTCTTAAAGGGACAGTTCACTCAAAATAACAAATCTCATTCCCTCAGTCAAACCTGTATGACTTTCTTCCATGGAACAAAACTTTTTGAAGAATATCCTGGCTTCTCCTGGGTGGACGATATGACCTAAATCTTTAAATCACAGCACCTGTGTATAATGTTATTTTCGCTGAATGCTAAACTTAAATTTAAATACACATGCATGCATACACACACATTATATCAGTAGATGCATTTCTACCATTGGATGGTTGAATTGAAATGAAGAAAAAACAAAACTAAAGCCATACAATCATTTTGTGTGAGCAACGCACAACTCACGGTATTGCTCCAAGAAATTATGGTGGCATTTGATGAATTAAGTTTAAAGTAAATGTAAATTTAAAGTCTTTGGTAAAGTGTCAAAGACGGTGCACTTATATTACTATGAATGGGAGAAAGTGCAATGCGCAATATGGCGGAATAAGTCCCGCCTTCTAAATAAAAGAGGCAATCACATTTATTGGTAAAGCCGTCATCTCCCTGCAGCTGCTGCTAGAAGCTCTGCCTGCCAGAGGAAAACAGTTTGTGTTCGGAGACGAACGCCTAGGACGCCACATGCACACTGGCTGGTCCAGCCTGAAAATTAAGACTTTTGTCATGATTTGAGCATTTAGAAACAAAAATCTTGAGATAGCTGTTGTCATATTTCATTTGTGAAGTCAAATATGAAATTTAATCATAAGCTTGGTGAACAGCTTGGAAGAATTTGAGGTTTCCCCATTCGAAAAGCCACTTTGCTTAGAGCTTCTGCAGAAAACAAGATTTTGAGTCAATAATGATTTCCTAACACAAAGCTTTAGAAGGCTTGGAATATAGAGCATGAGTTGTATGGACTACTTTTAATCGGTCTGAAGTGTCATTTTAGAGCTTGATAGCTTCAGCCCACATTTACTATGAAAAAAAAAAATTGTTTCCCATGAGAATTTTCATACAGGAAAAACAAGATGGTGAGAGAATTGAAAACTAAAAGGTTGTCAACTCTGAATGACTCCATGTTCAGCCAAGGTGAAAGTGATTATCCAACATTACACAAAGGTTAATCCAGTCACCTTTATCAGACCCTCAGAGAACAGGATCTCAATGGTCTCTTTGAGGATCGGGAGGAGGCCGCCGTGATGAATTCCAATTCCTCTCTTCAGCAATGGCAGAACATGCTCCACCTGTTGAGAAATTATCTCAATTAAACACACACAGCTTCAGGACTCAGACAGGCCATTACTGCGTTTAATCACAGCTTAGTCAGATCAGCATAGTGAAGCTAATAAAGACCAGCCTAAAGACCTAGTAACACCAAGGCCGAATTTTCCAAGACACAAACAAGCATAACCTTTTCAAGGAAGGGTTCACCTTAAAACTGAAAAGTCGGTCATTGTTTACTCGCACACCTGGTCAAGTTTAACTCTTTCCCTGCCTTTGACGGAATTTTCTGGCTTTCAGTGTTTTCACTGTTATACAGTAGGGGGTGCTATTACGCGTCTTCTGAAAGAGTACAGAAGCTCCTGATCAAAATACATGCGAAGATGCAGAAACAAGCAATATATGTAATCAAATGCATATGTAAAATAACACGATCACCAACATAAAACAGCATATAAATCAAAACTGCCTAATGTTACTGAATGAAATGTCGACCTAGGACAAGCTATAGGACTGTGAAGCTTTGGGGGTGTTGTTGGACTCGGATATACTCCATCTGTGTTCTGATCATCGTTCTGAATCCGATCTGTAGTCTGACAGAAAAGCGATTTTATCAGCTTTTTGGTCAAAATGTTGCTTTTTTAGTCAAACTTACCCACAATCAAGAATGCATTAAGGAAGAATAAAAGTTTTTTTTTTTTTTTAAGGCAGAGGATCAGTTCTTTTGTTATATTGCATGTTGAGATATTCATACAACAAAATATTCTGGGGGCCATGAAATTGTGAAAACGATAATTAAAGCCATTGAAGATTTAATACATATAAAAATTCAAACAATGAGGAACACATTTTTGTGAGGGTAGTGAAAATATCCACGAATGCAAATCTGTGTCAACAGCGTGAAGAGCTCAGGATGAGCTAGCAGAAATGTATCATTGAGAACAAACAGGCCGGGGTCAAGTTGAAGGATGGTCCGTTCCTCATAAAGGCAACATTTACACAAACTGCATATTTGAACTAGTCCTGTAATCACTCATCCTCCAACAGCAGGCATTTTGATGGAGGATCATTTTATCCTCATACTGACAGGGCAGCGTCCTTGAAGACCATCTGATCTGAGATCAGCACCTCTACTGCATGAGTACAAGCCTAACTCTGCTCTCCTACAACATGCAAATGGATGACAGCTAAAATTATGTAGGAGTAAAAGTGAACAGGAGGGTTGAAGAGAGTGGAAAGTTTTACGAGCCTACTAAAACCATTTTGGGAATTGCTAACACAGATTCCCCTCAAACAAGTTTTACAGCCTGATTTTGCTGTGGTTTGTGTGGCAGGTCTTCAATTAAAGCAATAACTTATGAGTTTAAGTGAATATTTCGGTAAAACTGAAAAACTTTATTTTAATTATAGAACAAGAAAGAACAACTTTAAATGTGGTCCATGTGAGAAATTTTAGGGTAGTCAAAAAGATAAAAATAGATTTATAAAAGTTTGGGGTAGGCAAAAATTTTTAAAATGTGAAAATTTCTTAAGCTCACCAAGGCTGCATTTATTTTCAATTTATTAAAAAGACAGGGTAACACTATTTTAAGTAGTTACTTCCTCAAATAAGTATTTTGTAATATTAATTAACTACATGTACTTACTATAGTGTTACGGTTAGGTTTAGTTTCTTGTAATGATGCACAATTTACTGTTATTACTATAATAACTACATGACATGTAGTAACGTGTAACGACGTCACCTTAAAATAAAGTGTTACCAAAGACAGTAAAACGGCAATATTGTGAAATATTGCAACTTAAACTGTTTTACTATCTTTTAATAAAAAAAAAATATATATATTCCTGTGATGGCAAAGCTGAGTTTTCAGCATCATTACTTTTGTAGCGATTTCACGGTGAGGAAATATTCACAAAAAATGTGCGACAACATCTTAGGGATGAGACGATTACCGGTTTCACTATAAACCACGATAAAATGTATTGGCGGTTAGTATTATCGTTTAAAACTCAATTATCATTAAAACCGTGTTTGATTATCGCGATTTTAATAACTCACTATAAATCCTGTCCAGCCAGCAACAGTCTGATGCAGCGCACAATGTTGTTGTTTTTTTTTTTATCCGAGAAGGAATGGCGGAAGGCTGTGACCGTGTTCGGGAGATTTTTCAGCCTTTTAAGAGGACCAAATCTGAGGTGTGGTCATATTTTGGCTTTTACAAAAATCCTGAGGGAAACTTAATCAAGGATGGTTAACGTAACCCTGTCTACAGAACATGCACAAAAAAAGTCACTGCGATAGGGGTAAGTTAAACACTTAAAATCTGTCAAGTCGTCCTGACTCCTGTGTGACCATCACCCACTGTTGTAGCGAACGCAAGGCAAGTTAACTTTGATCTCAATACTAAAACTACGTCTGGGAAATAATTGGGCACAAAATGTTGTTTTGAGTTGAAATATTTTATCTCACTCACTTGAAATAAACTTGAAGCTTCCGCGAAGAAAAGTTTGCAGCAAGTGGCTTTGAGCCAAAGACAAACGAACAAGTTCAAACAAGACTATTAAGAGTGACATTTAAGAGAAAATAATGTATATTCATTGTACACTTAAAAAAAACGATTGTTTTTTACCACAAAATCACGGGGACATATTGAATAGAGATTAATGTCTCTATTCCTACCTGTTAAATCCATTTTGTACAGCGTACAAAACTCGTCCAGACAAGATGATCACAACAATATGATCAAATTCTGTAAACAATAAATCAACTCTGCTTTCGTTTTAATAAAATCAAAAACGGAGATGCAAGATGACAAGTTGTATTTGAATGAAATGAGAGAGCGCGCCCGTTGTGATACATGGATGTGCGCAGTGTTATAATATGTTGCTATTGACGACGGTCATTATAAGGAAGGAAATGCCACAGAATAGAATCTTGCTTTAAAAAGTGCATGGAGCTGCTTGTTTTATTTGTTGTTTGTTGATTCTCAAATATAAAACTTGTTGAAATGTTTTCAGTGTGAGCATCAGTTCTTTAACACTTTCATCTTGTTTTAACAAAACCGTGATATGTTGATAAATCACGATAATTTCGGTCACTATAATCGTGATTAGGGCTGTCGCGGTAACCGCAATATTGCAGTACCGCGCTACTGACAGGCCAACCGCAGAGGAATGCAAGTAACCGCAGCAACCGCGAACCGCGTTCTCTTTTTTCATAAGGCCACCGTTCATAGTTCGTACCATGTGTATTGAATGTTAAATAAGTTAATAATGATAACAAGACTGTTTATTATGGTGATTTGTACAGAGGATTCGTGGATTTGGACTTAAGCCTAAACAGACAGTGAATGTGATCGACTGAGCGCGTGCGATTACCTGCGTGCGTCTGTCTTTGAAGTCAAGCCATGTATATTTGTGAAAAGGTTGCCGTTTCCATGGAAAGCGAAATATTTGTCGTAGGCTATCATCCTTTTAACGTGTAAGGGTATTTTCCACAAATGGTGTCAGCGCTGGTCAGCAGCAATACACACCACGAGGAAGCCGTGGGGGGAAAGCAGCGAGTCTCGCATTGAATCAATGCCATTGGTCTCTATTAAGTGAAGCATTGCTCAGCTTTGCCCAAAAGTGAAGCATTGCTGGCCAGCTGAGCCTTGAAAAGTTGAGCTCAAAGTTAAAAAAATTTTAACACCTTGTTTCATTACATCTATCATTTAAGGAACCAGCTTTTTTGAACGTTTTCGTTGAATGAACGGTTTAATGACTCACTCAAAGACAGTCCGTTGGCGTAACAATGTAACTGAGTGACAGTCTTTCAATGCGCAGAGACGCTGTTTAGTTTCGGTTACATTGGTTACATTGTTTTTGTGTATGCTGACCACATCATAACACGTATTTATATAGCAACAAATAAATAAACAAATAAATGGCGGTAAAACCGCATATCGCGCTATTGAGCCACTCAAAATTACCGCAAGGGAAATTCCTTCACCGCGACAGCCCTAATCGTGATATGAAATTTTCATACCGTCCCATCCCTACAACATCTGTATTACTGATAACACCGGGGGATCAGGGAGACACTATCAATATGCAGGGTATTGAAATTGCTTTTGAATGCACGCTTGCTTTTCAATTTTGTTTTCAAATTCGTGATCATGTGTACTTTGTGCATACGGAGCGGCAGTACGGACCAAACATTTTACAAGACGCTCAGGATCTGTTCCACGCATCAAATCCTCCACCATCATCCTGTCATTCATCTCTCCTTACCTCTTCACGTGATAAGTGAAATCTGACTCCTGCTGTACTAGTGCTGTGATACTGCAGCATGGAGAAGAGCAGACGCTTTCAGTTTAGCATTGTAGTCGACTAGCAAAAAAAATTCAAACTTTGCAAACTGACAGCAGGCACCAATGACATACTTTTTTTTTCTCTGAATGCTTCATCTAAATCCTGTCGTTATTGACTGCATTGGTGTTGCTGTGGATGTGACAAAACATGATGGCATGGGCTCTCAGGCACATCCAAGTGTTGCAAACTTTTGATTCTTATTGAAATATTTGGATCTTTTAGAGTGCACCACACCGCACAAGTCTGTTGTTATATGTGCATTAGCTCAATGGCAGCAATCTAATTTTCAAATTAATAAATAATTATTAAAACTTGGTTTAAAAAAAGGTTTATTTAAAAAAAAAACATTACTGATGTAAAGATTGTGACTACATTTGAACAAATGTCATGCGAGTAAAATAAGAAATATGACGTTAATATGAGCATTTACAATTTTTTTTTTTTAAATACTCAACTTGTGGCGCTATTCAGGCAGCAAGAAGCATTATCGAAGCAAATAAATTAAATATCAGCAATTTTATAATTTTATCGTCAACAGACCAATTAATAAATTATTGTACAAAACATCGAAGTATATGCAAGTAGCAGCTTCTGGCTGAAAAATATAGGTAGGCAGATTGTCTGTAAGTTTATGATAAACATTTTGCAAGCTTTATATTCTAATTGCTGAACACATCAGACAGTTTTGGCAGAATCATATTGTCCTTGTGTTATTCAGCCTGAGGCTGGCGCTCTAATGATGATTGAAAGACTTTAGTACTGGTGTTAATTTAGTTAATGAAATCTGACAAAAATATCGTTAAGACGAGACTATAATGTAGTTAAAAAAAAATGTAAATAAAAGAGACAAGCCGACAGCCTAAGTTCACATACTTGTTGCTCTGAAAAACAATGCTACAGCCAGTTATTCTACTTTGAAATGTATGTTCCGTGTCGGAATGTCTGTTTTTGTTTCGGTCTGTGTGATCTTGCCCACTGCCAATTTTCCCAGTAATATTTCCATACCCCGGGTTGCCAGTTGGTGGAAAACAGCAAAACTAGATCAGAGATGGCAGATGCTAACCGACCTAAAAATCCTCAGCATCCATCTAAAAATCTCTATGAATGGGAGCATATTAAAGGGTTAGTTCACCCAAAATGAAAATTCTGTCAGTAATTACTCACCCTCACGTGTTTTCCAACCCCGTAAGACTTTCGTTCATCTTCAGAACACATATTAAGATATTTTTGATTAAATCTGAGAGCTGGCTCACTCCTTCATAGGCTGCAAGGTTATTGCATCTACCGGCCGAGAAAAGTTAGTAAAGACATCGTTACAATTATAGTCCAAGTGACTACAGTGGCTCAAACTTAAGTTTATCAAACGACGAGAATACTTTGTGCGCAAAAAAATAACCACTTTATTCAACTATTCATTTTCTTCTGTGTGGGCCTCTAACGTGAGTTCACGAGAGCGCCACAACGCATGCGCGAAAACTGAGATGAACTGAGGGTTCTAAAATGTGCATTTCCTGGATGTCCGCATCGTGAGAAACTAACGAGAAAACGTTGCCTTAGCAATGCCGCAAAATGAATGGCTTACCTTTCACACTTTCCCATCAAACAATCTTGAGCGTCATCTCAGTTCTCGCGCATGCGTCGTAGCGCTCTCGTGAACTCACGTAAGAGGCCCACACAGAAGAAAATTAATAGTTGAATGAAGTCATTAATTTTGTTTTTTTGCGCACAAAAAGTATTCTCATCACTTGATAAACTTAAGGTTGAGCCACTGTAGTCACTTTGACTATTTTAACGATGTCTTTACTAACTTTTCTGGGCTGGCAGATATCAGTAACCTTGCAGTCTATGAAGGAGTGAGACAGCTCTCATATTTATTCAAAAATATCGTAATATGTGTTCTGAAGATGAACGAAAGTCTTACGGGGTTGGAACAACATGAGGGTGAGTAATTACTGACAGAATTTTCATTTTTGGGTGAATAACCCTTAAAAACACGGATAAATAAACTCATCAACTTACAAGCGTGTAAGTCTCTTTGCCTTCCATTGTCAATTGCACTCACTCCTGTTGCTTGTCCTCAATCTGGAAACCCGCGTTAGCGTCGAGTCTGAGGAGTAGGGGGCGGGGGAAACAACTCTCTCCAATATTTTGAATTTGAACTACAGTACCCATTTCAAACTACTAGCTGTCAATCTTAAATAATATTGCACCTTTAAAAGAACACGTTTTCTACCTGGTGTTTTACTTAATATCTGCAATCTGGCAACCCATGCGGATGTGCTCTCTCTACACTGCGGAAGCAGCGCGGATAATCCAAAAAAAAGAAAAAAAGAAACAAGTAAGCTGGAGTTTAGTGATCTCCATTTGAGATTTTTCTACTTTTTTTTAAGGAAACTAGATGAGGTAAAATAAACCATGTGTATGGGTTGACATTCTCTTGATTTGTGCTTGTAGGTCAAAGTGCAATAATCGTGAGCAAAATAATCAGGATTAATTTAACCATTATGCAGCATAATGAAAATGGGACTAAGATTTCATTGACTAAAACTAGACTAAAAAAACGTGACTAAACAAAACAGGACAACTAAGGATGACTAAATATGATAAAAACTAAAATACATTTGAAACAGGACTAAGACTAAAAAAAAAAAAAAAGTTGACAAAATTAACACTATTTAGAACACAAGACAAACTCATAGAATGCCATCTTAGAATTGCTAAGTAGCCTCTGAATGTTGTTTTAAAATATTACAAGTTATGGAAGAATTCCAGTGAGGAAAAGACAGCCATGTCTACTCTCAAACAGAATACAGACAACAGAACTACGGTAATATAAAGTCTATTCACATGAGCAAGTTTAAACTAAAGGGTTTATACTGGAAGACTGGAGAAACTGGAAGACCAGGAAGATAGCGAAACTCTCTGAGAGAACAAAGGAAATCAACATTTCAATTTCTCTCTTGTACCATCATGCTGAGATCACCTGAAATTCACCCAAAAATCTA